>CM062818.1:628684811-629884811 GCA_031772625.1 Pinus tabuliformis | reverse complement strand
TCTCTTTCTGTACATTGGGATTGTAGTCTAGAAGATAGTGTGCATTCATTACTATTAGAAAGGACAAAAGAACTCACATGAGAATATGTAACATAAGAGTAAAGAAGGAGACACAAAGTATCAAATAACCAATAAAGCAATATCTTATATTATGATCCCTTGAGAAGCCAATTGGAACTAGTACATTTATACATCCATTATCATATGTATACTCAGTTGAAATAGTTAAAATATTTAAAATATTAGAAATGGATACACTTATCCAACTTATATTCTCAACTGAATAAAGAATTGAATGACTTTACAATGCAAATTCCAAACTCGACTAGGCTAGTCAACTTACTTAAACTATTTGACTTAAACTCTTGAATGACTAGAGAATCGATCAAATTTACAATGTAGATTATCATCTCGACTCGGCTAGTTAACTTACTTAACCTATCTGACTTAGACTCTCGACTGACTACATAATCAACTGACTTTACATTGTAGATTCTCAACTCAACTAGACTAGTTGACTTAAGTTGACTAACCCCTCCAACAGGTTCATTTCTCTTTAAATAATACATCAAAATTCATTATTGATCTGGTGCCACCAAATTTCCATATGTAATGAGAAAATTAAAGTGGCAAGTAGAAATTATCCAGCTCATAAATCGATACATCTTTAGAACTATTGAACAAAGTTTTTACTTGCCGGAAACGATTCTCCATGTCTCAATCGAATCAATTTTTTCACCATGTCATTTCTTCTATGTATTTGCAAAGTGCCTTTTCTTGTTTGTATGGATATGATTGTGGATCTGATAAATAACAAATACATTTTTAATATAAAATATTCATGGAACCTTTATGTTTTTAATTGTTTTTTATTATAATCTAGTTATATTTAAACTAAGCAACAGGGACTAGCTACTATGTAACACTTGTTTTGGAAATGTATTTGTTATGAATATCAAATTGTTCATATCATTTTTGGTTCTCATATGACATATTTAAAGAATTTGTTAATATAAATTTTTTGACATAAATGATTAGGTTGTTATTAAGTCTACATCAGTATGTAGTAGAAAAAAACTCGAAGAGAATTCGACAAGAGATAATATGGATAGATACCTGAGTCCTTCTAAAAACATATTGTAAACATACAATCTAAGAGCTATATTTTTTACAGGAAGAAAAAAACCAACATATTTTTATTAAAGAAAATGAGTGTTTACATATGTCAAATAGATCATAGTTCCCAAAACAACTCTCCACATAAAACATATTGACCAGATTTACATTTATACAAAAAAAACTTTTATATGTGCAATAATGTTTTCATTCTAGTCCCAGTACCCCCAAAAAGAAAATTTTACAAAAGGAAACCATTCCTCAAGTAGAGGGGTCAATTGACATGTCTGAAGGTGCTCCAAAACTGCCACTTCCCTGACCTTCTTAAATATGTTGAGCTTGGAGATCAACAATCTGGTGATGTAATGCTTCATTCTCATCTTCCAACTATTGTACATGGGTTTTGAGTTGCTCGAATTCATCCATGAGGAAGTGAATTGAGTTATAAAGTTATTGGATATGCTGATAGACATCATCATCTACCACATGCTGGGAAACAGGAGGGTGAGGACAAGATCCATAGATATTGGAACCTCCTAGCACTATAGGGGCAGAGCCAAAACATTCCATGTATCTTGTTTCATTGAGCAAGGGGAAATAATTCAAGAAGCACGAGCTTTAGAAAAAAAGGAGTGGGACTGAAATTGCAAATAGAGGGGAGAGGAAACTTGACAAGCATAGATTGCAAAGGGAGGAGAACTACGCAGGAGAAGGAGACGAGGGAGACTAAGAGAGTGGAGATTTCCATGGAAGGCACTAAATTATCCACTCTCCAAAGATTCAACCAATTAAAAAAGGAACATCTATCCAATTGAGGAAAACCTAGTGCTCCAAGGGGAGAATTTAAATTGGAGTAATGTATTCCTTACATTGCTATAATATTGAAGGGGAAAATTTCCCACGCTTGAGAAATCGATTCAACCTTAAATTATAATGAACTTCCCAACCTTGTGACCGTCATATGTGCTTAAGCAAATATTAAATTTTTACCAAAGAACCATTTTCCATACAAAGATCGACCTACCTAGAGAGGGAGGACGCATGTTGAGCATGGGTACTACCCTCCATATCAGCCCTGATGACAATGCTATGATGCTAGGGGGTATGAAGTCACCGTCCATAGCATGATGGTCCCCGCATGGATATAATATTGAAAGGAAAAACTTCCCACGCTTGAGAAATCAATTCAACTTTCATTTGGAATGGATTTCTGAGCCTTGCAACTGTAGAAAATCATGTAGATTCACAAGCTCATGCAATGTACTAAAGCATAGGACATGAATCTACTTCTACCTTGAACCAGAAAAAGCCAATAGATCAATGAAAATAATATGAACAAGAATAAGATAAATCAATGGCACATAACATGATGTATTTGGGTAAAGCCACTACTCAAAACCCCACTATCTGCATTACTTATATCATAAATATGAGTGAAGATATAAATCTTGTTCTCATTAGAACAATTCCGCACAAGTATGCTCAACACTCTCAGCTCACAAGCTAGATCTTGGCCAACACTCTCTTGCGTAATTCCTAGGATGAATAACACATATTTAAAGGGAATTCATGCTTCCAAAGCTGCGCAATCCAAACATAAGATCAATCTTTGATGCATGCATGATATTTACACTCTAGTAAATAATACCATTGATAGTACATTGTCCCTGCACTGTAGTCTCAACTGGGTCATTCTCATAATCGACATGCATTATTTTCTGACGAGGGAATCTTCAGTTGACTAGAGTGACACTTGTGGATGCACTAGTGCACCAATTAAATGTTAACTCTCTATTAGTTCCACAAATAGTTTGGAACTAATTTAACTGAACTTAATTGAGTAAACTGAGTGATCTAATTTCCAACTCAATTTAAACTCATACTGGACCCCTAAAATTTAGGGAGAACATCTACATGACTTCAGAAAGACTTCCAACTTGAAATTCCTAAGCTAATTAAGTTAATTAAACTTAATTAACTATTTACAAGTTGTTATGAGAATAGAATTTGATTTTAATTCTCAGTTTAATTCAAGGACAAATTAAACTGGAATTTCTTGTTGCCACTTCTCAACACTCCCTCTTAACAAGAAAGGGATTATCGGCTACCTCGAATCTTGTCTCTGTGAAACTCAAATTTACATCTTGACAATTCCTTTGTCAAAATTTCAGCATCTTGCTCCTCTGCGGGAATGCACTCTAACAACGTAATTCACCTCAATACACAATCTTTGAGATGATGATATCAGATATCAATATGCTTGGACCGATCATGAAAAACTGGATTTTTAGAGAGTTTGATACAACTTTGACTATCGCAGTAAATCATAGTTGGATCCATCTACTGACCAAACAAACCAGCCAAGATCTTCCTCATCCATATGGCCTCACATGTTTCCTAACTCGTAGCCATGTACTCTGCCTCTACCAAACCAAGTGCAACCAATATTTGTTTCTTGTTGTACTAAGAAAAGGCTGCTGACCCAATATGGAAGATCCATCTTGATGTGCTCTTCTTGTTGGATGGACTCCCTGCCCAATCTGCATCGATGAAGCCTTGAAGCTTCACTCCCTCTGCCCATATGTACAATAATCCATACTGAGAAGTGCCCCTAAGGTATCTCAACACATGATTTATCGCCTTCCAATATAGCTAGGTAGGACTAACCATCGCTTGACTAAGATGGTTAATTGCATAGCCCATATTCGGTCGTGTGTTCACCATGTACACGAGTGAACCCACAAGCTTCCTATAAATAGTAGCTTCCACTACTTCCCCTGAAGTAGCATCCTCCTTCCTCCAGTTACCTACTAGAGGAGTCTCCATGGATTTGTTGCTCTCCATGCGGAATCTCCTGAGTATCTTGTTGGTGTACTTTCCCTGAGACACAAAAAAATCCCATCTCCCTGTCATACCTCCATGCCAAGAAAGAATGAATGAGCCCATGTTCTTCATCTTAAACTCTCTTGAAAGGTACTCCTTGCAATACTTTATCAAATGATCATCACCTAACAGTATGAGATCATCAACATAAAGTACAATGATTAACAATTTACCTTTCACCATTGTGTGGTACAGGTTCTCATTTGCTTCACTCTTCGTGAAACCCAACCCAATGAAGTAGCTATCTATCCTGGTGTACCAAGCATGGGGTGCTTGCTTCAACCCATACAATGCTCTCTTGAGATGGCACACATGCAACTCATGGTCAAAGGTCTCAAAACGATCAGGCTGCTCTATGTACACCTCTTCCTTAATCATGCCATTGAGGAAGGTTGTCTTCACATCCATCTGATGTATCTCCCAACCCATTTGTACTGATAGTGACAATATAGATCTCATTGACGAGTACCTTGCAATAGGAGAAAAGGTCTCATCATAGTCAATCCCCTATACCTGTGAAAAGCCACAAGCCACAAATTGAACCTTATGCTTGTCCACACTACCATCTACATCTTGCTTTACCTTGTAAAGCCAAAGGGAACTCACCACTGACTTGTCCTCCAGTCTCGGGACCACATCCCAAACACAGTTATGAACCATGGAGTCATACTCCTCCACCATGGTATCAACCCAAACTGGATGTTGCACTTCTTCCTTAAAGGAAGATGGCTCTGTCACAATACATTCTCCCATAAGAGACATGTATCCAGTGTACCTCTTATTGACCTCCTCTGCCTGTGTTGAGAAGTGGGTGCTCCCACATTCTCCCATGCATCATCTAACAATCTATCAGCCTCTCTAGTGCACTTTCTTCCCTCTCTGAAATAATTTTCTTGAGTGGATGTCTCCACTCCCAGATCCTCTGCATGTTGTTGCTCCACATCAATCTGAGGCTCCTCAACCTTAGGAGCTAAAATATCCTCATCCGCATGTATCTCAAGCTCCCTGTCAAGGGAAACTCAGATGGCCTTATCCTCATCAAATTTGACATCCCTGTGAAATACTATCATCCTGTTGGTCAGCAAGTACACCTGATAGTTGTGAGGTGTATCAGTGTACCCCAAAAATATCCCCAACTCTGTTGTCGACTCAAGCTTCTTCTGTGGATATTTGGTCAAATTGCAATATATTAATGACCCAAGAATCCTAAAGTGACCAACATATGGCCTCTTACCAGAATAAGCCTCCTCTGGTGTCTTCATCTCAGGTATCCGATGTGGGCTACTGTTCTCAACATAAATCATTATGTTGCATGCCTCAGCCCACAACTGTAGTGGTAGGCCCTGATCATGCAACAATTCCCTCACTACCCCTACTATGCTTTTGTTCTTCCTCTCAACCACCCCATTCTGTTGAGGGTTATGGGGAGTCATCAATTCCCATGTAATCCTTTCCGCTGCACAAAAGTTCCTAAAATCATTTGAGACATACTCACCATCGTTATCACTCTGTAGAGATTTAACCTTCTTTCCCAACGCTTTCTCCACCAATGCTTTAAACTTGCAAAACTTTTTGAAGGTTCGATCTTTTTTTTCATGAAAAATACCTAGCATTTTCAAGAATAGTCATCAACAAATATAACATAATACCTGTGTTTGGGCGTGGATGATGTCGAGAATGGTCCACACACATTTGAATGGACTCACTCAAGAATAACCTCTGCTCGATTGTCTCTGTCGTGAAAGGAAGAATTGCTGTATTTTCAAAAAGTACAGTCCTTGCATGTATCAACTTGCTCAATCGTACCTTTGGGAAGACCGGTAGATATCTGTTGCAATATCTTCAAAGCCCCAAGATGCAAGTGACCCAATCGTCTGTGCCACAACTCGCCAACATCTGAACTCTACACCCTTTATTCTTTTGTGTTCAAAGTAACACATTCCTCTACCTCTAGCTTTTAGAGATTCTTCACCCAAATCCCTATCTTTTTTACTTGCCCTGTGGCTATGTGTCAAAGGAACGCCTTTCCTTTCGAGAAGATCACATCATAGCCTCTATCCTCAAGCATGGAAATAGATGCCAAGTTCTTCTTCCACCCGGGAACATACATAACATTCTTCAATGTGAGTGGAGACCCATGCTCCCTCTAAAAAGTAATCGTGCCCAATCCAGTAACACTATACTTCCTGTCATCACCCAACTCAATATGCATCTGGAGATCGTTCTCCTCCACGTCACTGAATAACTCTTTGTCGCTAGTCATGTGGAATGAAACTCCACTGTCTAAGTACCATATACTTCCCATCATTAATGACACCATGCATGCAATGAGGGAAAATTCCAATTTGAATTAAGAGGCCAAAGCCTCACTCGCCACTCCTCTTGAGGACTTCTTCTTGGAATTATTGAGTGGACAATTGTAGCAAAATCGCCCAGAACATGACAGTGAAAGCACTTAACTTTCATAATGTCTTTCTTCTTACCTCCATGATAAGAATCTGATTTGGAATGGGAAGCTTTCCCTTTCCCCTTTTTCGCCTTAATTTCTAAGGTACAGTTCTGTTCATCATTAGTCTTTGATGAAGTGCCATCCCTAGTGTTCCTCTTGATCTCCTCTTGCATCGAATCCATCCACATTTCTTCCCAATCCAGCAGCTTCTTCCAACCATTAACAGATTCCTAATAAATATGCCAACTCTTTGGGAGTACCAGAAGAGCAAGACTGACCATATCATCCTCTACAACCATGACTCCAACACTTCCAATTTCATCACAACACTGAGTGAACTTGGTCAAGTATTTTGGAATCATCTCGCCTTTCTCCATTTTGATTTTTCAAAGTTTGTCCTTCAGTTCCGATTTCCTTTGGTCACTGTTGTTATGATACAAGTTCGTCAATGTTTTCCACATAACATATGGAGTTTCCTTGCCATGGAGACTCTAGACAATGTGGTCTCGAACTCCCTCAAGGATTATCCGCCTTGCCTTCGCCACACACTTATTCCATTCAGCCAAATTTTGTGCATCCGATGTTGTTGGCTTAGGAATTTCTTGATCAACGAATCCCTTCAAGCCATTATCCTCTAGTACAACCTCCATTCCATCCCTCTAGGCTATAAAATTTGAGCTAGCTTCCAAGGCATACTCGAGTTGTAAATTGTAGAATTCCATCTGCCAATCATGAAGTATGTATTGCAAATTCGAATTTCACCTGTAATCCAAAACTCAAAACTTTGAAATCTCCTCTAGTATACTCTTCTCAGCTCTGATACCATGTAGAAAATATTTTAGATTCACAAGCTCATGCAATGTACTAAAGCATAGGACAAGAAGCTTCTTCTACTTTGAACCAATGAAAGCCAATAGATCGATGAAAAGAATATGAACCGGAAGAAGATAAATTGATGACACATAACACAAGATGTATCTGGGGAAAGCCACTGCTCAAAAGCTCACTATTTTTATTTCTTATATCATAAATATGAGTGAATATACAAAGCTTTTTCTCACTATAACAATTCCGCACAAGTATGCTTAACTCTCTCAACTCACAAGCTAGCTCTTGGCCAACACTTAGCCAATTCTGCAGTTCACCAAGCCCCTAATATCTTGCGTAATTCCTAGGATGCATAGCACATATTTAAAGGGAATTCATGCTTCCAAAATTGTGCAATAAAAACATAGGATCAATCTCTTATGCATGCATGATTTTTACACTCCAGTAAATAATACCACTGATAGTACATTGTCCCTGTGCTCAAGTCTCAACTGGGTCTTTCTGAGAATCGACATGCATGAGTTTCTGATGAGGGAATCTTTAGTTAACTAGAGTGACACTTGTGGATGCACTTGTGAACCAACTGAATGTTAACTATATATTAGTTCCAAAAACAGTTTGGAACTAATTTAACTAAGCTTAACTCAGTAACCTGAGTGGTCTAATTTCCAACTCAATTTAAACTCATACTAGACCCCTGAAATTTAGGGAGAACATCTACATGACTTCAGAAGACTTCCAACTTAAAATTCCAAAGATAATTAAGTTAATTAAACTTAATTAACTATTTACAAGTTTCTATGAGAATATAATTCGATTTTAATTCTCAGTTTAATTCAAGGACAAATTAAACTGGAATTTCTTGTTGCCATTTTTCAACAACAACCCTCTTGTGAGCTCAAGTGAATATTAAATTTTTAGTAAATAACTGTTTTTTATACAAATATCAACCTACATGAAGAGGGAGGGTGCATGTTGAGCATGTGTATTACCCTCCAGATCAACCCTAATGATGATACTATGATACTGGGAGATTTGAAGTCACCATCTGTAGCATGATGGGATGGTATTTCAAGCTAGGAGGGTCCTTATAACATTGTCTATTTATTGTGAAACATACTTAGTTTCTCGTCTTTAATCACATGCGATTAAATTTTCAATTAGGTTATAGGTTGATTATCATTTAGCTAGATTCAAAGGTTGCAGATCTCAGAGTGCCAAGGCACGACACTTAGATATCTAGTTTGAGGCAAAATTTTGGTTTTAATTTTTTTTTAAAACATTGCCTAAATTATTATAGCCAACATTTCATGACTTTTGAAGCTACACAAACTCATCATTAGGCTAACCATGTTGTTACATATCTCAATTGTGACTTAACTTGTCAAATTGTGGAATGCATATTCAAAACAAGCTAGCTCGAGTCCGAGATTGAATGCTAAAAAATTGATTGTCTAGTTGTCAAGGTGAATAACACATAAATCACACTTGTTAGATTCAAGGAATATCAAGAAGCATTTAGGTGCAAGATACTAGTTATACATGGAGTGCATGTGGACATAGACCAAGGTTTATCCTTCTTCCAAATATTGGAGCAATCGATGACTCATGTTAGTCAACACTTAACATTCAACCAAATTTATGGTATGCTGGACCCCCATGATTCTTCAAGTTTAACATGGTGGGGGGCGGCGGGGGCGGTGTTTCCATGTTAAATGGTTTGACAAAAAACACCAGTAAGAAACATCAATGGTTGAAATCGAAAGCGAAACCCCCCCCACCCGACGAGGGTGGTGTTTCCATGTTAAATGGTTTGACAAAAAACACCAGTAAGAAACATCAATGGTTGAAATCGAAAGCGAACCCCCCCCCCCACACGTTGTTTTAAAAACCACTACAGGGGGTCCTGCTTAGCTAGTTTTGGTTTTGTCCTTGTTGGGCCCATATGCTCTACACCTCTTTTCAATCATCGTTATATATTATTATATTTCCAAAATGGGTAAAAAGCCCAAAATCACATGTATTATAAATTTTTTAAAGGGGGGATTTTGTATTTTTTTAAAAATGGGATAATTTTAGTGTTATATATATATATATATATATGTATATATATATATATATATCTATATATATATGTATGTATGTATGTATGTATGTATGTATGTACATACATACATACATACATACATACATACATACATACATATATATATATACATATATATATATATATATATATATATATATATATATATATATATATATACATACATATATATATAGATAATTGATTAAATTTTTTTAATTAAAACAAAGTGATTATTGTTTTCATTTTGTTTTTGCAAATTGGTGAATACATCGATATTTCAACTTCCGTTCCTACGATACAATGCATCACCACTATAGAAAATTTTTCAAAAGAAAAAGAAGGAATCGGTACACCAACTTGAACTCTGGTTGGGCATCTAGCGATACTGCTTAGGTCTTGCAATGTTTTTTCTTGTCTTATGACAATGATTATGCCAATAGATAGCACGAATACTATGGAAATTGTTTCAAATGAAAACCTCTCATGTTGGTAGACCGACCCCACTTACCCTTGGTCATCAAACGAAGATGTGTAGGCTTTTGTGATGATGGCCATTGACTAGGTGTCGCTAGACTGATGTGAATTTTGTTGAATTTATGATGGTTATGGAAAGGGCTTTGTATGAAAATATCTGGCTTGAATGATCAAGGTTTCAACGGTGGTTTGTATCACAATTTTGACAAAAACAGTTAGGATGTCCAAATTTTGACCATACTGCATGCAACGTTTACTAGAATCCATATTTTTTGTAAGTTGTGATGACATGGGGTCAAAAGAATGACCAAAGGCTGTAAAAAATTGAGTGAAATTGTAGCAGTGTTAGGTTCTAATTTAGTGGTTTTTGGTGTGTGAATTCATCAAACTTTGATTCACCTACAATTAATGATAAACATTAAAGTGATAGGCCAAATCCAATGGTGGAAAAGGTTTTGATGCTCTTGCAACAAGTCTCCCAAGCAAGAAAAGAGGTGAAATCATGCTCACAAGATTAGTATAAATATGAATAGAAAATAGTGTAACTCATTCTAGCTATTATTTAGAATCCATGTGGCTTTATCTAGACCATTATCCTTCCAACTATCCGAATATTCTTTGATATTTTGGCTTCTGATCCTTCCTATAACTCTTCCATGCAAAATTTTTCCGACTTCTTCTTTGTCATGTTTAGAGATCTAATTTTTCTAATCAATCACTTGATCAATATTTCCTATAGCCATCCCTTCATGAATTTTGTATATATCAATAATGTTAAATGTGGGTGATATAGGCAAGTCTACAAGTAGCTCCAAACATAAGCATTATTAGAGTATTTTTATAATGTTGCAAGGACCAATCTTCTTACCTTAGGAAGTCTTTCTTTTCTTAAGTGTTCTATGAGAATATGAGTAGTGATGGATGAGAATATGTTGAATAATAGTTTAAGTCTTAAGTAACTATGCTTACATGCATGATAGATTAAAGGCAAATAATTGAAGGATTTTTTTTCTATTTTCCTACTTGAGAAAGCAATAGGCTAAAACTTAAGGATGTAGAAGAAATGGACATTATGTTTTTATTCTATCATTAGAATGAGTGAATGGTTGTTATATAATACTTAATTGTATATCCTTATCTTATTAGGGAGTTTCTAAATGTTGTTGATAATTAGTTGATGAGAATATGTTTATACACATTTGTAGATTATGAATTTAGTAGCAGGATGCCTTATAAATTAGTAGTTATGTGTAGAGGTTGTTAGACTATGATGTTCAACCAATAAATGATTATAGTGCTATAATTTTTTCCCTATAGTTGACAGAGAGAAAGGATCATCCTCCTCGTAATAGTCCTATTAACGGTGCTGGACCCACCAACATGTCAAGGGGATCTCCCAAGTAAGAAGTTCCAATTAGACTTCATACCGTTTGGTGTAGGAATCCCAGCAATGGGTCATAAGGTAATGCCTTGACCACGATGTTTCCCAGAGACAAGTAAGATAACTCTATTAATAGCAAGGGTGCGAATGATGTAGAGAGTTAAGGAATGAGTATGAGAGGTTCCAACACTTCGAAGGGAGAGGAAGGTGAAGGTGAGTTCCAGGTTGAAAGCGATTAGTCCCAACTCAGCTAGGAACACACAACAAAAAGGACATGCATAGCTTCCAGCAGAGCAGTCGACATGGAAGCAGCAGTCACAACATACAAGGTAAGATAACATGAACAACACTTATGGATGAGTCTGAGATGAGTGTGACGGTTGATATAACAAGGTTCAGAGAAAGGTCTGTCTGATGTCCGGAAGAACAGTCGACATGGACAGTGACAACAAATTAACAACAAGACTCATATAATTGCATACAAATCAGTTCATATACAAGTATGTAAGTTAAACAACATATATCATTAAGGCAACAGGAGCATTCCAACTACAATAACAATATATGCATGAAAATGTGTTGCCTTTTATTATATAAAGAAGTGTAAGTCACAATCATATAATACACCATGTAAACATGCTAGCCCCATTAGTGGAACATTACAGCCACATTCGCCTGCTCCTCCAAAGAGATGTACTATCTTTGTGCAGTGGAGAAGCCAAGGCGTGTTACAATATTGTCCAAGCCTTCTTCAAAATAGTCATAGTAGAATCTTGGCTGACCAAAAGACTATACAATGAGTTATGAGGGATTATTTATAGCAAAGGGTGGGGTGACCCTTGACATTCCCCTTTGTGATAGTTCAGTTGCCCTCATGACTCTTCACCTACTCTATGACTGTTACATCCAACTGTTGACACTCGACTTACACTTGACATGACTCAACATTACAATGCACATGTATTCATGTGAGACAACATGACTTGAGCAAGACTTGCAAGACATCATTGACACTCGGTCCACTGTGGTGAGACCAACTCTTTGACATGCTTGTGATGGTGAAGCTGGTGAGCTGATGCCAAGCTTGGTCATCCGTGATGGTGTGCATGTACCTCATGGTGACATCTTGATGAAGCGAACTATTTCCTCCCTTGCAACTAATGCATTGGTTCGGCCCCTTCATCCAACTCGTCCGCTAACATGCGCATGGTATTCTTGGGTACGATTCAACCAGAAACACACTGATGCATAGCGTTTGTGTTGATCTTCAAGTGTGTGCTGGTGGTCATATGCATCAACTTGCCGAAGTTCATGTTCAACCCCAGTTGGACCTGCTTCTTGTCTTCGCCTTAGTGAGTGCGTTGAATGGGTTGGATTGCATGCATGTGCTCAACGACATGCATGCTGCTGGATCCTCTACATATGATCAACAACACTTCTCACCATGTTTTCTCTGTGTCTGCTGCTAGGATGGATCTTTAACTTGTACTGGCACAATTTCATCCGTGAGTGCATATTGCGCCCACTATTGTTCCTGTTCTTGCTGCAACTCATTGGTTCGTCTATACAGCTTCATGTCTTCTTGAGTTGTTGCTTCAGCACATGCAACTCTTTCTTTGTTTCATCTTCTACCTGCGCGTGATCTTCATGTCATGTCATCCCTTCATAGCCCGAGTCTTCAAAGTTTCTTTCATTATTAGTGGATCTGCTTGATCTTGCAACTTTGCTCCACCTCTACATTGTCAACCTTCCTCTTGCATTCGCTGCATTCAGTATGTTGCCTTCAGCTGATGTTCATGATGTTTATTGTTGTGATGTTTCTTCTTGATGTCCTTGTCCACGAACAACTTGATGTCTTCGTGAGTAGGCAATCTCATAAACACTTGATCGACTTCATCCCCAAGCATGTTGTGAATGGTGTCTTCGTCTCTGCTCTCCTGGAAGCCATTGTACGTGTACTGTTGAGAGGTAGATGAAAACATGTGATACCTGGAGACATGGAAACACTCATAGCAAGAAATATATTAGTCGAAAACTAGAATGAACATGAGAACTGACTTGCAACATACTTGGGAAACTGATGAGTAAGATTCTGCAAATTTCACTGGGAGGCTGAGTGACTGGCTACTAGAACTGCGCAAAAGGTAGTTTGGACTAACTGGGAAGCTGGAATGGCTACCAGAATTGCGCAAAAGGTAGTTTGGATTGACTGGGAGGTTGGAATGGCTGCTAGATCTGAAAAATGTGCAATCCAGTTGGGTAGTTGGCTACTGAGATTGTGCAATGTGCAATCCTAGCTGGGAAGTATTGCTGGCCCAAGGACAGATTTGCACAAATTTTTGGGCCAAGTAGCCACTAACCTCCAGAAATGTGCAATTCAGTCCAGGAGGCCAGTGCTGGGAAAGAATGCGCAAATCTAGAGAGGAAGGTGAGCCTTCTTTCCCCAGATTGCGCAATATAGTTCGGTGGGGACAGAGCCTAGACCAAGGTTGGCCCAACTAGCCAACGGGCAACTAAAAGCAAGTAAGTCAATGAAATGCATGGTGACACTAAGTGATAGCACAAGTGACAAATAGTGCATGCAAAACATGAATGGAAGATTAAGCAAACATATCAGCATGCGTGTGTGTGAGACTGTTCACAGGTTGGGCAAACGTCCATGAAAAACAGTTTCATGCATGCGACAACAGTGAGATAGAAATGAAAATTAAAACAGAGCTACGACAAGATAGAATACATGTAAACAACAGTAGGCACTCACATGAATCAAGCAAATAACACTCACACAAGAGAATACACAAAAAGCGACAGAAATGCAACACAAGGCATGGGAAGTGAGCTTACCCCAAAATAGCTGAGTTGAATGTACCGACTGCTCCTAGATGTAAGATGGGATGTCAGAGCTACAAGGTTGATGTGAGGAATGAGCTCTGTAGTGTCTGGTTGATGATCTTTGATAACATTGAGGCTGTGACGTGCATGCCACAAATCTGGGGGAAGTGACACTTGGAGGGAGGTTTCTGAATTGTTCCTTGCATGTAACCTCCAACTGCTAAACATAGATCCCTGAAACAATGGATGCCTTTGCATGATGCCTTGGGAGAAACAGGTCATGCATGCAAGTTTATTTTTCTCAGTCCCGGAGGGGACTATCAATTCAACTACACATGCAAGAGACTGATTAACTGTTGGATAAAAATGCACATTCCTGGCTAGGAGTTGGGTTACCTGCCCAGGAGATTTGCACAATATCTAGGCTGAGCAGCTAACTACTACCCAAATTTGTGCAAATCCTGGGCTGAACAGCCTACTGCTGGGAAAATTTGTGCAAATCCTGCTGGGAGGGTTGGTTGGCAGGATTGCACAATCATGGAGCCCAATAGGCCATCAGAGATGATTGCACAATTTGTGGAGGGAAGGCTGGTTCCCCTCCAGAAATGCGCAATTTTCAAGGGGAACCTACTCAGTGTGCAGTTGGACCAAGTCCGGGTGAGCAGCCTATGAAGGGAAAGCATCAAACTGTGATCGACAGGCTGCCTTTGAGCAAGAAAGACACTAAAGCTTAAGGAATTGATGAATCAAGGCAAGTTGCTATGAAGGTTAGTAGGGAGGCTCCAAAACAGGGAAGGAAAAATTTTGGAGGGTGGTTGTAGCCGCTACAACAAGTTCATTTTAGATGATATTCTTAAGGATTTATTTTTTCATGTATAAAAAGGAAAAAGTCATGTTGATTCATAAAATTTTGTGGATGTTCCACTAGGCAATTGGTCACAAGATATTTGGTAATAATCATACTTAATATCCAAAACCTACAATATGAGGGTTTTTCTCCTTAGATTTTTGGGTTTATTAAGTTATTGTTTTCATTCATGCACTATATAAAATGTGGAAAATAGAGAAAAAATCAATAACAAAAGATATTCCTTAAGTAGTGATTGATGAGAATATGTTGAATAATAGTTTAAGTTTTAAAGAAATAGGCTTACACACATGATAGAGTAAAGTCATATAATTTAAGGATTAGTTTATATTTTCCTACTTGAGAAAGTAATAGGCTAAAAATTAAGGATGTAGAAGAAATGGATATAATATGTTTCCATTATATCATTACCTAGGATGAGTGAAGGGTTCTTATATAATACTTGATTGTATTTTCTTAGCATATTAGGGAGTTTTTAAATGTTGTTGATAATTATATGAAGAGAATATTTTTATACACCTTTGTATTTTATGCATTAGTAGCAGGATGCCTTGAAAATTAGTAGTTGTGTGTAGAGGGTGTTGGACTATGAGGTTCAACTAGGAAAGGATTATAGTGCTATTATTGTTTCCCTATGGTTGAAAGAGAGGAAGGATCATCCTCCTCTCAATAGTTCACTTAAGATGACATTCTTAATAATTGAGTTATTCATGTATAAAAGGGAAAGTGCCATGTTGATCTTTAAAATGTTGTGGATATTCCACTAGAGAGTTCATTACAACATATCTAATAATAACTATACTTAAAATCCAAAATATATAGTATGAGGGTTATTTTCCTTAAATTTTTTGATTTATTAAGTTGTTTTCATTCATGTAATATATAAAATGTGAAAAATAATGGAAAAGAATACAATAACACAAGATATTCATTTGGAAACTCTTCTAGGAGAAAACCTAACTAAAAGGTGAAGTTACTCTACTCTCTATTTCTTTGAATAATGATGGATGAGAATATGTTGAATAATAGTTTAGGGAAATATGCTTGCATGCATGATAGGGTATTGTCATATAATTGAAGGATTAGTTTATATATTCCTACTTGAGAAAGTAATAGGGTAAAACTTAAGGATGTAAAAGAAATGGATATTATGGTTTTATTTTGTCCTTTCTTAGGATGAGTGTTAAGTAGAAATGGATACTATGTTTTTATTCTATCCTTACATAGGATGAGTGAAGGGTTCTTATATAATACTTGACTATATAGTCTTATCCTATTAGGGAGTTTTTAAATGTTGTTGATAATTATATGATGAGAATATGTTTATATGCCTTTGTAGATTATGCATTTAGTAGCAGGATGCCTTGTAGTTATGTGTAGCGGGTGTTAGAGTATGAGGTTCAACTAATAAGTGATATAGTGGTATTATTGTTTCCTTATAATTGACAGAGAGGAAGAATCCTCCTCCTTGCAATAGTTTACTTTAGAGATATTCTTAATAATTGAGTTTTTCATGTACAAAAAGGAAAGTGTCATGTTGATCCCTAAAATGTTATGGATATTCCACTAGACAGTTTGCTACAACATATCTTATAATAATTATACTTAAAATCTAAAATATACACTATGAAGCTTATATTCCTTAGTTTTTTGGATTTATTATGTTGTTGTTTTCATTCATGCAATATATAAAATGTGGAAAATAGAGAAAAAAGAACAATAACACAAGATATTCTTTGGGAAACTCTTTTAGGAGAAAACCTAGCTAGAAGATGAGGTTGTTCTATGCTCTATATCTCTAAATGAAAGGGATACAAGTACAAAGGAGTGAGACTTGTGCCCTACGGGCCACTATTATACACAAAACCGTTTTTTTCTCTCTTTCTCTCTCTCTATCCACTCTCAGTTACTCTACTAAATAAGGAACAAAATGCACTTGAATAGAATCATCAGCCCTTTTCCTCCTACTTTCCTGGTTATAACACAATCTAATAGCCTACTAGTAGTTAAGTTTGACTCCTTCAACTCTTTACTAGAGTTACAATATTGATTCTTCTAAAATATTCTCCAAGATGATCACATGGCTAGCCCCTTTTCCATGAACATTAGGGGTTTATGTGGCATCCTCGTGAATCATGATGGTCAAAATAGGAAGGTCAACTTTCGAGTGGCATAATAATTGCATACAGACTTCAATTGACGTGATTCTTATGCCATTGGAAAGGTATTTACATGTAGAATAGTAATAGGGGTTGTTCTGATTAAGAAAAAAAGTTTGACACCTAGAAAAAATTCATTTGATGTCTCGAACGACTTCTAAAAGGTTCAAATCAATTCACCAAATTGAGACTCACTGGTAAATATGGTCTTGAGAGCTAATTCCTCCAATTTTTCCTCTCTAAATACATCATGATGGATGAAAATCTTCGAATTCAGATCACATGGGATCACTTGAATTCATGCATTTACACATGGTTGTGATTATTATGTAGATATGCGTGAATGCAAACATATTAAAAGAATATTTATATATCATACTTGAAAGGTTCTTTATCTCATTACATGACTGACAAATTAGTTTATAAATTATATGCTTTCCTTTGATAAATGTTTACCTATATGTGTGAATAAATGATGTACATATAGCTAAATGAATCCATCACAACTTGTAGTAATGGTTTATTTCGATGATTGCATGAACATGTGTTGTAGCTTAGTAATAGTTTGCAAGTGTACTTAGTTTGTTTGTAAGGGTAGATTTGTGGCAAATGATATCAATCTACAAATGTTGGGAGTGATTTGATTTCAATAGATTTCATTCCACTTGTCCACTAAGAGAAAAAAAATATCTTCAATTTAGCAATGAAATAACTATATGGAAAATTTATCATATATAGTGCTTAAGCTTGTGTGTCATGTTTCATTCTCTTTTAGTTAATGATTCTTAAAAAATAAAAGAATATAATTATACTATGGGTTAAACCATAAACTAAGATTTAAATGTAAAAATAAGAAGAGGAAAAGGAGACAACAACCTCATAATCTTTCTAAGATAAGTTTGATGTATAGTGCTTAATCATAGTGGATTTCTCCGAGTAAATTTAACTAAATATGAATGATATAGATTTGAAAACTAATGTCCTCGATTTGAAGCAATTATAGTTTATGAAATAGGTAAATCGATGGTGAAATATAAGAGATCATGGAAAATTTCTCAATTAGAAACACAATAATTGTCAAATTAATTATGCAAAACTCAACAAAGAAACCCTAGGATTCTTTTGCTATATATCCACATTCAATAAACAATGATAGATTCCCCAAAATAAATCTAAAATAGTTATATCATACATCAATAAGAAATTGAGATATATTACTTTGTCTTTAACATTTTGCACCGTCATTTCATGAATCACTTCCATGTTCAATCATTACCTTTACATTACAAACTTTCCATTGATCACTACCATTAAACTATGATGCCTTTAAGATCATAAAAGCTTTGTTAGTATGTTAGGAAATTTAACGTAAGACAAGATCTTGGCAAAAAAAATTCTTTAAACCATTCTTTGTAAATGTATTGATTGTCTTAAGGATTCATAGTGTAAGGAAATTGCAGTTCATTGAGATTTTAAAAAACAAGGTTGGTAATCCCATAAGAGAGAATGTTTGTTCAAATAGAAAAAAAGGGGCAAATTGTGGGTACAAAATAAAAGATGAGAAAAACAACTCAAGGTTGTGGATGAAACTTATGCATGTATATAACATATGAATGAGAACTAGACTTGTAGAAACATATGTCAACTTAGATTCTCATAGAGTTTCTAGTAAACTTACCATTACAATTCATTCATGTTATCATTAATGCTAGTGTCATTTATGTTATCAATATTGCTAGCAATTAATGTAGTATCAATATTGCTAGTTGTACCAAGGGGGCATTCTACGGCCGAATATGGAAGAGATGTTGTAATGTCAAGTCTTGTTAAACATTTTAACTCAGTCAAATTACATAATAATTAAATTAAATAAAAAATAAAATAACATAAAATATATAATAATCATATTTATTAATAAAACATTTTGACTTGACCATATCACATAAAAATTAAAATAAAATTACTAATTAGAATTAATTATAATTAATAATGAAACCAACCTAGATCCATCTTAACTTTAAATCTACCAAAGTGTTGAGGGATCAAATCTCTTGAGGTGCAAACCTCTTTAAGAGTGAAAATATATTTAATCACTCTCCATGCTTGGTAGATCCAGAATTAAAATGAATTTAAACTAGTGGTTAATATAACTATTAATAAAAATGGTCTAACATACATAATTGAAATACCAACTTAACTTAATTAAAACCACAATTCAAATACCAACTTAGATTAGTTAAAAACACTATCATTACAACTTGTTTATACTTGAAGAAATATTAACAGCCATGAATAACACTATGCATCCAAAAATACACCGCGCACTAAAGTAGCTTAGTCGACACACTAGTAGTTTTAAATTTAATTAAAAAACATCTTAAATAGTTTTTGTTTTGTTTTGTTTTTGTTTTTGTTTGTTTGTTTTTTTTTTTGGTAAATTAAAGATCTTTGTATTATTTGTATTATTTATTTGTTATATTTATAGTAACAAAGATACGGACAGCAAGGAGAATAATATATACTAGTTATAGGGTTATATTTACACGAGGTAACAAAGAGACTGACAGTAGGGAGAATACATAATAATTGGCCTAATAAACTAGAGAAAGACAAAACAAGGAGGAGGCAAAGTTGGAATACCTGCTCAACGTGGCTTCTTTAGCTCGACTTCCTCTTCCTTGATGGGGACGAGGTTGTAGTAGTCACCATTGGCAAGTTGAGGGCCTTCTTTAGGCTTGAAGTCGCCTTCAACTCTTGAACATTACTCTTCCTTGATGGGCACGTGGTTGTAGTAGTCACCATTGGCAAGTTGAGGGCTTTCTTTAGGCTTGAAGTCACCTTCAACTCTTGAACACTTGGCAAGATGCTCTGGTATGGATGGAAGATCTACTGCAGGAGGTCATGCTGGCGACGACAGAGTTTACTAGGGCGGGATGTCAACGGTCGTGCCTAGCAAAGACGAAGGTGATCTTGACAGAGATGATGGGAGAAAGTTGATGCCAAGGAGTTGTCCATGTCACTGAGAGCCACTTTGATGTTGACAGAGATGATGGGAGAAAGTTGATGCCAAAGAGTTGGCCATGTCACTGAGAGCCACTTTGAGATTCCATCTGAAATGATTCAAGTTGAAAATGTGAGACTCCATGACTAACATGTTCTCCTCATGGTCCATAAGGAGACGAACCAGGACATTCCTCAGAGCCAAGGCGGGATCATTCACAAAGCGAAGCTCGACAATTTCAATGTCAGCAACCTGTTGTCGGTGTCATCATAGAATGCTAGGATCAAAATGTTTGGTGCCTAGGCCATGCAATGGAGGGAGCAGAGGCCTGCCCCTACCTCGCCCACCATAGTGAGGGCATCCATGTTCATCGACCATTGAACCAGAGGGCGTGGACCATTGAGCCATGTAAGATTTTGAGAAACACAGATAGATCTAGATCTGTAAAACAATAACAAGCTTGCAAGGCAAAGAAGAAAGCGAGCAAGAATTGAGAAAAGAATGAAAAGTAAATTCTACATTATGAGATTTAGAATAAATACACAAAAGCAACTAAGTTAAGCTTAGTTGTGCATGCAGCTAACTAAAGCTAACTAAAGCTAAGTGTGGTGTGCCGTATGCATGCAAGCAATAAGTTAACTAGAGCTAATCTATGTGCATGTACACCAACATAACTAGTCTACAGCTAGTCTATGGCTAGTGCATGTACCCCAACACCCCCCCTTAAGCATAACTTAGGTGAGTGTGATGAATGAGTCCCGGCAACACGGCCATTTTAGGTACCCATATACAAAAAATGAGGAAAGAGGGAAAACCCAGTGGGAAGAAAACCCCCCTCAAAATATAATGCAAAAATTAAAAAAAGAAAACTGCTAGGCAGTGGAGTCCACCCCGAGTCAATCTATATCTAGATCAAAATGAATGGCGTAAAATCTGCTTTGAACCGTCTGATTAGTGGGCGGTGCAGAGAAATAAAAAGGAATCGCGCTGTTAAAGGGGGCTGCAGAGCACTGAGACCTCAGGGCATCCATATGACCGATTTTTCTGATTGGCGAGGAGAAGGAATGGGAACTGAATTGCGTAATGGCGTTGGGATTACTCGAACTGGGCGAGAAGACGGGCATCCATCGAGCTGCATTATTAATGCCACTGGAATTGAAAAGATTCAAGAACGACGGCCTCTTGACGGCATACACCACTTCAACCTTGGATTTTTGGTTGTGGGGACTGAAACCGAGTCCGGGTTGACCCGACGGCCTGCGACTCCAGCTGATGTAGTTGGTAGAATTAATGCCAATGATGTTCATGCTGAAATTCTTGGTAGACGGAATCTTTAAATCGACAAGAACGTGCCTGTCCTCGTCCACATAAAGGTCCCTGAGCTTAACAGTACCGTAAATGCCGTCAGAGAGGATGTCCGTCTGATAACTCCCGGCGTGGATATTTTTCAACTGAACTCCGTCCGATTGACGTAAAATCGTCAATTGCACATCCTGGACGACAACGCTCAGCAATCCCCCAAGACATTGCGCAAAGGCGTCTTGTACAAGGGATTCCACTTGTATGAACGAGAAAGTCCCACCGGGATCGCCACCGAAGCCGAAAGCGTGGACGGGAATCTGACCATGCCCCTGCCTAGACGATTGTATGAGCGGGGCTCGCCTCTCTGTTGCGCTACGGGGTGTCAAGCAGTATGTGTTGTGGCCGTTGGAAAGCAGCATTATGCTGGCCACAGGATTCTTTTCCCGGCGATCTTCCAAGACTGAGGCGCCTTTCCTAGAACCTGTTCTACTTAGGATCGGACCCGATCTACGCCCCCAATTCGCATCCACGGGAGACATCTCTAGAGGACCAGAGGCAAATCGAATTTCCCTGGTGGTACAACGACCCATTCCCTCTCTCGACATCGACATGGGACTCCGTCCATGGTGCTCGAGAGGGCCAGACATGAACGGATATCGATTCCCCACATCATCATTATCGAGCGTGGCAGCTACATAAAGACTGTTGGTGGTGACATTGTTGCCCATTCTTTGAATCCAGGAGGAGTCTTCCAGCTCGAAAACCATTACTTCCCTGCCCTGCCTCGCCTCGGCTGGGCTTCCAATTGTGCGTTTGCCTGTCTGTGTGTCGGGCAAAACTGGGAATGTCGATAGAATTCCAACTTCACGCGGCTCAGAGGCCGTTATGTTAAAGTTTCTTCGTATGGATAGATTTCCCTTTGGGCTCTCCAGGGTCCTGATCGGCGGTGGGTGGTGGCCGGAGAGACTTTTCTGGTCCAGAGACAGGCGATATTCCTCATCCATGGCGGCTTCCCATTCAGGATGCCCATTTGCTTCTGCATAATTTTGTGGATCAGATCCATGCATTATATAAGCATGCATGGGCATGGATGGCTCCATAGTTAAGAGTGCTTGCGGATTTTCCTCAAATAGAGGGATAGAGGCAGGATTATGAAAGATATCACTCATGCTGCGCCATTTTTGTGCAGAAGTCTGATCTCGATGTTCAACAACTGGTGATCTAACAGAGGTTTGAGGAACAAAATCAGAAAATGTATACAGACAAGATTGATCATTTACCTTGCCAGATGCAATCTTCAAATTAGTTTGCATGTCATAGATGCTCACGGAATCTGGGGTAAATTCCACTTTCCTTCCGCTGCCTGTGTGCGTCATCTGATACACTGAGAGAAGATTCACAGCAAGCCTCGGAGTATGCAAGACATTTTCAAACCTTCCATCTTCGAATTTCACTCTTCCTTGTCCAGTTGCTGCAACTGCAGAATTATCCCCCATGAGGATGGGAGGACCTGAGTATGCATGCAGAAAAGAAAAGGATTCCTTTGAAGAAGCCATATGATGTGAAGCTCCTGAATCGATGATCCATTCTTGTGGTGCAGAATGAAGAGCAATCAAAGCATGCCCGTTACCTCTTGGATGACGTGCTTTTTCTCTTGGATCGGGTGCTTTTTCCTCAGACTTCTTCTTAGCATTCTCAGGAATGTGGTCTTCAAGATTGTATTGTTGGAGTGTCTGCGCCATAAGATCTATAGTCTTCTTCATGCATGCAGATTCAGGATGAAAACCACGGTGGCAATAATTGCACATTGATTTTCCTTTCGTTCCTTTCCTTTCCTTTGAGCCAGATGATCCATCGGGGGATCTAGGATTTGCCTTTCCTTTTGCATGCACAGTGAGTGCATGCGCTTTGGAATTTTTAAGTGTGCCCATTTTGATGAGCTTATCTTGCTCATGCATCAAAGACTGAATAAAAGTATCCAGTGAGGGAGGCTTCCAATCTGCACCAGTTGCAGATCTGACTGTGTGGAATGTAGAAACGAATACTGCATACTCTGGACCAAGTTTTGATAAAATGGAAAGAATCAACTGCCTTTCTTGCTTGGATTTGTCGATCCCGCATCCATTCAGCTGCACCAACAAAGCTTTATACCTTGTGAAAAAATCTTGAATGTTCTCAAAGTTTCTCGGATCTAATGAGTTTAACTCATTTTCGAGAATGTGACCTTGCATTTCATCTTGTTTTCCAAACAATTCTTCCAAAATTTTCCATACCTGATTTGGAGTTGAACATGATTCAACATGAAATAGCAGTTATGGAGAAATAGATAAACATAGGATGCCGAAGGCCTCGTCCATGCGATTGAAATATCTTGATTTCTCCACTGCCGATGTTGGTTCAACTTCCGTTTCCATGGTTATTCGAAATAAGCCTCTACTTCTGAGATGAAGTTGAATCTTTGGCTTCCATTCGAAATAGTTATATGGAGTGAGAATTGCCGATTGAGGAAACTCCAATTTAGACTCCATTCTTTCTTGTTGCTTCAATCTTCTGAACCTGCAAATAAATTGCTTGTGCACTGATTTACAAATCCCTGTGCTCTGATACCATGTAAGATTTTGAGAAACACAGATAGATCTAGATCTGTAAAACAATAACAAGCTTGCAAGGCAAAGAAGAAAGCGAGCAAGAATTGAGAAAAGAATGAAAAGTAAATTCTACATTATGAGGTTTAGAATAAATACACAAAAGCAACTAAGTTAAGCTTAGTTGTGCATGCAGCTGACTAAAGCTAACTAAAGCTAAGTGTGGTGTGCCGTATGCATGCAAGCAATAAGTTAACTAGAGCTAATCTATGTGCATGTACACCAACATAACTAGTCTACAGCTAGTCTACGGCTAGTGCATGTACCCCAACAAGCCAAAGGACGTGGACTTGCAAATAGTAGAAGGAATGATCTCGCAGGTGATAGGAGTAGTGAGCGTACATGTAGTAGAGGGATTGATAGTGTTGGCACCAGAGGGAAGGACCATGCATTCAGTAGAAGGCATGGACATGCAGGCCAAAGGAGGTGTGAGCATGTAGAGAGTGGTAGTGATTGCTAACAATGGCGGCTTGACTCTGGAACAGTGTAGAGCTTCGCTCACAGAGGAGGATAAGGCATGAGCTTTCTCGGCCATGAATAATAACCGCGTAGCTGATTGACAAGCCCACCAAGTGGATGAAGGTCTTAAGTGCCCTGCAGTCGCGAGGTGGCCACCTTAACTCCTTGCTTGAATGCTCGGCAGGGCCGTTAGTTGGACTGACATGTGAACGCCACCAAAGTATCACGTCGAGGTTCATGGATTTATGTGCCATGGGAGCTCAGAGGGCAAGTGCTATTTCGTAGACTATTGCAACATTAATGTGGCCTGACATGGGCCGATATAAGACATTACAACACGCCGTTCTTTTTTTTTTCTCTCTCATCACCGCGCTGCGTGTTGTAATGTCTTATATCGGCCCCATGTCAGGCCACATTAATGTTGCAATAGTCTACGAAATAGCACTTGCCGAGCTCAGAGGGTGTTCATGGATTTATGAGCCATGGGAGCTCAGAGGGTGCATCGTGGAGGTTGATGTCACCAGCATCAGGGTATCTTAATACTATTTTTATTAAAAATAATAATTTTAAATTTAGTTAAAAAATATTTTAATATTATTATTATTAAAAATATTGGATACACTTTCTATATCTTATATTTACTAAAACTTGATCAAAATTATATATTTATCAAAACTCTCTCAGTGCTCAATTAGAAAGGGAAATATTTATATATAGATATAGATATATAGATATATTTGCTTAATAAGTTGTGGGAGTTTTGAAATAATAACATATTTAATTTTTGGCTTGAGAAATTTAGATTTAGGAATATCTAAGTTATCAAAATCATATAGGGATTACATTTAGATTGAGCTATACTAAGTTATCAAAATCACACAAGGATCACACTTAGCTTGAGCCACATTTACGTTTAACATGGTTAGATTTTTGACACTAAAATTTCTAACTTATAAACTTTATATAATTTGAACTTATTTTAAAATATATAAATTGGAATTACATTTAGCTTGAGCCACACTAAACCATCAAAATCACACAGGGATCACACTTAACTTGAACCACACTCACTCTTAACATGGTTAAATTTTTGCCCAGAAAATTTCTAATCTATAAATTTCACATAATATAAATTTAAAATATATAAATTTTGACAAATTTTATTCACTTTTAAAATATTAAAACAATATTTTTAAAAAATATAATTTTATATATTTCATATACAATTTGGAAAAATTCTCACAAATAAATAATTAAATAATATTTATATATACTTTATTTTTTAACATTTTAACCAATAAAATGGTTTATTTTATTAAATTTTGAAAAATTATTTTAAAATAAATATAAATAAATAAATCTTATTAAAATAAAAAGTTTAAATTACACTCTTGTAAAAGTCCAAGACTCAGACTTAAGTGGGAGGAGTGAAAAGTTTGCCTTTTTATCTTGCACTAGTGAGTAATTTGAGCTAACATGGTTTTGCCTGCATTGACAAATAACAGGGATGGTTTGACCACCAAATTAAGATAGATTTTACCACTGTTTGATCTTGCTCTAATTTTCCTAAATAAACCTCCAAAGACCTGATATATACACCTCCTAACAGACAATCCACAAATCACAGACAAAAATCTCTCAAGCTGGATCCTTACCTTTGTGAACATGCCATCATATTGATTTCCATCTTGAAGAAACTTCACTGATTCTATCTTCATCATTGTTGGTCAGCAGCTGCAAGCGAACAATGTGCAGGGTACCTTCCCCTGATTGCGTGAATTGCTGTATATTGTCCTCAATAAAGAGAATTAAAATGCTATGCGATGAATGTCGCGGAGATGGATTGACCATTGGCTGATTTATTTTAAACTGAAAGTGTCCATGGTAAGCCGAAATGATACAAATCAACGTGAATACATTCAACCAGACTTTAGCGCTGGCAGAACTAACAGTTACTTGTATTGCCATGTTTGCCAAGGTCATTTTTATTCCCTGGAAACAATCCCAGAGGATGAAATTGTTTATTGGTAGGCATCAGACCTCCATGTGCCGGATTTCAAACATTTCCACTGCTACTGCGGCAGATCTTGAACGAATGCCCAAGCAGGAAATAAATGGGTTGTCGCCGCTTTGCTCGAATACCCACGTTTATTCGAGTAATTCCACGATCGCATCTCTGACGAGGAGCGGGAGAATGACGGAAGCCCGCCAACTATTTGACAAAATGCCTGAACGTGATGTCTTTTCCTGGACTTCAATGGTTGCTGGATATGCTCGAAAAGGCAATTTAAATGATGCACGAGAATTCTTTGACAGAATGCCGGTGAAAAACGTGGTTTCGTGGACTGCTATGGTCGCAGGTTATGCTCGCAATGGCAAAATCGAGGAAGCTCGCCATCTGTTTGACAAAATGCAAGAACGAAATGTCTTCTCGTGGACTGCAATGGTCACAGGCTATGCTCAGAATGGGAAAGTGAAAGAGGCACGGCGAATTTTTGACGAAATGCCTGAACGAAATGTGGTTTCATGGACGGCCATGGTTACTGGTTATATGGAAAATGGAAGGATAGAGGATGCACGCAATCTGTTTGACAAAATGCCTGAGAGAGATGTGGTAGCGTGGACATTGATGATTAAAGGATATATGCAAAGTGGGAGAGTAGAGGATGCCCAGAGATTGTTTGAGCAAATGCCTCATAAAAACCTGTATTCTTGGAACACGATGATTGCAGGTTATGTGCAGAATCAAAATGTGTATCGCGCACGCCAACTGTTTGACACAATGCCCAAACGCAATGCAATTTCATGGACAGCAATGGTTGTAGGATATGCCCAAATGGGTGAAACTGAGGAGGCACGCAGATTGTTTGATAAGATGCCTCAGCGAGATATAATCTCGTGGAATGCAATTGTTACTGCATATGCCCAGAATGACAAAGTTAAAGAAGCACGCGAGCTTTTTGATAATATGCCACAGCGAGATGTGGTATCCTGGAATGCTATCCTTGCAGGATATGAGCAGAATGGACAAGGTGAGGATGCACTCAAACTCTTTAACCAAATGTTAAGGTCAGGCACAATACCAGACCAGTCTACTTTCACTAGCATTCTAAGTGCGTGCACCAGATTAGCAACCATAGAACAGGGAAAACAGATACACACACACATCCTTAAAACCATTTTTAAGTCAGACGTTTTATTAGGGAATACTCTCATTACCATGTATGCCAAATGTGGTAGCATAGATGATGCCCACCAAGTATTTGATAAAATGCCCATAAAAGATAAGGTTTCCTGGACTACCACAATTGTAGGATATGCCCAGCATGGGCATGGTAATGAGGCACTCGAGCTTTTCAGACAAATGGAGGAGGCTGGCGTGAAGCCAGATCATGTGACATTTGTTGGTGTTCTATCTGCTTGCAGCCATGCAGGCCTAGTTGACGAAGGTTGGCATTTCTTTGACTCTATGAGTAGAGACTATAGCATCACACCTACGGTGGAACATTACTCTTGCATGGCTGATCTTCTTGGGCGCTGTGGGTATTTGCATGAGGCGGAAGAAATGATTACAAAAATGCCATTTGAACCCGATGCTGTCGTATGGGGTGCCTTGCTCAGTGCTTGCAGAATTCATTCAAACGTGGAATTGGGAAGGCATGTGGCAGAAAAGCTTTTCGAGTTGGAACCAGAAAATGGTGCCAATTATGTCCTCCTGTCGAATATTTATGCTGCAGCAAGCAGGTGGGATGATGTTGCTGCACTGAGAATGAAGATGAAAGACAGAGGTGTCAAAAAGCAACCAGGGTGTAGTTGGATTGAGGTCAAGAACAAGATTCATACTTTTCTTGTAGGAGACGAATCACACCCACAAACAGAAAAGATTTATGCAACATTGGAATCTTTGGCAGAGCCAATGAAGGCATTAGGATATTTCCCTGACACAAATTTTGCATTGCATGATGTTGCAGAGGAGGAGAAAGTACAGCTACTCTGCCACCATAGTGAAAAGCTAACCATAGCGTTTGGACTTATTAGTACACCACCAGGAACACCTATACGAATTGTCAAGAACCTTCGTGTGTGTGGTGACTGTCATACTGCTGCCAAGTTTATCTCCAGGATTGTCATGAGAGAAATTGTCTTGAGGGATGCCAATCGCTTCCATCATATCAAGGAAGGGTTTTGTTCCTGTAGAGATTATTGGTAATAGCAAGCGGAGAAGAAGATTATCATTCTGGGCTGCGCCAACAATTTCTAACAATTCATCAGTAATTTTTCTGGTGTGGATTATTATTGCTGAATAACATTGTTGGGATTCAAATTCAAAAAATATCAGAATTGTGAAGCAATTCACAGGTAGGAATGAGACCATTGCAATAGCCCGAACAGAAGACCATGATCACTGATCCAAGGATGTGTAATACTTGCTGTTTAGAACAAAAGTTACCAATGTGTAACTAAGAATCCAATATTGAAAGCCAGAATCGCAAAATGTGCAGCCAATAACCCAACGTTGTGTACTACCAAAAAATTTAAAAGGGAGTAGTTGATAGACAATGGCTACTTTGGAGCCAATAAAGTCTAAATATATGTCCCACTGACTCAAGGAGGGGAGGGAAACGTTTTATTCATTACATACTCTCATGCTGGTCCACATTGTACCGCATAATTACTTCAGGTTCTTTTGTTATAAAAATCAACATTATATGTGTTTGAGCAGCCTTGACACTTAGTAATGATCAATTGGTGAGTGTACCATTGGAATTGAACTTGGTTCAACAAATATTGCAACATTTCAATAAATCGCATAAAGTCTATTTTTTATGGTGTGTTTCATAGACTTAATTCAAAAAGAAGCATGAATATTTGGAGGGGAAGCAAACTCCGAAGTTCCTTTTCACTAAACAATGTATGGCAAGAAATCTGAACATGCAACAACTTGTCATCCAACTACCCTTTTGACTGAGCGACATATTTTACATTATCTCTTTCTCCCTTGGTCTCATGTTATGAGTTTATCTTATTATGTATGGAGATTGAAATGATTGTTGCTTTCTTGCTTTGTCTATAGAGTTTTGATCTTTACTCTTTAAACTTGAACCCTAAGAAGAACATTATCAATTATTTTATTTTATTTATCAAAATATCTTGAAGGTATAGCAACACTGAACTGATTTTTTATGAATCTCGGACCTCTGAGTCTCGAGGATATGGTCCAAGGGTTAGGTGGCGAGGTTTAATCCTCGCAGGTCATGTGGTCCAATCCTAGACAAAACTAACCCTAAGTCAATACTATGGGGAGGGTTGTGGCTCACCCAATTAAACTATTATGCAATAAACCATACAGAAATCCATTTTCGACATTGTAGACCATAGAGCCAGTGGAGTATGAATCAAATATAAACTTTACAAACAAATAATAATAACTATAAATATTTGTGTCAACATGAACTCCACCCCTTGTATATAACTTATAACATTGCAACATAATCCATATTCATAAATTAAGTTCCGCATAACATAATAAATTGTGCCTCATTACCACCACAAGCCTCAAAATGTTGACATATATATAGAAATTCCAACTACTATCAAACTTTAATCATGAGCATGGAGCAAGGAACTTGTGATAATATTGTAATCATTCAAAAAGGGTATATATATGGTTCGATTACTGTAATAAGACAATCATCATGACGTATTTCATTAGCACACTAATTTTTTTGACCTTTCAATACCATGTGCCCATCAATATATGATATTTCCAATAAACATATACATTCATATAGATATTCTTAGGGGTGTACTCCTCCTTTTGGCCATGGATAAATGAAAATGACAAGGTTTAAGGTCACTTAATGTGTGGAAAAAAAAATGATGGAAGCAAATTTTGTAGCATATAATACACAATTTTAGAAATTCAAAAACATGGGTCAATAAATCTATGGTAAACCATTTGGACAAAAGAGGGAAGTCCTTTGTTATATTTCCAAAGTTTTCATTGGCCCATAAGCTTTTGAAACATAAATTGATATGTGTATTTGCATGCATGCTTAGCTTTCACAATTCTTGAAATATTTAACAATTCTTGAAATATTTAATACCTTCTTGATAGTGAGAGAAACGAGATCTACAGATTGACAATGGATCTTCCCTTTGTAGCTTGAAGTTGACCCAATCGTTCTACTCAATATTATTTGTTGAATCTCATTTAAGGCCCCAAGGCATCATCCATTGGAATAACAAGAAAAAATTTCTTCCCCATCATCTTATATCTATTTCTTTTATAATTTTCTTATCATATGCATGCTAGTTTAGTTTAGTTTTTCATGTAAGATTTTCTTTATTGGAATCTAACCTAACCATATGTTTTTTGTTGTAGTAATGAAACCTTAAATTACAACAAGGTTCATTTTTTCCAAACTATTGGAAAAATAACGATTACCACCATTTTGTAAGTTTTATTCTTCTTATCAGATTGAGTTTTGTTTCCTTAAATCCTAAATTTTTTGACCTAAGGAGGCCCCCCTTAAACTGAAGGAGAGTTAGAACAAATTGAGAAGAAGGTTGGTGAGGTGATGATGTACCCCTCTTGAGTTTCACTCATCCCACAATTGAGCTTTCAAAATTTATCTAAATAAGTGCAAGTTTGTGTGATAACATGCCACATTGTCTTAGAGGAGGGCATAACAATGGACCCAAAAAAAATTAAGGAAACCAAAGAAAGGGTTATCACTAAATAATATTTTATAGGTAAGATCATTTATGGATCTAGACAAATACTACAAGATATTCTAATTTTTCTCCTAGATTGCACATCCAATTACCTCATTTCAAAATGAAGGAATAATTTTTTTTTTTGTAAGCTTAGGTAGGACCCTCTCATTTTCGAGTTTTTACATGTTCGTTATTCACCCCGTTTCCAGGGAGGGTAGCACAAGAATCAAAACCAAGATCTCCGGTTCGGTGAGATTTCATTTCCACGGCCATGGCCACTTGAGCTACCCCATGTGGACAAAGGAATAAATTTTGAATGGAATGCAAAATGTGAATATAATTTATAGAGATTGTAATATTTATTAACTAGTGCACATAACTTAAATATTCTAAATCTAAATGAGGTTTTTATGAGTATATAGATGCATCCAAGAAAGGACTTGGTGGGTTGCTTACCCAAAATGGGAATGCTATATGTTATGAATCAAGGAAGCTCAAGGAGCATGAAAATAATTATGCAACCTATGACTTGGAGCATATATCCACTGTGCATGCACTGCAACGTGGAGACATTCTCTCATGGGAAGAAAATTTGAGTTCCAGATGGACCATAGTTGTATGAAACATTTGTTTAAGTAGAAAAAATTAAATGATAAACAAACTAGATGTTTGTAATTCCTTGATGAATATGACTTTACCATCAAGCACATCAAGAGAAAAGAGGATAAAGTGGTTGATTCACTCAATAGGAGAGTGTAACCACCCCTCTCACATTTACCCACTTTCACCGGCCTGCTGGGATAAACATGAGATAAGAGCAACTGCGACATGACTCAATATCCTAAGTATAGTTAAGGAAGTGGAATCAATAAACTGAAATTTTACTGGCCTTCCTCAGGAGCTACAAGACCCTGAGGAACTAAAAAACCACTCCAAGTGCCCAAAACCTTAAGCTAACTTGCCTTTTTAGTGATATGGACTCCTAGTCACTTGAATAATAAGGAAATCCAGTGGCTTTAATTCTCCAATCGCATTGATAACCCTACCTCCTAGTGTTACACAACATTTTGTCCCTGTCCTTATAATCCCCATCCACGATCTTGGATGACCTCTACAGTGAACCCGACATACGTTCCCATCATGAAGAAACTCCTAATATGTCCCTCTTCATGAGAAAAATAATTCCCCTTTGCATCATTTCCCACAAATTTTCCTTTTATCCCAGTTTACAAGACCAACGCTATTGGCCAGTTTCCTCATCGTGCCGATTTGTAGAGATTAAAAATAGCCCTCGTGCCATATGGAGTGACTGAGCCCTTTTCTAGTCGCGTTGATCCTCTTTTGGAAGGTTTTTTAAATAAGGAGCTGAAGCTTCCATGTCTAGCATTTTCGTAATGGAAGTCTCACAGATGGTTGGGCCGGATGGAGCTGAGGAAATTAGTTTGGGCTCCGTTCCCCTATTAGGATGGAACAAACTCAAGGGATAATACCTTCTCCCATGATGAGAGGAACCATCTCTCATCCATCCAAGCTATAGAAACCTCTCTTTCCCCCAAGCAAAAGCTAGTTGGAGCTTTGGAGTGAGTTTGAATGATTAGCGAGTCATAGCTTGTAGTTTTCTAGAGTATGTTTGAGGGAGAATAGTGTGTTTCGGTTTGGTTTGAGACTAGAGGAAAAGAGACCTTAAAACTTCCATTGTTGGGTCTATCCATGAAGTGCTAGAAGAAGTGTGGGAACCCAGATACATTGGGGGAGACCAACAACATCAAGGAACCGGTTGTAATCTCTTTCTGATTTATATAAATGCAACTATTGATTGATTTCCTACATGAAGTTTCATTTTACATATTTATGGCTTGATGTTCCTTGACCTATAAAGTAGGCTGAATACAATATTGTATGTTTTCACGTTTGATGTTGTTGTTGTTTTCTTGTTTCAGGTATTCGAAGGAAGGAAATAGAAGATATCTGGAGTGAGGAAGCATGATCATCACCAAGTAGAATAACGTTCTAAGAGGTAGGCCCTCTTAATTGGTTCTAGCTTAAGGAGATTTTCAATAGATTTTTTATTTGTGGCTAGACCCGCTCTCTCAGGCTAGTGGAATTGTTTGTGTCCACACTAGGAATTTACCTGCACCACAAATTGGAAACTCCGTTGGGGAGCCAATCCTTTTGTTTGATTGATTGTCATTTTATGGTTTTGTATGAAATTTTCTAGTATCACCATTTCCCTTCAGTGTTCTCTGCTTTTATTGGTTTACTTCTCTAAGCTTGAAATTTATAGTGGAAATTTTGGTCTTAGCCTTTTATTTTTATATTTTTCCCTTGAATCCTCGGTTAGCACATTTATTTTTTTGACAGTCGTGCCGATCAGCACAAGTTTCTCAAAAATAGTTGCTTTGACCTCCTTTTGGCATGTGTTTTCAGTTAAGTAGTCACGATGATTCCTGTAGGTGAAGATCAGGGTTTACCTTAGATCATAGCCAGTGTGTCTTGTCCTTCTGATTTCTGTCTCTCGGCTTGTTTTGATTGTGTTCTCCTTGACTAGAAAGCTCTTTTAGCTTGGATTGTATGCTTGGTTGATTTGAATTTTATTCACTTGGTTTCTTGAGTTCTTGGATGGTTTGTAACCCTAGGGTATCTAGGTTGTCATCCATTCACTTGTTTATGTGCTCAGCAAGTCAAGTAGATAGTCAAATTTGCTCCTTGCATTTCATTTGATTAGTCCTTTTGTTGCTTTGATTTCCATTTAACAAGTTTGAAAAGTTTCGTTTGGTGTTTGAGGATCTCTTTTAGAGCATAGATCAAATTGCCTATATTATTTTTGGTTCAGTATTTGCTTCATTAGTTTGAAAGGAATTCTCTTTTGTGCTTTGTGATTGAGTGTATTGGAAATATTTCATTGAAGTGTTTGTGAAAGATTCATTCTGTCATTTCATTGAAAAATATATAATTCTAGTTTTCTGAATCAATATGTTACGTTAGTTAGCATCATCGAAGGCTAGAGTTGCATCTTCACTTGCATTGGAAAATAAATGAATTATATTTACTAGTGAAAGGGATACTTGAAGTGCGTTTGATAGGAAAGTTAGGAATTGGAAATAGTTTTTCATCATTTTGTTGTCAAAACCGAAATAGTGGAAAAGTCATTTTGCTTTCAATTGCTTGTTTTGTTGCATTTGAGCGTGTTTTCTACTCTCTTTAGTGTAGACAATTCATCGAATTGAAAGGGTCTTGTCTCATTTAGCTGCATATAGGTGTTTTTTGAGTCACATCGATAAGGCCTGAAAACCAAGACATAATTTCAAGATAAACTCTAAAATGTACTCAATTAACCTAAGGTGCACTTGAAATCTAATGATCACATTTTAGAAGGTGTAGGCTAGAGATGTGTTCCGGTGTCTTAAAACCTAGAAGTTGTCATTCGCTTCAGCACTAGATAACGCTAGTACAGACTTGTGCTCCCCATACTATCAAGTATATAAAGGGAGACCCTGCTAGGTTACAATCCTTTATCCATAGGAAGCCAAATCTGTTGCCTTGTAAACGTGATACACCAAACACAACATTCTGGGAGATTTCCTACCCGTACTTCTCAGTTCGTCGGGAGGTATTAAGCAGTTCATGCTTACCTGGTAATCCTTTTTACCTAGATCATCCTAAGTAGTCATTTTGATCTTTTTGACTCCTTAAATATAAAAGATCACCCATGCACGTTTCCTTTCAAGCTCGTTTGAAATCGAAAGTGATAGAGTCACCTTTGCTTCTTTCTCGACTCTTAAAACATAAAAGAGCACCAGTTTGTTTTTGCGTCTTAAAAAATTGTTGTCCATGATCTTATAACATTCATGTTAGTATTTTTTAGACAACGTCATGAGTATACCTTTAAACACATTTTAAAGCCCTTGAAATCAATCTCCCTTTTGGTTACTTGAGACAAAATCATCATGGTTGAACCAACTAGTTCACCTAGTTCCTCTTCCTCTCCTCTCTCTGAAAGATTGTTTGAGGAGCATTTTCCTGATTTGCCATAGTCGCTTGAGGTCTAGGGTGTTGAGCTTGGAATTGTTCTGATTATTCAACCTTTATCATCTTGTCCTCCCCCTTCAGATATTGGGTCACTTTCTCACATTGTCCTAGAATATCTAAATAATCCTATCCAGACTCCTGAGAGTCTGTCGAATTCTAAAGGTCAACTTGAAATGGTTGTTTATCCTCTAAATCCTTTGTTTAATCTTTTTATGATATCACCTCACCATTTGTACAGTCCATACGATCAGCTTGGTATTCCTTTGGAATTATCCCCTTGAACATCTTCGGTAGTCCATTGTCACCTATTTTCACTGATGGAATCAGAAGGCGAAATCCTAATCTCCTCTTTGGGCCACTCAGAGGTTTCTACTCCACACATAGTCAAGAAGAAGGAGTATCCTTTTCCTCCTGAATGTTTCCCTTACATAGGAAGCATTCCAACTAGTTTTCATCCTGATTTACCACGTAATTACGTGACTTTAGCTCAGTTGGTTTCAAGCATGCCTACTGCCTCATCATTGTACCACAACCCTATTTGGGAATCTGGCGCTATGCCTACCAAAGGTCCATTCATACAGAACTCGACATCCCACCATTCCAAATCCTCTTGTCTCATCTGTTCAAGTAACCCATCCAATTTAACCGATGATCTTGAGTCATGTCGTTGTTAGTTCTTTGATCCCTCCAGTAAGTGGGTACGCTATCCCACCGCCTGGGGGGCATAGTCCGAATGTTTCTATTATGTCTGGCATAACCAATATGAGTGGCTCACAACCTCACATGGTTGGGATGAACCAACCCTCTTCGGGTTCCATTTCAAATCCTACTGGTCCTGCTAGATCAAGTAATGTCCAGTACCAACAACCCAATGTTGGTATGTTTGGGTCAAGTCATGTCCAGTACCAACAGCCAAATGTTGGTCTGTCTGGGTCAAGTCACATCCAGTACCAGTAGCCTAATATGGCTCAAGGTTAGTACCAACCTCCTTATGTTCCATATGGTTCACAAGCGATGGCTAATCCACCATATATCCCTCAGCCTAGACCCTATATCCAGCCTAGTCCATCTGCCGTGCCTAATGGGTATGGCCAGATACAATTTGGGAACTTTCAAGCTGTCATTTTGGGAACTATTCAAGTACTTTTGCAGCAGCAAGGATAGATCCTATAGCAGCAAGGGCAACCTTAGTTGTATCAAGGGCCATCCATGTAGTAACATGGCTAGATGAGGTCGCAGTAGGGACAACTGCAACAACACAGGGGAAACCCTCACAACAATTGTAGCAAACCATGCAGCCACAAATGCAGTATATGCCACAATCCTCCCAGCCTATGCCTTCGCAAGGTCAACCTCTACGGCTGCAAGGATAGCCTTTACAACCGCAAGGTCAGCCCTTGTAGCAACAAGTTCAAGCTAGGCAGCAACAACCGTTATACTCATATCAACAGGGTCAAGTCCTGTAGCAACAGGCATAAAATACTTATTTCTAAGGGAAATAGGTTCCTACTCCTTTTTTCCAGGGACAAGAAGTCCAAAATCCTTATGTCCAACGGAAGCAAGTGCAAAATCCTTACGTTCAAGGGAAGTAGGTCCAAAACCCTTTCGTCCAGGGGCAACATGTCCAAAACCCTTATGCTCAAGGACATCAGGTACAAAATCCATATGTCCAAGGCTAGCAGACTCAACAACCTTTTAACCTATATGTTTCTTATCAACAGCCTCTGGCTGGACAGTTTCAAGGCTTTCAAGGTCAGAATCCTCCCTACAGGAAAGGTAACCTACAATGGGGGAAAAATCAAATGCCTTATGGACAAAATCCTCCACTTTGGGGACAAAATCCTTACCAGCAGGGATGGGCCCCACCAGTTGGGCCCCCTTATCGACCTCAAATGCCTTTCAATACCCAATTTCCATTCTTGGCTATGCTGGAATTGCTAGATGTGTCTAGACTCATGAATGACCCGATTCTTCATTTGCCATACTGGCCTCCAGTTCCGTCCAAGATTCCAAGTGATTGTCCAAAGTTTGAAGGAAAAGCGAAAGAGGATCCTCAAGCCCACGTGATGACATATCACCTATGGTGCTCCTCGAATTCCTACGTCGATGATTCCATTCATCTTCATCTTTTCCAACAAACTCTTACAAGGGTTGTAGCCAAATGGTATATCGAGCTACCTCAAAATACCTATCATGACTTTAACACTCTCGCCATGGCCTTTCTCACACATTTCCAGCTATTAGTTCTCTATGAAACTGGCATCCATCTACTAACGTTACTCAAGAAAGACACATCAACTCACATCTCCGATCACATCCATGAATGGAGACATAGGCGCCGTCTGATTAAGTTTGAAATTATTGATCAGTTGTAGACCAAGTGGTTCACCAAATCATTTGTCAACAAAATGGCTGAGGACATTGCTATGGGTGAATGCGTCACTGAGGAACAAGCCATTGCGAATGTTGAGTATCTAGACCTTGTCTATTCATAGTTTGGCATGTTATATGATGTGCTAACTGATGCGCCTAGACTATCGTATGATCCAAGGACATATAAATCGCTAGCTACCCATCCTATTGATGGAGTAATTGGTTCAGTGACTCAGACCCCTACAATATCTTCTTCCAAATAGAATTCAGTCTCCAACATTGCTCCCAATGATTCCTCCCACAATTCATCTGGCCCTGGTAAAACCTCGGAGGTTCACGCTATCTAATCCACCACGGCGGATAAATCCTCTAAAGGTAAGAAGAAAGGCAAAGGCAAGGGTAAAGATGATGCGCCAAAATAGGGTCCTCCTAAGTCATCTATTGGTGATGTTTCCCAATGGAAACCTAAGTATCCATGCCTCATCTGTGAGGAGGATCACTATACTAAGGATTGTCCTAGATGGTCTGAAGTTAGTCGTTTTCTCAAAGGGACCCTATTTGTCCTAAAAGGGCCCTTTCCATCCTAGCAGACTCAAATGGTAGACCAACCTCAGTCATCTGCTTCCTCGAGTTCACAAGAGTTCATGATGAGTACCTCGATTAACGTGGCTACCAGGTCAAAAGATTATCAAACTCCTACCTCGTCAGCAAGGGAAAGAGAAAGAAGGTACCACTTCTTTTTCCGCCCCGTCCAGTTCTGGTCCTCTTCATGTAGAGAAACCTAATCCTAATTTCACCATTCAACCAACTTCTCGAGGTGTGCTTCGAATGTCCTTGTACAATCCCAATGCTCGAGCTGCTCAACATTATAACATTGTTGAAGATTTGGCTCAAGCGCCATCAACTATGTCTGCTCTCGAGGTCCTTCAAAGTTGTCCTTCTCAGCAGAAATCGTTATTGTCGGCTATTGGGGGTATTGATCCAGCTGACTCTAATCTCATCTGTTTTGACCTGGAAAACCACATTCTATGTTTACCTCATCAAATTTCCTTTCTCATTCAGGTAATCATAAATGAGAAAACCATTCATAGGACCGTCATCGATGAAGGTGCTTCTACCTGCATCATGTTTGTCACTTGTTGGAAGGAAATTGGTTCTCCTACTCTGAACCAGTCCCCTAACACTTTGGAATCTTTTGATGGGCGTGATTCATGACCATTTGGTGTTCTTCCCACCTTGCCATTACTTTGGAGGGAAAGACAGTACACGTCAAAGTAGAGATCATTGACGCTAATCTTAACTACAATCTTCTACTGGGACAGAGTTCGACCCATGTCATGCATGCTGTAGCCTCCTCGCTTTTCTGTGTGATTTGTTTTCCCCATCAAGGGAATATAATCATAGTCGACCAACTGTCCTTCTTTGCCTCTTCCTCCTCAGATGGCAATGTTCTGTATGGCATTCGAAACATCGTTCATTGCCTCTTTGGCTGGCCATCTCGACTAAATAATCGGTATTGATGATTAATCCAGGAAGACATGGATATACTCTTTGAAGCATAAGGAATTGGATTTTGAAATGCTTAGGGACTTCAAGGCGCTAATAGAAAATCAAACAGGGAATAAAATCAAGGTCTTAACCTGGAAAAGGTGGAGAATATACGTCAAATGAGTTCGTTGACTTTTGCAAGCAAGCTAGAATCAAGAAGGAAACTATTGTACCTTATAATCCTAGGAAGAATGGAGTGCCTAAAAGAATGTGTTAGAGCCTAGATTTACCTCAGGCTGAAAAGGTAAGATTCTTGGTCCACATCAAACCACGCTCAGCCTCATAGCTAGCCCTACGAGGACAGGAGAGGGCTCTCTCCAGGTAAATCTCAGCGAAAGATAACCAATGGGGCTTGAGATGACTGTTTAACAACTGATCTTAGGCTAGGTATTAAGTACAAGGATTTGTTTTGGTTTTTTTTTGGGGGGTTTTGTTGGAAAAAAGGGATATGCAAATTTTGGGTTCAGGGATGAGGCCAATTTTTTGCAGAGTTCCGGTTGGGGCAAGGTAGGCAGTAGTTTTGATGCTTTAGATAAAATGTATGGATGGATCAAACCAGAGAGAGGCTAAGGAGGGCAAGAATCTCTCAAGAATCCTCCTCAAACAGATGAAAACATGTAAAATCAAACAAAATTTCAAGGCAGAGCACAACAGTCCAGTGAATTCTACCTCAATCACTCATTTGTTTAATTTCAGAAGAAAAGAGAAGGGAAAATGATACACATAAACATCAGTGAACTTAAAATTATTTAGAGAAACACCATCAAAACACAGATTTGCCACATGGATCCCAACAAGTGCTGCAAAGCCCTGGTCTTTCCTTTGCCAAAATTGCAGAAATTAAATGACAATAGAGTGCCAAGCAATCCCAAGTGTCCAACCTTGAAAATGACTTAGAAATTACATAATATAAACAAGCCAAAACTATTCCCCTGCATCTAGGGGTCGAGCTCATCATTCTAGGAGTTGTTTGAACCAATTCTAAACAAGGAACTGGAAACTAGGTAGTCAAACAACTTACCCCTATATGTTAGGAAACTGATTCATTCACTCACATTTCACCTTTTGGTGAATGAATCTTCTAGAACAAGTAAAAATGTGCCAATATTACATCATGGTTGTCAAATTACATCATGAAAATTCAAGAATAACATCAAGAAGCAAAACTGGTCAAAACTGGGTGAATTACTGAGCTGAACAATGAAAAATGGGCAAAAATCCTCTATGCGCCATGCCTGATTCTCTATGTGTCGTGCCACTTTGGAGCTGATTTTGAGGCACTTCCTGAAGTCCAAATTGAGCCCAAGTGTGCTTGTTGGAAATCCCTACCTATCTGCTTTCCAACACTAGCCACCTTTTGACAAAACTCATAGCATGACTAATGCTGGAAACAAAACATGGCAAGAGGGTAGGCCTGCAATTCGGTGAGGGTGATTGGTTCTTCTCTGATATGTCTACCTCCTCTATGAGGCCTCCGGGGTGCATGTTCCTCCATGGGAGAGTCACTTTGGGTTTCCATTTCATAATCCGATGAATGCTCAGATTCCATGACTGCTATTTTTCAAACTGCCTTGGAGAAAAATATGCTGGTGTATGAAAACTGTATGGACTGCTCTTTTAGTGATGTGTTCAAATTCTGCCACCAAGGGGAAACAAATGAAACAGGGACTGTTAGGAAGGGGAAATGATAGTAAGGGATTAGGAATTTTTGGGATAGATTTGTTAGGGAAATATGGGAGGGGGTTTAGGATTTATGTGTGGGAATAGGGTTTAGGGTTTTCACATTTAAAGTTTGGGAAAGGGAATTTGGGATAGGGGTTTAGTAATCTCAGGGGATAGGGAACAATGAAGTCAAGGAACAAATGGAATCAAGGAGAAAAGGAATGATGGAAAAGAGTAACCTTAGTGGCAAACAATCTTTGAAACCCTAGGCAGCAATTTTCATGTGAAGATGTTGACATGGTAGGGTTTGAGTTGTTGTTTTAGCATTCACCACATCAAACATAAAATACACCATAAACTTGGATGATAAATAGCGAAGGAGGAGCTCAACCTACTTGAATTCAAGAGAAATTTGCACGTTTTGGGCATTTGGAGGCCGTTCTGGAATTCTTTGGGCGAGACAGCTGAGTGCGCCACGTCGCCCCAGTGTGTTGTGCCAGTTCAAAAATACACTGCGCAACTTCTCCCAGTGCGCCGCGCCGGCAAGTTGCAGCGGTTTTTGTCTAATTTCTCACTCTTTCACCAAAACTCGCCTTGAGATGCCTTCTCTTTGTTCTTGGCATGAAAATGAATGTTTTTAAAATCATGAAAACCTCTTATAGTGATAGATTTGATTTTTTCTTCTCACAAACCCACTTTGTAATTTTTTGACTTGGCACTTTTTGTCACAATTAATATAACTCTGTCTTTTGTTTCCCTTTTGATTTTTGGCTTGAATGATGTTTTCTTTTGGCAATTTTTGCAGGGATAGTGGCATGTCTTGACAAAGGAAGACCAGGGCTGCGCCTAGAGATTTCAACCACTGAAAAACTTTTTGAAAATTACATGACAATTTAGTACAAAGCGAAATGACGAATTTTCTTCAAAACAGAGTTTTGAACAAAATTCATAGTCAAGCATATGATGATGAAAATATTTTGAAATGAAAACCTATTAAGGACCTCCCTCATTAGTCAGCTGGCATCATTAGGCATTGTTGAAGACCAAATTGACTAACCCTAGACCTAATGACTGAAATGACCTTTGCTGATCAATAGACTAAAACAGGATTGTAAGTGATTTTAAAACTTGATTTTGACGAACAAACCTGAGCCAGCATGGATAAGGCATGAGGGATAATGTATGACAAGACCCTTCCGTTAGATTATGGCATGCCCCTAGCGGAATGCAGATGATCGAGCTGAATGAGACACCTAAAACATGAAATGCAATAAGAGAAATGATCTTTGATGGAGGGATGACCAGACTGACTCTAACATTGGCTCCAATGGGGATGGTAGCTCCTCGGAGGTGCCAAGAATGGCAGATCTCTGGGAGAGCTAGACAATGCCTTCATCCATTGGGCTATGGAGTCATTATTTCGACAAACAAAACAAGACTCTGACTCAATTTATTTGACTGAAACTTGACTCAAAATGACTCGATGATGAAACTAAAATGACTCGACAAACTGACTTCAAAACAGAAATCTTTCTTCAGAATTATATCCTTCACTTCGGGCCCCAGACTGAAGAAAAGATCCTAGCACACACTTGCAATGAAACTGAAATAAAATGGTATTTACAATGACAATGTAGACAACAGAAATAACTCAGAAAAGGTACTACTTGAGCAGTCGACCATTAACCGGCCCTCCGAGACAATCTTCCCCGTTCATCTCCTTCAAAAGAAAGGCATTCTGACCCCGATATGCTGTAATCTTAAAAGGACCTTTCCAAAGATTTTCAAACTTACGGTGCTTGCCCTTTTCCTCATTCCTTGCATCCCACTTTAGCACCACATCATCCAACTGAAATTTGTCTGCCTTTTCTTTTCTGTCATAAATCTTTTTAATTCTCTCCTGCAACTTGAACGTGTTTTGAAAAACATCTTCCCGTGTCTGTTGCAAATGGATCATTAGATTTAGTCTTCTCTGCATTGGATCATCTTCACTACCAACCTATTGAAGAAGTTTGACTACCGGAGCTGCAAGAGAGGTAGGAAACACTGTATCAACTCCATAAACTAGCTCAAAGGGGGACATGCCAATGGGTTTATTTTGACTCACTCGATTAGCCCAAAGTGCGTGGCCAATTTCTTATGCCAACTCTTCTTGTTTATTTCCACCATCTTCTTAATGATATTAACCAAAGATTTGTTGGAAGACTCCGCCAATCCATTGCCTTGTGGATGATAGGCAGTTGAGTGCCCCAAAATAATGTGATATTTATTACAAAACTGAACCATCCTTTCTGACTTGAAAGCTGTTGCATTATCAGTGATTAACTTATTCGGGCAACCAAAACGACACAAAATATTATTCTCAAAGAATGAAATTATTACCGCATTCGTAGCTTGCCTAGTGGGAATTTCTTCGATCCACTTCGTGAAATAATCTGTCGCCGTGAGTATCCATCTATGATGACCTGAAGAAGCAGGATGAATTTCACCAATGAAATCCAACCCCCACTGCTGAAAAGGGGCACTCACCTCAATGGGCTTAAGCGGCAAAGGCTGTAATTTATGCTTTCCTTCAAAAATCTGACAGTTATGACAGCTCTTGACAGTCTTGAACACATCAACAAACAATGTCAGCCAATAGTATCCGGCTCTCAGAATTTTATTTGCCATTGTTTTCCAAAAAAGGTCACTGCCACAATCTCCTTTATGGAAATCCTCCATGACCTACTTCGCTTCTTCTTCCACCAAACAATTTAACAAAATGCCACCAGGATCTTTCCAATAAAGTGCAGAATTCACAATACAAAACTTAACAGCCTTTAAATTAAGAGTTCTAGCTTTGTTTCTAGCCATACCAGGTGGTGCAGACAAATTCTGAAGCACATATATGATATTTGAATACCATGGAGAAAGAACAAAGATTTCAGCTACCTGAATTGACGAACCTTGCTCATTTTCATCAGACATAGCAGTAATCAGATTTATGTCTAAGACGTGTAGATTTGATTCAGCCATTAACTTTGCCAATCCCTATCCTTTAACAAGCTTTGTGGGTCTTATCTCCACATCATACTCCAGAAAAGCTGCAATCCACTTGCCTCGTCTACCTTCTGGATCTATTTGGGCCAAAATATCTTTGACCGCAGCATTAGGAACATAAGCTAAAATATGGGAATGCAGAATATATACACGGAAGTCTTTCAATGCTTTTACAAGTGCAAGGGCTTGCTTCTCAATAATGTTGTATTTCAAAGCAGCATCTCTTATAGTCCAGCTAAAGAAAGCAATGGGTCTTTCATGCTCATCTTTTTTCTGCATTATTACAGCTGCCGTAGTATGCTCTGAAGCAAATGAAAACAACATAAAATCTTGAGTATAATCTGGGCTGATTAGAACTGGGGCTGAAGAAAGAGCCAATTTTACTAGATTGAAAGATTTTATAGCCTCTGTGGTCCATTTCACTTGGCTGCCCTTCTTAAGCATGTTTGTAATCTCTCTTAGATGTTCAGCAAGATTAGGCACAAAGTGGTGTAAAAAATTCATCTTACCATTAAAGGACTGAATCTCCTTCTTGTTCCGGGGAAGATCAATTTGCTGAATCGCTTCTACACGTGCTGGATCAATACGAATGCCATCTTTTGATATGATGTGTCCAAGAAGTTTTCCCTCATCCATGGAGAACAAACTCTTCTTCAGATTCAACGACACACCATATTTTCTGCACTTTTGAAAAACAGTTTTCAAATGATACGTGTGTTCTTCATCTGAATTAGAAAACACCGTCAAATCATCAAGGTATACGACCAAGAAGGCATCCTTCTCATTTGTGAAAGCCATATCCATTTCCCGATGAAATGTGGCACCTGTGTTCTTCAAACCGAAAGGAAATTTAGCGTAATGAAAAGTCCCCCACGGAGTGGTGAACGCGGTTTTGTCTCGGTCATCTTCATGGACTAAAATTTGGTTATATCCAGAATAACCATCTAGTAGTGACATACGAGATGCTCCAACTACTCACTGAAGTATGTGATCCATTTTTGGTAGTGGATAATTATCCTTCAATGAAACTTTGTTGAGATTCCTAAAATCAATGCACAAACGGATCTCATCTGTCTTCTTTCACACGAGCACCAAATTAGGGATCCAATTAGAAAATTGGATGGGAACAATGATTCATGATTTGTACAACCTTTTTACCTCCTTCTCAATTGATGGCAACAATTTTGGATTAAGCCTTCTTAACTTCTGTCTAAAAGGTTTCTGATTCGGCTTAATAGGAATTGTGTGCTGAATTATATCGGTATCATATGTCTTCAAGTTGGAGTAGTCCCAAGCAAACACATCGGCAAAACATGACAACAAAATGATATATTTTGCCTTTATCTTTTGTGGCAATGTTTTGGATAGCTTTACCATCTTCGATGTTCAGCTGTTCCAATATTCACCTCTTCGACTCCCTTCTCTGTTGGCTGCAATGTTGCTTTTCGGGCTAAATCATCATGATCAAAGAGTTCTTCTAAAGGTATCAAGCCTTTAGGAATCACATTATCCTTGAGCTGCAAAACTTCCATTTGATTGATCTACACATCATCTTTACCATCATCATGTTCTACATCAATTGAGGTATCTTTGAACTTACCTTTGTTTTGCAGAAAAACATCAATCTCCTCATCATCTTGAAAAATTTGCAAATATCTCTGATTTTCCAGACAGTCGGACGATGTTTCTCATGAATTTCAAATTTATTACTTGAGTTCATAGGAATCTTCAAATTACTCGCTGCTTTAGCAAGTGCATTAGCAATACTATTTTGAATACAAGGCACACACGTCAAGGTATAATCAGAAAACAACTTCAATATGTCTAGAACAACATTCCGGTATGCCCGCATCCAAGGATGATTTGCTTGATATTCTCCTTTAACTTGCTTAATCACCAATTCGGAGTCGCCATATACAGTAATCCTTTTAGCATTCAACTTTCTTAGGATTTTTAGGCCAGCAATCAAAGCCTCATACTCAGCCTCATTGTTTGAGCAATCAAAAGCGAGCTTGTAAGAACATACCCGCACATTACTAGGCACTTTGTTCGGAGCAGAAAAAGGACTGTGTACCCAAATCCCAATTCCAGCACCATCATTTCCCACTGCTCCATCAAAATCCATGGTCCACAGGCCATCTTCCTCTTCTTCTAAGTGCTGAAACTCTGTTTGCTGTATTTTTTCTGCTTGCTATCCATTATCCTTTTCTGATTACTGAATGGTATTGTCTTGTTCTTGACTTTCTTTCTTCAAAACTTCTCTGAAATTCTTTGCTATTTCTGGAATGTCATCTGTTGCAACTAACTAACTATCAATCTCATTGAAACTATCTGAATACAAAACAAAAGACTCTAAATCTGTATGTACATAATTAATCAGACGATTAATTGGTTTCTCCTTGCTTGTAATCATGTATTTCATGTTCTGCTCCCGATAAAGTTTTCTCATTTGGCCAAACACATGAATGGTTGCATAGGATAAATCAAGCTGCATAGTTCCTTTAATCTTTGCTCCCCAAGATCTGGAAAGAAGCATTCCAAATCTAGGAGGTATATCCACCACCACCACATCCATCAAAACATTTTTGGCCGGAATCTGATCCAAATTGACCACCAAGTCTTTAATGAGCCCAATACATCTCACCCTACTAGAATCAAATGAATAAAGATCATGGTATTTCCTGGTAATGTCCAAACCCAACTTCTCCATGATAGCCTTCGGCATAAGATTGTGGGAGGCGCCGAAATCAAACATAGCATTATGCAACACAAACTCATGCACTCTCAAACTGATATAAAAAGGAGGCACATCACTATCCAGAGACTCACCATTCAATGCTGGTCCAAAAATCAGTTCAGGTTGATCATCTTCCACACTCACCATATCAGACATTGGATCAAAGTTCAAAATTTTGGAAACCTGACCTCTATAACTGTTGTTCCTCATCATTTCAATCAAAGGAATGGATACCTTGAATTTAGAAATTTCATTTTCTAAACTAAAAGCAGAAGTCTTTTCTACCTCTTTGGCTGGAACCTCTTTCTTCTCGGCTTTATCTTTTGATACAATTGGCTGATTGACTCTCTCATTTGTTGGTGGAGATTTTCTAGGCATAGGATCATCAACTTCTTTTCCTTTATTTGGTACAATAGGTGTCTCATTCTTAGATGCTGGACCTTCCTTTCTCTTCTAGATTGGATTGATGGGGACATTTCTGTTTCTTAATGAATACTAACGCTATTTGGTGGACAAGGCATGCATATACCCTCTTTGATACTCATCCGACTCCTCTTCAAGAGCTGTGTCATTTGCCAAGATAAAATCTGCATCTTGGTGTACAACTGAACTTTCTGCATACTCATCATCTTTGGTGACAAAGTTGGGCATATCATCAGGACTAAAGAAGTGATTTTATTCCCCTATTACATGGTCTTCATCATCAGATTCGAGACCAACAAAATTTTGCTGAAGAGGTGTCTTTACTTGCTGCTGTTGTGATGCCGGTTCTTGTGCTCGCTGCTCACGCTGTTTGATCCTAAATTGAGGTTGCTGCTGTCCACGGAAATTAGGATTTCGGACCTATGGTTCAGGCTTGTCAAGTGTTAACCTTTAAATCATTTTTTCTACCTTGCGGAGCACCTGATCTGAGGTAGAAGCTTCTTCCTTTATTGAAACTCTCTTCTCGGTTTTCAATCTAGCTCTCTTGTCATTCAAATTTGCCTCAACACTGGTGGCAATTTTCTGCATTTCTTCTAAGGTCGCTGGATCTCTCTCTCTTAATTGATAAGCCATGTCTGGATCAAAACCATCCGAGAACTTAAGCAAAGATAACCTTCTAGTTGGCCTTAAATCATCAGGAATTGCATTATAAACCACATTAAATCTAATACAATAGTCTTGCACGGACTCACCAGCATTCCGCTTGATCTTGGTATATTCAGAATTGATTTGAAGAGGATCTTTCTTGACTTCCCAGCGATCCAAGAACTGTCTTTGAAGCTATTCTAATGTGGGAATACTTCTATATGTCAAAGCTCTGAACCATTTTCTAACCTCACCTGCGAAAGTCTGCACGAATAATCTCATGGTCACGTTTTCTGCATCAATCTCATGAAGCTCAAAGAAATCTGTCATCTTGTCTACATGTTGCTGAGCCATGGTACTTTGAGGAGTGCCATCAAACAAAGGAATTTTACTCTGATAATCTGCGGGCATGTCACCCAAAACTTGATGTAGTGCGAGAGGTGCAAACCGAGCATCCATTACTCTTGGTGGATTTGCAATCGGCCTTGGAGATGTTGGGGAAGAAGGTGCAGCTGATGTGTGAGGTGCATGAGGAGGTGTATGCAGAGGTGAAGCAATTTTGGACGTAGAAGGAGTAGATGGAGATGAATTGACAGTAGACTTTTGATCAGAAATAGTAGGCTGCGGGGGAAGGGTGGGAATGAAGGGAGGTTCGGTAGGAATTTTGGAGGTGGATGCCGTTACGGAAGATCCAAGGGATGCAGATGCAGCTTCTAGGAAATCAGCGATATTTGAAGCGTGAATTTCACTTTGGAGATGCTTCAAGATAAAATTCTCAATTGATTTATTGTTTCTTTCAACTTCAAGAGCTGTAGCAAAGTCAGGATTTGGAACTATAGAACCAAGAGCACTTTCGGATTTGGTTTCAAACAATGACAATTCAAACTTTTCATCAAAATCAAGCTCTTCAAGATACTTAAAAATTGCAGCACATGAACGAGATTTAAACACTATCGAAGACCTCCTATCCTGGGAATGAGACAGGCTATGTCTGGCTTGCGGGGGGGATATGTGTGCTGCTATGGGGCCATCGTACCGTCCCTTCCCGTCCCGTACCGGTGGATGTGGCATGTGTCGAAGGTGACTCGGCGGATATGTGGGCTATGTCAGTGGGAGTCACAGAGCTCTCTTGACGAACAATTCTTGAAATCAAATTGGGATTGTCATAAACAGGGGGAGGATTGGATCTGGTATATCTCTTTGAAGCCAGCGTGTTATTTTCAAGAAATCAAAGTGACATAAACAACTTATTCAGCCTTTCAAATTCTAAACTTATAATCCAAAAGCTTAGAATTCTCAAATGTACATAGGGGCGATTTACAGGTCAAGTGTCACGATTACAAGCTAGATCGGAGATTGACTGAAGCAGCGTTTATCTACTTCCGCTAATGCAAAGAAAAAGCGTTTCGAAGGCTACTGTTATAGAAATTTTTGTGCCTTACAGCATGAAGCATGAAATTTCGATAATCTGAGGGATCCAAAGTCCCTAAACATGTTGTTCCTACCCCTAGAGGAACAAGGTCAGCAAACCACAGCACTGAAAATCAGTTCTCCACCTGAAAACACTGAAAAGCAAGCTAATTCTGGATCATGTCAACTGCCCCACTGAGCATCTGCACTGAATGTCAACTGCTCCACTCTGTACCTGCGCTGAATGTCAACTCTAATGAAGGCTACTTGCGCTGGGCGAGATTGGCCAAGTGGCACAGTCATTTTGCAAGGTGTCAAATGCCCAGGAAGCTTCCAAAATGACACTTGGATCAGGGAATTCGCCTTGTGATGAGTAAGAGGATCTAGATCTCCAAGTGGAAGCAAGAAACTCCAAGTGGACTCAAGAACTGAAGAATAACTGAAGTGGGAGAGGACACTAGTCAGCTTCATGCCAGCCTCAAGCTGACTCATCCTTTCTCCAAATCTCCTATATATAGAGCTCTCTCATGAGGTCTAGGGAGGCTGGAATCTTGTGACTGTAAGGAAGTGCTGTTGGTTTGAGTATAGAACTATTGGGTGATTTGCTTAAAGGAGGTGAAGAGGAGATTTCTTTCTGTTGGGAGGTGTTGCTGGATTGGGCCTCTTATGGTTGTAACACTCTCAGAACTTTACTTCGTCCATTAATAAAGCATTTGAGGTTCTTCTATATGCATGTGTCTTTGTGGCGTATTGATGCTTGTATATTTGATTTATTCTAATCCTTGAATCAATTATGGATGTATGCTTCTTGTAGTTTCCTCTTCTTGTGCTTTTGCAGGATCTTTGTGTAGCTGGGCCAGTGAAAGAGCAAGGAGCTGGGAGCAAGCAGCAAAGAGGGAAGATTGGATCAATCATTAGCGGAAGATAACGGTTAGTGGATCTCTTTCTCCTCTCTCTTACATCTCATAAAGAAGTAATCTTGAATAGCTTTGCATTCAGTTGTTGCTGAGGTACTATCACCCTTAGAGTGGGATAGGGTCATTCCGTATTGGATACTTTTCCCAACAACAAATTGGCGACTCCACTGGGGATCGTATCTTGTTGGTTGTTTGTGTTTTTTCTATTCATTTCATAAACAAAGGGAGTACCGAATCGAACTGCATTTGGATCTTTCAAATGCAAAGTAGAGGGCAGCTACTCTAGCTCAGTTTCTGGGCAAGTTTATGATTTGAAGAGCCGATCCACAAGGACTCTAATAAGCTCTTAGTGATAGCTTTTCATCCTCCTTGACATCCCTTAGTGTGTCCTTGACTGATAGCTTCTGATTTGGCCAAAAACTGTGAATTTTTGAGCAATCTGTGACCCGGAAACCAAGAGAAACGAAAGTTTTGTTCTTCAGTGCAGGCTGTGTGAAGGCTGTCTACATTTTAGCGCAGTTCCCGAAGGGGCTACCTGCGCTGAAGTTCAAACTGCCTGTGTACCACCTGCGCTGGACCAGTCTTGCCTTGTGCTACTGGGGTTCCCTGCTGTTTCTTTCCCTGTTTTCACTCTTGTTTTTGCTGCCTGTTACCAGTCAATGTGCCTATCTGAAAGCAACTTTCCTTGCCACTATTACGCCTCGGTTGTATAAAGAAACTGTGTTTGTTCTTTGTGTATTTCTTGTTTCATTTACAGTTTCCCATAACGAAAGTGAACTAGTCTTGCTGTGGCCTCTTAGATCTAGACCTGTGATAAAGTGTCGTATTGATCTTAAGAGTTAGTTTGTTTGCTGTTCATAGCTGATTGAGCTTTTGCTTTCGTCATTTGGTTTGAATTTATATATTTCTAGTGTCGAAACAAGTAAATCTTAAGGTGTTTTTCGATTTTGGACAAGCTTGTTTACTTTCACTTGAAATTGAATTCGAAATTATACAACAGCTTTCTTTTTGTGTCGCACAAACATTAAGAAAGAGAAAAGAAATACCTGCATTTTTTGCATTTTTCATATAAGTTTGTATGTTGATTTAGGGAAAAAGTGCATTAGTGTATGCTCTTTGATCTGTGTGAAAAGATTTTGTCTCTCTTTTCCCTCAGTAGTTAAGATTTTCATAAGTCGAAAAGATTGAAAAAGCTTGCTTCTCATCTTAGACTGCATTTAGGAATTTGTATCAATACATCTCGTGGTGAACCTTGAAAGGAAAACTTTAAAAAGATCAACTTAAAATATACTGAATGAACCTAACAACGCTTTGAAACATAACGCAAACATCTAGAGGTCTAAGCTAGAGACGTTTTCCGACGTCGTTAAACGTAGTGACTGTCGATCTCGACGAAGGTGGGTGATTCCTCCTGAGAGTCGGTGGCACTAATACGTACTTGTGCTCCCACGTACCGTCGCGTATATATTGGGAGACCCCTATAGGCATATATCTTTTATCCTTAGGAAGCCGTGTCGGCCACCCTACTGATCGCAATGCAGTGAACACAGCATTCACGAAGATCGACCACCCGTACCGTAAAACGTATTCTGTGGTTTTGCGAAAGGTTTGGCACACCCTCTACCTAGATCTCCAGAGCAGTTTCTTTTGGCCTTTTTCAAACTCTATAACTGAAAAAGTCCAACCGAGCATTTGTCACTTCGGGCTCGTTAATACATCGAAGAAGACTAGAGTCATCTTTAGCTTTTTCTCGACTCTTAAAAAGTGAAAAAGCAAGTTGTGTCTAAAAGCGTCTAATAAAATTCATTCAATTCGGAAACACAAATTTCCCCTTTTAATATTTTAGTTGATCGAGTAATCCGCAATCGTTGAAGAAAGTCAATTGAAACCCCATTGTTCGCAGAGGCTTACGAGTCAACCGTCTTTGTCTCCGGAATCGAAAACAGTATGGGCAAAGCGAACTTGTTTAACCGGTTCAAAATCTCCTTTGAAAGTTAGAACAAGTGCTCCAACTGCATCTGAGGTTCCGGTTACTCCTAACATTTCTGGAAACCCTGCCTCTATAGAAGAAGTTCAACAGCCACAGAAGGACAGTAATACTAATCCTAGTCTGGGGGCAAATACTTGCGTAACTGAACCAGTTCCATCTGTAACCGGTCCAGAAATTTTTGTTCCTCAAACAACTGTCGTTGTCGAAGCAACCACTTCTTTGGCTCCAGAAATATTTTACGGACCTGACGGTCTTCCTCTTCCACCGGGTTTGATTGCGATTGAGGAAATTGCAGAGGATCCGCAAGCAAGTACTCCAACTCATTTTGGAGTCGGGGTCACTCTATTTCCTTCATCAGAAGTTAATCCACCACAAGTGGAAGTTCCTATAGAATCACTAGGCAATCTATTGGATAGACTTAAGATGTCTGAACAACCGTCATCATCTAGGACTGTGTCAAATGACATGGCGACATCAGAAGTCCCTGCCGTCACTCCGACGATGTTTGCTGGCATACCAGCTGTCCCAACTAGCTCTCAACAGCTAGAAGGAGTCCACCAAGGGACTATTTTGACAGTATGGTCTGTTCCAGTTTGTTCATCCGGAGTAATACCCGGCAACTCTTATGTTGAAACTCGCCAAATTGATCCATTTGGAAGTCAATCTGGGCCATCAATCCCCTTGAGTTCTGGATTGATACCGTATGGGGGGCAGTATGCCCTTTCATTACCCCCTCCGGGAGGGTACCCATACGTGAGTTCACAACCATGTTCAGGTTATACTGGAATTGCATCAAGTAGTTGGGTACCTATGCTACCTCAACAACCAAGGATTGTATATTCTATACAACAATGTGTACCTGTGACGAACATCCCAACCACACCGGCTATTGTAACCGTGTCGCAAGTTCAAGCGATACCTGTTACATGTCAACCTCAGATTTCTCAGGTTGTAATGCAACAGTCGCTTGACCATGGGTCACAACCACAATCGCCAACTGGTGGGACGACACAAGTACAAATGGGTACAATTACCCCACACCTTGGTCCAATGGTTAGCATGGCGCAACAGAACATGGCGTCACAACCATGGCTTGTACAATACCAACAACCGCAATTCCAGCAAGTGTACCAAGGTTCCGAGCAGCAGATCTTTGCGAACAGTGGACAACCGTATATCCAAAACGGTCAAAACCAACCACTTTACAGTGGTCAAGTCCACCAACCGTATCAGTCATACCAACATCAATTACATTATGCTGGTATGCAAAGACCCGCTGCTCAAGCGATTCCATCGTACCTTGGTTACGCTTCGCCTAACCTGAATCAACAGTTAACATTCGTGGCAACTTTAAAGTTACCCGATTTACACCGGTTAACGAACGATCCGATTGATTATGCCCCTTGGTGGCCAGCGATTCCTCATAAACTTCCATCTAACATTCCTAAATTCAATGGAAATCCAGGTGAAGACCCATCGAATCACGTGATGACTTTTCATCTGTGGTGTTCGTCGAACACCCTAAACGACGATTCGATAAGGCTTCGCCTTTTTCAGAGGACATTGACAGGTCCAGCGGCTAAATGGTATATTGAATTGCCAAGAGCCTCTTTCGACAATTTTAGTTCCCTAGCCACGACTTTCCTAACCCATTTTCAATTACCGATAAGGTATGAAACGGGAAAAGAAATATTAACCAACTTCAAATAGACAACTGCTACCCATATATCTGATCATATACATGAGTGGCGTCGTCGTCGTAGGATGGTGAAAACATATGTTCCCGATCAGCTATTAGCTGAATGGTTTATAAAGTCGTTACTTCTGGCTATTACGGAAGATGTGGCCAAGGGGGGAGTCGTAACAGAGGAGCAAGTGATTGCTCGTGCACAATATTTGGACTTAGTTTATACTCAGTCCGGCACACTCTATGAAAAAATACCTGACGCCCCTAGACCAGAGTTTTCAATTCCTCCCCCTCCTAAATCAAATAGTGACTCTCATGCCAGTGATGGTGTGATTGGCACAGCAAACGCGAAATCGATAAAGGCTTCGTCAAAGAAAGCCCGTAAGAATTCGGATCAAAATGCAAAAGAAGAAATTCTTGCTTCGGAAGTAAATGCCATATCAGAAGATAAGGGCAAAGAAACCAATCAACCAGGAAGCAAGAAGAAGCAAAACAAAGGGAAGAAGAAGAAACAAGGTGAGTCATCCCCTGGAAAGAATTCTTCAAACCCTCCTGGCAAAGGGAAACAAAATTATCCATGTCTAATATGTGATGATAAGGATCATGGCACAAAGAATTGTCCATTCAAAGCTTAGTTAAAGAGGTTCTCTAAAAGTTCCCAAACATCAGATGTGTTAACTGATCCATTTCCCAACCCAGGTCAAAATCTGGTTGATAGTGGAAATGTTTCCCCGTCGCAAGTCCTTATGTTGTCGGTTTCAAAACAGCAGAATGATGCTTTGATTTTGACAAGGAACAAAGATTATGGGAATCCTCAGGTGTCGAACGAAAAAGGTAAAGATCAACCAAGTAGTTCGACAAAAACTTCGACAGAAGTTGTAATGCCCACCATCCCTGAATTAACAATAAAACCACCAAAGGGTGTAGTACACAAGTCGACATTTAATCCTCGCGCCAGAGCGGCGCAACATTATAACATAGTGGAGGATTTGGCCCAATCGCCATCCGCTATGTCGACTCTTGAAGTGCTACAAAATTGTCCAACCCAAAGGCAGGTGTTGTTATCGGCAATTGGTGGGGTTGATCCTAAGGATTCCAATCTTGTATCCTTTGATCACAAAGGATATGATCCTCAGTTACCAGCTCATCTAGCTTTCCTTATTCAAGTGAAAGCACTCAACAAAACTGTTCACAGAACAATAATTGATGAGGGAGCCTCGACATGTATTATGTCAATGAGTTGCTGGAAAACTTTAGGATCTCCAACCTTGTCGCGATCTTCGACGACATTAAAAGCTTTCGACGGAAGGACTTATACCCCATACGGTATCCTTAATAACTTCAAAGTTGAACTAGGAGGAAAAACGGTAGAAATTGATGCAGAAGTCATTGATGGAAATCTTGACTATAACATCCTACTGGGTAGACCCTGGATTTATGCCATGGCAACTATTGTGTCGACTTATTTTAGGAAGATCGCATTCCCGTTTGAAGGAGGGATTACGATCGTCGACCAACAGAATTTCCTCCCTAATGGTTCACAAGTTACAGGAAGCATTCCCATTATCCATGAGAGCAACCATTCAATTCAAGATATCGGAGTAGGATTATTGAAAGACCCCACATTGATGGGAACTTTCACGCTACCACCTCCTATTTATACAGGAAATGTACCGTTTGTAGCAACCTACAACATGATATCTTCCACGAAGGTCAACATGGATCATTCAATGGTTTTTTCCCCAAACCCTTTAGAAATATTGTAGCAATCAATGTTTCAAGCATGGGAGGCGAGCCCAAATCAACGCTCATCAAGCGTTTGGGTAGATAGGTCTAGAGAATATGGAACCCCATTAGATCCTTGGTCGAAAGTACATGGGACCGACGAAGGAATCTTACAATCAATGATGATTGAGGGGGCACCATGGAATGATCACCACCATCGTTCCCTTCTTCCGGAATATGAAGAAGAAACTCAAAGTGACCTTTATCACCCTTCAGTATTTGAATTCCTAACAAATACTGTAAACACGGTGGATTCTGAGCGAAACCTATCCAATATTGAAGAGACTATAGCCATAAATATCTCGACTAAAACAGATGTTGTAGAGAATATTTATGTCGGCAAAGGTTGTTCCCCTTCAGAACTGGAAATATATAACGCTCTTTTTCGTGAATTTAGAGATGTCTTTGCTTGGTCATATGATGAAATGCCAGGCATTGACTCGAGTATCGTTGAACATGAAATTAAAATGTATCCTGATGTCGAACCAGTAAGGCAACGGCTTCGGCAAGTGCACCCGAAGAAAGCCGCCGCCATTAAGGCGGAAGTTGAAAAACTCCTCCATGCTGGATTCATCTACCCGGTTCCTCTAACCGATTGGGTATCGAATATTGTCCCTGTTATGAAAAAACAAGGGACAATTAGAGTGTGTGTTGATTATAGGGATGTAAACCAAGCTTGTCCAAAGGACAACTACCCTACACCCTTCATCGACCAGATAATTGATGAATGCGCCGGATGTGAAATCTTTTCATTTATGGATGGATTTTCCGGGTATAATCAAATAAATATCCGCCCACAGGACCAGTCAAAGAATGCATTTATTTGTCCGTGGGCACATTCGCTTATCGAAAATTACCCTTTGGTTTGAAGAACACAGGGGCGACGTTTCAGAGGGCGATGAATTATGCCTTCCATGACATCAAGGACATTGTTCAACCTTATTTCGACGATCTTCCGGCTCATTCGCGAAAGCGGACTGATCATCCGCAGCATTTAAGAGCGATATTTCTACGTTGCCGACACTACAAGATAAGACTCAATCCACACAAATGTGTGTTTTGCGTCGGTTCTGGTTATTTACTTGGCTTTGTAGTCTCTAAGTATGGGATTCATCTTGACCCTTGTAAGGTTCAGGCAATCGTTAATTTGCCTCCACCTTCAAATTTGCTTCAGATTCAGAAACTCCAAGGGAAAGCAAACTTTCTGAGGAGGTTCATTCCAAATTACGCAGAACTTGCTAAGGGTTATACTCGTCTTTTGAAAAAGGATGTACCTTTTGTCTGGGACCAGGTGGCGCAAGCTTCCTTTGATGCTCTGAAAGATTGTCTAGTAAAAGCATCATTAATGTACGCCCCGGACTATCAAAGAGATTTTAACCTGTATCTGGCTGCAGCGGATACGACCATTGCGATGGTTTTAGTTCAAGAAGTCAATGGAATTGAACATCCTATCTATTATTTAAGTAAAAACTTAAACGATACAGAAAGTAAATATTCTTATGTTGAAAAACTAGCGCTTGCAGCTGTTCAAGCGATTCAAAGGTTTCGACATTATGTCCTCTTTCGGAAAACTACCATCTTTTCATATTGCAACCCCATGACTTATATACTGTCGCGACAGTTGCTGGGGGGCAAATATTCAAAATGGATAGCGATCCTTCAAGAGTTTGATCTGGAATTTGTGAAATCCAAATCAAAGAAAGCTCTAGTTTTCGCAGAATTATTGTGCGATCTCCCATCGTCGTCCAACGATGAAACATCGGAAGAGTCAATCGTGGACGAAAGTTTGTTTCTGATATCTGTAAGCGATGAGTGGTATGGAGATATCATAGTTTATCTCCAAACCCAAAAGTTCAAGCCTAACACCTCTCGCTCCAAACAAAAACGTATACGATACCAAGCAAAAGACTACATGATCATCGGTGATTCACTTTACCGTCGTGGTGTCGATACAGTTATGAGGAGGTGCCTTACCCATAAGGAGGCCGAAAAAGCCCTGAATGATTGTCATTCAGGCGCGTGTGGGGGGCATCAGTCTGGATATGAAACAACACAAAGAATCTTACGAGCAGGATACTTCTGGCCAACCATGTTCAAAGATTGCATAACCGCAGTCAGAAGTTGCCATGCTTGTCAAATCTTTGATAGCAAAACTAGACAACCACCCGCACCTTTACAGCCGATAGTTGCTGTTGGGCCCTTCGCCAAGTGGGGCATCGATTTCATGCAATGTAACCCCACCTCGACCGGGGGGCATGGGTATATTATAGTCGCTTTTGACTATTTTATCAAATGGGCCGAGGCGATGCCTACATTGGATAACACTGGTGAAACAGCTGCCCTTTTCTTTTTCAATCATGTAGTCACCAGGTTCGGCGTACCACAGGCTATAGTTACAGATCATGGGTCGCATTTTCGCAATCACATGATGGTCGAATTAGCTGCCAAGCTAGGGCTATCTCACGACAGCTCTACCCCATATTATCCGCAAGCCAATGGACAAGTTGAGGCAATCAACAAGGTCCTAAAGCGTATGTTGCAAAGGATGATTGGGGTTCATAAAAGAAGGTGGCACCTAAACCTGTACTCAGCCTTGTGGGCTTACCGAACGTCGGTAAAGAACGCAACCGGGTTCACACCTTTTCAACTGGTGTATGGCCTGGAAGCGGTCTTACCAATCCAGTGCGAAATTTCGTCACTTAAACTCGCAGTCGATCTTCTCCCCGAAACTTCAGAAGAAGAGGCTCGTTTCTTGGAATTAATCCAGTTGGATGAAACCTGTCGTGATGCCACTTTGGCTAACGAAGCCCATAAGAAACGAGTCAAGGCTCAGTTCGACAAAAATGTCAAACCCCGTGTCTTCTCAGAAGGTGATTTGGTCTTGCTTTATGACCAAGAATCCGATAAATTGGGAGTAGGTAAATTCAAGTCCTTATGGATGGGCCCCTATATTGTTAAAAGAGTGTTAGCAAAAGGAGCCTACGAGTTAATGGATTACGATCGAATTCCACTGGCGCAGCCCCGCAACGGGTTGTACCTCAAGCGTTACTATGCTTAAATAGTAACCTGCATGCTTTTGTTGTATTTTGTTTTCGCTAAAGTGTTTGTCCTAGTCGAGTGATCCACCTTTTCATTTATTGCAGATGTCGAACCTTATGGAGACATGTGTTGGATATGCCGACAGAGCGAGTCGTAGTTCGCAGAACTTATCTTCCGCAGCCTGGGCCATTTTTGATCCAAGCGGCGAGTTAGTAAGTTTCAGAGGTGTATGTATTGGGAAATCAATGAATCACATCGCTGAGTATAGCGCGTTGATAGAACTACTCTCTGATGCCATCACACGTGGCATACGCCGACTAATTGTCAGGCTAGACTCACAGCTCGTAATACTACAACTCAATGGTATATATTCTGTTCGTAATCCAGCTATTTATCGCATGTTCCTAAGGGTTAAGATCTTGGAAAGACGATTTGATTCAATTCAATATCAACATATTTCAAGAAACTTAAACACATTAACTGACTCATTAGCGAACTATGTGTTAGATAGACATTTGCAACATTTATAAAAAGGACACATCATCAAAGATTGTACATATGGATCACATAAATCAACCAGAATAAAACCCGAAAATCAAAATACGTATAAGCTGTTTATATAAGTTCATACATAATTTTCTGTAACCAAGACAAAATTGGTCATATGACCTAAAAACTCAAAAAGATGCTAGGGGGCACCCTAGCCTAGTGGTGCTCATGATAGTACGTCACGGCTTGTGCAATCATGCGCAAGAGACGAGTCCATCGTCTAGGCACGCCGATAGTATGCCGCTGCAGCTGTAAAGGTAACTCGTCAATCTGTACATCCGGAAGACCGCGAGTAAGGCTCTCAACCTACTCCTGCACAGCTGTAAGGGTCTCAGTATCGTCAAGATCGCGAATAACAACCCTCCTAGCAGGCTCCGCTGCCAGGGCAGCGACTGGCGATCTCGGACGAGCTGCTGGACGAACATGACCAATATCTGCATGCACCCAAGAGTACAATTAAAAGTCTTGATAGAATAAAGCACAACAACATTATGAATAAGAACAGTAAACAATAATATGGTCAAGGAGTTTACCAATGGCGCCCCACTGTTCGTCATCCGGTAGCACCAAATCCGGATCACCTCGGAAATCCATACCCACATATGGATACTCGGAAAACGCCATCTCCTGGCGCTCGAACCACCTAAAGAAGGCCTCAGTAAAAGTAATCTGAGGTTGACCAGCATGCCTAGACATGTGGTCGACCCACCTCTGCATGCGTGGCTCGGTCGGAGAAGGCAAGTCGAGAATGATGTACTGAGGCTGCATCAGTGGGATTTTCTCCAAGGCAAAGGCAGTCAGAATAGAACCAAATCCAAAGTTCTTCAGCTTCCCGTACTTTACCTTGGTCAATTGACTTTTCATCTAAACAAGTACTGCATCACACCAGTTGAATACTTTCGGTTGGAGACACTCCAAGGCGTGCTGCATATAAGACCTGTTGGCAACATGTAGAGCTGCACTATTGGCCATCCTACCAATAGTGAACAGAATGGACCTGAGAGCCCGATCAGTAATCTCATGGATAACAATCTTGTCGTCTCTGCTCGGCTGAGAACCTTCCATGCAATACTGGTGGACATAATCTCTGGTGGAATCAGTCCCCCGGTCCGTACCTGACAAGGAAATGGGGGCACCTCGTCTTGACAGTCCAGTCAAGAAGTACATGTCCTCTATGGTCAAGGGGATGGCCTTTCCCCTAATCTGGAACAATTGGTTAACAGGATCCCAAGCGTCAAGCATGTACTGCAGCAAAGAAATCTGTGCTCTCATACTAGAGATACGGAAGAACTTTAGCAGGCCATAGTTCCGCAACGCGTTCACCGTGACAGGGTCATGGAGGGCAATCATGTCCTCCTCTTCATGTTCTCATTCTCGCCATGTAAGGGACATTTTGTTCAAAGTTCCCTGCAAAGCAAGCAAGAGAAAGAGTAAGTTCCTGATTTTGATGAAAAACTAGCGAAAAAATCATCAAAAAATGACCTTAAAAACTCAGTTTTTGAGCCCAACGCAGGCAGAGAGTCTCCCACCTGCGCTGAGGGTCAGGCTGCCTTAAGGCAGCTTGACCTTCAGCGCAGGTTTCGAAAGGGGAACCTGCGTTGGAACTAGGGCGATTTTGCAAAACCCCTGGGGCTCAGAAATACTGGAAAACAGGAATGAAACAGGAAAATGAAACCATGAAAAGAAAGAGCTAAGGTTTAGCTCCTACCTGGTCCAGACGGCGCCGAAAATCGTCCGCAGAATCTCCTGGAATCAGCTGGTGAAAATCAAGGGGGAAGAGGCACCTCCAGAGCTCCAACAAACCAAATGCAAATGAAATGGTAAATGAGAGGTAAAAACACCTTTTAATGACTTTTTACACAGTTTAAAGTGAAATATTAGGGTTATAATCTCATTTTCATGCAAATATTATTCATTTCTAACAAAGTTTGTTGCAGCAATTGAAAATGCAGTACTATACTTGAAAAGAGAAAAGCTAGTAATGGTAAAAAATCAAAATTTGACCATATATTCGAGCAGTTTTTGCATAAAGTTCATGCTCGTTAAAAAATAAACGCAAGATCCGAGCAGTTTTAACGCAGTCTTCATGCTCGTTAAAAAATAAATAAAAGCAGTGAGCAATGTTTCCCCCAGAGTTCAAGCTCATTTTTAAATAAAAAATGAACCTATTCCGGTAAATAACCATTGTGATTGTAAATTTATTAGCCATAAAAAGCCTTGGTCGTGTTTGCACCTGCCACCTCCATTCCATTTGGCCCATCTTTCACCCCCATATGATTGTTTACCCATTTTGAGGAACAGCTGCGAAGAGTGATTTCACCTAGCCATCCTTGTGACACTGCCGTGATTGGAAAATTCCAACCTGTACCTGGAATTTGCTGCTATCCCTGTTTATCACTCGTTCCTCAAAAGACGAGTCTTCTTTGAGCTCTTTTCTCCTGACTCGTAAAATATGAAAAGTTTGCCGAGTTTTGGCCTTCCAGCTCGTTAAAATGAGTGGAAGAGCTATCCATCCTCTAGATTTTAATCTTTTTGGACCTGAGGGATTATTACACAAAAAGGTCGAGCGCTTGTTTTATTCGGCTTGTTAAAGTTATCGAAAACTCATCCCTTTTGTATTGTTTTATACTTTTTCGGACTTAAGGGATTAGATGACGAAAAAGGAACTTTGGAGTTAACTTTATGTACCTTTTTAGACTCTCTAAAAATGAAAAGGACAGAGTTTTCCTTGTCGTTAGACTCGTTAAAATGATTCAATAGCGACGAACTTGTCTTTAGACGAGAACGAGTTTCCCTATCGCTAAGCTCGTTAAAACATAGCGATGGGCTTGCCCGAAGGGCAAGTTATAGAACAAGCATATGTTATCCTCCTCAAGCTTGACAAAAATAAAGAGGTACTGGTCAGAAATGACTGGGGAAAAATTGGGAGAACCTCAAAGCTTTAATGGTAGCAAGTCGCTCTTGAACATGACACTTTGTCCTCCGTATCACATCTGGTTGGGTTGTTTCATTCACCGGTCTCATCACCATGGTCCTCGCCAAACCATCCACATTTGGGGTAATGCTACCGATCCATCACATCAGTGTCGTTATATGTTCAAGAGATGTTGTTCAGAAAGAGTCAACCGTGTCCCATCCACTGCCATACATTATCCTTCATCCACCCATGATCGCCACCCTGAATCATATTTCACAGATTGTTTTCACCTCCACTAAAATCATTAGCTCCGTTCGGTGTCACTGATGTGGGATTCATTATGGCCCTCCTTTGATGGATCGCTTCTTTTCGACTTCAGCTCATTATCCAAGAAGTTGACCTAGGAACAACCCCTTCAGTACTTTGAAGCTTGCATGCCTCAATGGCAAGTTTCTCACTTCCGGCGACAGGTATACATCAATGACCTTCGACCAAAAGATTTTGCGTGGTGTTCGACGCCAAGTCCTTTATTCACACCACGTGAATTTTACTGCAGTACCTTGAGGGTCATTGTCATTATTGGTGATTCCTCTCGCGCTTGTTAACGGTTTACATTATTGACCGGTAATAAAGCGATGTCTTTCCATGTTCGACTTCATCGCAATTCTCACATGGATCGACTTGTACTTAGAGTGAAGATCGAATGAGTTTTGAAGACCCCGGATCTAGTTTCATCCATCTGGTATATATTCAGGAAATATAAAGACATTTGATATGTACATCATTGCAACAGATGATCATCCTACTCAAAGGATGATTTCAGCAGAGAATTATCAGTCTACCATCAGACGATCGTCTGTTCTATGTACCAAAATGAATTTATAAAGGTGAGCATGGGAATGCCCGCCTCAGCTAGATCATGAAAGAAGAATGAAAAATAATGTATTGTATTGTATTTTATTACAGGGCGCCTCTCAGTGATTGAATGAACTTCGGATCCTCCTGATAAAGCATTTCACCCGATAAACGACCTCATACTTTAGGGGGCAACTGTTATAGACATTTTTGTGTCTTACAACATGAAGCATGAAATGTCGATAATCTGAGGGATCCAAAGTCCCTAAACATGTTGTTCCTACCCCTAGAGGAACAAGGTCAGCAAACCACAGCACTGAAAATCAGTTCTCCACCTGAAAACACTCAAAAACAGGCTAATTCTGGATCATGTCAACTGCTCCACTGAGCATCTGCGCTGAATGTCAAATGCTCCACTCTGTACCTGCGCTGAATGTCAACTCTAATGAAGGCTACCTGCGCTGGGCGAGATTGGCCAAGTGGCACAGTCATTCTGCAAGGTGTCAAATGCCCAGGAAGCTTCCAAAATGACACTTGGATCAGGGAATTTGCCTTGTGATGAGTAAGAGGATCTAGATCTCCAAGTGGAAGCAAGAAACTCCAAGTGGACTCAAGAACTAAAGAATAACTGAAGTGGGAGAGGACACTAGTCAGCTTCATGCCAGCCTCAAGCTGACTCATCCTTTCTCCAAATCTCCTATATATAGAGCTCTCTCATGAGGTCTAGGGAGGTTGGAATCTTGTGACTGTAAGGAAGTGCTGTTGGTTTGAGTATAGAACTATTGGGTGATTTGCTTAAAGGAGGTGAAGAGGAGATTTCTTTCTGTTGGGAGGTGTTGCTGGATTGGGCCTCTTATGGTTGTAACACTCTCAGAACTTTACTTCTTCCATTAATAAAGCATTTGAGGTTCTTCTATATGCATGTGTCTTTGTGGCGTATTGATGCTTGTATATTTGATTTATTATAATCCTTGAATCAATTATGGATGTATGCTTCTTGTAGTTTCCTCTTCTTGTGCTTTTGCAGGATCTTTGTGTAGCTGGGCCAGTGAAAGAGCAAGGAGCTGGGAGCAAGCAGCAAAGAGGGAAGATTGGATCAATCATTAGCGGAAGATAACGGTTAGTGGATCTCTTTCTCCTCTCTCTTACATTTCATAAAGAAGTAATCTTGAATAGATTTGCATTCGGTTGTTGCTGAGGTACTATCACCCTTAGAGTGGGATAGGGTCATTCCGTATTGGATACTTTTCCCAACAACAGCTACCTAGCATAACTTCAGGCTCTGTCTATAGCTTATAAAACAAATGACATCAACAACCAAACCATTTTCTTCCCCAGTATGGTCGCCACTATGTTAGAGCCTAGATTTACCTCAGGCTGAAAAGATAAGATTCTAGGTCCACCTTAAACCACGCTCAGCCTCGTAACTAGCCCTACGAGGACAGGAGAGGGCTCTCTCCGAGTCAATCTCAGCGAAAGATAATAAATGGGGCTTGAGATGACTGTTTAAAAACTGATCTTAGGGTAGGTATTAAGTACAAGGATTTGTTTTGGTTTTTTTTTGGGGGGGTTTTCTTGGAAAAAAGGGACAAGCAAATTTTGGGTCTGGGGATGAGGCCAAATTTTTGCAGAGTCCCGGTTGGGGAAAGGTAGGCAGTAGTTTTGATGCTTTAGATAAAATATATGGATGGATCAGGTTGAAGCGGGGCTAAAGAGGGCAAGAATGTCTCAAGAATCCTCCTCAAACAGATGAAAACATGTAAAATCAAACAAAATTTCAAGGCAGAGCACAACAGTCTAGTGAATTCTACCTCAATCACTCATTTGTTTAATTTCAAAAGAAAAGAGAAGGGAAAATGATACACATAAACATCAGTGAACTTACAATTACTTAGAGAAACACCATAAAAACACAGAGCCACATGGATCCCAACAAGTGCTGCAAAACCCTAGTCTTTCCTTTGCCAAAATTGCAGAAATGAAATGTACAATAGAGTGCCAAGCAATCCCAAGTGTCCAACCCTGAAAATGACTTAGAAATTACATAATATAGACAAGCCAAAACTATTCCCTTGCCTCTAGGGGCCGAGATCATCATTCTAGGAGTTTTTTGAACCAATTCTAAACAAGGAACTGAAAACTAGGTAGTCAAACAACTTACCCGTATATGCTAGGAAACTGATTCATTCACTCATATTTCACCTTTCAGTGAATGAATCTTCTAGAACAAGTAAAAATGTGCCAATATTACATCATGGTTGTCAAATTAAATCATGAAAATTCAAGAATAGCATCAAGAAGCAAAACTGGTCAAAACTGGGCGAATTACTGAGCCGAACAGTGAAAAATGGGCAAAAATCCTCTATGTGTCGCGCCACTTTGGAGCTGATTTTGAGGCACTTCTTGAAGTCAAAATTGAGCCCAAGTGTGCTTGTTGGAAAGCCCTACCTGTCTACTTTCCAACCCAAGTGGAATTTCTGAATTTGGATGTCATTTTCCCCTCCAAAACTTCAATCTCCCAAGACTGCTTCCTGTGTGTCAAAATAGGGCAATGAGGTCATTTTTTGAGATTTTTGACCTCTTGGGGAATCAAAACTTGCCCAAATTTCTTGGCCATGCACCAGAAACCATGATTTTTCATGAAAAATCCAAAAATGTAAACCTTTTGCAATTTGGAGCTCCCTAGCAAAAGCGCGCGCCACGTGGCGCGGCGCATAGGGAGAAAAACCTTGTTTTTTGTGCCAAAATTTGTCAAAATGAAAAAAATGCCCCAAATTTCTTGAAATTTGGGCTGGAGCTTCTTCATTAAGTGTCATGCTGGGGTAAAGAGGCTTCAGCCAATATTTAAAGACGATCAAACTCCCTTTGCCTCTTTTGCTTCCTTATTACCTTCTTTAATTTTGCCTTTAGATTCCTGGTTCGTGCCTTACAAACCTTTTTCCGTGCCATGTAGTGGAAAGCCATGTGTCTTAGCAATGCTTTGTCTTTTTCGGCCTTGTCCAACAGTCCCTCTAAGTGAATGTTGACTCTTTCGAGCCAAGACTCTCGATCATCATTAATCTCTTGCTCCAATGAAGTGAGCTCAACCCTTCTCCTTTGTGCAGTTTGGTGATTCTCGCGGATGTTTTGTAACTCCATGATTGCTTGCTGATCTTCAAGCTATTTGTTCCTCTACTCCAAGTATTTCACAGTCCACTTAGCCCTCTCCAAGTCAAGGGGTAAGACTTTGATCTCTATTTGCCGCTCCTGAATGATCTCTCTAAGATGTGCACTTTGTGGGCCCGTATTTGTATCATCATCATGAATGAGAGTGAAGTCAGTCTGTTGTTGACCTGAAGGCCCCTCATCCTACATTGGCCTCTTGCCTTTGTCCTGTACCTATGGTGCTGATGTCGGAAGCGAGGCCGCTTCCACACCAGGTGGAGATAACACTTGCTTCGCTACTGCAAACAAATGTCTAGTGCCCCTCTGATATGTGATGAATACCGACATACTAACAGTCTCATGGCGCTCATACTGATGAGAAGGTCCACCTTCATTCTTAACCTCTGATAATCACTGTGAAGGTCTGAAGAAGTCACGAGAGATGAAATCATCCCAAGTGATGCCCTGCAATCCAAGCTGATGAACCACCAAAATCTTAATAAGAGCAAAACGATAAACATTGTTAAGTTGCTGCTGAGGGGTTTTGTGTTGCACAAGGGTGGTCATCGTCTCTATGTTCCGGCAAATGAAATACGGAATATTCATAATCCATACCCTTGTGAAATGCATGAGCAACCTGATGTGATAAGCATATAAATGAGAGAACCATCCCTCACAGCTGAAATATTTCATGATCAATTTCATTAGTGGAGCATATTCATCTTTCAGATATCGGAATGAAAACACTATCTTGAGATGCCTCAAGAAACCAGTTTTAATGTATGGCTCATAATGTTGCCGGTTAATCTTCTTCCTCTTAGTCCATGGTTCCCCAATGTTTGGTATGCCGGTTGCTAGTGAGACAGATTCTGGTGTAAGTGTGAAGGTGACACCCGGCTAAGGTAGCCTTATCTCCATGTAAATGTAGCACAAATAGACAAGCCAACTCATGATGAAATCAAACACTAGCCACCTTTTGACAAAATTCATAGCATGACTGATGCTGGAAACAAAACATGGCAAGAGGGCAGGCCTGCAATTCGGTGAGGGTGATTGGTTCTTCTCTGATATGTCTACCTCCTCTATGAGGCCTCTGGGGTGCATGTTCCTCCATGGTAGAGTCACCTTGGGTTTCCATTTCATATCCGATGAATGCTCAGATGCCATGATTGCTGTTTTTCAAACTGCCTTGGAGAAAAAGATGCTGGTGTATGAAAATTGTTTGGACTACTCTTTTAGTGATGTGTTCAAATTCTGCCACCAAGGGGAAACAAATGAAATGGGGACTGTTAGGAAGGGGAAATGATAGTAAGGAATTAGGAATTTTTGGGATAGATTTGTTAGGGAAATATGGGAGGGGGTTTAGGATTTATGTGTGGTAATAGGGTTCAGGGTTTTCACATTTAAAGTTTGGGTAAGGGAATTTGGGATAGGGGTTTGGTAATCTCAAGGGACAGGGAGCAATGAAGTCAAGGAACAAATGGAATCAAGGAGAAAAGTAATGATGAAAAAGAGTAACCTTAGTGGCAAACAATCTTTGAAACCCTAGGTAGCAAATTTCATGTGAAGATGTTGACATGGTAGGGTTTGGGTTGTTGTTTTAGCATTCACCACATCAAACATAAAATACACCATAAACTTGGATGATGAACAACAAAGGAGGAGCTCAACCTACTTGAATTCAAGAGAAATTTGCACGTTTTGGGTGTTTGGAGGCCGTTCTGGAATTTTTTGGGCCAAACAGCTAAGTGCACCACGTAGCTTGCCCAACGCACCACGCCGCCCCAGTGCACCGCGTCAGTTCAAAAATACACTGCGCAACTTCTCCCAGTGTGTCGAGCCTCCCCGGTGCACCGCGCCTTCTGCCCAATGCACCGTGTCGACAAGTTGCAATGGTTTTTGTCCAATTTCTCACTCTTTCACCAAAACTCACCTTGAGATGCCTCCTCTTTGTTCTTGGCATGCAAATGAATGTTTTTAAAATCATGAGAATCTCTTATAGTGATAGATTTGATTTTTGCTTCTCACAAACCCACTTTGTAATGTTTTGACTTGGCACTTTTTGTCACAATTAATATAACTCTGTCTTTTATGTTTTATTTTGGCAATTTTTGCAGGGATAGTGGCATGTCTTGACAAAGGAAGACCAGGGCTGCGCCTGGAGATTCCAACAACTGAAAAACGTTTTGAAAATTACATGACAATTTATTACAAAGCGAAATGACGAATTTTCTTCAAAACAGAGTTTTGAAGAAAATTCATAGTCGAGCATATGATGATGAAAATATTGGAAATGAAAACATATTAAGGACCTCCCTCATTAGTCAGCTGGCATTATTAGACATTTTTGAAGACCAAATTGACTAACCCTAGACCTAATGACTGAAATGACCTTTGCTGATCAATAGACTAAAATAGGACTGTAAGTGATTTTAAAACTTGATTTTGACGGACAGACCTAAGCCAGCATGGATAAGGCATGAGGGATAATGTATGGCAAGACCCTTCCGTCAAATTGTGGCATGCCCCTAGTGGAATGCAAATGATCGAGCTGAATGAGACACCTAAAACATGAAATGCAATAAGAGAAATGATCTCCGATGGAGGGATGACCAGACCGACTCTAATAGAATGAATAGGTCCATGGTGGAAGATTCCCTAGCCATCGTGCATGATCAAAAGTTGACAATTTTCCTTTAGGGAATAGAAAAAAATACAATAGTATATGTTCAAAATAGGGTTCCTCATCATGCCTTGGAAAACAAAAATCTCGAAGAAGTATTCACAGGTGTGAAGCCCAACATTGGACATCTCAATATATTTGGTTTCCCTTATATTGTACGAGCTGCAACACCCTCCAAAATTTTGGCCTACATCTAAGTTTTAGATTCTTCCCTGGTTTTTACCTTGATGGTTGCAAACACTCGGGTTCATCCCATGAGCTCTTGTGAAGTTTTCACACCCTTTTCTCTTCATCGATCACTGGTCATCTTTCGGCATGTTAATTGCTATGTCATTCTTGCGAGTTTTGTTCCAACATTTTGAAGGTATTTCTTTGAGTGTATGAGTTTTTTTTGCTTTGTTGACATCGTTTGCACTCACACACTAAGTTGTAAACATTGTCGCACACGTGTCGTCACGATTGTTCAAAGACATATTTCAACTCTCGCACTTGTCGCTCTCAAACTTCAAGTAAGTATCACTGAGTATATGTTGTCTTGTTAGTTTGAGGTGTCTCATCATTGAGTCATGTTGAGTGTGTGATCACATTTTTGTGTCTATACGAGTACACTTGCTTTAACACTTAGCTAATTTTCCTAAAAATCTGTCAAATGGAAAACTCTAGGTCAACCAGAACCGATCTTAGTGACCTTGCACCACTACCCAAAACTCCACAGCTCTTGAGGATTTCCTCAGGGAAACCTTCTCTACACAATTCTAGAAATGAGCCAGCTGACTCACTCTTAGAACTACGCAAAAGTTGTCCGAAAAGCTGATCCACTTTGTGCTTCCCGCAAGATCTCCAATGAGGCCTCCCACTGGTCAACAAGAGAAAGAAATTGAGCTGTGAATATAGGCTGAACTAAGCTCCAGAATTGTGCAAAGCTGTCCAGCTAGCCCTTCTTTTCTGCTCTACAAACAGCCCAGGAATTACGCAAAGCTATCCTGCTAACCAGCCCTTGTTGGCTTATTGGGCCCTAACCTAGGTTCGGAAGAGTTTTTAGCCAAACAAATCCTGTACTACCGGCCCTTTCGGCAACAATCCACAGAGCATGGACTGAAGTCTCACTCGAGGCAGTAGGGGAGGGTGCTGGAACCAGGTTTCCGCACCCTAGGGATGTCTTGATGAGGTCTGGAGAATTCGCAACCTGATCTACACACTTCTGCTATTCCGCGTAGCAGTCTGGCCTTTGCGAAGATCCACGAAGGGAAGTTTCTTAGATCCTTAGCCTTATTACTATTATTATAGATCTGATTTATTCTTTAAGGTCTTTAAGCAAACATTTAACATTTAAACCCAGTACGCACAGTCATAAATAGTAAATATACTTCATAAAATCATAACATAAGCATAACCATCCAGATCTATGATCAGATACACAATAATTCAGAAACACTTATCTTTATTAATCTTCTGTTCAGTACAATCCACCTTCCACCCTGCGCACATAGCTACAGGGGTTTGCACACATAGCTATGGAATCTGCTAGGCCTCTGCGCACACACTGCAGAGCTTACTCTAACCTCTACCCATGACTCAGCCTTACAGACTCACAACACTCTCACTTTCACACACCCATACACTTTAGATCTTCCATCTAGATACCATCAAGAGTTGCCTTCTAAACCTAGATCCTTGCTCTATTTATACATTTCCATGGTCCGCGGACCATGGGCAAGTTGACACATTCTAGATTAATCTATAGTATTTTAGGGTGGACTACCCTTGGACCTAACCCATTACACTTCACACTCCGCGCACTTCACAGAACCTTAACCATACTTTTACCCAAAACCTTTCCCCAGGGGTCTGCTACCCAACATGCCCCCAACACAATCATGGTGATGTTGGAAATAATACTGAGAGGGGGGGTGAATCAGTATTATCAGATCAATCAAACTTTTTCAATGCTCAGAAACATATACGCTACTTCAGTTAGGTTAACCAGCGTGTACACGCTACTGTGACTAAATAAAACAACGTATAAGAAGAAAACTCATAATTTAGTTAGCTTATTCTTCAGTTAAGTTCATCAGGACATTATTCACCACATTAACAGTAAACAGGTGCAGTATAACAGAACAGATCAAAGGCCACACACATGAACACCAAGATATAAGGTGGAAACCCAATGTGGGTGAAAACCACCTGCTGCAAGTTGTCTCTATCTTTCTTTAATATGAAACTTCAGTTTACAATCTTTTGTACTGGTGCAGCCTTATACCAGTACGCAGGCTACAACCTGCAGAAGGCTACAACCTTCTCTCGTTCTCCAAACTTCCTTGGAAGGGAGCTCCAACCCCCTTTGCTCTTGTACTAGCCAAGATACTAGTATGTAGGTGCTGACCTACAATCTTCTTTCCTTCAGATACCACCTTTCATACATTTTCAGACTGGATATTCCTGAAGCACAACATTACAATCTGTAGACCCCAATTCATTCAACTTTCACAACAGATCATTGAAGCATAAAACAACCAAACTTTGAATCACTGAATCACTGAACCCTGTCAATCACCAGTTACCAGAACACAGAGCAGACTACAGAACTCTGCAATAACATTCAGACCACACTGTAAACCCAAAATCAAGCTTCAAAAGATATACGCTACTTCAATGAGCAAAACCTGCGTATACACGCGTTTTTACCGAAGCCAACCTGCGTACAGATCTAAAAATAAACTTTCTCAATTTGCAGCTGTACCAGACATCAGTTAGACCCAGAACATAACATTGCGACAATATGCAGATCTAGAAATACGTATAATCAACCATATCATGATAGTGCATTTCAAACCATTAGATCCCGATCTATCCTTAGATCTAGTCTTCCATCAACCGATGTGATCTCTCCTTGGCTTAGATCAAGCAACCCAGAACCTGCATATCAGATCTCTTTCTCTCTTAGATATTCAAGCCTTGTCGAAAGATGATATTGCCTAATGATCTTCTTCTCCTTATATAGCCTTAGTCCTTGCTCAATACCAAGAGCCAAAACCATAGTAACATAATACCATCAACTTCAAAACTAGGGATCGACACGCCCATCGAGACACAATGGTCCGAAACCATAGGCACAACTTCCAAGGACTAACCACCATGGACCAAAGGTACTTTTCCACATACACGCGCTTTTTCTGAATCCAACTAGCGTGTACACGCGACTTGGGCTTAACGAACCTGCGTATATGAACTTCCTTGGCATGCTGTACTAAGATCTGTCTTCTGATTAAGTTGCCATCACCTGTACCAACCTCTGAGCACCTGTACCAACCTCTGAGTGAGTTGCCATCAAGGGCAACACTTGAATCATAATGCCAACAATCTCCCCCTTTGGACTTGATGGCAACCACCACACCAAGTCACTCTCCCCCTTTGACATCAAGGGCAAAGGGCTGTGCTCCCCCTGAGGACATGCAGATACCTCTGCTTGGCTGTGCGGACTCATGCTCCCCCTGACAGTAGGCCAGATCTGCAAAAGATGTTCTTCAACAAAAGCCAAGACTTATACACCATAAGGGACCTTTCCTATCACCAAAAGACTCAATACATACATCCATACTCCCTACCAAGAGGGGACATATCAGAAACAACCAATTATATTACAGCATTCATCCCAGGCATAGTGGGGAAACCAACATAGGCCGTTACATGACCTTGACACCATAAAGGAGATATCACAAGAGAGATACATGACATAGAGACAACAGATCTAGACCAAGACTTATGAAAGTCATCAGCAGCATATTATAAACATCTTTTTAGATCAGCAACCAGGATTTCTTTCTGAGCTCCGTTTCCTGAAATCAACAACCAAAACATCTGAATGCCAATCAATGCTTTATGAGACTTTTAAGCTGCTCCCCCTGAACCTGTGCCTGCTGCGCTCCCTGAAACCGTGCCTGAAGAATTCTGACATACCCATTGCTGTTCAGAACTCCAGAGTTTGCCCTTGCTGTTCAGAACTTCATATACGCGATTTCTCCTGCATGAACCAGCGTATGGACGCGGATATACTCTCTGCAACAAGCGTACATCATACACGCGACTTTCCCAGCATAAATCCGCGTGTATACGCGTATATATCTTTCGTAACTTGCGTATACCAACTTTTCTGTAGAACAGACAAGCTTCAACAGCAGGATGAAGCATCTACTACTCCCAGCTTTTGTCTGAGATATCCAAAAGTTTCCCTGGGCAGTGGTTTTGTGAGAATATCAGCAACTTGTTCCTTAGAAGGAACATACTCCAACTTAACCTTCTGCTCAAGCACTTGTTCCCGAAGAAAATGGTACTTGATTGGTATGTGCTTGGTCTTTGAGTGCATGACTGGATTCTTTGAAATGCTGATTGCACTTGTATTATCACATAAGATAGAGACGGGTGGAGTGCAAGTGATTTGAAAGTCCTGCAAGGTCTGCATCATCCAAAGAAGTTGTGTGCAACAAGATGCTGCAGCCACATATTCTGCTTCAGCTGTAGATAAGGCAATCGAACTCTGTTTCTTGCTGAACCAAGATACTAATCTGGAACCCATGAAGAAAGCACCACCACTTGTGCTTTTCCTATCATCCACACTTCCAGCCCAATCTGCATCTGTGTAAGCATGAAGAGTGAGATCTGTATTTCTAGGATACCATAAGCCATAGTTTTGGGTCCCTTGAAGATATTTGAAGATTCTTTTGACTGCCTGAAGATGAGTTTCCTTTGGGTTGGCTTGAAATCTTCCAACCATTCCTACTGCATGTGTAATATCTGGTCGAGTACCTGTCAAATAAAGCAAACTCCCAATCATGGATCTATAAGTGGGTTGGTGAACTGCTGCTGATTCATCATTTGCACTGAGGCTGCATCCTGTAACCATGGGTGTACATACTGGCTTTGACTCTTCCATTCCATACTTCTTCAAGATCTGCTTGAGGTATTTGGTTTGAGACAAGAAGATACCTCCTTCATTTTGTTGGATTTGCAATCCAAGAAAATATGTCAATTCTCCAAGAAGTGACATTTCGAATTCTTTCTGCATAACCAAGGCAAAGTTTTGACTCATAGTCTCTTCATTGCTGCCAAAAATAATATCATCTACATAAACAACAAGAATTAGCAATTTGTTATTTTCAACTTTTATATAGAGATTGCTATCTGCTGATCCTTTTGAAAAGCCTTGTTGGTGAAGATATTTGTCCAACCGATAGTACCAAGCCCTTGGAGCTTGTTTGAGTCCATAGAGTGCCTTTTTCAATTTGCATACAAGGTTTGGATCATTCCCAAGAATGAAACCATCTGGCTGCTCAATATATACTTCTTCTTCTAAGTCTCCATTCAGGAAGGCTGATTTCACGTCCATTTGAAATACCTTGAAGTTTTGAAAGCTTGAGAGAGCAAGGAACATTCGGATGGCCTCAAGTCTTGCCACAGGAGCAAAGGTCTCTTCAAAATCTATTCCTTCTTGCTGTGCATACCCTTTACAAACAAGTCTGGCCTTGTTTCTAATTACTTCTCCATTTTCATTTAATTTATTCTTGAAGACCCATTTTGTTCCTATTACATTCTTATCTTTTGGTCTAGGAACTAATTCCCAAGTGTTGTTCTTTTCGATTTGCTCAAGTTCTTCATCCATTGCTTTGACCCAACATTCATCTTTGCATGCCTCTTTCACATTTTGTGGTTCAATGGAGGAGAGTAATTCCAAGTAGCTTGAAGCTTCTGCAAGTGTCCTTCTTGTTTGTACTCCTGCTTCTTTCTGCCCCACAATCTGAGTTTCTGGATGATTCTTTTGAACATATCTGGATGGAGTCTTCTCTTCTATTCTTGTCTGCTCCTCTGGTTCTTCTTGAGATTCTTCTTCTTCTTGAGGTTCTTCTTCTTCATCATTTCGCCTTTGAGAGTAACCTTCATCTTCTTCAATGTCTTCATGATGAACTTGCCTAGGAATATATCCCTTCTCATCAACCACTATATCAATACTGTCAACAATTCTGCCAAGTCTTTTATTGTAGCACTTGTATGCTTTGCTATGTGGAGAATAACCAAGAAGAATGCCCTCATCTGCTCTTGGTTCAAGTTTTCCAAGTTGCTCATCAGTATTCTTAATATAACATTTGCTCCCAAAGATTTTGAAGTGCTTCACGGAAGGAGTTTTACCACTCCAAAGCTCATGAGGTGTTTGAGTGCTGTTTACTCGGACATTTGTTTTGTTAAGAATAATAACAGCAGCATGTGCAGCTTCACCCCAGAAGGTTGCAGGAGTACCTGATTCATCGAGCATAGCACGAGCCATTTGTTGGATAGTTCTGTTCATTCTTTCCACAACCCCATTTTGCTGAGGAGTTCTAGCTGTAGAGAATTCTCTTCTTATCCCATGTTCATCGCAGAAATCGAAAAATTCATTTGATGTGAACTCCCCACCTCTGTCAGATCTGAGGCACTTAATTTTGTGTCCTGATTCATTTTCAGCCAATGCTTTGAAGGATTTGAATTTTTCGAATGCTTCATATTTGTGCTTCATAAGCCCTAACCAAACAAACCTTGAGAAATCATCAATGAATAATATCAGATATTCTTCTCCTCGAGGTGTTCTTTTCCTAAATGGACCACATACATCTGTATGGACTAGCTCAAGAGGCAAGCTAGCTGATCCTTCCTTCTCTGGAAAGTTAGTTCTAGTTTGCTTTCCAAACTGACAAGATTTGCATATGGTGTTGTCTGGAATTTTGATGTCTGGAAGATCGCGAACTGCCTGATATTTGCATGCTTTCCTTATTTGTGAGAAGCTTAGATGTCCTAACCTTCGATGCCATAACCAGTGCTCTTCATCCTTGCTAAGATAGCATTGTTGTTGTCCTTCCTCAAATATGTACAGATTATTTGGAGTTCTTTTGCCTTTGAGAACTGTTTTACCTGTATCAAGATCACGAACAAGACATCCATTCGATCTGAAAATAACCTCGGTTTTTTGATCACACATTTGGCTGACACTTAGTAGATTATGCTTCAATCCATCAACATACAAAACATTTCCAGCCTTGACCTTTTCTTTCAAAGGAGCAATACCTTTTCCTTTTATAGTTGCAGGAGTATCATTTCCAAAAGAAACTTTCTTTCCCTTTTCTAAAGTAGAATAAGATTCAAGTTTTTCTTTATCACCTGTCATATGTTTCGAACATCCACTGTCAATGTACCATAGATTTTCCTGTCCTTCTGCATAAAATGCTATCCCACATCTTTCTGTTTGAGGTTCCTTTATTCTCCATGTTTTGGTGCTCGTGGCTTGTTCCTTTTTCTCCTGAAACCTGCTCCTGCATTCAGAGTCTTTATGACCAAAATTATTGCAAATAGAACATTCAACTTCATTTTCAAGAACCGAAAAGTTGTTATAGGTCCTTTTTGTAATCCCTGTCATACTTCTTTGTTTTTGAGCTTCCCTAGTCATGATTGTTTTATATGCAACACATTGAGCTGCTTTGTGACCAAAGTTATGGCAAGAAAAGCATTGTCCATTGAAGAAGCTTCTGCGGTTATTGAATCTACCAGCCAACTGATTGTAGTTTCTATTTTCATCTATTCTTGAGCCAAACTGAGAAGATTTTACCTGTGGTTGGTTGTAGCTTTTGTTCACCCTTAAGAAGGATTGTCCCTGATAGTTTTTGTTTGTAATCCGTCCCTGCTTTACCTGATTATCTTCATTGTTCTTCTGCTCATTTCTTCTTGCTGCATCAAGATAACTTTTTGAGGTGGATGCTTGAGAGGTTTCTCCATTATAGCCCAAACCTGTCTTGTTTAGAGGAGACCGCTGCACATTGATAATCTCATCCAAAGTTTCAGATCCTTTGTCAAACTTAAGATTAATAGCTTTTGTTTTCTCAATTTCTTTTCTGAGACCAACAATTTCACCTTCTAGTTTTTCAAGATGTTTTTCCTTTTCATCAATTTGAAATTGCAAAGTATCAATGATCACATTCTTTTCTTCTATGCATCTCTTGAGTCTAGTAATTTCATTATAGAGATTATCCACATCTACAGCATCCTCATAATCATCATCTTCAAATGCCATTAACAACTTATATTTATTACCTTGTTCATCTTCATCACTGTTTGATAAGCCATCACTATCTTCATGGGTGTAGTAGCTTTTCTTATTTGCACTTTGTTTCTTGTTCCATCTAGCAGGTTCTTTTCCTTTATCCTTATAAGGACATTTTGCAGCATAATGACCTACTCTTCCACAAGCAAAGCATTTGAAAGGTAGCTTACCTCTGAACCTTCCAGAACCCCTTTGAAGATTTCTGACAAAATTTGATTCTTCTTCCTCTTCTTCTGGAACATGGCTTGCTTCATAGTAATCTTCTTTTCCTGATGCCTTAAAAGAAGCTTCCCTTCTGTCAGATGGACCTCCCTTTCTCATTTCATAAGCAGTTAGAATTCCATGTAGCTGAGACATAGTGAGAACACGGAGATTTTCTTTTTCTTCTATTGCAGATACTTTAGATTCAAACTTGGGGGATAATGATCTTAGAATCTTTTGAACTACTATAGTCTCTTTTATTTCTTCACCCAAATTTTTCATACAATTAACAATCTCATCTACCCGAAGAAAATAATTAGCCACACTTTCATCATTATACATCTTGAGAGTCTCATATTGAATCCTGAGAGTTTGAAGTTTAGCTTGCTTTACCTGTTCATCTCCTTCATAGCTAGTGATCATTTTGTCCCATATCTCTTTTGCTGATTTGAAGTGCATGACCTTCATGAATTCTGTTTGGGATATACTTCCTAATAGAGTACTGACTGCTTTTGCATTTGTTTCATACTGCTTTTTCTCAGCTGGATCTGTAGGAGTAGCTGAAGGAAAAGCATAGCCTGTTTCTACAATGTTCCAAACTTCTGTACCAAGAGATTGAAGATATGCAGTAACTCTTACCTCCCAATAATTGAAATTTGTCCCATCAAAAATCGGTGGCCTGATTGATGCTTCTTTCTCGTAGTTGCTCATGATGAATGATCTACCTTCAAGCGATCAAGCTTCTCTGAAGGACCTGCTCTGATACCAATTGTTGGAAATAATACTGAGAGGGGGGGTGAATCAGTATTATCAGATCAATCAAACTTTTTCAATGCTCAGAAACATATACGCTACTTCAGTTAGGTTAACCAGCGTGTACACGCTACTGTGACTAAATAAAACAGCGTATAAGAAGAAAACTCATAATTTAGTTAGCTTATTCTTCAGTTAAGTTCATCAGGACATTATTCACCACATTAACAGTAAACAGGTGCAGTATAACAAAACAGATCAAAGGCCACACACATGAACACCAAGATATAAGGTGGAAACCCAATGTGGGTGAAAACCACCTGCTGCAAGTTGTCTCTATCTTTCTTTAATATGAAACTTCAGTTTACAATCTTTTGTACTGGTGCAGCCTTATACCAGTACGCAGGCTACAACCTGCAGAAGGCTACAACCTTCTCTCGTTCTCCAAACTTCCTTGGAAGGGAGCTCCAACCCCCTTTGCTCTTGTACTAGCCAAGATACTAGTATGTAGGTGCTGACCTACAATCTTCTTTCCTTCAGATACCACCTTTCATACATTTTCAGACTGGATATTCCTGAAGCACAACATTACAATCTGTAGACCCCAATTCATTCAACTTTCACAACAGATCATTGAAGCATAAAACAACCAAACTTTGAATCACTGAATCACTGAACCCTGTCAATCACCAGTTACCAGAACACAGAGCAGACTACAGAACTCTGCAATAACAGTCAGACCACACTGTAAACCCAAAATCAAGCTTCAAAAGATATACGCTACTTCAATGAGCAAAACCTACGTATACACGCGTTTTTACCGAAGCCAACCTGCGTACAGATCTAAAAATAAACTTTCTCAATTTGCAGCTGTACCAGACATCAGTTAGACCCAGAACATAACATTGCGACAATATGCAGATCTAGAAATACGTATAATCAACCATATCATGATAGTGCATTTCAAACCATTAGATCCCGATCTATCCTTAGATCTAGTCTTCCATCAACCGATGTGATCTCTCCTTGGCTTAGATCAAGCAACCCAGAACCTGCATATCAGATCTCTTTCTCTCTTAGATATTCAAGCCTTGTCGAAAGATGATATTGCCTAATGATCTTCTTCTCCTTATATAGCCTTAGTCCTTGCTCAATACCAAGAGCCAAAACCATAGTAACATAATACCATCAACTTCAAAACTAGGGATCGACACGCCCGTCGAGACACAATGGTCCGAAACCATAGGCACAACTTCCAAGGACTAACCACCATGGACCAAAGGTACTTTTCCACATACACGCGCTTTTTCTGAATCCAACTAGCGTGTACACGCGACTTGGGCTTAACGAACCTGCGTATATGAACTTCCTTGGCATGCTGTACTAAGATCTGTCTTCTGATTAAGTTGCCATCACCTGTACCAACCTCTGAGCACCTGTACCAACCTCTGAGTGAGTTGCCATCAAGGACAACACTTGAATCATAATGCCAACAGGTGACTCGTCCCGAGTCACTCGGCTGGTATAGTGATGTTTACACGGAGGGTATTCAGCAACTTCTGCACTTCGCTTACTTCTGCAACACATTCTTCTGCCCTCTATTGTACTTGTTGCGCGCGAGCCTCTAACACATCATTATCAGCTTCACTTGCTTCTCTGAGTTTGTATCCTACCTGTATATGGGCTAGCTTTCCTTCAATGCTGGTGGTGACCATGAATGCCTCATCAAGCCACGGTTGGATGCGTTCTTTAAGGACTGCTTCCTTCTGGCGAGCAGCATCGACTTGTGCCTTGAGTGCCTGAGCCTCCCTCATCTTGGCCAAGTGTTGAGTAATGGCAACCATTTGTGTTGTCCCCCGGACATTATCATATTCCTGCTACAACTCCCGTCCCTCTATTTCTACCTGCTGTACCATTGCATCTTCATGCAGTGATGTGAGTGTAAGAAGGGACTAGTCCAACAATCCCATGCAATCTTGTATAACGCATTCCATTACTACCAGTCCTTCATGAATGGGGCAGTGGCGCTGCTCTCTAACTTCTTCTAGCTACAATAAAAGGTGGTAGATCCTTGATTACATATGGATTTTCTTCTAGCTCTTATTCCAGGAAAGGTCATCACCATCACCGCCAGCATCATAGAAGAAGCGAGTGCTTTCTAGAGACGTTCAAGGAAGTCAAGCCTCCTACTTTTGATTGGGATATGAAGAAATCAAAAGATGCAGAAGCATAGTTACCTGGAATGAAGAAATTTTCAAATTGCATCATTACTCAGAGAACATTAAAGCTAAGATAGCTACCTTCTTTCTCAAAGGAAAAGTAGATATCTAGTGGAAATATGTTAAGAATTTCAGAGGCATTAGAGAAGAGAAGCTGACTTGGGATGAGTTCGAAAGACTCTTCAAGAAGAAGTACTTGTCTGAGAGGTATTATGATGGAAAGGCCAAAGAATTTTATGATCTCAGGATGAGTTTCGTGATAGATGATGAATCCACAAACAAATTTTTAGAGCTATTGATATATGTTCCCTATCTCAAGGATTAGAAAGAAAAAATCCAAAGGTTCATTAGTTGATTTTCATTAGCATTCAAAGAACAGATTGAGTTTGATGAGCCTCAGTCATTGGAGGAAGCCATCATGAAGTTGAAGCATTGTTATGAGCAGTCAAAGTGCAAGCTTGATTTCAAGCATGATTGGAAGGGTAATGAGAAAGCTAAAGGAAAGTGGCTCATGAAATGAGGAAGATCTCAGGATGTAGGTGAGAAGGAAAATGTGGCTCCTTACAAGAATTTTAATGCAGTTGAGCAAGGAAATGGGTCTGAGCCTAGAGAGAAGAAGAATAAAGGCAGTGGAAGGGAACAATTTAAGTGTTGTATTTGTGGTATAGACAGTCACAAGAAGGATTTTCCATTGTACCAAGGTGGCATCCCATAGATCTATAGTGCTCAGGAGGTGTATAAAATTGGGGATGTAGGTAAGAGAATTCCTTAGATCTATGAAGCACTTGATAATAGGAAAGAACACCACTAGTCAAATATTATCGGGATGGAAGGTAGATTTGCGATCATATTGTTTCCATTTTGATTGATCTTGGATATAATTATGTTTATGTTAGTCCTGACCTGGTGGATCAATGTTGTTTGAATAAATAAGTGCATGCATAATCTTGGTTGGTGTAGATGGCTATGAGGACCAAGAGAAGAGTTCATCAATGGGTAAGATCTTTCACATTTGAGCTTAATTGGATGCCTATAAAAACACACCTAAATTGGCTTCCTTTGGGTGCATATAACATTATTTTGGGCATGGATTGGTTATTTATGAATAGGACCAAGGTAGAATTTTATGAGAAGGCCATTAAGTGCCTAGATGATGATGGAGAAGCCTACATCAGTGAGGATGGTTAACACTATGCAAGTTAAGTGCAGACATAGAATAGGATATGTGTTGTTTGCAGTACATGTTTCCAGTTACAAAGGGAAGGAAGATGAGGATGATGAAATCCTGAGGAAGTATCCTATTTTGCAGCATTTTAAGGATGTGTTTCCTACAAATATTCCAAAGTTTCCTCCTCATACAAAGGTTGATTTCTCTATTGATTTGGTACCAGGAACAGTACCAACATCTAAGGCACCACATATAATGAGCGCTTTGGAGTTGGTGGAGTTAAAGTTGCAGCTTAAAGAGATGCTTGATAATGGATACATAAGGTTGAGTGTGTCTCCTTAGGGTGCACCAATGTTGTTTGTAGAGAAGAAGGATGGTACTTGTTGGTGCGCTAAGATGTTGTTTTACAAACAATCTTAATTCCTAGATTAATTATAAACCCGAGGCAAGTCTTTTTATTTTAAGAGTGTCAACACTATATATGCAGTGAATTCAGAGGTTAACTAATAACAAATCATTGCAATTTCTAATGACTATCTTCTTCAAACTCAATCAAATCAACTCTAAAAGAATTAATTCTTAAAGAAATTCATAATGCACTCTACAATTCTACTTAACCTATCATGGAAGCAAATAGATCTGAATACAACTTGTAAAGAATCAAACATGGCAGTTTTAACTAGAATTGAAGTTAACTCGCTCACTCATCAAAGAGAAATGTAACAATTAACAACAATGATAATTGAATAGCAAATCCTAAATAAACAACAAATCCTAATTAAGAAACAATTCCGAAATTAACAACAAATTTGAATTGAACAACAATTCCAGATTGAATAGAAACTCTGAACTGAACAACAATTTTGGATTGAACAAGAAATCTGAATTGAACAACAAAAGAAAACTGAATTGAAAATCCTTACAATAATCAAAAGTAATATGAACTTAATATTAACAAGCAATCAAGAATGAAATAGAAAATATTATGACAAAGGTGAAGCAGTAGATCTTCTCTTGATCGGGCCCAAAGTCACCAAAAGTCTCCGCTAATAGATACTCATAATATAAGTACAAATTAAACACAACCTTTCTTCATTAATGTAAGTAACCAAGTTACAACATCCAAAATAACAGTATTAAATGTCAAAAAGAATAATTGCAAACTGTGAAATTCTGAACTCTATGCAGTTTTGACTTTCGGCCTTATATATTACATTTAAAAAGTAAATAGATAAAAGCGAATCCTCAGGATCAGGGGATCTTGAGGATTTCGCTATACTTGATTTGATTCTGTCATTAAATAGTCATTGGTTTTCCTAGTCTTTTGTTGTCTTGCTTTGCCTTATGACGTTGTCACTTTCCATTGTGAGATACTGCCATTCTGTCGATAGGGCAACCATCACTCAATTCATGACTTCTGCACATAAAGATAGTAAAAATCAGTTTTTCCTACATAGATTCGTCTAATTTGTTACTGGTTACTTTTACTTTACTTTAGATATTATTTCATCTACTTTTATTTATAAACAAAGATAATGATGTGAGGATGAGTGCTAAATAAAGAGATTACCAAGGAGAAAACATACCTTTCTCTTCACCCAACGTATTCCCCAGCTTACCTTGTTGCATGACCTCATGGAATTAAATAGTTGAGGTGTAGCTGAGTTAGGGAATAGGTAGGACATACCTCCTCATAATTTCTAAAGCCATTTTTCTTCTTTAGTATAGCAAAACCCTGGTTAATGTCTTGGTCCTTCAAGGTGTAGTCACAATGATACTTATCTGGAGGATACCATATGATTGGAGTTCTATATTGACATCCTATACATTCAAGCCCCATGGTTAAGACCATGTTACTGTACTTGTGGAAATGAGAGGAGGTAGCTTTAAAGTTTTGGTACCCAAATGGTTCTGAGTTTCTAACAATAACGCTAAATAATTCCCACCTTTGTCTGGCTGCAGGCAAGGCTTGCTCCTTAATCTCTTGGAAGTTCTCCTTTTGATATTGTATAATATCTGTGTTAAATGGCCCCAATTGGCCCATAAAACTATCTTTCTTCACGAATTTCTTGTGTCTAATCGAGAGATGCAGGGGTTTGGTAGGTTCCCCTCTCACCCATAGGTCGATTCCTTCTTCATGCTTTCTAAAATTATTGTGAGCCTTGGTCCACTTGAGTTGATTAGTAGCAAAAGAGAGAAATTCCTGGAGTTTTACATCCCCTATAAAGGGGTTAGGGTTGTTGTCTCTGTCATCTTCCAGAAAGAAATTGTGCATATAAATTTCACTGAGGAGGCATTGTACCTGCTCATTCTATTCTCTGAAGCACTTGACAAAGTCTGGGGTAGTTTTGATTTCCACAGACTTCCCAGCCTTAACAGATTTGACTTTCAGTAGGAGGTATCTTTCTAGGAGGAATAGGGCATAATTTGTAGCAGGGGCTCTACATGACAGGGTGTCTGAATAAAGATAGCAGACAATTTCCAAGTGCTCTTTAGCCTTCTGCAATTCTTCCCGTGCTTTCTCAACCTTTTTATATTCAACCTTGTATTGAGAAAAGGTCTCATCCTCAGCCACTGTGAGTGCCTAAAACTTTTTCTTTAATTCTTTATGTATCCGTAGGGGCACTGCCTCCTCCTTGTGCTAGGTTAATTCATGCTGAACTTTCAGTAGTTCAGTATGAAGTCTGCTAATAAATGCCTCCCTTACTAAGTGAATATAAGTAGCTATCTCCTATGTTTGGGCGTCATTATCTTGTGTCTCTATAGGCTCAGTTTAGATAGAAGCCTCGACTAGTTCTTGAGTTATGCAACAATCAATTGGGATGCTTTCTTCAAAATTAGTCTAAACGACAATGTTCACAGTAGGGTAATCTGTTTGGGTCTCCTGTGTACAAACACAGGGGTCTTTAGTCTGCATTTCAGTGTCCTCTACAAGACATGGCTCTGTCTGAGTTTCCTTTGAACAGACCAAAAGAACCTCAGTTTGGGTTTCAACATCCTTTCCAGAATAGTGTTATGTCTGTGTTCCTGTGGTCTCTTTTTCTACTTTCAAATTCCTGGCTTTGATGGTCTCTTTTAACCATCTTCATATCTATTCAATTATTTGCTTATGTTTTCTATATTTTTTTTAGCATTTTTTTGAGCCTATCCTTGTAGGACTTCTTTATTCTAGGACTTCCAACCAGTGGTGGTGCAGCTACATTTTCCTCAAGTTCATGCTCAGGTGGAATTGTGTCAGCATCAGGGAGGGTTTCAACTGGAACTGTATCTCCTGATGGAGCTTCACCTTCTAATTCTTTTTTGACATGAATTTTTCTCTTAGGAGACCCCAATACAATGGTGTCTCCTGAGCAGTTATCATTCTCCAGGTTTTCTTTTGGGTAGGCCTCATCCTCAGGGGACTTAGAAAAAGTAGTATTTCTTGGATGATTTTCATCTCGCAGGGTCTCATTTGTAAGATTTTCTTCATCTGTGGGGTCCACTGGATAGATATCTGCTGCCTGATTTTCTTCTCTAATAGCTTCCTCTTCATGCATCTCAGTGTCAAGGGGTTTTTCCACAAAAGGGACTGGTTCCCTCTGTTATTCCAAGAAATTAGTAAATGGCAGGGTTTGATCACAACCAGGGCTATCAACAAAGGTATATTGGTTGGGGGTGCAAGTATGTCCTCCAACATTCTCGGATTATTCTCTTCCTCGCCAAACACCCCCGTGTTTTCCAATACCCTGGGCACCTCTTCTTCATAGTCTTGCAAAGGGGTATTCTGTGGACTTGGAGGTGGTGTGAGTGATGGGCCGCCTCATTTGTCTGAATTGGGGTATGTTGTTGGGACTTCACCTACGCAGAGCATCTTCATTTTCCTGGGTTCAAAGGCACAGAGGAATTTTCCCTCTTCCTCGTCCTTCTCAGACCTGGGGTTCTAGGCCCTTGTTGTTCTGCTACTAGGTTTTCTGGAGGTGGGGCCAGAGTAGGATTTACAATATTGTCCCAGGTTAACTGCTGCTAGGCCAGTCCATGTATGATAAGAAATTTAATTAGTCCATGATGACTAATGATAGTGCGTGGGTCCTTAGCTTTCCTAACTCGTCGAGCGACATCATGCAATAGAGAATTCAAATAAAACAACAAATTAATTGAAATTTTCTATTTTAGGATGGCTAACAATTTGAGCTAACGGGGCTTCACCACATCTTGGTGACCATCGCATGTGATGTACCATTGCACGATGACTTCCAACTCCTGCCAAGGATGTCTTAATGCTGAAGGGTGAGTCCCTTTCCCTGTTCGTGCTAATTGCTCATCCATGTCCTGAAACACTACAACTGCATTGTGCAGAAGGACGTGATTTTTTGTCCACTTTGTTGCCTTAGCCGAAAGTCCAGTGACTTTAGCTATGACCACTTCAGAGACTATTATATCCCTACCTCTTACTGTGGTGTTTCCATTCTTGAAATTATGCAAGACATCGAGTGTCATTTCTTTGTGAAATCCCTGCAATTTATTCATATATTGCAGCCATATTGCACACTTGATAATTGCATGAGCCTAGTCCAATACCTTGACTACTGAGGGCTCATTTCGGATAGCTCTACCTCCCATGGCTGCTATGTTCTTGTGACTGGTTCTCCTACATGGACTTCTCATGCACTTTCACAAATTAGAACAACAAAAAATATCATTAAAGCAATTAACAGGAAAAATGACATTGATATGGGAATTAACAACATATATAGTGAAGTCATTTGTCTCATCAACCATTTTTGACACAGGCCCATAATTTATTCGCATTCCATCCACAATGGTTGCCGTAGTTTCTCCAATCAGAAATACCTTACTAATTATGTTATGAAACTAGCTCACAAAAAGATAGAAAAGATAGATCAACTCCTTATAATTCAGCCTCTTCGAGGGGGCAACCTCCTTTACATTACACAAATGAACAATTCTTGGATGATTCAAATGACAAAACCTCCTTTCTATATAGAGTCTAACAGGTCACAATATAACCAAGCCGACCTAACAATAATAATATAAAGGCACAAAAATAACAATAGAGGGATTCTATGGGGCACAATAATAACAATATGGGTACAACAGGGGAACAACAATATTAATAAGGCATACAACGACAATAGTAATGGGGGGATCACTATTATTATAGGTACCTAACATGCCCCTATCCTTCAAAAAGGTGTTGTCCTCAACACTTGAGTAGTTCTGGATGCTTCTGTATAAAATTCTCATCCTCCCATGTGGAACCTTCAGCAGATAAGTTCTTCCACTTGATGAGATACTCTGAAATTGATCGAATTCGTAGCTATCGAGTTCTTGTTTCTGTGACTGCTTCCAGTTCTAATATAATTTTTCCTTCCTCATCAAGTTATGGCAATATTGTTTGAACTGGGAGCTTATCGCCTATAACCTCCTTTAAACATGAAACATGGAAAACTGGGTGCACTCGGGAAGCTGCAGGAAGCTCCAATTTGTATGCCATAGAACCAATCTTTTGCAACACCTTGTACGGACCATAATACTTTGGTGATAATTTATTATCCTTCTTAGCTTGCTTGAGGGACATTTGTTTATATGGTTGTAACTGTAGGAATACCCAGTCACCTACATCAAAACTTCTTTCGCTGCGATGTTGATCTGCCTGTTTTTTCATTCTATTACGCGCCAACGTGAGGTTATCCTTTAAGAGTTGGAGAACTTCTTGTTGATGCTCGATGTGATGTCCCACTTCTTGAACCTTAGAATTTTCTCTTAAATATGATGTGACGGATGGTGGCTGATATACATAAAGTGCCATAAATGGGGTCAATTTTGTTGCAGTATGGAAGGAAGTGTTATACCACTATTCAGCCAGAGGCAACCATTTGACCCATTATGTTTGTTTATTAGATACAAAGCAATGAAGATATCCTTCCAAACATTTGTTTACTATCTTAGTTTTCCCATCAGATTGAGGATGATAAGATGAGCTATGAGCTAACTGAGTACCAAGACAAGAAAATAATTCTGTCCAAAAGTTTCCAGTGAAAATGGGATCTCTGTCACTTACAGTAATCTTTGGGTTTCCATGTAGCTTTTGAATTGTTTCCATAAATGCAGTAGAGATTTTACTAGATTTAAATGGATGTGATAATGCACAAAATTATGCATACTTGGTAAGTCTGTCAACTACCACCATGATGACACTCTTTCCTTTAGACTTGGGTAAACTTGTGGTAAAATCCATTGAAACCTCCTCTCAACGTTGGCTTGGAATGGATAAAGGTTGTAATAGACCTAGGATTTTAATTGTTTCAACTTTATTTTGTTGGCAAACCAAACATTTTGCCATAAACTTTTGAATATCCCTTGATTGGACGACTTTCAAAAGCAATGGGTCTTTCATCTTGCATTAAAACAACACCAATTCCATTTCCTGAAGCATCACATTCCACAATAAAGGTTTTTGTGAAGTCTGGTGTAGCTAAGACCGGTGCTTGGAACATTGCCTCTTTAAGATGTTCGAAGGATTTTGTTGCTTCTGGAGTCCATGAAAATGCATCTTTCTTCAATAATGTCATTAAAGATGCTGCTATTCTCCCATAATTCTTAACAAACCCTGTCAACCCAAGAAATCCTCATAGATGCCTTATGGATGTGGGGATTTTCCATTCCTTAATGGCTTTAATTTTGCTAGGGTCTACCTTAACACCTTCATGAGATACAATATGACCCAGATATTCCACATCTTGTACTCCAAAGAAACATTTGGAGCTTTTTGTATATAATTGTTTCTCCTTCAATAGTTTGAGCACCCTGTCAACATGTTCAACATGATCCTTCCAAGACTTGCTGTAGAATAGTATATCATCAAAAAATACTAACACAATTTTTCTAAGGAAGGGTTTGAAAATGGAATTCATCAAACCTTGAAATGTATAAGGTGCATTGTTAAGGCCAAAAGGCATCACTGAAAATTCATAATGACCCTCATGAGTTCTAAATGCTGTTTTCGGAAGGTCTTCAGTCTTCATTCTGATTTGATGATATCCTAAATAAAGATCGAACTTGGTGAAGTAAATTGATCCATGCAATTCATCCAACAATTCATCAATGAAAGGAATGGGAAATATATCTTTAATAGTGAGCTTGTTGAGCTCCCTATAATCTGGACACATGTGCCAAGATCAATCCTTCTTGTGCACCAATACTATTGGAGCAGAGAAAAAACTTTGACTAGGTTGAATTATCCTAGCCTCTAGAATTTCTGCAACCATACGTTCAATTTCACTCTTTTGGGCATAGGGATATCTGTATGGCCTGATGTTTGGAGGAAAACTTCCTAGAATCAAATGAATAGTGTGATCATGATCACGAATAGGTGTGAGACCTTTGGGAGTCTCAAATATCTTGGAATGATTGTCCAAGACTTTTTGGAGATTTGGAGAAATAGATGATTTCGATGTGGACATATCTAGTGAACATAATTGTGCAATTACACCTCATTTTTCCTTCTTTAGAAGCTTTGTCATACTGTTAGAGTTGATTATCTTTCCTAGTTTCCCTACAATACCCCTTAATTCAACTTCCTTTCCTTCCGCAGAAAATTTCATGAAAAGTTCTTGAAAATTAAAAGCTATTGTACCCAAGGATTGTAGCCATTGGACTCTAGTACAACATTAGCACCACCCATTGGAATGGAAAGCATTGGGCTATTCAATATATATTCTCCCATGGATAGCTTGATATTATGGCACTTTCTAGAGCAACTTATGGTTCCTCCATTTGCAACCATCACTTGACACTCTGGTGTTGGATATAAGAAGCAATTCAATTTTTTTGCTATCTTACAATGAATAAAATTGTGTGTACCTCTTGAATCAATCAACACTATTACCTTTTTCTTATTGATATGTCCTTCTATCTTGATAGTTTGAGGAGTGGTAATTCTAGCCAATGCATTACAAGATATGGTCAAATTCATTTATTCTTTATCTAGGGTTTTTTCCTGGAGCATATCCTCTTCTTTTGAAATTTCTTGTTCCTTTTCTTCCTCCTCTTCACAATCTATGTAGAATAATTTCTTCTCAGAAAACTTATGACCTTTAGTGTATTTTCTATCACAACTATAACAAAGTCCTTTTGCTCCTTTTTCTTCCAATTGTTGTGGTGTCAACCTTGTAGGTTGTGGAAGGCTAGGGGCAACAACACTTCCATATTTGTAGTTGTGAGTGGTAGGCTTCCTCGTTGTCATAATTTTGCTTTCCATTTTTCTTGCTAACCTGAATGCCTTCTCCAATGAATCAGGTTCCTGAAGGCGAACCTCATGTTGGATATTATCCTTTAAAGTCCCTATGAACACATCAATCCTATGCTCCTTTGGAATATATTTTACCCTTATGTTCAATTTTTGGAAGTCATCAATGTGCTCCATCATTGGACCCTTTTGTTTGAGATTTATCAATTAGATAAAAAAAGTGTTGTTTTTTGTATTCTCATAATGTGATATCATTTCTTCCGTAAAAATTTCCCAAGTGACAATTTGTTTACGAGAGCAAAGCCATCGATACCATATAAGCTGATTTGGTTCCAAATATAAAGTTGCAATATGTACCTTTTGTGTGTTTTTCACATTATGGAGATCGAAGAATTTCTCCATCTATAGTATCCATGTTCCGGGATCCTTGCCATCAAACTTCTTCATATCAATCTTTGGAACATGGTGGTTCTTCGATCCAACATTAGAGTCTACGAAATCATGATTAACATTTATTTTGTTTTCATCATGAGTTTCCTTTACTACCCTTTCGTCATTAGTAAGCATTTCTTGTAGAAACTTTGCCAAATCTATCTTCAAATCTTCCATGCCTATCTTCAAATCTGTCTTCAAATCTATCTTCAAATTGTCCATCTTAGCTTCCATGTCATTCATCTTAGCTTCTACGCCTTTCCTTAAACCATCCATCTTAGCTTCCTTGCCTTTCTGTAAACCATTCATCTTAGCTTCCACTCTATACATCTTAGCTTCTACATCTTTCTTTAAACCATCCATCTTAGGTTCTGTTACTTTTTGTGTGAGTGACATTTGTTGCACTTGGTCTCGTAATTTTGATATATCATGTTGCATTTCTTCCTCTTCTTCATGAGTCATGCTAGAGCTTTCAAGTTGCTTACTAGGTGTTTCCATTTTATTTCTTTGGGGCATCAATTACCGATAATAATTCTTCACTATGCCCTTTGAATTCCTTCAAACTAATTTTTCAAACCAAGCCTATGCAAAAATTTAAAAAAATCTATACACCTTTTTTCACTTTGTAGGAGCTCGATATTGCATCTGATGTATCTATGTAATTTAAGATCTTCCTGTTCTAAAATTATGACCTGCAGTAGCCCTCTATGTCCTCTTTCCAATGCCACTAGTCTGATCGAATTTAGATTATCTAAGAAAGAGTTATGCATAATCTCCCAAGATGACCTGCTTATATACCTTTTCAGAAGAGAAAACTTGTATGAAGTGCCATGTGTCACTATTTTGACCTTAGGATCTAAAAAATATACACAGGAAAGTACAGTCCGTTCTCTTTCTGAAAATTCTTACAAAATTTTAATCTGATGCTCAAAACAAGAGTTATGACTATTTTCCCCAGGTCACCTGTGTGGAATGTAGTTCGAGAGTCTGCAAAAAGGCCAACTTCCTCTGATCATATCTCTATAAATATAGCGTGAAAAGCTATGAAATTTGGAGCCGAGGTTCAGAACGATTTCAACCCAAATGGGTTTTTGTTTTAGCATCTGAAATGTCACAGAAAAAAAGTTATAGCGCAAATTCCACGATGACCTATTTGGAGCAGCGAAACCCTAGAATCCAAAGCTCTGATACCAAATGTTATGAAACGAGCTCACAAAAAGATAGAAAAGATAGATCAACTCCTTATAATTCAGCCTCTTCGAGGGGGCAACCTCCTTTACATTACACAAATGAACAATTATTAGATGATTCAAACAACAAAACCTCCTTTCTATATATAGGAGTCTAAGGGGTCACAATATAACCAAGCTAACCTAACAATAATAATATAAAGGCACAAAAATAACAATAGCAGGATTTTATGGGGCACAATAATAACAATATGGGGACAATAGGGGAACATCAATATTAATAAGGGATACAATGACAATAGTAATGGGGGAAACACTAGTATTATAGGGACCTAACAAATTATTACGCATATCCAATCATCATGCAGCCTTTACCCAAAAATCAATTTAATAATTAACATTCAATTTTCCATAGATGTTTCAAACACTATTCACACGTAGACCATCCCCCCTCCAATGGGAAAAATGACGTCCACCTCCGCCAAGCATGTGAAAATCAAGTGCATGAATTGAGGATTCATATATGCAGACAACCAATCCACAAAAGCGGCGCAATTTATGACAAAGTAATCAAAGCAAGACACATATCAGAGGTAAAAATGGTTGAAAATGATAGAAATAGATATCTACATTATTATGTGGAAAGATGTTCACCATAAACAGTGTTAGTAATGGATGCATAATTGGCGATAAGCAGTAATGACTGTCATGAATTGATTGGACGAATATATAATATAATGAATATGTAACATAAGTTTCCATGCATATTGGTTTGTAAGAGTGTTGTTCAAATGGGAAATATTCTTAGAAATGAATCCATAGGTGGCAATAGAATAGATAGCATTTGGCAGTGTAAGATAATACTCTAATACCATAAGCAGAGCCACTGCTTCCAAGAGGTGTTCATAGCCTCGATAGGGTTGCTTTTTAACCCCACAAATGAGCTAGAGTCCTCCTTTTAATATGTAGTTGATTCTTCTTTTTCTGCCATAAAGAGACCACTATGCTGGCATGGTGACTAGATGATCATAGTGCCATTCACCAAGATATAACAAAATGATCAGGCTGGCTCGTAATGAGACCCCTTATCCTTCTGACAGTTTGTAATCATCAAGAAGGTCATTACCTTGGTTTGGTAGCCAAAAATGGAATGTCACTTGTTACATATTTATGATCATGGTAGACTGGCTCATGATGAGACCCCCTATCCTCTTTAAGATAGTTTTCATTTCATTTGCATATTTCTTTATTTTTATTTGTCTCATCTTTTGATTTTTTTATAAAAAGAGGGAGGTTCATTTGCTCCTTAAGAGCCAAGGATGGTGTAAGAAGTAAAAAGATGCCAAATAAAGGTTATACTCTTACCCCCATCTCATCATTTCGAAGGGATTTGTCCATTTGAAAGTGTGGTAAATAAGCCAGCATGGTTTGACATAATGAATCATTTTCTGATATGTCCAAAAAAATGTCTAGCCAGTCATTATAGAGATGCACCATATCAGCTTTTGGATAATATAACCATCAAGAGGCTTCATAAATCATAATAGTGTTGATATGATTATTTTTCTTTATGTTAGGCACAAATCCACTTAGATGTTGTTTATTCAAAACATAAAAGAAAAATATGGCCTAATGATTAGCAATGAATCAAATAAAACAAATCACAATTCATCCTAAAATAAACATAAAAGTGTTGTTCAATTGATTGAACGAAAATGGTTCAATCATTTGAACAAAAAAATCGAAAAGAAATCAAAACTGTTGTTCAATTAGTTGAATAGAAATCATTCAATCGATTGAACAACTGAATCGAAAGGAAAACAAAACTGATGTTCAATCGATTAAATGATTGTATGAAATCAAAATTGTTGTTCAATTAATTGAATAGCAATCATTCAAGCAATTGAACAACATAATCAAAAGGAAAACAAAATTGATGTTCAATTGATTAAACAACAATCATTTAATCGATTGAACAACAATCGTTCAATCGATTGAACAACAATCGTTCAATCGATTGAACAACAAAATCGAAAGGAAAACATGAAAGATTGTTGTTCAAATGATTGAACATCAATCGTTCAATCATTTGAATGATAAATATTAATAAGAAAAAAATGCAAAAGTATTGTTCAATTGATTGAACAATAATCATTCAATCGTATGAACAACAAAAAAATTGAAAATAAAACTCAAGAGTGTTGTTCAATCGATTGAACAACAATCGTTCCATCATTTGAACAACAAATATCAGTAAAGAAAAATGCAAAAGTGTTGTTCAATCGATTGAATAACAATCGTTCAATCATTTGAACAACAAAAATTAAAAAATAAAAACACAAAAATGTTGTTCAATCGATTCAACAACAATCGTTCAATTGTTTGAACAATGAAAATTAAAAAATAAAAACACAAAAAGTTTTTTTCAATCGATTGAACAACAATCGTTCAATCGTTTGAACAACAAAATTAAAAAAGAAAAAAGTGTTGTTCAATCGATTGAACAACAATCATTTAATCGTTTGAATAATGAAAATATAAAAATGCAAAAAGTGTTGTTCAATCAATTGAACAACAATCGTTCAATCGTTTGAACAGTGAAAATATAAAAACGCAAAAAGTGTTGTTCAATCGATTGAACAATAATCGTTCAATCGTTTGAACAACAAATGTCAACAAGAATGTAGAAGTGTTGTTCAATCGATTGAATAGCAATCATTCAATGGATTGAATAGAAAAATCAAAAATGCAAAAATGTTGTTCAATCGATTGAACAACAATTTCCACACATAAAAATAAGTGATGTTCAATAGATTGAACAACAATTATTCAATCGACTGAACAACAATGCACACATAAACATAAGTGTTGTTCAATTGATTGAACAACAATTGTTCAATCGATTGAATAAAAATTACCAAGCGCTAAAAACAAGAAAAATCCTAATATTTACATGGTGGTACATAATTTATTTACAATCAATAAAAAAGAATATATACATTATTTACAATTACAAAAAAAAATCTCAATTTTTTGAAAGAAAAGTTACAGGGTCATCACTCTTTGTAGCTAAGATTTGCATGGAGGGGTCCTCGCGTACCTGCTGGCAGAAAGACTCCTTGGTGAGTGGTTTGTGGTAGAGATGCACTTGATGCCCATTCACCTTAAAAGAATGGCCAAACCTGTCAATGGTAGTCAAAGTAAGAGTGTCATTGTTATGTACTTCTTGAATCTCATAAGGGCCGAGCCATCTTGTTTGCAACTTTCCCAGAAAGTCCTAGAATATGGAGTTGTAAAGGAGTACCCAATCCCCTTTTTGAAATGTCTTCTTCTTGATGAGGCTATCATGCCACTTTTCCCTTTGTTGCTGAATAATTTTAGTTCATTTCAAAGCTAGCAGTCGAGCTTCATCTAATTTGTTGATTTGTTGTAGTCGCTTGGTTTGGGCTTCTGTTAAATCCAACCCCACTTCTTGAGCCATTCTTAGAGTCTTTATTTTGAATTTGATTGGAAAAATAGGTTCTTTTCTGAACACGAGCTGGTACGGAGAGTATCCAGTAGTATTCATCCAAGTCGTGTGATAGGCCCACAAGGCCCCTGACACTCTAGCAACCCAGTCTCGCTGATGTGTTGAGACTGTTTTTGTCAGGATCACTTCAATGACCTTATTGGTGCTTTCAACTTGACCATTTTCCTATGGGTGATACAGGGAAGTGATCCTATGTGTAATGTGATGGTTTCTAAGAGTGGCAGTAATCTTATGTCCTACGAATTGCCCTCCCCCATCTGTTATCACTTCTTGTGGTAAACCATACCGCATGAATAGCCCAAAGAGGAAGTTAATCATGGCTTCCTCTATGGCTCTTGGTAAATCCATGGTTTCCACCCATTTCATCACATAATCTGTGGCAACCAATATGTATTCTTTCTGATTCGATGGTGGATGGAATAAGCCAACAAATTCCAATGCCCATGTTTGAAGGGTTCTATGACTAGTTGGGGTTGCAGTGGCATTTCATCAGATTGGCCAGGTTGTCCCATCCTTTGGCATCTATCACATGCCTGGGCATATTTCTTAGAATATTTAAAAATAATGGGCCAATAATATCCCATCTGTAGTACCTTATGCCTTGTCCTTCGATTTGCGAAGTGACCTCCGCAAGGCTTGTCATGGCAAGCTTTTAGGATGTCATAAATCACATCCTCATGAATGCATCTGCATATACACATACTGGACACTATGTGAAAAAGATATCTGCCAATCCAAGAGAATTGAGCGCTACGCTGAACGATTTGTTTCCTCTCCCTCGCTGTCAAATGCCTAGGCAGCTTCCCTACTGCCAGATAATTTGCCACATCTGCGTACCATGGCATCTTGACTGTCATGACAAACAAATGTTCATTTGGGAATTGGTCGTCCACTGCTAGTGGATCATTTAGCTTTGGGATTCGAGACAGAAAATCGATAACTAGGTTTTCCTTCCCCAGACAATCCTTAATAGTAATGTCAAATTCCTACAAAAGAATAGCCAACGAGTCACTCGACCATTTGTGATAGTTTTTGAATCTAAATACCGAATGGCAGTGATCAATATACATAAAAAATTGGTAGCCAATTATGTAATGTCTAAATTTGTTTATTTCATAAATAACGGCTAAGAATTTTTTTCTTGTTACTGTATAATTAAGTTCTGCAGGAGTGAGATTTTTGCTAATATAATATATAGCATAAGGCTTCCTGTCCTCTTCTTGACCGAGGATAGCACCTATAGCTGCATCTGATGTGTCCGTGGATATGTGAAAAGGTAGCTCCCAGTTTGGTCCATGTAATACTGGTGTCATCGAGACTAGCTTCTTTAAACCTGTAAAAGTTGTGTCACATTTGTTAGACCATTTGAAATCAACATTTCCAATTAAAGCATATAAAGGTGTAGCAATTTGTGAAATTTTTTTAATAAACCTGCGATAATAGCCTTCATATCCGAGGAAACTACGTACCTCTTTCTGAGTACAGGGAGTAGTCAGTAAAAGAATTACCTATATTTTTGTTGGGTCTACCTGTATCCCTGCTATAGAAATATAATGTCCCAAGATTACACCTTCGATCATCATCATGTGACACTTGACATTGCTTAAACATAACCTAGTAGCAATGCATCGTTCTAAAACCTTTTCTAATGTTTGCAGTGCTTGATCAAAGTCATCCCTATATGGAGTAAAGTCATCCATATATACCTCAAGTCCTTCGTTTATCAAGTCAGCAAAAATGCTAAGTATATCTCTTTGAAACGTGGCTGGGGCATTGCATAAGCCGAATGGTAATACTCTGTAAGCGAACGTACCCCAGGGATAAGTGAAGGTTGTTTTATCTTGGTCTTCAGGGGCAATCTGAATCTGATTGTAGCCACTGAAGTCGTCTAGGAAGGAAAATAATTTCTTCCCTACCAAGGTATCTAGGACTTGATCGATAAATCAGAGAGGGAAATGATATTTCTATGTTGCCTTGTTCAGTTCCTGGTAATCTACACACATATGCCATTTCCCATTTTTCTTGGAGATGACCAGCAATGGAGAGACCCATTTGCTATCTGAAATAGGATAAATGAAATTCACATCTAGCAGCTTCTGTAATTCTTCTTTCACAATATCCTTAAGGTGCAGATTCAATCTTCGTTGAGGCTACTGGATAGGTCGAGCATCCTTCTCAGTATAAATGTGATGAGTACACACCTGTGGGTCTATACCTTTCATATCAGGATAATCCCAATAAAAATCCCCTTTATATTTTTGCAGGATCTGAATGAGCTTTTGCTGCTGATCATTTTCCAAGCTATCATTAATGTTTAAAACTTTGCCTGGTTCAATTTCCACTGGCTTTCTGTTATGAACAACAGTCCTTGGATGTGATGATCATCATTATCCTTTACGAGATCTTCCGATGCTTTGTTATCAAGGATTGCCTTTAGAATTTGACACTTTACGTTGCTCACATCAGCTGGCTGATTGATGAAATTTTTGATAACGTCATCTTCAGTCTGATCTTTGAATTCTAGTGCCTCTGCTACTATGAGTGGTGAATGGATGCTTTCTTCCAGGTATGCTGGTGGTTGTTTACATATTTTTAAAATGGGCAGACTTGGTCTGGTAGGGGATATAAAACAAGATTTTTTACAACATCCCCCTTTGCAATAGTCATGCTGCCCCTCCTGTAGCCTATATATACATTAATTGTCACCAGCCAAGGTCGACCTACTATCAAAGGGTGCCCATCCAATCGACTCTTCGAGTTTATAACAAGAAAATCTACTAGATATTCCCATGAATCAATAGAGACCATGATATCTTGTAGAGTTCCTTCTGGCCTTACCACCGAACGATCAACAAGTTCTAGTAAGGTGGTGGTTGGTTCCAAGGCTGTAATACCAAGTGCTTGACAGGTTTTTGTTGTTAAAATATTAATGGTTGCACCCAGATCAACTAGCGTATTGGGAAAAGAGTGGCCATATATCTGAACTGTCACTATGGGATTTCCAGGATCTTCATACTTTACCAGAGTTTCCTCTCCCAAGAGTAAATTAGATAAGGTTCCTACAACATGAATGGTGGGTGAAGTTTTTTCTTTCCTCACAGGCTTCTTTACACATAACTCTTTAATTGTTTTAGCATAGATGGGAATGTCCTGAATGAACTGGAGGAGCAAAATTTTTATACAAATATTTTTCAATTCCCCTACAAGATCAAAATTTGGGTATATAATTGGCTTAGGTATCGTTACCCTTTCGGGGATCAGGGGAGAAGTGACTATGAGTTCCTCTAGATCTTTCTGTTGATTTGTCTCTTCTCCTCGTTTCATTTCAGTATCAATTACAGGTGTTGGTATACGTACAGGTGGTGTTTCAATCTCAATTGATGGCTGATCCCTATTTTCCTCAGGGGTGATGATACATCCTGAGCTCAACCTAAGTTCATTACATTCCTTTTGCACAATCTCATAGTTTGAGCTTTCTACAATCTGCACTAGTTGGATCGGTCTATTATTGGGATTTGGATTCAGTTGGACTGGGAGTTGAGGGAGGATTTTTTTGTAATGGATAAGGAGTTGAAAATTTGGGTTGAGGTTGAGGACATGTCCCCATAGGAGTGTTGGATATTCCCAAAGGTTGCTTCCAATTTGTAAACCAATTCAGGTTTGAGAAGTGGAGGCAGACCACTAGTATTGATAGGGATTGCCTTTCCGAATAGGAGTAAAAGGAGAATTTGGCTAGCCATTACCTGGAAAGGATTGAGTTGACCATGGTGTCATAGGGAATGGCTGAGCTTGCCAATTCAAGTAGGGTGATTGACCTTGCCATGTTGCCCCAGGGTTTTGTTGCTGATTAAACTGTGAAGAAGGAATGAACTGGGATGCATCTTGTGACATACATAGAGGTTTAGCCAACCACTGTCAACTCTGGTTCATCAGATATACTAGCTTTGTCTCTTCTTATGCTTCCTTCAACACTTCTTTCAACCTTGGGAGCAATGGACATTTTTCAGTGGTGTGATCCTTGGTACAGATACCACATTTCCGAACCATGTCTAGTGGACACTTCCGTTGGCTATGCTTCTTCCAACAGCATGGATCGAAAATGGCCAAGTTTTGTTCTGCTAAAGATTGTTTTTGTTTAGCCTGTAGGACATCCAGATGCATCATTAGGGTGCCCAGGATGTCAGTTTTGAAATATTCTAGGAGGTTATTGATTTCCATTCGTGTTAATCCTCCACTGTGTAGCTTGCTCCCTTGCTCGTGGGATCTCGACTTGCTACTCCTATGCGTGAGCTTCCTCATGAACACCTGATACACAAGCGAATGATTTCATCATAATCTTCCTAAGAAGTATCTCCTTTCCCCGTGAAATTTAGAGTTTCTAACCATTCCTCTAATTAACATAGCTCTTAGGACTTCATTTGGTAGGATGGTGTGTGGATATCTTTGCACGTTATAATGCAACTGTTCGACATACTCTTCTAAAGTTTCATTATCCTTTGCAACCATCTTAAAGATTTCATCCTTAAGCTCCCTAGTCTTACAAAAGTCTTGGTATCTGGTGAGGAAGGAAGTATTTAGATAGTCCCAAGAATTAATAGTACGTCCACCCAGACCCATGAACCATCTTAAAGCTGCTCCTTTCATAGTAGAAGGGAATAGTTTTAGCTTTTGGGGATCAGTGGTTGAGTCATACCTTCTATAGAGGATGTCAAATTCAAACAGGAAGGTGTCAAGATCCTCTGTGATCATCCCATGAAAATTTGGGATGCTCTGCAGAGGAATAGCCTTCTCGGGGGCATTGGCCACTTGGTCAACTATGGGGTATTCCAATGTCGAGGTTTGACCTTGATGTGGTTGGTTTTCCATTTGGTCAAAGATAAGCCAATACTCTTTAGGGATTTTAGGGATTGTTTTTCAAGTAAGCGGAGGATTAACAACCCAAGATGGCTTTGCAACACTACCTAGATCTGGGATCACAAGAGACCCTTTTTCAAATAGTTGAGGTCCTGTCTTAGCAGTTCCACTGGTTTATCCTTCTCCTTCTCTTAAGTTACATGATTTTCCCTCTTGCAGAGGATCAGAATGTACGATTACTGTAGCTTGAAGACTTTGTTCAGATCCTCCAATTTGGTTTTGAATCTTAGCCTGAGCTACAGATGGTGAGCCTACTGCTTGAGGTATTATCGTAGGACTTTTTCCAGTTATAGCTCAGAATCCTACTGATGCTTGAGACTCTGCTTTTGTCATAATTTTGTGTATAAAGGTTGTTCTCCCAAGGTTCACTAATCCCTTGGGTTTTGTAGATTTTGGAGGGGGGTACGGTTATTTTTCTATCTTTCTATTCCTAGTCATTCATAAAAACCAATTCCTATTTAACCTCTAAGATTTTGCTAAAAAATGGGCTGGTAAGAAAGCACTTGACTTGTTAGGCACACAAGTTCTTACCTCCCGTTTTTAAAACCCAATTCTTATACGGCAAGATAACAAGTAGATCACTTTGGGACACTCTCCCCGGTAACGATGCCAAAATGTTAGTGCACTAAGATGTCTTTTTACAAACAATCTTAATTCCTACATTAATTGTCAATCTGAGGCATGTCTTTTTATTTCAAGAGTGTCAGCGCTATATATGCAGTGAATTCAGAGGTTAACTAATAACAAATCGTTGCAATTGATAATGAATATCTTCTTCAAACTCAATCTAATCAACTCTGAAATAAGTAATTTTGAAAGAAATTCATAATGCACTCTGCAATTGTACTTAACCTATCATGGGAGAAAATAGGTCTGAATACAACTTGTGAAGAATCATACTTGCCAGTTTTAACTAGACTTGAAGTTAACTAGCTCACTCATGAAAGAGAACTATAACAATTAACAACAATGGTAATTGAACAAAAAATCCTAAATAAATAAAAAATCCTAATTACGAAACAATTCTGAATTGAACAGAAAATTTGAATTGAACAACAATTCCGAGTTGAATAATGATTCTGAATTGAACATCAATTCCGAATTGAACAACAATTCCGGATTGAACAACAAAAGCAAACTGAATCGACAATCCTTATAATAATCAAAAGTAATATTAGCTTAACATTAACAAGCAACCAAGAATGAAATAGAAAAGATTATGACATAGGTGAAGTAGTAGATCTTCTCTTGACCGGGCCCAAAGTCGCCAGAAGTCTCCGCTAAGAAATACTCAGAATATAAGTACGAATCAAACGCAAAAATTCTTCTTTAATTTAAGTAACCAAGTTACAACATCCAAAATAATATTATTAAATGTCAAAAAGAATAATTTCAAACTGTGAAATTCTGAACTTTGTGCAGCTTTTCCTTTCAACCTTATATATTACATTTAGAAAGTAAATAGATAAAAGCGAATCCTCAGGATCAGGGGATCCTGAGGATTTTGTGATACTTGATCTGATTCTGTCATAAAATAGTCATCGATTTTCCCAGTCTTCTGCTGTCCAGCCTTGCTTATGACGTTGTCACTTTCCATTGTGAGATGTTGTCGTTCTATCGATTGGGCAGCCATCCCTCAATTCATGACTTCTGCACATAAAGATAGTAAAATAATTTTTTGCTGCTTAGATTCGTCTAATTTGTTATTGATTACTTTTACTTGAGTTTAGCTATTATCTCCTCTACTTTTATTCATAAACAGAGATAATCATGTGAGGATGAGTGCTAAATAAAGTGATTACCAAGGAGAAAACATACCTTTTTCTTGACCCAACAGTACTCTCAGATTGTGCATTGATTATAGCAATTTGAGTAAGTTGACTATCAAGTACAGGTATCCATTATCACAGATTGATGATTTGTTTGATTAGTTAAAGGGTGTAGCAGTGTTATCAATGATCAATCTGAGATCAGGATATCATCAGGTCCGCATAAAATAAGAATACATCTACAATATTTCATTTCGTACAAGGTATGGGAACGATGATTTTATGGCATTTCCTTTTGGTCTTTCACGTGCTTGATGAAAAATGTGTTGTGAAGCTACCTAGATAAGTTTGTGATGGTATTTTTTGATGATATATTGCTATATCCAAAAAATCACGAGCATGCAGAGCATCTGGTAGCAGTGTTAAGATTGTTGAGAGAGCATAGGTTGTATTCCAAGATCAACAAGCATAGCTTCTTTCAGTCTCAGATTCATTACTTTGGACATGTTGGTTCTAAGGAAGGGATAACAGTGGATCCAGAAAAACTTAAAGTTATCATGGAGTGGCCAAATCCAATGAATGTGGATAAGGCCAGATCATTCATGGGACTAGTAAAGTATTACGGGAAGTTCATCAGAAAATTTTCCAAGAATGGTTATCCTATCACATATTTGCAGAGGAAAGGAAAGAAGTTTGGATGGATTGATGAGTGTGCAGCTAGATTTGATTAGTTGAAGCAATTTCTGACCAATGCTCGAGTTTTGAAGCTTGTGGATCATGATAAGGAGTTTGTGGTTTGTAAAAATGCATGTAAGGAAGGACTTGGTGGAGTTCTGACGTAGGAAGGGTAGGTGGTTTTCTATGAATCAAGGAAGTTGAATGAACATGAGCAGAATTATGTGACTCATGACCTTGAGTTGGTAGGTAGCATTCATGCATTGAATATGTGGATACATTATCTCCATGGTAAGAGGTTCATCTTGATGAGTGATCATAGTGGACTGAGGTATTTATTTGACTAGTCAAATCTGAATGCAAGGCAATCTAGATGGTTAGCAACTCTTAGTGAGTTTGATTTTGAGACCAGGTACATCAAAGGCAAAGAGAATTGGGTGGAAGATAAAATTAGTAGGATATTAAAAGTGAATCATATTTCAATAGTGAGTTCTTATGGGACAGACTTAAAAGGAGAATATCTTTCATGTAGGGTAGCATGATCGGAGGTACCAGTAGTTGAAGCAGATATTTCAACAACAAGGTGAGGGTGATCAGAATGAGGAGTATCACCTCACAGCATATGACTTGGCTAGATTTAGGAGCAAGATCTGTGTGTCACATAGAAATGAGTTGAAGAAACTTATTATGAGAGAGTCTCATGTCAAGCCCAATTCAAGCCACCAAGATTCTAGAAGACTTTGACATCTATTAATAAGTTCTACTATTGGCTGATTTTAAAGAAAGATGTGGTTGAGTTTTTTTTCATGTGTTTGGACTATCAACAAGTGAAAGTTGAATGCAAGCTTCCAACTGGTCTATTGCAACCTATTTTGACTCTAGAATGGAAATGGGAGGTAATTTCCATGGACTTTGTTACAAGTTTTCCTATGACATCAAGGAAGCATGACTCCATCATGGTTGTGGTTATCAGGTTGAGTAAGGTAACTCACTTCATTGTGGTAAAGTATACTATTGAAGCTAGTGAAGTGGCTTAGATATCCATTAGGGAGATAGTGAGGTTGCATGGAGTTCCCAACAAGATTATATCAAATAGAGATGACAAGTTAAATTCCAAGTTTTTGAAGGAATTGTTTGCAAGCTTGGGTATATATTTAGCTTTTAGTACAACTTATCATCTATAGGAAAATGGGTAGATGGAGATGATTAACATGATCCTTGAGGATATGTTGAGGATGTATGTCATGCATGAGTAGAGGAAGTGGGAGGAGTATATTTGAGGCTCTCTATAGATAGCGTTGTAAAACTCCTATCAGCTGGAGTGATCCAGTGAATAGGGTATTGATTGGACCAAATATGTTAGCAAAGATGGAGTAGGAGATGTAGGTTGTTAAAAGGATTTAAAGGAAACATAAGATAGGTAGAAGATTTATACAAATCAACATAGAGTTTTCACAGGGTTTTAGGTTGGAGAGCATGTGCACTTGCACATAAAGCCCTATAAGAGCTCCTTGAGCATTGGGTCATGTGCCAAGTTGGCACCTCGGTATCGCAAACCTTTTGAGATCCTCAAGAGGATTGGACGAGTGACATGCAAACTTGCTTTTCCACCATCAGTGAAAGTCCATTTTTTTTCCAAGTTTCATTTCATAAAAGATATGTGCAAGATGTTGATCATGTGATTGATTGATTTGTATTATAGGTGGAACCATAGGGAGAGTTCCAGCCAAAGCGAAAATGCATATTGAGCAAGTTAAAGTGAAATGGAAGCACTTTAGGCCCGATGAATCTACAAAGGAGATGGCTTGTCAAGTTTGGGTACTATATCCTTCCTTGTTTGCTGGTTGAGAAAATGTGTTTGGTTTATTTATATATGCATATGTGTAATGCAAATACTGCATTGAGATATTTTATAAATCTCCAAAAATAAGTATGATGGTAATTTTTGAGCAGTTGATCATTATAAATACTGCATCGAATTGCGTTATAAAGCTTCATAAGCATTATTTTTGTCAAGTTTTGTGGTTTTATCGTCATAAGAGATAAGAAAACCAAGGACAATGTTCCCCCAAGGGGTAGGGGTTTTGTTGGCTTACATGGGCTTGAACCAGGTTCAGAAGAATTATTTAGCCAAACAAATCCTGCAGCTACTGGCCCTTTCGACAACAGCCCCCGAAGTCCAGACTGAGGTTTCGCCCGAGGTAGTAGGGGAGGGTGCTGGAACCAGGTTTCCACACCCTAGGGATGTCTTGAATGTGGTTTGGGGATTTCGTGCTATTCTGCAGCCTCGCGCTACGCTAGATCTGCGCAGATCGGAATACCCTTATCGCGTTATTTATAGATTGAATCACTTATTACTGGTTTGATCTAGTTAAAACGGTATTTAAGCAAACATTTATTACTTTTGGTTACTTCACACATCAAGATTAATCCAGTTCACATGAATTCAACCATAGCAAATGTAGAAATCATAACAATTCATTTATCATAAAAGAGTAAAGTCACAACCAACATAGAATTTAGAGAAAACTTATCTTTATTATCAATCTTCAACAATACATCTAGATCCACCCAGCGCACTCAGCTGTAGGGCTCCGCGCACACAATTGCAGACTTTCCAAGCCTTTTTGCACAGAGTTGCAGAGCCTCTACCTTCTACCCTACTCCCTCGACTCGAACTTATAGACACTTTCAAGTTGTTTCCTTTATGAACCTATTACATTCCATATTTCCCCAGAACTACTATCCCTCATAGAGCCCCACTCTATTTATACTTTCCCTTGGCATACAATCCCTCCATGGGCTATCACATGGAATCAGTCAAGAGTGCGGACACAACCGACCTTCCTAGAAGTCTAAGACATTCTAATGACAAACAAAACAAACTGGAGCTATCCTTCTCTAAACATGCATTATGATATGAGAAATCAAGTGTTTCGTTCTTACCTTTGTCCAAACGCTGTTGTAGCAGTCCAAGCTTTGTTGATCTGGATGAGCTCCTCCTTTTCTCCAAAACCTGCAATCACCAACAGTCAAACAATTAAATAGCACCTGATTATAACATAAAACAAAGCATATTCAACACATAGACCAAGGAGTACATGAAATAACCCATAAACAACAAGTTATTGAGAAGAATGGACCAATTTGCATTAAAGCTAATCAAAAGGAACCATTACAACCTGAGCCTTGGTGTTGTGCAAGCTCCTTCCAGGGTCCACAAGAGTCTTCCTCTACTTTGACAAAGCTCACCCACTTCCAAATAGAACAAGCAAAGATGGCAATCTCTCCTCACAAGCTTCTAAATGGGAGTCCTAATTCCTGCAGCATTTACCCTTAGAAATGTATAGCTTTCAACCTCCCTCCTTCTGGCCCAATGCCTGTATTTATAGTGCTCAAGAGGAAGTTAATTAGGTCCACCATCAATGGGATAGTCCCCTCTTTTGATGGGATCACTCCCTTATTGATGGGATAAGTTCCTCTTTGGTAGGAGTGCATGAACCATCTAGAGGCACTCAATACACGTCGAACAACCTTCTAGAATGCTCTAGAAATGACCACAAGTAAGTTTTTGAAGATAAAACTTGCGCATTTTAACCTTTTCAGAGGGACGCACCTGCCCCTTTAGATACAGAGCGTCCTTGGACGCAGACCTCATGAACAATAGGTGCGTACCCGCAGGCAAGGTTTGAGAGAACCTGCGTACCTAGAGATAAACACATTTATAAAGACTTTCTCTCTTTCTTGGAGTTTGACATGGATAGCAGAGGCATAAGACTTGCTTAAGAGGGTAGTATGACTGTTGATAGAGCCATACCAACTGTAAATAGCCATGGTGACATTTTTTAGTGTAACAGATTGCCCCCTAAAGTGCGAAGCCTGGAATAGATTAGGGCTTTGTATTATCTAGGAAGGGTGAAGCGCTTTATCATTTCGAGGATTATCTCGTGGAGAGCCTGGTCAGAACCTGCAATTTTCAACACAAAATACATGTATAAGATTATATCATCACTGAGGTAGGCATTCCCATACTCAGATTAAAATTTTAACTAATAGACTAACTACTCTGATACAGGAATGATTTTACAGTACATCATAATCATAGACTTTTGTAGACACAGTATGGGCACAACCATCTATTTATGGTTAGTCTACTTAGATAATGAATACAAAACTCCTCACAGCCTGGATGGTTAAGATTCGATCCAGGGTCTTCATTCCTACTTCTCGAATTGGTACGATTCTAGCCATGCGAATAAATGAGTCGATGTCGAACATGGTAGAAACCACTTGATTACCAGTCGATGATGTGAACTGTTAACAAGCGTGAGAGAGACCACCAGTAATGTCAATGGTTCTCAAAGTACCCAGTACAATCCATGATATGTGAATGAATGAGTTGGTGTCGAACATTTCACGGAATCCTTCGATCGAAAGTCAATGATGTAAACTGACGTCAAAGGCGAGAAACCTGCCATTGATGCATGCAGACTTCAAGGTACTGACGATTTCTAAGTCATCTCTCTAGATAATGTGCTGATGTCGATAGAAAGTGACCCGTTGCAGGCAAGCCCACAACACAAAATCATTGTTCAAGTTGAAGAAATGTTGCTGTAAGCACTGACTCAGGGATGGTCAAATGGATGACAAGTATTTTGCAGATGAAAGTTTTGTTTGCGGACCTCTTGAACACATAACGACACGACAGATGGTTTGGTGCTAAATAACTCAAAGTTAATCCCTGGAACCCAGTTGAAGACTTTCAAAAGTGGTTTGATCAACTGTGAGGTAAGGAATTTCCCAACCCAGGTGAATGAAAAGTGTCATGTCCAAGAGTGGTAATAAAGTTTCTTCTGAGACAAAAGGTAACAAATAGGCTCATTCTTCTCTCTTTTCCCCCACCATTTCTGGCAAGTACCTCTTTATTTTTAACAAGCTTGAGGAGGATAACATATGCTTGATTATAAGCTCATCCTTCGGATGAGTCCAACCTAGTTTTGATTCGAACCCTAGGAAGGAGTGGTTCGTTCCTGTTTTTAATTGAACAGGTCCTTTACTGTGAAATGTTTAACGAGCCCAGTATAGGAGAAACTCGGCGTTTTTCAATTTTAGAGAGTCTGAAAAACTTAAGAAAACTCCAAGTTGAACTTTTTCGTAGATTTGTGTCCCTCAAGCCCGAAAAAGTATAAAATAATACCTGGGGAAACCGCTTGATCTTGCGACCAAGGAGTAATTTCATAATTAGTGCCATTGACCTGAAAAGTAAAAAGCGATCATGGACACGTCGTTTTATTTCCGTATCGAGTTTGAAACGACAAAAACCCGACAATCTTTTCCTGATTTTACGGTCAGAAAAGAGCTATAAGGGGACCGTCTTTTAATTCCTTTTTAACGAGTGTAAAAGAAACGCTCGGCAATCTTTTCATGTTTTAGGAGTCAGAAAAGGGATTAAAAGATGACTCTGATATTTTGGTTCGTAAAAATGACAATTTTCCCTCTAAGTCCCTTTGTCCTGCACAAAAGCGACACATTACTCATACCTGTTTAAGATAGGCAAAAATACATCGAAAAACATCTTTCCATGGTGAAAAATGAACAAATTCATCCAAAAAACCTATAAAAAGACTTTTTACCATGTCATTTTTACCGTTTGACTGTTGAGGTTGAAAAATGAGCTTTTGACAAGAAACTTCCCGTGGTCGCTGCAGAAAATCCGACCGTTAGAATCGAACGCCGTCTCTTCCAGGTATTTCACAACATCCTCCTTGTCAATTTCATCCGTTTAGAAATTTATTTTAGGTTTCATTTTTTATTTTTGGGGGGTTTTGGGTTTTGAAAACCGCTCCGCGGGGGACGCAGGTTCCCTAAAGGCTGGCTTGCGTCCCTCAACTTTTTCCTACACAGGGAAAAGTTCGGGGGACGCAGGGTAACTTCAGGCCACCTGTGTCCCGGCGCACTGTGCGCCAAACGCGGGGTGCGTCCTCCGCAAAACGCGGATTTTGAAACCCCAAGCTCCCAAATTAACCATTGAATTTACCCAAAATTTATTTTAATTCCTGTTTGTTCATGTGTAGGGCACTTATCATGCTGGATTGGAGAGAAAGAGAGCATGAGGAGGTTGATAAATCTGAAATCAATCATCAACCTTCCCTCGATGCCCTAAGAGGGTGTGGATTATACAAATACTGGGCCATACCTGGCATGAGGGCTCAGGTAAGATTTTTGGAGTGGCTGGTTGAGAGATGGAACGTTCAAGAGCAATGCATTTATATCGGGGGGCAACAACTCGAGATAGAGCCCTCTGATATCTACTTTCTCACTGGCTTGCCGAATAGAGGCGAGCAACTCAATCTGGTTGGGACTAGGCCGGGTGGCCAATCCCTTGATAGTCTCCGAGCAGATTGGTGCCTACCTGATCGACACCATACGAAAGGCATAGAGATCAAATACATCTCTCGGCGTGAACTCATGGTCTTAGCTTTCACTATGACCAGGATTTGTGGCTCAGCCACTTTACATATTGCCACTGGGTCCCAAATGTGGATGGCAATTGACTGTCTCCAAGGCACCATCTTCAACTGGTGTGATGCGGTGTCGGCTAACTTGAAAGCTCAACTGACCAGGGCAAAGACCAGGAGACTAAAGACCTTTGGATATGGGCCTATAGTTGTGAGCTTTGCCCTAGAGAGAATTCCGATGCTGATCCCTCAGCATCTCACTGTTGATATTTTGGGTCCTCAGGAGCCAAAGCTGGTACGATGGGTTGCGGTGATGGCCCGGCATCCGGACGAGGGTGCGGCAGTTGTTCGATTCACTGACAGTTATTTTCACTGGTTAGAGGACCAGGTGTTTGCGATTCAGGACTTTCCGTATGCCGGAGTAGATTTTCGAGGTGATCCGGACATGGTTCTTCCACAGGGAGAACAATGGGATGACAGAGGTACTTTATTTTTCACGAGTTTTCAAATTATGTATTTTTTGTTTTTTATATATATCGTCTCAAAACTGACAGTAAAATTTTTCAAAATGCAGATGTTGGTCCACAGCGTCCAGCTAACCTCCGACCTTTTGAGAGGAGACATCCAGTTGCATCGGTACCGGCCCCACAGGACACGGCGGCCGCAGAGGTACTAGCTGAGTTGGAGCATGATCTACAGCGTCTGACGGCGGATATACCTGAGACTACTATGGATGATATTCCTATCAGACTTCAGCGCTATGTAGTCGCGGTCCCTGGACCGTTTAGGAGATTTTTGCGCAAGGTAGCCCGTGCAGTGGTGTCGTACAGGGAGCACCACCAGTGATTGGCTAGTCACTTTGTAGACACATGTGACATTTTTGACCTTTTTGTACTCTATCATTTTTGCCGATCATAAGGTGTTTTTCAACCTATGATCGAAGACGATGTATATTTTTTGACACACTCTTATCTATATATATATCACTATTACCGGCTCATCTTGTTTAACATGTATGATGAAATGTTTTTAAATTTACTTGCATGATTATCGTAAATGTCTGTCCAACACTCGAGAAGCAATTGCATCTGCTAATGTATTTAAGGACCTTGGAATATGCTGATATTCAATGTAATCAAATTCACGTTCCAAGAGACGCACTCTCAAAAACAACCTTAATAACACAGGATTTCTAATGGCATAGACTCTATTAAGCTGTAATACAACAAGTTCAGAATCTAACCTCACTATCAAACGTCGAATTCCAAATGAAATAGATTCGGATAATAATTCAACCACTGCACTGTATTCTGCAATGTTGTTCGTTGTTTGAGCGAGGCTTACCCCATGCATAGAAACTAACTCGTCAGAGGGTGAATAGATAACCCAAGTTGCAGAAGAGATATTCCGTGTACTACGACAAGCACCATCAGCAAATCCAATGTATGTCTGGAGAGGCGTCGACATCTGTAATATCAAGAGTAAAACCAAGATAAGCCAGAATAACGACGAAAAACACACTCACTAAGCTAAGCACACTGACTAACTAACAATCATACTAGCTAGAAAGAAAACCTAACCTAACTAAAAATTCTCCACACCCACCATTTAAGCATAATACCTCTTTAGGTAAAGTCCATTTCTGGGTTTACCCAAAGAGTCCCCATCAAAATATACCAGCTCATAAGCCCCTTTTGCTAGCTTTCGCTTTACAATATAGGGTCCATGCCACATAGGAACGAATTTTCCAGCACCTAGCTTATCGTTAGCTTGATCATATAAAAGCACTAGGTCTCCCTCCGAAAAACTTCGAGGGGTCACATTTCTATCATACTGAGCTTTCATTCTCTTCGCGTGAGTCTCGATTGCCAATGCAGCGTCACGTCGAGTCTCATCTAATTTAGCTAAGTACAATAAACGTTTCTCCTCTTCGGAAGTAGCTGGGAGTAATTCAACAGCCATTTGAAGTGATGGGATTTCACATTCAATGGGTAACACTGCTTCCAAGCCATAAACTAGCTGGAAAGGAGTGAACCCTGTTGAGGTTTTCACTGAGGTTCGGTATGCCCATAGCGCCGAAAATAACATGTTGTGCCAATTCGACCGATGAATACCAATGGTTCGTCGGATCATGATAACCAGAACTTTGTTGATAGACTCAACCAAACCGTTGGCTTGCGGATAATAAGGAGTAGAGCTGTGGTCATGGCGCAAACCAAGCTGGCTTGTAAGTTCAGTCATCATGGTGTTTCGAAAATGGCTCCCATGGTCAGTAATGATTGCTTGTGGGACACCAAACCTAGTTATTATATGATTGAATATGAAAACTGCAGCTGTTTTGCCGCTTGCGTCAAATGTAGGCATCGCCTCGGCCCATTTAGTGAAATAATCAACCGCGAGGATGATATACGCATGCCCCCCGGCCGAGTGAGGGTTACAAGTAATAAAGTCGATACCCCATTCGGCGAATGGACCAACGACAATTATAGGGTGCAGAGGAGCAGGTGGTGCACACATCTTTCGATCAAACACTTGGCAGTTGTGGCACTTCCGGACTGCAATGATACAATCCTTAAACATAGATGGCCAGAAGTAACCAGCGCGCAACACCTTCTGAGCTGTGGCATACCCAAACATATGACCGCCACATGCTCCAGAGTGACAATCATTCAAAACCCTCCAGCCTCTTCGTGAGTTAGACAACGTAGAAAAACTAAGTCTGCCCCCCGGCGATAAAGTGTATCTCCAATAATTTTGTATGGCTGGGATTGAAACCGAATTTTTCGACGTTCCGCCTTTGAAGCTTCAGGCTGAAAGGTTTGGGTTTGGAGATAGATGATTATATCCCCGTACCACGGATCTAAAGTACTGATAAGAAAAAAAGATTCGTCCACAATGGACTCCTCCGCCACAGTCTCTGTGTCAGTACGCGGGAAATCACACATCAATTCCGCAAAAACTAAGGATTTCTTAGACTTGGACTTCTCGAATTCCAAGTCGAACTCTTGCAGGATAACGATCCATTTAGAGTACTTGCCCCCTAGCAGTTGTTTTGTCAAAATGTAAATCATAGGGTTGCAATCCGAAATAACTGTAGTTTTACGGAGAAGAATGTAGTGACGAAAACGCTGGACAGCTTGAACGGCTGCCAGGGCCAATTTCTCCACATGTGAATATTTTAGCTCAGTGGGATTTAAGGTCTGACTGAGATAATATATCACATGCTCTGCTCCAAATTCATCTTCTTGAACTAACACCATTCCAATGGTGGAATGTGAAGCGGCGAGGTATAAGAAGTAATCCTGGTTGTAGTTGGGAGGATGCAACAACGGTGCATGGGTCAACGCGTGTTTAAGTGCATCAAAAGATTGTTGGGCAATCTCGTCCCAAATGAATTGAATGTTCTGTTTCAACAACCGTGTAAAACCTTTAGTGACCTCGGCGTAGTTTGGGATGAATCGGCGTAAAAAATTTGCTTTCCCTTGCAAACTTTGGAGTTGGCGCAAACTCGAAGGAGGAGGCAATTTGATGATAGCCTCGACTTTCGAGGGATCGACGCGAATGCCGGCTTTTGAAACAACAAATCCCAGCAATTGACCTGTTTCTATACAGAAAACACACTTGTGGGGATTCAACCGAATTCGATAATGCCTACACCTCATAAAGATTGCTCGTAGGTGGACAAGGTGATCAGCTCGACGTAAAGAATGAGCAGGCAAATCATCGAGATACGGTTGCACAATGTGCTTGATGTCGTGAAATGCGTAAGACATCGCCCGTTGAAAAGTGGCCCCGACATTCTTAAGCCCAAAAGGTAATTTGCAATAAGCAAACGTCCCCCATGGACAAATGAATGCCGTTTTTGGTTGGTCGGCAGGTAGAATATTGATTTGATTATAGCCCGAAAAACCATCCATGAAGGAAAACATTTCACTTCCGGCACAATCATCAATAATTTGATCGATATAAGGCGTAGGATAGTTGTCTTTTGGACAAGCTCGATTGATATCCCTATAATCGATACAGATTCTTATTGTTCCTTGTTTCTTGTTGACCGGAACAATATTCGATACCCAATCCGTTAACGGGATCGGATAAATGAAACTTGCTTTCAACAGCTTTTCGACTTCTGCTTTAATCGCAGCCTCTTTTCGAGGGTGAATCTGACGCAACCGTTGTCGGATGGGTTTAGCATCCGGGTAGGTCTTGATTTCATGAACAACAATGGCAGGATCGATTCCCGGCATTTCCTCGTAAGACCAGGCAAATACATCGCGGAATTCTTGGAATAGGGCCTTGTAAGTTTGGATTTCTTCTTTTGTACATGCGGCACCTATATGAATGTTCTCCTCAATTCCGGGCTTCACTGAAATATCAATGGGAATAGTACGAGAAATATTCTCTAAATTTAACTCTGAATCAGAATGTTTCGTTGGATCCTGAGCATCTTTGACATATTCAGCGGTAAAGATAGATGAAAAATCATTTTCAAATGCATCATCCTTAGGTAAAAACGAAGATCTGTGATGAAGATCCTCCCATGGTAGATCGTCTACACTTAGGATTTCGCGAAGTTGTTCGTCAGATGACACGACTTCGGGAAACGCTATCCGTTCTAAGGTTGAGGTGAAAAGTGATTCTTCACTGACCACATTCATTTGGTCGACCTCGGTCGAATGAAAGTCGGTAAAAGACATGAGAGCTTCATAAGCAATTTCATATGGACTCAAGGGCATAGCATTACCGAATGAGTCTATCTCAGAGTCAGATGGGACAAACCAAGGATCATCATAAATAATGTTTTCTGATGTAATCATATGAATTGTTGCAAACGAAGGTTCTACGCTGCGTGGAGGGAGAGGAAAAGTTCCCAGTAAACCGGAATCCTTAACTAAACCTACACCAACGTCCCTATAAGGGATTGTCGTCTTACCGACATGCTGGATACTCTCTGAAGAGGCTGGGTCGGATGAAAAGTATGTCAGCTGATCAATAGTCACAATCTTACCGTTATGTGGAAACTTAATTACTCTGAAGACCGATGAAACGACCGCTGTCATAGCATATGACCAACTTCGACCCAAAAGAAGGTTGTAGTCTAGAGGGGCATCAACCACTTCCACATCCAGACTAACGGTTTTACCTTCTACCCCTATAGGCAATTCCTGTAGAATACCAAACGGACGGAACCCACGGCCATCAAAGGCCTTAAGGATGGTGGGGGATTGGTTCAACGAAGGAGAACCAAGGGATCTCCAACATTGAATCGACATAATACACGTAGAAGCTCCCTCATCAATCACAGTCCTATGAATAGGCCTGTTTTTTACTATCACTGGAATTTGGAAAGCCATTTGATGGGGGAGACGCGGTGTACTATTTTCTAGATCGAAGATCATTAGATTCGGATCCTGAACATCAACAGCTCCTATAGCCGACAAAAGCAATTTTTGTTGTGCTGGGCATGATTGCAGCACTTCTAACGCCGACATCGCGGAGGGTGAAACAACTAAGTCCTCAACAATGTTGTAATTCTGGGCCGCTCTCGCATGTGGATTGAAAGCAGACCTTCAAAGTACACCCTTGGCGGGCGGCTTAATTACTAAGTCTGCGTTAGGTTTCTTGATCTGTAGTGGATCGGAACCAGGAGCTGAGGTTGATGGGTTAGAGTGAGAAGATTCTGCTTCCTTACCATCAACAGGATTCTTACTACCATAATCTTGCGATCGAGTCGCAATCCTCACATGAGACATCATCAAAATGGGTTCTTCACTGGCATTCGAGGAAGAACCTATCATCTTATTCTCCTGCTCCGGAAATGGATTTTTTAACACAGCAGGAGTGGGAGAACCTTTGACTATTTTCACTACCTCGGCCCGATGAGGGCAATCTCTCATAAAATGATCCTCTTCACAAATAAGACAAGGATATCGAGGTTTGCGCTTTTCGTCATTGGTTTCCGACTTTTCTGTTTTCTCCTTTGGAGCCTTGTCTGCTTTAGCCTTCTTCTTTCCTTTCTTCTTTCCGCTGTTTTTTGATTTGGCCGTAGATGACTCTACAGCGTGAATATCGGCGGTAAGTTCAGGAGAAGACTCTCCTGTCGGGGAATCGGGCAAAGTGATAATAGGAGTAGTTGAAGCCTTGGAAGACTTCTTCTTGCTCTTTGTATTCATGATACCAATCATACCATCAGCGGCATGAGATCCCGAAGGAGCAGCAGCGATTTGATTCGACTTTGGAAGATCCGGAATCTTCTCGTGTAATGTACCCGACTGAGTGTAAACTAAGTCAAGGTATTGCGCCTGAGCAATGACTTGCTCCTCAGTAACTACTCCGGCCTTAGCTACATCTTCAGTAATCCTTGGTAATAATGATTTAACAAACCATTCAGCTAAGATTTGGTCCGGGATAAAAACTTTCACTAGCCTTCTTCGACGTCTCCACTCATGAATGTGATCGGAAATATACGTGGAGGTTGATTGTTTTAGTGAAGTTAATAACTCCGTACCGTTATCGTATCTGACGGGTAACTGAAAGTGAGTTAAGAACGAGGTAGCTAACTGGCTAAAATTGTAAAAAGAGGCCCGTGGTAACTCAATGTACCACTTGGCCGCGAGACCAATGAGTGTACGCTGGAAAAGACGTAAGCGGATCGAATCATCCGAGATAGAATTTGAAGCACACCAGAGGTGGTAAGTCATCACGTGATTGGACGGATCCTCTCCAGACTTACCTTCGAACTTGGGTATATCGTTGGGCAACTTATTTGGCATTGGCGGCCAAAACGGAAGATATTGAATTGGATCGTTCGTTAGGCGCGTCAAGTATGGTAAATCCAAAGTTGCGATAAACGGTAACTGCCGGTTAGGATCTCTAAAACTCTGGGTCACAATACCGGCCCCAGGAGGAGGATATCCAGGGTAACTAGGAACAGGAGTTGCATTTGGGATATTATATCCTCCTGGAAAACCAGGATTAACCGGACCGTACTGGGGTTGTTGAGGTTGTTGATAAGTGTACCCAGGATACGGTTGATACTGGTAAACCGGTTGTTGGACAGCTTGCCCAGGTTGGTACTGTCCCTGGTACGGAGGTTGAACAAATTGAGGTTGAGTAGTGACAACCGTACTTATACCAGGCTGGCCTACAGGAATCTGGACCGTGGTTTGAATCGTAGATCCGGACAACGGTACAGATGTCTGAGGAGTGGTTACAGAGACAGTAGAAACCGGAGCCGTCGATACTCCAGAAGTAAGTATGGTAGATGTGGCGGTAGTTGCAGCAGCCGTTTGAGATGGAGTACTAGGTGCAATTGGCGGCTGAGTAACTATCGAAGTTACAGAGGTTTGAACACTTGACTGGACAGGTTGCGGTTGCTGGGGTGGACCAGAAACTACAGGTTGTCCAGCTTAAGGTACCGACTGTATACTTGGCTGCAACACCTGTTGACCCTGTGATGGATCCCACACTAACATTCTAGGGTATTGACCCATAACAGTTTGAGTATACTGAGATCCATAGCCGGATTGAGGATAGGATTGATAACTGTAAGGTGCAGTTCCCATACCTTGACCATATGATTGACCTTGAGGTGGTTGATAACCTTGACCTGAGTATTGACCTTGAGGTTGATAACCTTGAGGTAAATACGGGTACTGGGGTTGACCTTGACCTTGAGGTTGGTATCCTTGAGGTTGATACCCTTGGGGTTGATACCCTTGGGGTTGCCATCCTTGAGGTTGCCATCCTTGAGGTTGATATTGATACTGAGGTTGACCTTGGGGTACATATTGAGGCTGGGGTTGACCTTGAGGTATGTATTGCCCCATAGGAGCGTACTGACCTTGAGGTTTCCCCCCAGACACGAATGAAGTACCTTGAGGTTTCCCCCCAGGCATTAACAGAGGCTGCCCCCCAGGCGGTAATTGGCCACCTTGAGGTTGGGAAACGAGAACTAAACCTGACATCATGTAAATGTCTCCTACACCCAATGGTACATTACCACTGTTTCCAACTAATAACCCATGATCAACGGGTTGAGGAGATGCTCCCGCAAAGGTACCAGAAAGAGATTGATACCCAGTAGGAACAGAAGGACCGCCATGTAAAAAAGATTCAGGACTTTGTGTAAACACGGACGACTGACCAGACATATTTACAGGAGTATGAATACCTCCAGGTGGAAAAGGGATACGAGGTGTAGAAAAACCTAGCCCAAAGTTGTCTAAATAATTGGTTAACGAAAGGTACCAAGTAGTACTTCTAGGAGGACTGTAAAAGATAGATTCACGCTCCCTTAGATCAAGGGTAATTTAATCTTCAGGATCAGAGACGCCTATTTATTCCTCTGGAACAAGTTCTTCAATAGAAATCAAACCAACAGGAAGATTTTCGGTGATAATTCTTTCTATTCTCGGTGAATCAGGAACACTAGGAGTCGGAGTAACAGGTTCGGATATTTCTGGTTCTTCGCCTGTATCACTAGTAGACGAAAAACTACCAACAAGCTCAGAAACTGTAACAACTTCGGGATTATAACCTGTCTCTAAACTTTGGTAATCTGGATGGACCACCAAGGAAGATTCTCCTTCTTCAGGTGAACCTACTCTACTGCCACTAGGAGGAGTTACAAGGACCTTTAAACCTTCTAGATGACTGGACTCGTCTTGAGGAGGTTCACCCCTAAGTCTACGGGATCTTCTCAACAATTCGGCCACAGAAAAAACTTCAGGAGACTGGCCCCGAAGTCTACGGGACTGTCTCGGTAATTCCGCCACAGCTAAAAACTTTTAACTACTACACACGAAAACAAAATAAAAAATTCAAATCGAACCACCTAAAGTCTCTAAAGAACCAAACAAATTTGAATCACACGCCTAAAGAATCTAGGGCGTCAAACCAAACACAAACAGTAGTCTTCCGGACCAAAAGCGCTAGTTGGTGATGAAGCCCAACCTCGCTGGATTCAGTACAGAAATGGCGGGTGGAACAGTTACCCCGACAACCTGCTTAATGAATAGACTGGACCAAGTTCCTCCACTTTAACCGTCTCGAGTGAAGTGAACCCCCCATAAAATCCAAGTGAGTATAGCCGACGTCTGCTCCAGGTACAGTGGGACCTTCCCTCCACCGTCACCTCGGTAGAATCCTAAAGATAATGGCCACTAAGGTTACCAACCGCAACAAATGCACCTGGGGGAACAGTCTAAACTCCGACAGCACGCAAGGGAAGAGTAGCAAGCTCAATCCCCTTGCCGGCTCCTTGAAAATAATCCAAGGTTTACCGACAAGTGACCCCTGGCTCCTCGACAATGGTTAATCCGAGGTTTACCGTTTGTAATACGTGCGTGTCTGGCGTCGTTCCCAACGAGGGGGGAATGATCCCCTCACTGGTTCGGACACGAGCTCGTGCTTCTCCTTTAAGAGGAGCTTTCCCAGAGTACAAGTGAGACAATTGGATTTATTCTATCACAAGATAAGCTACTTGTTTGGTTTTGTTGTCATGGAGAGTTAATTACTCACCTACTCCAAGACACTAGCCTGATCTAAATTGGTGCTTCAGAGCCCTAGTAAATAAAAGTTACTATTTCAATTTTACTTTAAGCGTTACTTTTATGGTTTTTCTTTAAAGTCAAAAGGTAGTGGAAGTGAAACCAATGGTGTGTAGACTCGACTCCAACCACTACAAATATGCACCTAAGATGATTTACGCTACTTTGTTTTTTCAATGAAATTCTTAACTAAGAGAGTTGAGAGAATGCAACTTTTAGAGAAAACAACTTCCTTAGAAAAGACAATCAAAGAAACAATTCTCTTTTTCTTTTCAAGCACACAAACATGACCACTCTTTACTTGCACGAAAAACTCTTTTTCTTTCAAAACTTTCAAAGCTACTTGAAACAAAACTTTTCAAAGGAGATATTTTTGTATTTTCTCTTTTTAATAAAGCATATAAACCTATCTTAACACAAAATAATCTCAAAAGCTACAAAAACTATGAAAACTTGACTCACAAGCAAATCAAAAGAGAAATTACTCTAAACAAACCTAACAAGGCAAAGGCTCACAAAGATGATTCTAGGTTGTTTTACTTGATCAAAATCAAATCAAGGACCAGCTAATGCAGAATCAAAAGACTAGTCAAAACAAAACTCAAATCTTTTTGTTCTTTTTGTAAAATGGAATTCAAGACTTAAACAACAAGCACTTCGAAATTGGCCCAAGAGACAACTCAATGGTAAGTTGCTCTCACAGGTAGACTTTATGACAGGTCTGACTTCTTAGAATGTTGACAAAACCAGAGAGATCTAAGGTTTGACAACTTCTACCGCCAAATTCACTACAAGACCTACTCAAAATCAAACCTTAGGGCTTACACTTCGATGAAATCCACTAAAACACTCAATGCTATCGAAACAAGTTCAGGTGAAGATTCTTGGCAAGGGACTAATGAATCTGGGCAGAAAAAACTAAGAAAAAACAAAATCTAAGAGCAAAAAGTGTAAAAAATGGAATTTTCTCAAATTTTGGCAGGGGACGCAGGCAACCCGTTAGCACAGGTGCGGGCCCGCTTTGTGCACACAGCAAAAGTGCGTCCAGGGACGCACTGTGCAGCACTCAGAGGGTGCGTCCTACTGAAAAACTCAAGAAAAACCAAAATAAAACTAATCCTAACCTAACCCACCCAGAGACAGAATCACAGATCCAAAACCAGAAAAATAAACCAATTTTCTCAAAGCAAAGTTCACATAAAGGAAAAGACTTTGCTCATCAATGGAATCCCCAGTGGAGTCGCCAATTTGTCACACGGAATCAGTCAAGAGTGCGGACACAACTAACCTTCCTAGAAGTCTAAGACATTCTAATGACAAACAAAACAAACTGGAGCTATCCTTCTCTAAACATGCATTATGATATGAGAAATCAAGTGTTTCGTTCTTACCTTTGTCCAAACGTTGTTGTAGCAGTCCAAGCTTTGTAGATCTGGATGAGCTCCTCCTTTTCACCAAAACCTGCAATCACCAACAGTCAAACAATTAAATAGCACCTGATTATAACATAAAACAAAGCATATTCAACACATAGACCAAGGAGTACATGAAATAACCCATAAACAACAAGTTATTGAGAAGAATGGACCAATTTGCATTAAAGCTAATCAAAAGGAACCATTACAACCTGAGCCTTGGTGTTGTGCAAGCTCCTTCCAGGGTCCACAAGAGTCTTCCTCTACTTTGACAAAGCTCACCCACTTCCAAATAGAACAAGCAAAGATGGCAATCTCTCCTCACAAGCTTCTAAATGGGAGTCCTAATTCCTGCAGCATTTACCCTTAGAAATGTATAGCTTTCAACCTCCCTCCTTCTGGCCCAATGCCTGTATTTATAGTGCTCAAGAGGAAGTTAATCAGGTCCACCATCAATGGGATAGTCCCCTCTTTGGATGGGATCACTCCCTTATTGATGGGATAAGTTCCTCTTTGGTAGGAGTGCATGAACCATCTGGAGGCGCTCAATACACGTCGAACAACCTTCTAGAATGCTCTAGAAATGACCACAAGTAAGTTTTTGAAGATAAAACTTGCGCATTTTAACCTTTTCAGAGGGACGCACCTGCCCCTTTAGATACAGAGCGTCCTTGGATGCAGACCTCATGAACAATAGGTGTGTACCCGCAGGCAAGGTTTGAGAGAACCTGCGTACCCAGAGATAAACACATTTATAAAGACTTTCTCTCTTTCTTGGAGTTTGACATGGATAGCAGAGGCATAAGACTTGCTTAAGAGGGTAGTATGACTGTTGATAGAGCCATACCAACTGTAAATAGCCATGGTGACATTTTTTAGTGTAACATGGGCCGACTCTATTACTATTTCTTTACATTATTTTTGGGCGGACTACCCTTTGACTCAACCTACTATAGTTTGCGCTCTGTGCTTTCCATGGAGTCTTTTACCCTAATATTACCCAAAATTTCGGGCTTCGCACCCCATACTCGTTTCGCGAGGCTTGTGCTACCCAACATTCCCCCAACACAATCATCGTGACTCATCCCGAGTCACTTACTGGCGTGGATAGATGATCAGTCTTGGCTTCACGGTTCACCTTTCGTTGAGTGGCACTCGTCATTCGGCTGCTTCTACTTTGTCTCCTGCAACGCTTTTCCAGCTTCAGTGTTTCTACCCTATCTTCACAACCAATGATGCTCATTCTGCTCTGCTCGGTTAACACAGAACACCCCCTCTGAGGATTTTAGCATGAGCGGGGGAGCTGCATACAAGACCTCCTAGTACCACCGTAGCCCTTTCTGACCAACGTATCTTCTCTTTGCACCATCCGTTGCACCTGTGTTCCAATTTTGCAAGAACTTGGCTGTTGTTTGCTGAATCCCACTCGTCAAGAACCATTAAAGGAAACTTATTGACTGCATCTCCACCCATGGTCACCGTCTGTCCATCCTTTTGTTGTTTTGTTGTAACGCACCATCCTACCCCTAGGCGAGGCGACGACATCCAGACCAATTCTACTTCGCATTCCCTATTTTCCAATACATCCCCTGCTAGTAATACTGCAGCCTACGGGATACTCGCAGCTAGCAATACCAGACTCCTTAGAGAGTCCTGCCCCCCCTTTGGCCAGATTACTACCTTCGGGCACTTTCCAGGTGCAAAAATGATGAATAGCGCCATCTGTATTTTCACAGCGTAGGTTTCCTAGTGGATTCCCCATGGTGATTTATAAGCCATGCGAACTTCAAATGCCTGGATTGCTGCTCATTCCAGCTCGTGTAACCTTCCCATGTGAAATCTGTGGTCGATCATTTCATATCTGGCTCATACTGTGGCTCTTAATTGCCCACCGCTCACTCCCTTTTTCCATAATGTGGCCATCTTGTCATGAACAGTGGTATTAACAGTCATCATTCCTTGGAGTAGTGCACCCGCGTGGCTCTATCCATGGAACCACACCCCTGATTATTGGCCAATCACCCTAATACCCACGCATCTGTCCCCTAGACTGCTTTATCATCGCTCATTCTCTTTCAACTGGCTGGAGCAGTGAGACTCTCCATGGGACGGTTAGTCAGGCAGTCAGCCTGCCCATATAGAGCTTCAGGCGACTATCATTCACTCTTCCCGGGAAGGGGTCTCCATTGAGCTTAGCCAGCTGAACTGCGCCCCTATCAGTTACTTCTTTAATGACGTAAGGTCCCAACCAATGCATACGGAGTTTTCCTGGGAATATTTCGAACTTACTGTCATATAATAATATAAGGTCATCCTTATTGAACATGCACACCTTGATATGGCAATCATGCCATGCTTTCTTGCGCTATTTTTGTACTTGCTGATGAAATCCCACCAGAAATCATTCTTCATCCAGTTCGTCGAGTTGTGTGAGCCTTTCCTCCAAGGCTCCATGATCTTCCATTCTTGTAGCTACTGTAATCCATAGGCTAGGCACAATATATTCCATAGGCATCATGACCTCCTTACCATAGACTAGTCGAAACGGTGTCTGGCCTGTCAACTTTTTGCATGTGGTTCGGTTTGCCTATAACACGGCAGGGATGCACAAGTCCCAATCATTATGTCGCGTATTGCAGATCTTAGTTAGCGTGGTTTCCAAAATTTTGTTGAATGCCTCAATGATCCCATTTGCTTGCGGATGGTATGGCATGCTCTGTTGGTGATATATCTAGAATTCCTCAGTGAGCACGCTGATGGTTTCATTCAAAAGTGCGTTCCCCGATCGCTCATGAGAATCTTAGGGCATCCAAACCTGTTCAATACATTCTCGAACAAGAACTTTGCTGTTGTCGTGGCTGTGCAATCTTTAACTGGTTGTGCTTCTGCCCATCGGGTCAAGTATTTGGTCGCAGTGATAATATAGTGCGTACCCATCTTCCCTCACGGTTCAGTAGGCCCAACGAAGTCGATCTCCCATTTCTCAAATGGCTATAGTGTTACCTGTTGTTGAAGTGGCATTTCATCCCTTCGCAACAGCTTGCCTGTTCGTTGGCATACATCGCAAGCCCGACAATATGCTTTTGAATCTTGATGTAGGGTGGACCACCATAATCGGGCGCGAAGAACCTTCTGGGTTGTGGCGCGGCCCACATAATGTCTGCCAGCAACCCCTCCATGTGCTTCAGCAAGGATCTATTCTCGCTCAAACTCTGGTACATATCTATGTAATATCTCATCATGGCGCATTTTGTAGAGATGGCCGGAAATCACAGTGAAATATTTTGCCCATGTCACCAATTCCTTCTTCTGTTGCACAGAATACCCCTACAGCACAGTGCCAGTAGTCAAAAAATAGATTATATCTTCAAAGTGGCCATCCTCAATGTGCACTGTATACAATTGGGCATCTGGGAGTCCTTCTTCTAGGTTCATCGGTTCCTCGCCCATCTCAATCTAGGATAAGTGGTTTGGACCCGTATTCAGACGTCCTGGCTTTATAACAACCTCAAAATCATATTCCCGAAACAATAGCAACCATCGACAGATGCACCCCCCCAACACAGGCTTATTCACTAGGTATTTTAGCGCAGAGTGATCAGTATACATCTTAAAATGTCCTCCAAGCAAATAGTGACGATACTTCTGGAGTGCATACACCATCGCCAATCCCTCTTACCTAGTAGTAGAGTAATTTTTCTCAGCTTTTGACAACCTTCGGGGTGGTCAACTACCTCTGTGCCTTCTTGAGTAAGTACTGCTCCTAACGTGATACATGACACATCGACATGCACGTGGAACTCCACGTCCCATTTTAGAAAGATCAAGATAGGGTAGATGTGATTTTTTCCTTCAACAATTCCAAGCTTTTGTTACATTCCTCGTTCCAGCAATACGTGGCATCCTTTTTTAACAATTGTTCCATTGGAGCCGTGTTCTGGGCGTAACCTTTTACGAACTACCAATAGTACCCTGTGTGTTCTAGCATAGCGTGGAGCTGTTTGACAATGCACGGTGCTTGCAGACCTAATACGACAACGATCTTTGCCAGATCCACCATCAGGCCTTGCCTACAAGCTATGTGACCCGGAAAGTTCCCGAAAGGAACAAGGAACGTACACTTCTTTAGATTGAGCGCAATCTGGTGTCAATTTCAGGTATCCAACATTAATTGTAAGCTCTCAGTATGTTTCTTAACGAGGCCAAAGATAGTCCAATAGTCAAGATAGACTTCCAAGAATTTATGTCTGAATTCCTTGAATGCAGCTACCACAATGCAGGAAAAAATTGCCAGCGCGTTCTTCAACCCAAGTGGCATCACTACATACTGAAAGCAACCCCATTCCGTAGCAAAGATTGTCTTGCTTTGATCCTCTGGCACAATCTTGATCTGATGGTATCCAGAGAACCAAAAATACGCTTCCTTCTCGCCCACATTTTCTAAGACTTCATTGGTAAAAGGTGTGGGAAATGGATCGTTAACACAAGCATCATTAAGTTTCCATAGATCCACGTAGATTCAGATCTCACCCTTCTATTTCTTCTCCTATACCACCATCAAACTTACCCAATTGGACTCCTTGACTGGTTCAATGATCCTGGCTACCAGCATCTTGTCCAGCTCTTCTCATACTTTTGCTTTGTATTTTGGATTCAATCGATAAAGTCGCTGCTTTACTGGCTTCGCGTCAGGCTTCAAGGTTATCTTCATCATTCCTAGTTCACCCCAAATCCCTTTTAGCTTCATAATCTTAGTAGGGAAGAGGTCTCGATTGTCCCTGAGTAGCTCGACGACCTTTTCCATGATAGCATCATCCCAGTAATCCCCAAGCGTAGCATACTTCGATCTTCCTCTATTCCGATATTCACTTGCTTCATTTTTAATGGCGCTGTGACGTCTAGATCTTCTATTTTGGGGCTGCGCACTTCTCAAATTCCTTTGGATTCTGGTATATTGATGTCATGCAGATCATCCTCGTCCCCTTCTACTTTTACATTGTAACATTCCAAGGCCCGGCTCAGCTGTCGCGACCAGTCTGGTTGCATGACTTCTGCTGGCTCAAGTGGCAACGTGAAAATTGTGGTCTTTACTAGCTTTAACTCATTGTCCACTATATCCATCCATTTATCCTCAAAAATAAATGTTGACAAAAACCTTTCACATAAGATATCTCACTCACCTGTGCCACATCAGAACTCTGTTTCAGTATACCAATTCCTTGGGATGACATCTAAGGTATGATAAAATAGGTGCACCCATTCCGGTTGCGGCTCTTCGCCATAGGATTTGGTCCATTTTCTCAGATGTATGTGTGGATTTTCTCATCCATCATATTTCTCCTTTAGTAGGAGTGCTAGCTTCCCAAATCATATATGCATCATGCGCTTACATATGTTCCAATATGCGAAAGTGCCTTCATGGGTACCCCACCATCTCGCCAGTGTCGCGCACAAGGCCCATTTGAGCACATAAAATTGCTGGTACTCTTGTACTGCACTCTCAAACTTATCCAAGAATACATCTACTACTGTGAGCCCGTCATATACCGGTAGTTTGCGGTCCTGATATTTAATGCAGTATACGGATTTTGTCAGCATATTGTAGCTTGAAGTAGTTGCCCCGTTCATTCTATTCCACATTGCTCGTCTTCTTCCTCCGAATCAATGGTGTATGGTTCCATGTAACCCTTGTGAAATTCTCCATTCCTCCATTACCTTACCCTTTATTGTCCTTTGTGCAGAAATTTGGTAGATACAATACAAGGCTTCATCCTGCGCATCATCGCGCACAGATTTCGTGTAGTGGGGTCCCTTGGTTGGATCTAGCAGAACAACTACGTGGTGCGACTTTTTCTCAAATATCATCTCCCTGTGCTCGAAATTAATAATCCCATTCTTGTCGATGGACCAATCTATTCCCAACAACATGGGGTATGGGCTTTTCTCATCCACTATCTCAGTAACTTCAAAATCGATTCTAGTGCTTGCACCATCCTGGTCTATGGTGATTCCTTGCAGCCTACCCAGGGGTAAGATCTTCTACTGATTTGCCATCCATAATTGGATCAGAGACCATTGGAGTGGGGGCTTGCTGATACACTCCCACATCTACTTGGGTAAGACATTTGCATCTGAACTAAGGTCCAGAATGACCTGATCCATCTCATAGTCACCAATCCGTGCTATTAATGCATTTCTTGTCTGGTCTCCGAGGCTCCCCATTCGTCAGACTATGTGAGGTTCTCCCCATCCTCCATATTTTTTAATTAAGTCCTGCAATCCTTTCACTGCCCTATTATCGCTAAGTAACTTCGTTCAAGTTTCTATGAAAGTTGTTAACATCGAGGGACCTTTATACAGCTCAGACTGATCTCCTTCTAAGATTGCACCGCTCCTTAGTACCATATTTACTTTAAGTTCTTCATCGCGTGGTTCGGCCCTTATCATTTGGATATTTTGTGTCGTCGTAGGAGGTGTTGTCCTTTTGTTGTGAATCTGTGCTAGCAGCATAGGGCAATCTAGTAGTTCATGGTCGAATTGTTCACAATAGGGACATGATACTCGAGTTGGATTTGTGAAATCCCACGCATAGTGTCCTGGTCCTCCACAATTGTAACAAATTAGTTGTCCTCAACCCCTTCCTGATCCCATTCTGCCCCATCCTTGACCCTATCCTTACAATCCACCGCACACAAACGCTGCAACTGGATTTTGAACTCGCCCCATAGTCTGTACTCAGTAGGCAGATGCTTGATCCACCAACATTCGGCAATCTTTTTCCTTGTGACCCACCGATCTACAAAAGTTGCAAAAGAGCTATTGGGGGGTTTGATTGTATTTCAACAACAGGTGGCAATTATCCGTGTTGTGTTTTCCTCTTGCTTGACAGATTGCGCACCAGAGCAAGGCGATCACGCTCGGCCCTGCCTGTGCCTCTGGTCGCAATGGTGCTGGTCCCCCCGTGACCACAAGGTTTACCGTGACTGGAAAATGGTCTTTATCATGTCCCTGGCCCCTACACTTGATGCACCAAACTTCTTCTCAAACTTTTGGCACCTGGTCTTGTTTTAACTTTTATATTACCAAACACAAATTTTGGACCTGCACTTGGATTCACTGAACTCCAACCCTGCTTCTTGTACCGAGGTTTCGTGGAGCTGCATTGCTGCCTCCAGCGCTTCTGCTTGGGTTGAGATCTACTGTTGTGACAAAGCCGATTTCAGATATGGTGTTAACGATGCGATAAACCAAGTGCGATGTTGTGCATCCATCAGGGTCATGTTGGCTTCACGAATAGTGCTTTTTAACCTCTGATCCAAATTCCACGGGGTCTCACCAGGCATCATCGTGATTTCTTTGAATCCTACGACCAACTGCGACTTTGATTTTGGTCAGCTAAAATCCTTTTTTAACTCCGTGTAGATGTCCGCTATCCTCGCCGTTGGGTTGATGCCTGAATACTTCATATACCATGTTAGCACTCAGTCCTACAGTGTGCTGACTAAGACGAATTTCTTGATATCATCATTCGTGATCTGTTGCGCATTCCATACTGAATTCAATACAAACCAAAACTTTTCCAGATCTTCACTTCCTGCTCCCTTGAATATTGGTAACTGGATGGCGCTCGCCATTACTACCATCTTGATCCTTTGTCACTCTTTCCTCTAACATCCCCACCTTTCACACCAGACACCCCTTAAGTAGATCCCGGTCTCGACAATGGAACCATTTGTTGGCTTATATGGGCTTGACCCAGGTTTGGAAGAATTATTTAGCCAAACAAATCTCGCAGCTACCAGCCCTTTCGGCAACAGCCCGCGAAGCGCAGACTGAGGTCTCACCCGAGGTAGCAGGGGAGGGTGCTGGAACCAGGTTTCCACACCCTGGGGATGTCTTGGATGTGGTTTGGGGCTCATGTGCTATTTTGGAGCCTCGCCTTATGCTAGATCCGCGCAGATCGAAATACCCTTATCACATTATTTACAAATTGAATCACTTATTAATGGTTTGATCTAGTTAAAACGGTCTTTAAGCAAACATTTATTACTTTTGGTTACTTCGCACATCAAGGTTAATCCAGTTCACATGAATTCAACCATAGAAAATGCATAAATCATAGCAGTTCATTTATCATAAGAGTAAAGTCGCAACCAACACAGAATTTAGAGAAAACTTATATTTATTATCAATCTTCAACAATACATCTAGATCCAGCCTGCGCACTCAGCTGCAGGGGTCTGTGCACACAGTTGTGGACTTTCCAGGCCTCTGCGCACATAGCTACAGATCCTTTACCTTCTACCCTACTCCCTCAACTCGGACTTATAGATGCTTTCAAGTTATTTCCTTTTAGAACCCATTACATTCCATCTTTCCCCAAAACTACTTTCCCTCATAGAGCCCTACTCTATTTATACTTTCCCGTGGCCTGCAATCCCTCCGCAGGCAGACTCTATTACTATTTCTTTACATTATTTTTGGGCGGACTACCCTTTGACTCAACCTACTACAGTTAGCACTCCACGCTTTCCGCGGAGTCTTTTACCCTAATATTACCCAAAATTCCAGGCTTCGCACCCCATACTCGTTCTGCGGGGCTTGCGCTACCCAATAGGTTTGTAACAACATCAAGTTGATTTTCCATGTAATAAAGGGACATTATAAAGGAAAAAGTAAATCCAAGGTCAAAGGACACATATTCCAAGTTGAATGAGGGGAAAAACATCACTTTTAGTTAATTAATTATTGGTTATGGAAATTGGCACTAGCTTTGGCAAAAGGAAAAGGAAATAAATGACAATTAATTAAATAAATAAAGGAAAATAGGAGAAAAATAAGATGAAGAGAAAAGAATATGCATCATGTGAAAATGAATGAAATTGAAAGAAAATAAAGGAAAATAAGGTAAAAGGAGAGAGAACATCCTAATACTCTTTCTTTGGACTCTCTTAGTTACACACTCTTAAACTCTTATTGATCCGAATTGGATCCATGAAGATTATCACAGTACCGTGAATTTATCAAATCAGGACAAAAGCTTCGAAATTAAGAGCACAGGGCGATCAGGAAGACCTCTGGACAGTAACAGTTGGCACCCAGCGAGGAACGACGAGGATCTTGGTCAAAGCATGCTGACCGAGGCCCATGGAGACCGCGCCGGAGGTGAAACTGGCACTTGGGAAGCCTAGATTGGGAAAAGGAGGCTAATCGTACATCGCTGGGCAAAACCCCTTGAGAACGAAAGGCTCTGAGTGCTTGGTCACATGGAAGCCGGGAAAACCGTGGGGAAAGTGCTAAAGACTAAAGGCGGGACCCACACTCCAAAACCGGCAGTATATCGAGGGCACCCTTGGGCGGTAAGTGGATTCGGAGAAAAACGAGTGATTCCATTCAGTGCCCAATGCGTGTCAAGAATATGAGAGAGAAAACCACCGCTCATCGCATGCTAACGGTCGAGAAAGTCAACCGTGCGAAATGAGCAAATGTCGTCGGATCCGGGGGCTCCAAATCTAACGACGAAGATCGTGCCTGATGGAGGAACTAGATTTAACAAGGGATTAAGCCGCGACAGAGAGAAGCTTGATGTCCTATTTGACCGCCAAGTTGGTGGATGACTCATTCCACGATGTAACCGAAAAATCAAACCGACGAAGAAGAGCTGGCGCAGTTCGCAAGAGGACAAGTGGCCACTCCCTGTGAGTCGTTGATGATGACACAGAGATAGGGAACCCCAAGCGAGTAGCAACAGGCGATCTGACGGGGGCAGAAGAGGAAGCAAGCAGTCCTGAGATCAATTGGCTTTAAAGCCATGAACAGAGATAGAGAACAGAGGACATCGAGAGGAAGAACCAGAGAGAAGAAGACGAAGACAGAGAAAAGAAAAGACAGTGAAGCAAGAAGCAGAAAGATAGAGAGTTGAGCTGACCTGTAGCATAAGGCAGCATCGAGCAATCCCTGAGAGGATCTGTCGGGAATTGAGCACCACATTTGGCTCCTCCCATTGAAGACTAGAGAGGTCAAGACTTGGATAGGAAAGGAGTCTGTGCACTCTAGTGGCTTGGGGAATCCAAGAACCACCCTGCCAAGAAATTCTGTTCAGGAGACTCAGATCAAGCTCCTCATTGTAATTCTCTGCTTTAAAGACACAATGAAAGAAGGCCACCACTAAAAGCTGGACCTGAGATGTAGCCCTGGAGGATAGGGTGAACTCCTTATTAATTGTTGTGTTCTTGTATTTGCTTACTGTGTTTCTCTGCTATTTTCCATATTTCTTGTGTCTTTGTATTTTGTAATATGATCGATCTGTTGCCTAAAGTAACATAGACACACACCAGCACATGAGTCTATAATACCTTCACTCATTAATCAATTAACTGAGGTCACTCAAGAGTGATTATCAGATCAAGTGGTATCTGAGGTTTAGGCTGTTAAGGTTAGACAAGCTTGTGTTGGTTTAGTTGTTGAATTCTCACTAGATCAAAGCTCAAATTAGGAGAAGGAGAGCTAGTCGAAACTAATCCTGAAATTGGGAGAGTCTATCCTCGGAAGACAATGTCAGAGGAAGGTTCTATGGGGCCAGACCCTTAATTCATAGAAAGTTTCCTAGCCTTAAAGTCCATGGTAGAAGAAATGTATAGGGACTTTAGAAAACATAAGGATGAAGATTCATCGGGCTCTAAACAAGACAAAGGAGAAGATAAGTCTCACTTCCATGACCACTCGAAAGGAAAAGGGAAAGAGGAAAGCTTTCTCACACCTCCTAACAACCCTGAAAACAAAAAGAAAGTATCTTTGATCAAACTAGATGTTAAATCTGATATACCTATATATGATGGAGAGTTAAATGCAGAAAAGTTGGACAATTGGATTAGCCAAATTGATGTTTATTGCAGAGTACAGAACATCGACTTAGACAAGAGAAAGATTCAGCTAGTAAGCCTACGCCTTGGAGGCACTGCCTTGGTTGGTGGGAAGGCAGAACTCAAGCTGACATGAAAATACATGGTAAGACTAGCTCTATTTGGAGTGAATTTGTGTTTGCAATCAAAAAGCAGTTCTATCCATTGGCCTACATGCAACAGGCCATGATGAGTTTTCAAACTCTTTGACAATTCAAAGGGCAAAGTGTGCAGGGGTACACTCGAGAATTTAGAAAGAGAGCATTGATTCTATGAATCTCATTAGACTCACCAAAGACTCTATTGAAGTACATTGGTGGTCTACACAGCTACATGAGGCACACCATCCTCATGTTTAATCCCACTAGTATAGATGATGTATCTGTACAAGCTACTCATCTAGAAGCTAGAGGAAAGAATGGAAATCCAGAAGTTGGGGGACCATTGCAACCCACTACAAGCAAGAGCAAGAAGAAGAAGACTGCTGCAGCTATTTAGAAAGATTTGGGTTCAGACTCGGGAGATGAAACAACCATTGTAGCAACATGTATAAAAGGTAATAATTTTGAAGCATCTACTAGTAATTCTGCACAATCAACCATTGATGAAGAAAATGAGAGAAAAAGACATGAGCTTTTCCATATTCGAGTTAATTCCAAACATCAAAAGATTGATACTTTGTTTGATAGTGCCTCACAAGTAAATTTAATTTCTGAAGCAATTGTAAAGAAATTGGGATTAGCAACTACACCTCACAAGAAACCATACCCATTAGGATGGTTGAATGATAAAGCACAACTACAAGTGACTACACAGTGCAAACTCAAGTTTTCTTTTGGGTCAGCATTTGTAGATGAGGTTGAGTTAGACATAATTCCTTTGGATATATGTGGAATTGTTTTAGGAAGTCCTTACTTGTATGATAGGAAAGATATTTTCTATAGAGCTGAGAATGAGTATCTATTTGAGGGCTGTAATGCTAAACAACACGCTGATTTAGAAAAGGTTGTTTCAAAGTATGATATCTTGTTTCAAGAGCCCAAAGGTCTGCCACCCAAAAAGGAAATAGTACATGATATTATTTTGCAACAAGATTCTCCTTTGCCTAATATTGGAATGTACAGGTTGTCTGCTTTAGAGAATTTCGATCAAGAAGCAGGTGCAGGAGTTGCTCGAGAAGGGGTTCATCAGGCCTAGCACATCACCATGTGGGTCACCAATCGTTTTGGTGAGAAAGAAAGATGGCTCGTGGAGAATGTGCATTGATTACCAAGCACTCAATAAGATAACAATAAAAAATCGTTATCCCCTTCCTCGCATAGATGATCTTTTAGATCAATTGAAGGAAGTTGTTTATTTCACCAAGCTAGACTTGCACAGTGGATACCATCAGGTTAGAGTTGCAGAACAAGATGCATGGAAGACTGCTTTCAAAACAAAGCAGGGATTGTATGAGTGGCTGGTTATGCCTTTTGGCTTAACTAATGCTCCTGCTACTTTCATGAGATTAATGAATGATGTACTCAGACCTTTTCTTTATGATTTTGTTATTGTGTATCTAGATGACATTCTGATTTTTAGTAAAACGTGGGAAGAACACTTAAAGCATGTTACGCAGACACTAGAGGTTTTGAAAAGAGAAAAACTTCATGTTAAACTCTCAAAATGTGAATTTGGCAAAACATCTCTGAATTATTTGGGTCAAATAGTAGGGGGTGGTGAATTGAAAATAGATCCCTCTAAGGTGGCAGTCATTGTAAACTGGCCTAAACCCAAATCTGCTATAGAAGTTAGAAGCTTCTAAGGAGCAGCACAATATTGGAGGAAGTTCATTTCTAACTTTTCCTCAATTGCAACGCCCTTACATGCTTTAACAGGATTGAACAAGGTGTTTCAGTGGGGGGGAAACATCAGAAAGCCTTTGACACCTTGAAAGAAAAGATTAGTACAACACCTGTAATAGCACTGCCTGATCTACAAAGACCAATTGAGATCCAAACAGATGCCAGTGACTATGCCATGGGAGCAGTGTTGACACAACACGGTAAACCCATATGTTATCATTCTGAGACTTTTAATCCTGCAGTAGTTAACTATCCTACCTATGATAAAGAATTGTATGCATTAGTTCAGAGTGTGAAAAAGTGGAAACATTACTTAATGGGCAAAGAGACAGTAATACATACTAATCATCAAGCACTTCAATATCTACACTCCCAAACTAAGTTGCAACAATCAAGACACTATAGATGGATGGGTTTTCTACAACAGTTTCATTTAGTCGTCAGATATAAAAAGGGCATACACAATAAAGTTGCAGACATGTTATCTAGACCCATTATAAATGCATCTACTATACTTAAGCATAATTCTATGCTACATGAAAGCTACATTGAAAAATATGCTCAAGATATAGACTTTAAAGATGTATATGCAACTTTGAGTCAAGGCAAACGGGTAGAAGAATTGGATTATCATGTGAAGGACCGACTCATATACCATTGTGGGAAGTTATGCATTCCACGAACTGAGAGAGTAAATGTAATTAGAGAAGCACACATTTCTCTGATATCAAGTCACTTTGGGGCAAGTAAAATAGTTGCACAATTGCAAAGATTTTGTTATTGGCCAAAAATGAATGAGACAGTTTCTAGATATGTAAGAGGGTGTACTATGTGTGCTAAAAGCAAGCCCAACAATAGAAAACTAGGCTTGTACACTCCATTACCAGTTCCTTCTCACCCCTGGGAAAGTGTTTCCATGGTTTTTTTTGGAGGACTGCCTAAATCTAGGAAAGGTCATGATTATCTATATGTTGTTGTGGATAGGTTCAGAAAAATGTGTATTTTGATACCTTGTAATAAGCAGATTACAGCTGAACAAACTGCAAAACTGTTCTTTGAACATGTATGGGTTCATTTTGGATTACCCACTTCCATTGTATCTGATCGAGACACCCGATTTGTGGGGAAGTTTTGGTCAAGTCTGTGGGAACTGATGGACACCAAACTGAAGAAAAGCACAGATTTTCATCCACAAACTGATGGCTAGATAGAAGTAGTTAACAAGACAGTGATCCAGTTACTCAGAGGATATTGCAGCAAACATCCTAAGATTTGGGATGAACATTTTTGTTATGTGCAACATGTTTACAACAGAGCAAAACATTCTTCTACACAGAGATCTCCTTTTGAGACCTATTTTGGTTTCACACCAAGGTCTCCTTTGGATTTTGTCTTTGGTAAAGATACCACAGTTGAGGGACATAGTGATGTGGACATGGCAACTAGGTTCATTGAACAAATCCAAGAGATCCACCAGGCAGTACAGGAACAACTGGAAAAGAGCCAAGCCAAATACAAGGCTAGGCATGAAAAGCATTGGATGGAGCATAGTTTCCAAGTTGGTGACCAATTATGGTTGTATATCAGCAGGAACAAGATGCAAGGTGAAGGTAAAAAGCTAAAGCCTATCAGGTATGGACCTTTCAAAATACTTGAGAAGATTGGTGAGAATGCTTTTCGCCTTGATCTACTAGCTTACATGCACATCTAGTTAGTCGTGAATGCATATTGCTTGAGATTGTTTAAACCCTCACTAATGGAGGATCCCGAAGAGTAGAGTCAATTTCCTTCTATTGATGGCTTTCTACTTGAATATATTAATGAATTGCAGGAAGACATAGTTCAGGACAGGAAGGTGAGGACGATGCACAGAGGAGATGTTGAGTACCTCAGAGTAGGGCTCAAGGGTTCAAAGCTGAGCAGTGCAAAGTGGATCAAGATTGGAAAAGTGAGACAACAATACCATCACTTAGCTGATGCTTGAAAACCAACTTTTGGTGGTCCAAAAGCTTTTTCAATGGGAAGGTCGTGATCCAAATTGGATCCATGAAGATTATCACAGCACCATGACTGTATCAAATCAGGACAAAAACTTCGAAATTAAGAGCATAGAGCGATCAGGAAGACCTCTAGATAGTAATAGTTGGCAGCCAGCGAGGAACGATGAGGACCTCGGTCAAAGCGTGCTGACCGAGGCCCATGGAGACCGCGCAGGAGGCGAAACTAGCACTTGGGAACCCTGGATCAGGAAAAGGAGGCCATTTCTGATGCACGATTAGCGCTAATCGCGCATTGCTGGGTAAAACCCCTCAAGAAGGAAAGGCCCCAAGCACTCGGTCGCATGGAAGTTGGGAAAACTGTGGGGAAAGGACTAAAGGCTAAAGGCGGGACCCGCGCTCCAAAACCAATAGTATATCAGGGGCACCCTTGGGCGGTAAGCGGATTTGGAGAAAAATGAGCGATTCCATTCAACACCTAACACGTGGTAGGTGGATGAGAGAGAAAACCACCGCCCATCGCACGCTAACAACCAAGCAAGTCAACCGCACAAAATGAGTGAATGTCATTGGATCTACGGGCTCCAGATCTAACGGTGGAGATTGCCCCCGATGAAGGAACCGGATTTAACAGCGGATTAAGCTGCGACAGAGATAAGCTTGACGTCTGATTTGACTGTCGAGCTGTCGGATGACTCATTCCATGGTGTAACTGAAAAACCGAACCGACGAAGAAGAGCTGGGGAAGTTCGCAAGAGGACAAGTGGCCACTCCTTGTGAGTCGTTGATGATGACGCAGAGATAGCGAATCCCAAGCAAGCAGTAGCAGGTGATCTGACGAGGGTGGAAGAGGAAGCAATCAATCCTGAGATCTATTGGCTTTAAAGCCATGAACAAAGATAGAGAACAGATGGCACTGAGAGGAAGAACCAGAGAATAGAAAAGACAGTGAAGAAAGAAGCAGAAAGATAGAGAGCCGAGCTGACCTACAGCATAAGGTAGCATCGAGAAATCCCTGAGAGGACTGTCAGGAATTGAGCACCACATTGGGCGCCTCCGATTAGAGACCAAAGAGGTCACGAATTGGATAGGAAAGGAGTTTGTGCACTCTAGTGGCTTGGGGAATCCAAGAACCATCCTGCCACGAAATTCTATTCAGGAGACTCAGATCAAGCTCCTCATTGTAATTCTCTGCTTTAATGACACAATGAAAGAAGGCCACCACTGAAAGCTGAACCAGAGACGTAGCCCTGGAGGATAGGGTGAACTCCTTATTAATTGTTGTGTTCTTGTATTTTCTTATAACTATGTTTCTCTTCTGTTTCCCATATTTCTAGTGTCTGTGTATTTTGCAATCTGATCGATCCATTGCCTAAAGTAACATAGACACACACCAGCACATGAGTTTGTAATACCTTCACTCATTAATCAATTAACTGAGGTCACTCAAGAGTGATTATCAGATCACTTATACTTTTTGAAATTTTAGCCTTCACTTGGACATTGAAGCATTATCACTCAGACTTGGAGAGAAAGAGCAACTAGATACAAGCAAGTAAGCAAAGGAAGTAAGGGAGTGAAAGAAGAAGGTTTGGAGAGAAGCTACAACAAGAGGAATTTATAGGTAATAGGTTGCATGTGTGATTTCCTTTACGAGATTTGAATGCATTGTGCATGAATTTGGTTTACATGATTATTGTGTTGTTGTTTGAATGGGATTTTCCTGGATTGAAAGTGGTTATGGACTTGCCTTGCCATTTCCTAGATAGACATGATGTGTTTGGATTCCTTCTTTAGTTGAGCTTTGGATTGCTAGAAGATTTTGGATCTGAGTGAGGTGGTCTCAAGAAAATCCCAAGGGTTTGGGGCGGAGATGGTTTTTTATGGGAAACCCTTGACAAGTGGGTGGAGATAGGAAAATTCCTCTTAGTATGGTGAGGGAATTCTGAGGCATCCAAGCTTGTGTTGGTTTGGTGATCTCTAGAGCAGTTTAGGTGAGATCACGATGGCTTGAGGGTGGAGGTCGTTTAACGTTTGGACTCCATGTTTTGTTATATTTGGTTTATCCCATGAGATCCCACATTCATGTGTAGAATATGGCATGGGGGTGATTAGCTGAAAGAAAGATTTGGATCATCCCAATCTATGGTGTGGTGGTACGTGGAAGTCCTTGACTTAGTTGTAATTTTCATGTTTTATCATGTGTTATTCTTATTGAGATTAATGAGAACAAGTTTTGATTTTATTTATGATTTTAGGACTAGTTTGCCATGGTTCCATTGTTGGGCATGGAATCATCCCATAACATGTTTTGGGGCTCAAAGCCCAAGTTTTGGTCAAAGGTTTTGTAAGACTCTGCGGAGCATGGGCGCGGAGTGAAAAGTGTAGGTTAAGTCATAGGGTTGTACGCCCTAAAATATTGTAATGTAATGTAAAGTCATGTTGGCCTACCCATGGTCCGCAGACTATGGGATTGTATAAATAGTGTTATGCTCTTAACCTGCAAAGTAATACCCAAACATAGAATTTGCGAAGAAAAGATACCGATAACACAGAATATGCGAAGAAATATACCGAGAGCACAGAATAGCAATGATTTTATTATTCAGAGAGAAATGTTCACAGGCCTCTTCGAGGGGGCAACCTCCAATAGAGCAGAGATTGATTACAAAACAAGACATGATACTCCTCGTAGGGAGTCTCTATCCTTTATATATGACTCATACATGCAATACCACGGGCCAATATCGTGGGTTTTATTAATACCATCTATCTAATACTACCTCCCATTTGCAACTAACTGTGGTCCCGTCATTAATTGCGGGTTAACCACTTACAAATATTAATATGGGATTTATTGACTCTTGACTATGACGTGATCCCATGACATAAATAAGGGGGTTAGGGTGGGACCCTAACATGCCCTCCCCCTTAAGACTAGCCTTGTCCTCAAGGCTGAAGCTGCGGAAACTGCTGAAGAATAGTGGCTGGTTCCCAAGTTGCATCTTCCGGAGAGGTGTCTTTCCATTTGACGAGGACCTCCTTAATCATGCGGCCGCGCAGGTGCTTGTCTCGTGTGTCTAGAACCTGTTCAGGTTGAAGCTAGATTGACCCTTCTTCGTCCAATTCAGGTAGACTAGTTTGAACTCGGCAATTGTTCCCAATCACTTTCTTGAGGCACGATACATGGAAAACTGGGTGGTTTTTTGCTGTAGGTGGCAAAGCCAACTTGTAAGCCACTTCTCCAATGCGCTGAAGTACTTGGTATGGTCCGTAGAATTTTGGAGAGAGCTTTTGACAACCCTTGTCTTTGAGTGATGTTTGCTTATATGGTTGCAGCCTCAAAAAGACCTGATCCCCTTCTTGAAATTGGCGCTCTGAGCGATGTTGGTCAGCCTATTGCTTCATACGGTTCTGAGCTTGATGAAGATTCTCGCGCAGATGGGCAAGCATGGTTGCACGGTGTTGTAGGAGTTGATCCACGGCTTGTACTTTGGAGCACCCCGTGGGATAAGAAGTAGGGGAAGGCGGAAGTTGTCCATAGACTGCTTCATAGGGAGTCATTTTGGTGGTGGCATGATAGTTGGTGTTATACCACCACTCCGCCAGAGGTAAGCACTGTACCCAAAGGTGTTGCTTTTCTGAAGTGAAACACCTAAGGTAGGTTTCTAGACATTTGTTGACGGCTTCTGTTTGACCATCTGTTTGTGGATGATATGAAATACTGAGTTTGAGTTGAGTGCCTTGTATTCTGAAGAGCATCTGCCAAAAATTACTGGTGAAGATTGGGTCGCGGTCGGACACAATAGAAGTGGGCATGCCATGCAATTTGAAGATCTGATCCATGAAAGTTTGAGCAACCAAAGTTGGTGTAAATGGTTGGGGTAGGGCGCAGAAATGAGCATACTTCGACAGTTGGTCCACAACCACCATGATGACTGACTTGTTCCCAGACTTTGGAAGACCTGTAATGAAATCCATGGAGACCTCCGTCCAAATTGACGCCAGAATGGGCAATGGTTGTAATGTGCCTGGTGTGTTGACGGTTTCCCCTTTGTGGCCTTGACAGACGTCACATTCTACTACGAAAGTAAGGATATCCTGTTTCATGCCGGCCCAAAAAAATGATCTTCTGGTGCGAGCGTACGTCTTCTGAAAGCCCGAATGTCCTGCAATGGGAGATGAGTGTAATTCTGCCAAAATGCGACTTTTGAGGGTGGATGTTGGCGATATTACGACTCTGTCCTTGTAGCGAAGAATATCATTCTCCAACGAGTAGCCCTTGCTGGAATTAGGATCTACCTGCAATTGAGAAATGAGTTGGGAGAGCCCGGGATGTGAAAACCATTCCCTGCGAGCCTCTTCAATCCAGTTGGGAATGGGGAGGGAAATTGCGAGCAGAGTACTTTCCTCCTCAAATTGGCGTGACAATGCATCTGCTACCCTGTTGTCTTTCCCTTTCTTGTAAATGATCTCATAATCATATCCCAGCATTTTGGCTAACCATTTATTTTGTTGTGGGGAAGATAGGCGTTGCTCCAAAAAATATTTAATACTGTGATGATCTGTGCGGATTTGGAAACGTTGCCCCAACAAGTAAGGTCGTCAGGTCTCGACTACATGTAAGATGGCCATCATTTCCTTCTCGTAGGTAGATTGGCCCAGATTCCTCCCACTTAGTTGTTGGTTGGTGAAGGCCAATGGTCGCCCTTCCTGCATTAAGACCGCTCCAATACCTGTTCCCGAAGCATCACATTCAATGACAAATGATTTGGTGAAGTCTGGTAGTGCTAAGATAGGAGTGGAACACATGATGGTTTTGAGAGCGGTAAATGCCTGTTGTGCTTCCTCGTTCCAGAAGAAGGAATTTTTCTTGAGGAGTTGCATTAGGGGCTTCGCTATGTGGCCATAGTTGCGGAAAAATTTACGATAATCGCCTGTGAGACCCAAAAATCCTCTCAAGCTTTTCAAGGTCTTAGGTTGAGGCCATTCTTGCATTGCCTGGATCTTTTTTGGGTCCACCTTGACACCTTCACGCCCCACAATGTGGCCCAAATACTCAACTTATTCCATGCCAAACGAACACTTAGACATCTTGACAAATAATTTATGCGTGCAGAGCAGTTGCAAGAGTAGATCTACATGCTGAAGATGTGCCACCCAAGTGCCACTATAGATGAGGATGTCATCGAAGAAGACAAGGACAAATTTTCTGAGATATGGTTTGAGGAGGTGATTCATAAGGCTCTGAAAAGTAGAGGGGGCATTACAGAGACCAAATGGCATGACCAGGAACTCATAATGGCCTTCATGAGTTCTGAAAGCTGTCTTGGGAATGTCGACTTCCTTCATGCAAATTTGGTGGTAGCCTGAGCGAAGATCCAACTTAGTGAAGAATTGAGCCCCATTGAGTTCGTCCAGCAAATCGTCAACCACTGGGATGGGAAATTTATCTTTGACTGTTAACTTATTGAGGGCCCTGAAGTCGGGACACATCTGCCACTCCCCATCTTTCTTGAGGACCATGACCACTGGGGATGAAAAAGGACTAATGGTGGGACGAATGACACCTGCTTCCAGCAATTCCTTGATGATTTTTTCTATTTCATTCTTTTGGGTGAACGGATATCTGTATGGCCGCACATTTGGGGGTTGGCCCCCTGGAACCAATGTGATGCTATGATCATGTTCCCCTAGCGAGGGTGGAAGCTCATGAGGCTTGTCAAAGACCGTCCGATGTTTATTTAAAATCTGTTGCATCTCAGGATGAATTGGCGGAGACATGGTGTCTACTACCTGGATGCAATTAAATTGAGCTACCACTCCATGATGGCCCTTTTTTAACAATTTTTCCATCCTATGCGAGCTGATGATAGAGGGGGCTCCTGTCTGTAGTCCACGGAGGGTATGTGTGGAGTTGTTCTGCTTAAAACTCATATATAACTCCTGGAAATCCATTGTGATTGGCCCAAGAGTGCGGAGCCATTCCGCGCCTAGGACAATGTTGCAACCCCCCATGTGTATTGCAAACATGTGGGTTTTCAATTGATAATCCCCCATTTGAATTTTGACATTTTCACAGCGACCTTCACATTTCATTGTGCCCCCGTCTGCAATCTGGACTTGGAAGTTAGAAACTGCCCGGACGAAACAATGTGCTGCTTCAGCGATCTTTTGATGGATGAAATTATGGGTACTTCCACTATCAATCAAGACTACTATTGGGCGATGTTTAAGAAAACCCCTGATTTTGAGAGTTTGAGGGGAAGAAATTCCTGCCAATGCATTTAGCGAAATAATTGGTTCATCAGATACAATTTCCTTTTGGTTATCTTCTTCGATCACCTCCGGTTCCTCAAGTGGTGGATCTTCCTCGGTGGAGCTGTAGTCAGTGGCATCTATTTGAAAAAACTTGTGCTCTTTTCATTTATGACCCGGGGAATATTTTTCATCATAGTAGTAACATAGTCCTTGCTTCCTTCTTTCGGCCATTTCCGCAGGTGACACCTTTTGAATCTTAAGTGTCTGAGTCGTATTGGGAGCCTGTGAGGGACGACCTTTAGCGGGGAAGTTGGGGTGGCTGGATTGGGCTGTTAATGCACGTTCCACCTTACGGGCTACCTGGCAAGCCTCTGTCCATGTGGGAGGGTGGTGGAGTAGAACCTGAGCTTTGATGGCTTCTTTAAGACCGCTGATAAAGCATTCCATGTAGAACTCATCTGTGAGACCCCTAATGCGGAAGGCTAAGGCTTCAAAAGCAGTAATATATTCCTCCACTGTACCCGTCTGTCGGAGCTTAGTGAGACGCCCCAAAAAAGAGTCTTCCTGTTCAAAGCGACTGCGAAGAGTTTTGGCAAATTGGGCCCAATTCTGAAAATGTCCATTGCAACGCTGATGCCATTCCTTCCATTGCCATCGTTCATTGTCCAAGTACATGGTGCCCACCATAAGCTTAGTCCCCTCATCTATGATATGATTCAATTGGAAATACTGCTCCATTTGTGCTAGCCATGCGGACATGTGAGAACCGTCAAATTTATGCATATCCAACTTGGGAGGTCGCTGACTAGGTGGTGGATGGGTGTGCCAGACGTGCTGAGAGTGGCTAGACTCACCCTCATGGTATTCATGGCCATTATACGCCTCCTCATGGGCTGGCTCCTTGCCCTTTGGGAGTGCATCATGTATCTGGTTACTTATTCCTTTAAGCTCAAGTTCGATATTCTTCACCGCAGTTTGGAGGGAGTGCACATGGTCTTCAATTTTGTCGATCCTTTCATTGGCCATCGCTTGAGCGCGAGTTTCTACCATACACCAACCTGAGGAAAAAATTGGGACCGCCTAAAAATTTTTTACTAAGAAATTGAATGGTACCACCTTGCTCAGCTCGTCGTCCTGATTCTGATGGGCTAGGTCACCAATAAGCGCCCCGGAAGATCTCAGACTTTTTTTTTTTTGGAAAACTCCTAACGGAGTTTTACTCCTTCCTGATCAATACTGCAGTCGCCAAATCCTCAGAATGTCAATGCCGCCAAAAGTCCTGCGAAAATTATATCCAGGGACAGGAACCCTTCACAACTACTCCGATCTGGTGGATCTGAGAGATCTGAATGGTGGAACAACTGCTGCTGCTGATCTGATGGAGCTACTGGACTGATGTCGGCTGCTGCTGCACTTGCTGATCTGGAATAGGTGATGTGTGATCCCCCGATAGAAAGGGAACTATGGTCTTGAGGAGTGTCAGGTGCTACAAATCGCAATATACATAAGGGTCTGACAGTAGTACTCGGCCCAATGTTTCAGGGCTCTAACTAAGGAGGATCGATCGTACCCTTAGCCGTACAACCCGACTACCCTATCGTACGGGCGAGTAATCTCTCTGAGTGCTGTTCTCGGTGTACTGTAGCCACAAGACGGCCGAAGGTTTATCTATGGCGAGGTTTCAAGGGAGCTAGGGGGCTTCCTATATACCCAAAGGGTACGTGGAAGACAGTCCGTGCGCGGTTCTGTCTAATGCGCTACTACTCGAAGGGGTACCCACAGGGGTTACAAGGGAGTCCAACAGACGTGACCACCTCTTGTATTTCCTGCATGCCTCCCCAAATCCGCTGGTTTATGCGCTTAACGACAGATCCCATGGTTTAAAGACGCTGGAACACGTCTCTAGCCAAAAAAAATTTTGCTAAAATTTGGAGATCCCACCGAGCCCTGGAAAGTGCTCTGATACCACTTGTTATGCTCTTAACCTGCAAAGTAATACCCAAACATATAATTTGCGAAGAAAAGATACCGAGAACACAAAATATGCGTAGAAATATACCCAGAGCACAGAATAGCAATGATTTTATTATTCAGAGAGAAATGTTCACAGGCCTCTTCGAGGGGGCAACCTCCAATAGAGCAGAGCTCGATTACAAAACAAGACATGATACTCCTCGCAGGGAGTCTCTATCCTTTATATATGACTCATACATGCAATACCACGGGCCAATATCGTGGGTTTTATTAATACCATCTATCTAATACTACCTCCCATTTGCAACTAACTGTGGTCCCGTCATTAATTGCGGGTGAACCACTTACAAATATTAATATGGGCTTTATTGACTCTTGACTATGACGTGATCCCATGACGTAAATAATGGGGTTAGGGTGGGACCTTAACAAATAGAGTGAGGCTCTAAGTTGTATAGATAGCAAAGGAATAAGAGAGAATACAAATGGTTCGAGCTTAGAGTAGGATTCTAACTATATTGAATCGTAGTAGTAGGAAGAGGCTCTGCAGCTGAGTGTGCAGAGGTCTAGTAGAGTTTGAAGCTGAGTGTGTGGACCCCTGCAGCTCAGTGCGCTGGGCAGTGTCGATTCTATAATCGGGGTTGAAGATTAATAAAGAGAAGTCGATTCTTATTTTTGTGTATTTGTTGTACATTGCCTTCTTTGCGTTTATATTGGTTTATTTATCATGCACATTGATATGATTTATGGGTTGCACCCCGAGTAGGGTTGCGCAGAAACAAAATCACAGGTTGCGAAGTAATAACAAGTGTGCATAGCGACGTGCGCGTAGGGTCAAACTGCGGACCTCCAGAAGCCCATCAGACATCCCCAGGGTGTGGAAGCATGGTTCTAGTAGCCTCCCATACTACTTTGGGTGAGACCTTAGTCCACGCTCTGTAAACTGTTGCTGAAAGGGCCAGTAGTACTGGGATTTGCTTGGCTAAATCACCTCTGAACCTGGTTCAGGCCCATACAAGCCAACAAATGGTTTCGTTGCCGGGATTGGGATTTCCATAAAGGATGTCTGATGTTATGCCACTGGAATCCAACGAAGAAAGAAATTGAAGAGTGGTTGGACAAGAAGATTCACGAGTTCACAGCTCAAGAGAACAAAAATCCACGAGTTTCTAAAGAACAGTGGTTGGAGCATTACTTGTATACGGAAATCCATGAAATTTTCTTTGCGTCCTTTCCTTCTGAATTGTATGAGTGGATCACGAAGTTAACAATTAGCCAGGGAAGGTGTAGGCTCGACAAACCATTAGTGTGGAATCCAGAATTAGTGCAGAGACTAGAAGCATCAAAAGATAAGATAGCGTGAGCTGTGGACCATTGGCTTGACCTAATAATAGGAGGATTTATCACCGAGTTTGCGGTCGACACAACTGTCAGCTATAGTGAGGTGGAACAACTTTTTATCAAGGGCCCTCGAGGTAAGTATATTAAATATTTGAACAGTTGGATTAAGATGCTATTGTGTGAAAAGCAGGTTCTACGAATAACTTAATGTTTGGAACTATGCGAAGTGGGAAGATCTACAAAAGCGGAAGTAGTGAAGAGTTGGAAAATAGTCCCTTAATTTCACCCTCGCAGGAAAGCCAGGAAGAGCTCGTGAAAGCTTCCCCGAGAAGCGCAGTTAGTCAGATAAGGTAGCGCATTCCATGTTTATCACCTCCACCCACACCGCCACCCATCTCACCCTCCTCACCCTCATCTCCACCCACCCCACCTCCGCTACCACAGTTCAGTATGGCGAGTGCGATCAAACTACTGGTATTCAGAGGAGTGGGAAACGAAGAACCAGACAAAATTTTGGTTCGTGGTAAGAGCAGTATGGGAAGCACAGGGCGTCATGGATGATAATATTAAAAGGGCTACGCTGGTGAGCACGCTGTAGGATCGTGCATTAATGTGGTATATCAAGCATTCTAATGACCACCCGAACGCAAGAATTACAGAGATCCAGGCCACGCTGAATAGGGAATTTAGCAGGCCAAAGTCAAAAACACAATCAATCATTAGGTTTAAAGAGACCGTGATGCTCCCGAGCAATACCCCCTGGGATCTGGATCAAAGGCTAAAGAGTACGATCCACAAAGCCAATATGATGTTAACAGATGCACAACATCACGCATGGTTTGTGGCCTCCCTTATGCCACACTTAAGGAAGACCCTGTCACAGCAAAAAATTTCCACCCGGGCCGAAGCGTTGGAGATGGCAATGAGATTGCATGAGACCCCTATACAAGACCCTAGGTTGGGAGTCCAAAAAATCCATGTGCAACTACAAAATCTATGTCTGGAAATGTAAATTTTGAAATAGGACAGGACACCTCGGCCGAAGGTGTGCGAGGAAGTATGGTGCATAAAATGCAAAGGCCAAGGGCACGACAAGGACAACTGTCCAATATTCACGAACTACTTGGCAGGAGGAGGGCCGATGCCGTTAAGACCAGAGGCATAAGTATGGCTGAGTGTGGCATATGCATTATGGTGCGGAATCTACTAGATGGGATGAAAACACACCACAGATAATTGTCATCTATTGCAGAAGTATACACAGATGTCCCAACAATTGTTTTGTAATTTCTGCAGGTTGGTAGGCCATGACGAATGCACCTGCCGAAGCTATGAACTAATGATGGATCAAACTCCTACCTACAGTGTGTAGACCAAAATACGAGCCCTTGACCCAAATGCAAGGATGGCACACGCTGGGTTTCAGGGGCACGATTTCGGTCGAGGTGGAATGGGGCTAGTAAGGGATTGTGGACATCTAATTTGTTACAATTATGGAGGGCCAGGGCATTATGCCCACGATTGTACAAACCTGACAAGAATATCATGTTGGTACTGTACTCAGTTTGATCATGAGGCAGAAGACTGCCCTTTGCTGATAGCGAGAATGTGCAAAAAGGGGATACTTCAACCCCTCCGACCTAGAATTTACAAATGATGAGGTTTGAGCTGCGTGAAGAAGACCCAAATGTAAACATGATGCTCAGGAGTGGTATGACCATGGGAGATGATAAAGTGAAGCAGCTAGAAGAAAGCATGTGGGTTTGCAAGGCTCCTACAAAGGAACCTGAGTTTGATTTAGAACGCGTGAAGTAGACATTCATGAAAGCTAAGAAGAGCTTCACGGAGGCCTCCACTTCAGGTAGTAAGGATCAACTAGAACCAGGGATGGATCCTTCAATTCTCACTACCTTTATGGACACATGCATGAAATTGATGTGGGACAACAAGGCAGTCAAAGGACAACAAGAACTTATTACTAGGTGCGCGGGGTCAGGAGAACCACGCGTGGTCCGGAAACTTGGGAAGCATGCATTGCGCACAGGAAGGGAAATGAGGTTGACTGCGTAAAAAGGTGAGTATGAAATGGATCAGGTAATCTTAGATCTAGGTTCGAATGTGAATGCATGAGCAGACCTGCACTACAATGGTCCCCTATTCAATTATGAATGGCGAACCAATAGAAAGTTTTTCCCATGGGAAGATTACAAGGGGTAATAGTCGATATTGAAGGTGCGAGCATGCAGGCAGATTTTGAAGTGATAGATATTGTCGATGACAACAATCCCTATCCCACGCTACTAGGAATAGACTAGGCCACCAATATGAATGGAGTCATAAATATGAAGAAGAACAAAATGATCTTTGAGAAAAAGTCACTACGCGTGGTAGTACTGCTAGATCCAGCCAAAGGAGCACGATACACTGAACCGGTGCGCGACGATGATAGTGATGACAATCTCGATTGTATTTACAAGATAACTACGTGAGAATAGGATTAGGTGGATCCGACTGCAGATGGAAGGAATTCATGGGAGTGCAAAAGCTCCTACACTTCAGATTTAGATGAAGAGATAAAGCGATGGTAGAATCGGCTGCACGAAGTTAACAACGCTAAACTGCAACAAGATGATTAGATCATTGCGTTGCATGAAAACGGAGGCAAGGGAGTTGCTGACATATGATGGATTTTCAGTGGTAGATGAATTTTTGAGCAAATTTGAAAGCGCATTACTAGAACAACATCGGTTCGATGCATTGAAGTGGGCACTATGTGCCACACCCGCATGATGGTGGGGTATGCATCAAGGAAACTTTGAGGACTTGCATGGATGAAGAAGGATGATGTGCCTACATTTTGGAAAACCCTAACGCCAAATGAAAGCCAATCAGTAGGGGCTGAAAAACTTGTGCACCCACCTTTTCCAATGGGTATATACATATGTTGAACAGTTCACACATGTGTGCACCACCCCTAGACTAGAGAATCAGAAACAACCACAGCAGTAGGAAAGGCGATGCGTGCTACCAATTCTCCATGATGAAGCCTTCAATAGGGTGTGTGGAGTACTGAACAAGGCTCACCAGGTGAGACAAAATGACTGGGACCTGCACGTGCTAGCAGTTCGATGGGCCTACCGGACCATGTGCAAAGCCCTGAACGCGGAGACGATTCCAAAGGTGCGGAACAGAGTGGAGACCATAATTATTGAAGAAAATAAAAAATGAATCTGCACGTACTAGACCCTGTAGTGGTGACAATGCGCGATGACCAGGAGGAAGAAATCACACATCAACGCGAGGTCAAACCTATAAGGATTCAGGAAGCCATCCAATGAGGGAATCTTAGACTCTGCGAACTCGAAAAGGACCGGGTATGATTGAGGAAGAGAAGCATTTTGATGGACGCTGATATGAAGAGGCTAGAAAATGAGATCGCACAAGCATGTCTCGTCGAGAAACCAAGGATGATAGGGCCAGATACAGATGATCATACCACTACATTAGATGAGTCTCACTGAGAATTTATGACTCTACTACCATGCCTATGATCGTACCTCACTAAACGCAGTAACCAAGGGAGCACACTACATATAGTAGAATGCACAGTGCCAGCGGTCGCGAAGGAAATTGGGAAGTTACGGCAGACTACACTGAAAGGTGAGTTGAAGTCTCGCACAGGTGGCACGACCACCTGAATAACCATAAGGGGCACAGTCTCAGCACTCCAGGCAATTGAAAGAGAGCACAAGACTCTAAAAGAGTCTGCTTGGGAGCTGCACGATGAGGGAGGTGCACGCAGAATCAACAGGGCACAAGGTTCGCTCCCGCGCGTGGGGGCTGCGCTGCCGTGCGGGTAGGCCAGGAAATAACCATTGGTGCCACTGATCATGAAGAGATTTCCAATTTAAGGGAAAAGGGAGCAAGTGGCGGGCATTTAAGACATGAATTAAGGACTAGATTTCGGGCAATCTTCCGCCAAGAAAGCATTGATGGCTCAGAATTGGGGGGAATGGTCGGATTTGAATCCAAAAGGTGCTATAAAACTCCAAGGGCTAACCACGAAACAAAACTTGTTCATTTGAGATTTGAGCAATTACGTAGAGCACAGAGTGTTGAGCACCAAGCGATATTTAAGCCCCAAAGTTCGCGAACAACCACAGATAGTTCAAATAGAATGACGACTACCAAGAGAGGTGCGGGTTTTGTAGAAAGTACTGCTGATGAAGCCACGTACAACCCCATGGCGAAGGATGTCCCCAAAGATGCTAGGGATGTGCTGGAAATTCTGAAATCACCTTGGACACCGAGACCAAAGAAGGATAAGTAGGCAGTGGGACTAGTCCACATGTCCCCACGGAATCCGTGGTTCGGTAAACTCTCCATGGAAGAAAAGGGCAAGGCTATCACCATTGAGACAGATGATGAGTAGGAGGACCTATAGGCTCTCATAGATGAGATAGAAGCAGCAAAATACATGGAAGAGGACATCCAGTTGGTGCGTGCTGTAGCGAAATTCCCCGAGCACGTTCCTCCGCAGAAAGGGAAAGCTAAGATACCCAAGGATTTGTATATCACTAAGAGCGCACTCCAAACCCCGCTCCTCCTTGATGGGATTGTATTTGAGGGCTCGGCCCTGGGTTGCGTGCCCACAATGAAGTTTGAATATTGGGACCTCGCGGACAGTGAGAAGTTCCCACATTTAGAGACTAAGAACCTCATGAAGCAAAGCATCGAGGGGTCAGTTACAACACTGTTATAACTCCAAATCCCACTCTTATGGTTTGTGATGCTGCACTCATGGCCCAGGGCAACCCCTCCTTCCAGACCTGGTCCAAAAATTTAAAGAACAGTGTTTTATCCCTTATACGCGACATTGCCCTGAGTTAAACGCGTGTATATGTGGGTAGGTTTATACCCAACCCACGTATATGTATTAAAACACGTAAAAAAATATAAAACTCCTTAATTTCGAGCGGAGATTGCGGGTTTTACCTATTGGTCACCTGTTAGTGCCCGTGGCCCAACTGTTCCCAACCAACTCCCAACTAAAAAATTACTGTGGGAGAAGTATAAAAAGGCTTCAATAGGAAGGCCTAAGGGTGGAGAGAAGAGAGAGAAAGGTTATTATGCTGATATTTCCCTGACCAGGTCTGAATATCCTTATGCCTCCTGCACTTCCCCCATTTTTACAGGAAACCCTTGTTTCCTTGTGTGTTGATGTCCATCTACTACTTGTGATATCATGGAGCAAGTCATGGAAGGAGTTTGTTAAAGGCTTGAGACTGGATGAATCCGGAGGAAGGCTTCGCTTGGAGCCTGTGAAAGGACGACTCAGGTGAAATTATTCTTTTCTGTACTTTATTTGTCTATAATAAAAGAAACACATGTCTTTGTTTCGGATATAAATCTTCTTCATGTTTGTGATATTCATGTTAGGATTCATATGTGAATGGTTGTTTAAATTTCATAACTAACTACCTTTCTTTATAATATGAAGATGGTTTCTTTATAAGGTTTAGTCCATATATTGTTTTACTTTCTTGAACTGGTTGTTTTGCAGGTCAAAGGAGAAAAAGGAACTCCAAGAAGGGTTTGGACCCTAGAAGGACCTTCTCAAACGTAGGACCTCAAGTATGCCCCTTATCATAGAATTTGCTTATGCTAGCATAATGGCTGTGTGGAATGTGTGTTTCTCTGTATAGACAACTTTCAGTCTGCTAGGGTATTAGCCCAAGACCCTAGGGGAACTTTTCCCTTAACAGAATTGGCGACTCCACTGGGGACAACATCATTGTTGTTCCTAGTTTGGGTGTGTTCAAGCCAATCAGGGCTCAGCTGCCTGTTTGCTTGCTGTTGTTGTGTGGTCTGTTCTTGAATTGTAAGTTTGGTCAGTTTCTTCAGTTTATTTTTATTTTTTCTTGAAATCTTTTATATACGTTGTTTTTCTTGCTTACAGAGGCGTATATACGCATGTTTCCTTAAGTTAACCCACGTATACACAACTTTCCTTAGGCACAGTCGTGTATACACGTAATATATAAATCAGTACAATCATGTATATCTTGCAATTTTCAAGATTTTTTAAATATTTCTGTCTCTGAAGGTCTATCTGCTGGTTTGATTCAGTCTTAAAGAGTCACTTTCCAGTGTCAATTGTTAGTTTTACAGCAAGCATTTGATTCAAAATTCTCTCTGATTGTAAGAGGTGTTGGTCTTTTTTTTTTTTTTGCAAGCGTCATCGTTTTTTGCTTAAGAATGCAAGATTTCTTGCTGGGAATCTTGGCTGCTCTGATTCATCAAGGCAGGAAGATTGATCTCAATCTTTGTGTTAAATATTGTTTTTGGTGACATTTTTTTTGCTTGACAAAACCACTTTTTGTGACCATCCACTTTTTGTTTCATGAAAGTTGTTGATTGACACTTTCTTGAAAATTGTCTTTTTGATCTTTTGGTCTTTGTTGCCAAAGCTTTCATTGCTGCTTTTGATTGTTAAGAGCATCTTTAAACACATTTCTTTTTGTTGAGTTTTCATCCATTGTGTGTTGTCAACTTGCAAAACTGTTTGTTGCCTATTATTCAATCATAGAGTTTCAGTCTTGTTGAGAGCATTTTTGAAAAGACTCTTTTGTTGTTGCTTTTGAAGAAAACTTTTTGAAAAACTTGGTTTTTCTTTCTTGAACTTTGTTTTGATTTGGTTTCCTTTTAGTGAATGAAAGTTCTTTTTGTTTGTCTTGAAACTTGTTTTTAGTGTTTAGACGAAGTGAATGGTAGCATCTCATATTCCATCTAAACATTTTAAGTGGCAAAATAAAAATTGATAAGCAAGCAACTTTCAGTCCTTGATTTAAGAGTAGTTTTGAGTCTTGCATCAGCATATACTTGTTGCATTAGGATAGATTTGCACATATTTTTAGGCATCCATAGCTTTGTTAAATTTTGTGAGTGTGAAGCTTGAATTAACGAAAAGAAAAGAAAAATATGTTCTATTTGAAGTTCCTCTGAACCCTGTAGAAATTTCTTTTCATCGAAAAATGAAAACAAGTGCATTTGCATGTAGTTTGGTTTTTATTAATTTCTTTTGCATCAAAACACCACTAGGTTCACTTCCGCTTATCCTGTGACTTAAAGAACAACCTATCTTAAAATCAAGCGCTAATTAAAATTCACTAAAAATTTTTATTATCAAGTTAGATACACCAACAAGTTTTAGGATTTTAGGGCCTTGGATTAGGCGAGTGGAGAGTTAACTCTCAAAGGTCATTTAAACTGTCAAACATAGGAGTTTGAATAGTGAGTGAAAATCCAATAGAGTTAGGAAGACCAGGAAAGATCCGGATCTGGGAGTTAAGCATGAGGGTCTGTGAAGACAGGGAAGAGAGATACCCCCTCTCCTACTTGTCCGAACTTACCTCACGACTATTCCGCCAGACTTCTGCGACGAGTTGGTATCCATAGTTGCTACTCCTAGGGATCTACACAGGTGGCTGCAAAGGGGAATTCCATGGCACCTGAGGTCGACGTTGCATCACTCTCAATGGTACTACTGGAGGACACCCTTGCGAAGATTGGGGGCTTGCACTGGTGCAGGCTGTTGTTAGGAGGTTAGCGTAACTTCCCCTGTTACCTTCGCTAATAGGACTGGGTTGTCATTATCCCAGACTATCTTTAGAAGGCTCGTTAATTCACTTTCTTGTATTTTGGTGTCCGGTCCTCATCACCCGGAGTAGAAATACTCGAAAGTTGTTTGACTGGCTGATATCTTTTAGGGACTTTTTAGTGAGTGCTCTTTGCTCCTTGTATGTAGTTGGCTTTAGGTATTTTTGTCTAGTCATGTTTGGACTTTATGTTCTGAGTGACTGGCTTACCACTCTATTGATCTTGAAAGGCTTTTGGTCGTTCTTTCAGAAGTTGTGGAGTTGCCTCCTCAAGGGCAAAGGTTTTGATTGCGTGTTTATCTTCCTTGAAATGTAATTTCTACATTCCCATAAGGGAAGGCTCTATGGATCAGTTTGATATGGCTAATATTCCTGTGGAAGCCAACCAAGGTACCCTTCCAAAAGGAGATCCTTGTGCTTTTCCTTTCTTTGGAAACGTTGCTACTCCCTTGATGGCCACTTTGAATATTCCTGGGTTGAATGTTGGACTACTCGTTTGGTTGTGGTCCACTCCGAATATTCAAATGCTCTTGAAGCCTCTTAGTTGAATTCTTTATTTCAAGGGCATCACATGGGTGCTAATTATTCATCTTCTTTCAAAGAGAAATCTAGGATTCCTTCTTCTCCTCCTTCTTGTAACAAGAAATCTAAAAAAAGGAGAAATAAGAAGTCAAAGGAGAAGAATAATTCTAGCACTTCATCCTCAACCTCTGCCAGTGATGTTGGAGATGAGCCTTCAGCCGCTGCGAGTCATGCTAGGGGCACAAGTTTAGTCACTGCAAGTCATACTAGCACTTCATCCTCAACCTCTGCCAGTCATGTTGGAGACGAGTCTTCAACCGCTGCAAGTCATGCTGGGGGCATGAGTCTAGTCACTGCGAGTCATACTAGCAAAGAGTCACCGACCTCTGCAAGTCATGTTCAGGACTCTCCGCAAACCACTGCTAGTCATGTTGGTGGAATGGAGGTTGATAAGAAACCTGGACGTAGAAGTTTTAAATCTAATTTCCCTTGTAAGATATGCAAGGGAGACCACCTTACTCATTTATGCCCTGGTATTCCAGAGGTTCAAAGGATATGGTCCGAGTCTAAAAATTCTTCTACTCATAAAGCTGATATGGTTTCTCATCAATCCCATCAACCATTGGTTGATAATGTGGTAGATCTAGTGCAATCGTTGGCCGATTACACTCCTCTTTTGGGGGGTGAAGTGCCTAAAAAAAGAGTCTGTTTGATCTCTAGTAGAGAGTCTTCTGGTATAGGGGGCATTCTGGTCTCTCCGAATGTTCCCCCTCCAAGTTCTAGGAGTGTTTCCTTTGATTTGGATAGTCTTGTTAAGCCTCGTCTTCCTTCCACTGCACCTTTCCAAATAAAGGTCAGAGTTAATTCCACAAATGTCTACCGATGTACGGTGGATGAAGGATCCTCTACAAGTATTATATCCTCTTTGACTTGGAAAGCTTTATGTTCCCCAAAGTTGTTGACAGCTCAGAGTCAGTTGTTAACCTATGATAGAAGACCTAGTGAATCTATGGGTGTTCTTCCTCAATTGCCTATCACTTTAGGTGGGAAGATTGTCTTAATCGATATGATGGTGGTTGATAGCCCTTTAGACTTTAATATGCTACTTGGGTGTGATTATGTTTATGCTATGAATGTTGTGGTGTCTTCACTCTTTCGAGTAATGTGCTTTCCGCATAATGGGAATATTGTCACTATTGATCAGCTTGCTTCTGATAATCACCACCCTAATTCGACTTTACTGTAGAATGCCCTTGGTTTATTCCAAGTGTTCAAGTAGAATCTACCCCACCAAGGGTCAATTATGTGGCATTGAATCCTCAATGTTCAATCGCTTCTAAGAAGGATCCTTTGACCTATTATTCTCCTTCTTGGGACTTGGTCCCGACAGTTGACCAAGAGATTCTTCCTATAGGGACATGGGGCCCCTTAATTCCCTCTTTTGATCCTTATAGTTCTCATGATTTCTTATAACTTGTTTTTCCTTCACAGGAGGAACTCTTTGAAGCCATGAGTCTTGACTACCAAAGGAGTCCTTGGTCCAATCCCTGCAAGGGGTTTGTCGTGAAGAGCTATTATACGTAAGCCGCAAGGTTGCATGGTTCCCTGTACCATATTGTATATATAAGCTACGCATTTTCAAGTTTTGCATTTTATAACACAAGATTTTATATGAAGTTTATATGTGGGATGTATTAAATTCTTGTCTAATGTTCCTATTTATGTTTACAGAATTTGAAATATTTCTCCTTTGGAAGTTTATGGTTGATCCGTTCTGACAGGTATTGGTTCTTGAAACTGGCATATAGGTTAGGTTTTTCCGCCTGCATTGTGCACTTATCAGTTTCCTTTCCCATTTGGCCTTAGGATCGACCCCACCAAGTTATGGTGCGGAACCTTCTCATTGCTTAGAAGTATCATGACTTGTGTGGTAGAGCCTACCTTATCATGGGTTCCCTAGTTAGTACCTTGTTGTCGCTTGGCACTCATGCTGATTTTTCGTCCCTAGGCTCGGGAGTCCTCTTTAGTCCCGTCATGACTTATGTGATGAAGACTCATTCCTCTTTGCTTCTTCACTTCGTTCTAGCCTTATACCCTAGAGGCTCCTTTGTGTTGAGTTTTACTACTGCATTGCATGTTGACTACTTGCACCTTTTGGCTTAGAGTCGGCTTCACTTGGACTCGTGTTTAAGCCAACTTTTGACCATGACGGCTGCAAAATCAACCTTGCATATCTTTGACCTCTACAACTTGACACACCTTGACCTGTGGAAGGAACACACCTTTGAGTGTCATTGACCAGTTTTCACCTCCCTGCATTGAGCATAGGAACGTTCCATTCCCAAGAACTAGATCATCTCTTTCATCGACACTCGTTATTTCCACTATTTCATAGCATTCTTTTATTCTTTTTCAAGCTTAACAGAAAAAGACAAAAAAAATTAAATATTACAAAAAAAGCGGGAACGGGACAGTATTTCCATTTATTGTTGGCAGCTAGAGTCACTTGTGTCGCCCTTGAACAAAGCACTCAAAGCAAAGTCTCCTCCATTTGGGCAGGATTTAGTTTGACTTAGGTACGCCTTAACCTTGTTATTGAGTCAGTTCTCCCCCCGATTGGTTATCTCTTCCAATCATATGGAGGGTTCGTTCGTGCCTCCTGCATGATGAATTTATACAGAGTCATCATATGTTGCCACATAGTCACATTGAGTCATGCTTTTGTTCAAGGGAAGTTAGCCTCAGTCAGCCTCTCTGCGGTGTCTCTTGACTCATTTTTCAGTCGGCCATCCCTGGTTGTCAGTATCATTTCTATCATCAAATCAGTTATATTGGTCCTTTGCTCATGCCAGTTTGAGAAGGTCTCCATTGACATCTTATTGGCGGGTCTTGTCCTTATCGACGACGACATCTTGCTCTGAGGACAGGCCTAGAGCTGCACCCTGGCCCTATTTTCATTATTGATAGGTCACCTTGTGCTCAGCATCGATCAGTATCATGTGTCTTTGACTAAGTGGTTTCCCTTATGTTCGACATCATCTTACATTATCATACATTGGGATTCATGTAGTACCTTGGTTTCCATTTGACCCTATTGGTGGATACCTCACCTCTCTGTCAGCTTCCATTATTGGTTGGTTCAGAGGGTTTCTGTCGTGCGCTAGCCACATCTTGTGTACGCTAGAAACATACTTTAGTTGGGTTACTAAATCTCTTTCGTCCGATTCCTTCCAAATTATTGGCCTATGGGTTACACTCGCACTAGATTGATGAAGGATGCCTTAATGCCTTCCTTCTAGCGGATCTTTCCCTATCGACTTTGACTCATTGCTCTGGGGCAAAGATCTAGAGTCCATTTGGCAGTATCTTGGGGTTTGCAGTCATTAGTGGCAGATCCTTCACTATCGACAGTGGGAAACCATCATTGTCTCCTGATCGATAGATTATTATAGGTGTTCGACTCCAGCTCATCTAGTTACACTTGTTGGATTGTACTGGGTACCTTGACGCTCATTATCATTATCCATGAGTAGTCTCGCGTTTTTTAACAGTATACATCAATGACCGGTAATCAAACGATTTCTCACATGCTCGAATTCAGATCATTTATTCCCATGGCGTAGAAATGTACCATGGTGGTTGGTGAAGACCTCAGTTTGTATCAGCATTCATTGGTTCACTTGACAGTTGCTCCTGTTGCTGCTAGTTGATACCACTCCACCTTATATGTTGCAGTCAGTCATGGCGACATTCTATATGTTGGCACCTGAGTTTGCAGTGTAGTACTATCCTATTCCATCATGTTCAGTTGGTACTTTTTGTGATCAGTTCTTGATATCAGTGATCTGGTTCATCCTTCAGTATCATTGACATTCTTATATGCGATATTCAGACATGTACTTGTTTGATCATGATCAGATGATCCATTATGTATTTTCCAATCATTTATACTTGTATACTTAGTGGATCCGCTTGCACTTGATATGCAGACATGCTTTACTTTTTCTGAGCATGGGTATGCCCGCCTCAGACAGTGTTTCTTTCTGATCTCCTTTTGTGGCTTGGCAGGCTGAACTCCGGTGAAGTCCTTCTCAGTTTTTGACAGATTTCCTTTCCATGAACTTTCTTAATACATTTCTGCCATCATGTCCCCCTTCTGACCTCATATATTAGGGGGCATATGTTATAGCTACAAATCTCACTCTTATGGTTTGTGATGCTGCACTCATGGCCTAGGGAAATCCCTCCTTCCAGACCTGGTCCAAAAATTTAAAAAGCAGTTTTTTATCCCTTATACGTGACATTGCCCTGAGTTAAATGCATGTATACGTGGGTAGGCATATACCCAACCCACGTATTTGTATTAAAACACTTAAAGAAATATAAAACTCCTTAATTTCGGGCGGAGATCACGGGTTTTACCTGCTGATAGTGCCCGTGGCCCAACTGTTCCCAACCAACTCCCAACTAAAAAACTACTTTGGGAGAAGTATAAAAAGGCTTCAATGGGAAGGCCTAAGGGTGGAGAGAAGAGAGAGAAAGGTTATTATGCTGAGATTTCCTTGACCAGGTCTGAAGATCCTTGTGCTCCCTGCACTTCCCCCATTTTTACAGGAAACCCTTATTTCCTTGTGTGTTGATGTCCATCTACTACTTGTGATATCATGGAGCAAGTCATGGAAGGAGTTTGTTAAAGGCTTGAGATTGTACGAATCCAGAGGAAGGCTTCGCTTGGAGCCTGCGAAAGGACGAATCAGGTGAAATTATTCTTTTTTGTACTTTATTTGTCTATAGTAAAAAAAACACATGTTTTTGTTCTTGATATAAATCTTCTTCATGTTTGTGATATTCATGTTAGAATTCATATGTGAATGGTTGTTTAAATTTCATAACTAACTACCTTTCTTTATAATATGAAGATGGTTTCTTTATAAGGTTTAGTCCATATACTACTGTACTTTCTTGAATTGGTTGTTTTGCAGGTCAAAGGAGCAAACGAAACTCCAAGAAGGGTTTGGACCCTAGAAGGACCTTCTCAAACGTAGGACCTTAGGTACGCCCCTTATCATAGAATTTGCTTATGCTAGCATAATGGCTGTGTGGAATGTGTGTTTCTTTGTATAGACAACTTTCAGTCTTCTAGGGTATCAGCCCAAGACCCTAGGGGAACGTTTCCCTTAACAAACATTAGAGTCGCAGAAATGGTTGCGCAGTGTGGAGAAGGCCAGACTACTTCAGCTACTATGGATTTCACACTTTCACCACGTGCCTATCATAATTTTCTTCATCAGGAAGCTGCTTTTCCTGGTGCACGATGGGTACTTATAGCTGGAGGAACCTATTCCCATCACGGTGGATCTTATCCACACGATTTACCAGCTCCCCTGTAAGGGAAAGGACCCCGCAGAGATAGCTAGAAAGAGTAGATATTTGGCACTCGCAAAGGCCATGTAGAAGAAATACAAACTAGAAAAGAAAAAGAGGGGTTACGCAATCAGCAACATTAAAGATAAAGGGGTGCAGATAGCCACCAAAATCCTGGCTGGGAAGGTAATGAAAAAATGCCATGGAGATGAGGTACCAACGCCGATAGTTGCGCTGGCAGAACAATGCGCAGAGGGGCTCCAATTCAACTGGGTCAAGTTACTTTGTGAAGAGTTCCTAACTAACTACAAGGAAGCCTAGGAGCAGGGCAAGACCTTCCACTATGCGTGGTTGCTCTTATCTATTTTACTGGTAACAGGTGAACTGCCTGAGGATGGTCAGTTCCTTTATATTGAACATGAATTACCAGAGGCCACAAAGGACACATTGCTCTAGGCTACTAAGGACACCACGCGGATCAGTGAAACAAAGATCTTCTGGGTGCTCATGGAGGTGAGAATCCGGATGTAGATCAAGGCAGACTTCAAGGCAGACATGCATAATGTGTATATCAAGGCCCGTAAGGATCCGATGAAGACATGGACAAAGCTCCCCTTCATTGCCATTAATGATGCAATCTTCTCAGTGCTAGAATCATGGCCTCCCGAGTGGCGCACCCCGGATCTGGCAGAGAAGGATAGAACAATAGCATAAAAGCAGAAGGTTGCAACCAAGTGCATATCACCTAGTTGGCCCAGTAAAAGCAAAACGAACAAGCGGCCGTGGAGGTAAGGACTGTCCATGAGGTAGTGAAAGTAGTCGCAGAACAGGAAAAGGCTGCTAAAAAAGAAACAACAACATAGGCAATAGGGGCCACCACGACATAGGAGGAAGGAGGCTGGAACTTGTCTACAGGACAGGGAGCAGAGGACATAGTAGAAGATGTGGACTCAAGAACAACGTCCACCCAGCTAAAACGGTTGTGTGTCACGGAGAGATCAGGTCCATGAAAAAAGGTCAAGGCATCCAAACTGGACATCAAACCAATTACACTGACAGAAGGTGACCCCTACGACATCAGCGACACGGTTCGCGAGGTCACCACGGAAGTGCTCCAGGAAGCCATGACAGAGCAACAAATTGTGTTGGGGGGCCTAAGGGCGCAGTTGCAAGAACTTTAGGTGCGGTGCCCACAGGAATGAGCAGTAGATGCCTACGGTGTAGCAGTTACATCAGCAACAGAGTAGCTGCTACGTGTAAAGATGGCTAATATCGTAGTGCTACCAGAAGGAGAACTAACAATAGAAAAAGAGGACGATAGAGCCACAGTGGGCAGGATTAAGGGACTTTGGCCTTAATTTGGCTGCCCTCCCGCTTGACACATTGTATCAACTATAGGATGGAATCACAACAGAGCTTTGCGCTAGGGAGGGCCACGCGATCTAGGTATTAAGTGAGCAGAACATCAACATTGAATAGCTCAGCGTGCAGCGTGACGAGCTAGTGTCACAGAATCAACATATTGTGCAAACAGTTGTTGAGGCATGTCAACACATTCTAAAATTGTCGATCTTCACAGACCTACCCACAGAGATGTGGATCCATTGTCTGGCAAGGGGAGTCCGAAGCGCGTGCAAGGAAACAACATGAGTACAGTTAGAGCTGAACATCCAGATCGTTGAGCTATGGCTGAACGCGCAACCTTCCACTCCTCCGGAAGTTAAAGAACAACACGTTAGATCGATTCAAACAGGACTGGAAGGAATTGGACGGGTAGTGCAAGACTGTACCGGTATGTTGGACCAAGCTTTTGACATCCTCACATCCTTGCAGGAGGACCCCAACATACAGTGCCCGGAAACAGAGGCACACAAACTACAAGAGTAGTATGATAGTGTAAGAGGAATTGCATAGACATTCCTCTTGACCCAGCAGCTAGTAAAGATCCAATAAGCAAGGGCACTGGAGGAACAGGTGGATTCTACAAGATAGAAAGAGGAACTTCTCAAAGCGCGCATAGCCTTGGATTGATGAGGCCTTCACCATTACGGACGAGATTCAGGGAAAGCTCACACAGATGCAGGAGCTATATGCGCTGAGACAGATAGCAGATCCTCACAAAGAAGAATGGGAGGAATTCATGCATCAAGTCTAGCAAACCGCAGAACAGTGCACCGCGGACCTCCGGGTAGTACGAGACCAGTTGGAGGGGCTCTGTGCCAAGATCACCGCACCAGCAGAGTGACTCGGGACGATTCACGATGATTGTGTTGGGTCCCTGTTGGGCATGGAATCCCCCCACAACATGTTTTGGTGCTCAAAGCCCAAGTTTTGTTCAACGGTTTTGTAAGACCTCGCGAATTGCGAGCGCGGAGCGCGAAGTATAGGTTAAGTCATAGGCCTGTCCACCCTAAAATATTGTAATGTAATGTAAAGTCATGTCGTCCTACCATGGTACGTGGACCATGGGATTGTATAAATAGATTGAGGCTCTAAGTTGTAAAAATAGTGAAGGAATAAGAGAGAAGAATACAAATGTTTTTGAGCTTAGAGTAGGATTCTAAGTGTATTGGGTCATAGTAGTAGGAAGAGGCTCTGCAACTGAGTGCGTAGAGGCCTAGTAGAGTCTGCAGCTGAGTGCATGGACCCCTGCAGCTGAGTGCATAGGGCGGTATCGATTTTGTAATCGGGATTGAAGATTAATAAAGAGAAGTTGAATATTATTTTTGTGTATTTGCTTTACATTGCCTTCTTTGCGTTTATATTGGTTTATTTATCACACGCACTGATATGATTGCTGAATATGCTGTAATAGTCATTAATATTACACACACAAGTTAATTAATCAGGTAATAATAGATTAAATAGCAATGAACTTGGGTATTATATGGATTGCACCCCGAGTAGGGCTGCGCGAAAACAACATCACAAGTTGTGAAAGAATAACAAGTGCACGTAGCGACGTGCGCGTAGGGTCAAATCATGGACCTCCAAAAGCCCATCAGACATCCGTAGGGTGCAGAAACTTGGTTCTAGCACCCTCCCATACTACTTCAGGTGATACCTCAATCCGCGCTTCGTGGACTATTGCCGAAAGGGCCAGTAGTATTGAGATTTGCTTGGCTAAATCACCTCTGAACCTGGGTTAGGCCCATACAAGCCAACATCCATTCTAGTTAATGTTGGTTACATGCATGGTATATTTATCATTTTATGATGTGCTCTTGCTATGAATCCATTCCATGGTTTGATAGGCTTATGATTATTTTATATGAATGCATAAGCTGATATGTGTATTGTTGCAGCTAGTGAAAGAGGGTAGCAACATTCTTGATGAACCTATGATAAAAAATAAGCATTTAAAGCCTACAAATACCTTGCCCACAAAGTGTTTGTCTAAATGATTAGTATGTATTTGAGAATTTTGAGAACGAATTGAGTAAGAACAATGAATTAATACTTCTACATATGATTTAGGGGATTCTGGAAAATTATGGGCATTTTTGGGAAACTAGTCTATAACTAGCCCTAAAAATCCAGAGCAAAGTCCCTAGTTGCAGTCCCTTAACTAGGAAATTTCGGTTGTAGATGCATGGAAGGTGCATTGTGCATGTAGCTAAAGCCTTATGGATACATGCACTAGTCTACATGCATGCGGCTAGATTGTAAAGTTAGGAAAAAAAATAGTTCCATCTTAGGGAAAGATCACGAGGGGTTGTTTTCTAACATTTAGGTGATCAAGTGTCCCTATGAGGTTGTTGTATGTTTATGGTTAGTAGACCCCACTTCCATTACTGTAAATTGGACTATGGGTCATGTATAGTAACTCTTATCTCATGTTTACCTTGGAGAGATTGTAAAAGCGGGTAAATATAGGGTGGGGTGTTACAACCATGTATATTTCTATATGTTGAGGGACAAGAGGAAAAGGCTAGAAGCCACTGAAACGAAAGGTACTTTAATTGGAAATTGTGAAAATTCTACATTTATTATATATATATATATATATATATATATATATATATATATATATATATATATATATGGTTAATAACTTTTGATGAAGATGTTTCGCTTGGAAAATCAAGGGATCTCCCTCCACCTCCTCTTATTGAGAAAAGAGATGATGACATGGACCTACTAGAATGTACTTCTATGTCAAAGTTAGAGAAAGACGTTTATGATTATTCCATGGAGCCTATGGATCCTTTGGATCCCCCTCCATGTGATCCCCCTATCAGGAAGAGACCATTGTGGCTTTGAGATACATTACAGGATGTTGAGAAACATATTCATACCAAAGGGATATTTGGAGAAAGAAAGAAGCCATGTTGGTATTAGGGATATGTTTTAGCCATGCGAACTATCATTTAGGAAGAGCCTCCCACCATTCAAGAAGCTATGAAAGAACAAGTTTGGAAGGACGTTGTTGTAACCCTAAGGACAACCTCTGGATGAAAGGGACATATATTCAAAATAAGTAAAAATATTTTATTTTATAACTGTAAACATCATTTCCCTGAGATATTTCTTTAAAATGTAATGTAATTTCTATTCTTGGAGAAAATGACAAAACCCTTCAAGATGGCCAATATGTCTATGGATACAAATTACAGAAGTTGTAGTATGGTAAGAAAGAATATTAAATAAAAAGATTTAATGCAAAGGGATCATATAGAATCCTTTACACTAAACCTTAGTTGAAATGATGAAATGAAAGAAGGTGAATTGATGAAAAATGTGGAGCGCATTTTAGGGTTTATTTAAATAAAAACCTATAGGTACTATCTGCATATTAACACAACATTAGTAAATTTGCTATTGAAAAGAAACCAACAACTTCATTACACTTTTTTATGTAGAAGAATGAACATAAATAATGAATTACAAAGATAAAGAAACATGTTATAACCAATCACACATATGGAATTGTCAATTTTTTTTTATTAATTCTCCAAGAAAATTTTCACATTGCACAATGAAATTTGGAACCCCAAAACTAGTCCCTTGATATTCTTTTAATATTATTTTATAGTGAGGGGCAGTTATGAAAATTGTTAACTTCCATAACTACTTTTTAAACTACTTAGTTCCCTTAAAACATTAAAGGATAAAATACTTCCATACATTTTCAAAATTACAAAATACAATGCTTTTTCATATTTTCCAAAAATAGTCTATTTAGAAATTCGAGACTCCTATACTCTCAATACTTATAGCTTGCTTGATGAAGTTACAAGATCAACAACTCGAACATTCAGTGGTGCCACCATATTTTGAAACTTCTTCCACAGCGATAGATCAGGAACTAGGCACTGAAGCATTCTACTGCAGACCATCCTTAAATTTGTTAACTTGGTGTAGCTTGGTTTGTCAATGAACAAAGTCTTTAACTAACTATAATAGATGGAAATCCCTTTACATGTAGTTAACAATCGTTGATCCCTTTAACATTGCATCATTTTCATGTGAGGAGTTGACCTTGCTTTTAGCTTCCACCAGCAGTGTTTCATACTTCTCCCAGGAGAGAAGGTTCCCTTGTTTATCTGAGCATGTTGGTAGTCCTACTATGATCTTTTTTTCAAAAATAGAGTAAAAATGGCATTGATTCTATGACTTCCTCTAAATTGATCTATTCCTACTTTATATAAATATTTCTCTGTGCCATTTCTTTTTATCTTTGATACCACAACTGTCCTATCTGAAATGTCCACTGTCTTACTCTTGGGAGGATTTCACATTTAATTAATTAATGATATTTTTTTCCAGTTGTGCACCTTCCTGCACTTGGTCTTTATTTTTATGGATAATCACTTCAGAGGCCTTAATCATTTCTTTTTCTTAAGATATGATAATCATATGATCCCAGATAGCTCATATTTTTTAGATTATGTCTCCCCATATAATTCCCCTTGCATGGAGCAAGGACATTTTTCCTTTAAGCTTCTCTTTTAATTCCTTGAACTCATCACATGTTGATTGATATTTTGTATTATTCTGATTTGCTATCTCTCTAGCCATGTTTAATTACCTCTCCTTGTGTTTCATCTGCTCCTTGGAGTCATCTAGATCTTTTTAACTCACTTTCGGATGTTTTAACTTTTCATGGCCTTCGTTAACTTTTTAGTTGGGTCCTCTAAATCAGGTTGTACCAAAATGGTGCAAACATGTTTTTCTATATTCTGTAACATATCAACATTTTTCTCTTTGAGGGTTGAAACTTCTTGATTTCTCTCTAATAATTAATTGGTTAGGGTCTCCTTCTCCTTTTCTACCTGAGCTAATTTTGGAGTTTGTACATGTGCTGTTGCAGGAATTTTCAATTTCGTCCCCCAAGATTGAATTTTTGAATATACACCTTGAATTAAAGCCTAGATAACTATCTTATCTTCTGTATTTCCCTAAGTATAATAACTAATTCCTTATACTCTTCATTCTGAGTATGAAGAGATTTGGAATTTTCCTTTTCAAGCCTTAGTTGATCTATCACTTTTCCTAGAAGTGCCTCTAACTTACTTGCTAATAAGGAAGTCTTGCTGAGGTCATTATAAATTATCTCTCATGTTTTCCTATGCGGGTTTATTTTGTTTGGTAGTGGCATATATTTAGTATTGATAAAAATATTCACAGTCCTAAAATTTGAACCAGAAGATACGGACTCAGAAACTGGATGACTAAAATATAGTTTCAATTGGTTCCTTTCAATATCCATGGTTTACAGGAGCCTGGTCTAATATACATAGATTTATTGAGCTTCTAATTTTTTCATGCCATTAATTTTCACCTTATCATTCTTCTCTTAAATTTCTTGAAATATATCCTTCAAAATATTCAAGGAATACAGTTCCTCTTCATTTAAAATTGTAAATGAGGGTGCACACCTTCTACTTCCCAATTGCAATTAAAATACAACCTCGCTTGAAGGCCTCTATATCAGCTTTGAAAACTATATCTATCATCCCTAATTTTTTTCTTTCTTGTTGGTTAGATATTTTTCCCCATAAATATCCATGATTTTTGTAGCACTTCTCTTCAATCCATTTTTTGTAGTTAGAGGGGTTTCCACATCCACACCTTGATGTGACTCCACCATACCATGATTTTCTAACTTTAATTTTTTTGGTCTTTATTCATGAATGTGTGGGGCACATGATATTTATAGCCTTATTTTAAAAATTATTTGGTGCGGATAATAGTTCCATTTCTCCCCCTGCTTTAAATTCATCTCTTGCATCATATGTTGGAAATGTGTATCATTGATGGAAAAGATGATTGATGGTAAGGACAATGAAAAACATTGGCAAAGGAAACTACATTGGTAAATATGTTGTCATTGATGGCTAAGGAAAATATTGATGGAAAAGGCAATAACATAGGTGGCACAAGAAAAATAAAAGGTAATGGCAAAGGTGGCCAATGGAAAAGATTTGCATAGGCAAGACTAAAGGTAAATAAAAGAGTGGCAAAACCAATTAATATATGTAGTTGTTTGGTGCTACTTTTAGAGAAATATACCATCTCATATGTAGGGTTAATACACCTAGATGGAAAGATATCTGAAATATATTTCCAACGATAAATGGAAGTCTTGAAAAGGCCTCTTGGATCAAAAGATAGAGCTAGTCAAATTTTGGTAACCCCAAGGCCTTCATAGCATAGTTAAAGGAGGTTGGAGTCTTTGGTGCGTAGCTAAACTTGGCACAAGTTCCAAACTTGGTGCCAAGACTAGTGGACTCTCTAAGAAAGAGCTCCAGGCAGAAGTGGCAGTAGTGGGTTGGACCACAGGCAGAGCCCACCCAGTGAGCTTAACCAGTAGATACACCCCAGAGGAATTGTTTTGGTGCCCAAGTCTAAGTGGTTGGGTGGTAAGTGTTGGGACATGGAAGTGAGGTAGTCATCCAATGGGAAAAAAGAAGATGCCCACTCTACCAGTTCTTCCCACTAACGGTGAGCCCAGAGAGTATAGACCAAAGGAATAGACATTGAGATATGATTTTGATTAGCAGAAGCATTGTCAAATCCTATGAAAAGGTCAGAATGCTAAAATCAGAAAATAAACTTAGTTTAACTAGTAGAAAGTGATGGGAAGGATTAGATAACTTGGTGAACATAGTTAGAGGACTAAAATAAAGATTACAAAGGAAAAATAATAAAGATGCATGCAACATTCAAAGAAAATATAGAGAAGCCAAAAAATATCAAGCCAAATTCTTTATAATCAGGCTTGAGCAAACGAGTTTGTGTGGTTGCAGAGTAGAGTGTTTGGATTAGAGGTTGTTGGTGTAGTATGATACATAATTGTGGTATGCATTAGAGGTGTATCAAAGACCAATCTTTGTATTTGAAAGGTTTTTTTTTTTAATATGAAATAAGTGCATAGGTGTTTGGCGTTTATGCTTCTGGTGCATAAATTTTGGTGATTTGTTCAGTGATGACAAATTGTTGAAGGTTGTGGTGGTTTCTATCAGTAATCAAAGATTGTTGAAGGTGATTTTATCAGTAATCAAAGATTATTGAAGGTGTTGGTGATTAAGGAATACAATTATTTTAAAAGAAGAGAAGGCCTATCGATATGAGTTTGAAAATAGATGAAAGATGGATCAAAAAGGTTGGCAAGTGGTAGCTTGGAGATCAGGGGTAGCAACTCCTTCTAGTGGGTGGTAGTAAATATTTAGGGGCAAGAGTCTCGTTCAGTAGAGACTAGTAAATGAGCATGGGAAAGATTCTCTTCTAGTGAGTACTAATAAATGAACAGGGTCAGCAGTTCATTTCAGTGGTAGCTGATAAACAAGAGGAGATTGGCATTCCTTTCAGTAGCAACTGATAAACCTACAAGAGGTAGCTTGTGGGGCCATGATGTAATCAAGTTGAATATTTGTAATAAAAATTAGATTGGTGTCTTGAGTATGTGTTTCTAATGTGCTTGATGTTTATGATGTTATGTTCTGCATGATTGAGTTGTGTTGTTCGTCCATGGATAATTTTTAAAGTGATTAAAGAGTGAAATTTGTGAAGAATTGTATAATTTGGCCACACTACTGATTCACCCCCCACCCCCCCTCTTAGTAGTGTCCTAGTTTCCATTGTTTCTAACAATTAGTATCAGAGCTTGTGTCCTTCAGGATCATTTTAACAACTAGAAGGAAGATCAAGGATCATGGAGAACTAGGACTGGATTACCTCAGCTAGAGTTTCATTTTTGAATGGCTCAATATATACAACTTGGAAGGTAAAAATGAGAATCTACTTGCAAGCTCTTGATTTGGATGTATGTTTATTTGTGGAGTATGGAGTAATAAATGAGAAGTTTGATAAACAAGCTAGGAATAGAATCATTACAGGGTTGTCTAAGTCAAATATTGAAAAAGTAATAAATTTTAAAACTTCCAAGGCGATATGGGACAAATTGTAGTCCATATATGAAGTAGACATGCAAATTGCATGCGGTGTCAAGAGGCTTTCCATTGAGGGTGAACCAAGAAAAGATTCAAAGAGCATTGAAAATCATGAATCAGATGATGATTCTTTTATATCAATAGGCCACGTTCATGATCAACACCTAGACGAGATGCAATTTGTAAGTAAGTTCTTGTCTTTTTGTTATTGTAGAACAATATACCATTTATCTTAAAACTACTTAGTTGCAAGTACTGGTGAAATTGAGAGTTACTCATGAAGTTGTAGTGAAGATAGAGCTACCTTAATATTAATAGCATATTTGGACATAGGTTAAGAATGAAATGGGTTGACCTCCAGTGAAGAAGAGAAATATCTAGAGTTATCAAGGGAACAAACTCTTGGACACACTCAGAGTGAAATAGACATTCATTGTGCATCCCACTACTCCTCTAGTGACCTAGAAGATCTTGATGAAAATATATATTTTAAAAAGGAGCTCATATCAGTGCTTGAGGAGATTAATAAATTCAAAGTGATAAATACGAATCTAGAATAGGATAATCTAGTATTAAAATAGAAGGGGTTGAATCTTCAGAAGCATGCATAGATTTCTGAAGCGCTTAAAGACAATCAAACCAATGATTTTTCCTCGCAAGCTAACATGTTAAAATTGGCAACCAGGGAAAAACTTCACGTGGGTCATCTTATTCATGGCTGATAATATTTTTATTAGATTCCTCTCGTCGAGAGGTGTAGGATTGATATAAAGATCATTCGATTCCGATAAGTATTCATGGTGATATGAATTTATTTTGATTATGGAATTATTATCATGCCGACCTACAACTCATGTAGGCTCAGAAGCCCAATAGTCGCATCTATTCACCCACCAACGTTGTGTATAAATATAAGAGGAATTTTCCTCATTTGGAATCATCTCATCACATCTCTCTCTCTACTACGCAGAAATGAGTCTCTTCTCTACTGTGCTGAAATGGGTCTCTCTCTCACCTAGTTTGAAGCTGGAAACTGCTGAAACTGAAGCTGCAACTGCAGAATTAAAGATTGACTTGCGTGGCCTAGAAGATCTTCTCTTTGGAACTACGCCATAGGTTCATATGAACCTCCTCTAAAAGCCACAACTTTTGGTGGTGGAATGAAGTCAATCCAACGAACGGTTTCCAAGATATCGACTGCCCTAGTTTGAAGCCGGAAACTGCTGAAACTGAAGCTGCAACTGCAGAAGTAAAGATTGACTTGCGTGGCCTAGAAGATCTCCTCATATGAACTGCACTATAGGTTCATCTGAACCTCCTCTGGAAGCCGAAACTTTTGGTGGTGGAATGAAGTCAATCCGATGGTTGGTTTGTGAGATATGGTCTGCCCTAGTTTGATAATGAAGCCGTTAATGCTGATGCTGCTGATCTAGGGTTTGCTACTGCTGATATGAATCAGATTTATTGTACTATTTCTCTCTGCTGAATTATTGAAGATAAAAGAATATTTGATCAAAGGGTTTCCCCACACGTTGTGGGGTTTGTCCCTGGCTAGCCGCCACATCTTCTGTCTCTTGTCTTGGCTTGTTTTCTGTCGATCGTTTAATGTTCTATCTGCACTTTACTTTATGTACATGTGATTGCTAATCGGTGGAATATAATAAGAAAAAGAAGTAAACTATTTTAAGCATAGAACATACCATAACTTAACATGGTATCAGAGCTGAGGTGAAGACAAAGCCTGAGCAAGAGCAAGAGCAATCATCAAAGAGAATATTGGAAAAGCTATCCTAAAAGAACTATGGGGTCCTCAACACTCTTTCCTGCTGAAGACAAGCTCCGTGACAAAGCTGACTATCACGGATGGAAGATGTCTATCAATCTAACCCTTGAGAATCAAGGAGTGTTGGATCATGTGAGAGGAAATATTGTTGAGCCTCCATCAAATGCATCCGCTGTTGCCTGGAACAAATGAAAAAATGGAGAAGTTAAAAAAATAGAAGATCATCCGGGACTCTATCGAAAAGCACTTGGTGGCCTACATCTCTGAACTGGACACCTCCAAGGAAATATACGATAGAATGGTGAGTTTATTTAAAGTTAATGATGCAAATCAAGTTTTGTTTCTTAGAAATAAGCTGAGGGAAATCAAGAAGGGTAAAGATGAAAGTATGCAAGCATACTTCTTAAGAATCACTGAGATCAAGAACGATCTCCTATCTATTGGGGAAACTATTACTGACAGAGAAATGACACTCACAACTCTTGGAGGATTTCCATTTGAATGGTATGTGTTCAGGAATACTCTTTTGAACTATAATGTAATTCCTGGTTTCGAGGAATTAGTGGCTAGATGCATTCAAGAAGAAACAAGGGAAGAAGTGCAAGAAATGCCCATGCCTAAAGGTCCTCCTGCTACCTTTTCTTCTCATGCAAAGAAAGGAAATAATTCCGGGACTAAATCAAAAGGAAAGGTTGGACCTAAGGCTAGAAGAAAATGATGATGTTACATTTGCGATAAAGCAAGTCACTATGTATGAGATCATGAGCATCATGATGAATGAGATCATGGAAATAAAGGGCAACATGAGATCATGGACATATAGGATAGCATGATGATGATGCACACTAGTTTGAGTAGCATTATGATGGATAAAATCATGGACATGGGCAGCATGATGATAATCATGATTAGAGAAGCATGGTATAGTATGCAGTGGTGCTCCCTCTGATGGCAATCAAAGGAATGAAAAATTCAACAGAAAAGGTAAGAGGAGAGCTGGGAATCAAGGAAGAGGACAAGCATTCAAGAAGGCTAGAAATTCTAGGATGTATTAAATGCACCTGACCTCAAAAGGAACCTAGTGTACATCTTGGCAATGGAAGACAGAGGCTACAAGGTAACCTTCAGCAATGGCAAGGTATGTATATGGAAAAATAATGTTAAAGATGCCTTTACTCTTGGGTTTAGTGTTGATTCATTATATCAGGTCGATGGAAGTCCGCTAGGTGTCATGTCTTGTGACACAACTCTTTAGTCCGAACTTTGGCATCGGAGGTTTGCCCACCTTCGTTATAAAGCTCTACCCGATGTAAGATAGATGGTAACAGGGATGCCTGAATTCCAAGTAGAGAAAGAAGGTGTATGTCTGGGATGTGCCAAAGGAAAGCTCAAAAGGGGACCATTCCCCTCAAGCCAAATCAAGACCTCCGATATATTACAATTGGTTTACTCAGGCATACCTGAGGTTGGCATTAAGAGGGAGACTACTACACCACATACTACTGAGCAGAATGGTGTGGTGGGAAGGAAAAACCACACAATGATGGAAGCTGTCCGGGCCATGCTACATGATCAAAGACTTCCAAAGTTTCTATGGGCTGAAACTACAATCACCGCCGTATATGTACAAAATCGATGCCCTCATCAAGCATTGGGTTCCTAAACTCCTCAAGAAATGTTCACCACCGGTCAAAGGGAGTTCATGATTAGTCATGATGTCACATTTGACAAAGATATGGCTCTAAGCAAGGTGCAAAATCTACTGACTTTGAGTAGCTCTCAAGAATCCGACACAAGGGAACCGAAAGAAAAGGATGATGAATCAATGCCTGATGTAGAAGAACCCATGGATCCGATTGATCCTCATCCACATGAGCCTTCCTCTTCTAGGAAGAGGCCTTCATGGCTTAGGGGGATACTTGATGATGCTGACGGACATGCTGCACCCTGAGGAGCCTTCCATCAAAGTAAGAACTTAACAGGTATCAGGGATACCTGACCATCATGAGCACGATCATAAAAAATGAACCTTCATCATTCTCATATGTCATCAAGCATTAACTATGGAAGGATGCTATGACCATAGAATATGAGTCTATTATGGAGAATGATGTCTGGGAAGTAGTTCCCAAACCCTTGACAAGACAATTGTTACTTCAAAATGGCTTTACAAGATAAAGCATGTAGCAAATGGAAGTATGGAAAAGTATAAGGTTCATTTTGTTGCTCGTGGTTTATCCCAGAAGGGAGGTATAGACTATGATATTTGAACCTGTTGCCAGATATACTATCATTCGCTTGATCATAGCCCTTGTGGCTTCACAAGGATGGAACCTACATCAGATGGATGTTAAGACCGCATTCTTGCATGGTTCTATCAAAGAAGAGGTCTATGTGGAGCAACCTGAAGGATTTGAGATTTATGATTGAAAATCTCATGTATGCAGGTTGAAGAAGGCTCTCTATGGGCTGAAGCAAGCACCCCGAACATGGTATGAGAGGATAGATAGCTACTTGATGAAGCTAGGATTCACTAGGAGTGAAGCTGATCCTAACCTTTACTTTAAGGTTGAAGATGACAAGCCTCTCATACTGGTGTTGTATGTGGATGACCTCTTTATAACAGGTGCAAACCCTCTCATTCACAAATGCAAGAGGGAGATGGCTTCTAAATTTGAAATGAAGGACCAAGGACTTGAAGTGTGGCAGAAGCCAAGGGAAATTTTCCTATCTCAAGGAAAATATGTGGTAAATATATTGGAAAGATTCGGTATGATGGACTGCAAGCCTGTGACTACCTCGAGGATATTAACTTTTAGAAGTTATATGGTAGTGATGTCGGACCAAACTTGGGAAATGCATCTGATTTTCAAAAACTCATTCGCATTGATGTTCTTGGTGAACCTCTGTCCGAACATATGTTTTGCAGTTAGCATTGTGAGCTCATATTTGGTTGAGCCTCACTGGATTGATGCCAGGAATCTTCTGATATGTCTTTAGGACACAATCTCTCATGGATTAAGATACACTGCCGGAGATGTGAGACTACCTGGATATACTGATGTTGATTGGGCAGGCAGTGTGGTGGACCATAAGAGCACTTCCGGGTACTGTTTCACCTTGGGATCTGCTTCGATATCCTAGATGAGTAGGAAGCAGAAGTTGGTGGCTTTGAGCACCGCCGAATCAGGATATATTGTTGCTAGCATAACCTCGTATGAGACAGTCTGGTTGTGAAATATCTTCAGTGAGCTATTTGGATTTACATTGGATACCACTGTGATTCTCTGTAACAACTAGACGTGGGATTCGATTATTGAGGAATCCCATATTTGTCAATTGCTCCAGCAGATAGACATCATCTGGGATATGGTAAGTCGATGAGCAAGGAAGCTCCATCACATTAAGATGATGTCCAGGTTGATACACCTTGTCAAAGCCCCGAGGAAAGATCTAATCTGTGATTTTCCCAAATGACTGGGAGTCGGCAAGAAACCCTTGTACAAGGGTCCTGCATGTTGCATACATTGAGCTCTGGGAGCTCTGAGGGCTTGCGGTTCCTACTGGAGCAACATATGACCATAGGGTGACTCACCCTCCCCTGGTGGTGCACACTGGAACAAGATGATTCGCTCTCTTGTGGGACAAGATGATTCGCTCTCTTGTGGAACAAGATGATTCGCTCTCCTGTGTAGCAGGATGATTAGTTCTCCTGTGAGGCCTGGATTGATGTGTTCTCCATGGCAGCCTGGATTGATGTGTTCTCCACGGCGATTGTAGTAGGATTGATGTGTTCTCCTGTGAGGATAGGATTGATTAGCTCTCCTGTCGAGGCATCCTACCCATGAAGTCTGGGACTCATGGGAAGTACCTCTCATCTGATCAATGAGTAGGGAAATGAAGTTAGGGACCATAGTAGTACCGATGGACGCATCGTTGTATCTACCATACTACCTACGCTAGTATGACCTCCATTGATCTGGGATCAATGATACTGGTCTGGGACCAGTGGTAGGAGTTGTACCATACTATGACACTGACTTTGGGGCGGTTGAGACTGGCCTGGGACCAGTGGTACATACTCCGATACTGACTTCGTGTCAGTGCAGTACTGGTCTGGGACCAGTGAGAGTGGTACATACTATGACGCTAACTTCGAGTCGGTTGAGACTGGTCTGGGACCAGTGGTACACTCTCTGAGACTGCGATACTGGTCTGGGACCAGTGGTAGGAGTGGTACTTACTATGAAGCTGACTTCGGGTCGACTGAGACTGGTCTGGGACCAGTGGTATGCACTCTGAGACTGACTTTGAGTCAGTGGAGGATGATACTGGTCTAGGACCAGTGGAGTTGTACTCACTATGACGCTGACTTCGGGTTGGTTGAGACTGGTCTGGGACTAGTGGTACATACTCTGAGACTGACTTTGAGTCAGTATGATACATCCTCGATCATTTCTTCTTCTTCATAATTCGGACAAAAGCAGAGCAGAACAGAACAATGCAAGAGCAGAGCAGAATAGAGCAAAACAGTACAGATCAGTGCAGGGCAGAACAAGACAAAGCAGAACAGGCAGAATATAGTAGAGCAGGGCAAGGGTCAGGCTGTACAGGGCAGTGCATTTGATGGATGAATAATAACGACCGATAGACAGATTGCAGATGAAGTTCTCCATGGTTGAGAGGGAGTGTTAAAATTGGCAACCAAGGAAAAACTTCATGTGGGTCATCTTATTCATGGCTGATAATATTTTTATTAGATTCCTCTCATCGAGAGGTGTAGGATTGATATAAAGATCATCCGATTCCGATAAGTATTCATGGTGATATGAATTTATTTTGATTATGGAATTATTATCAAGCCGACCTACAACTCATGTAGGCTCAGAAGCCCAATAGTCGCATTTATTCACCCACCAATGTTGTGTATAAATATAAGAGGACTTTTCCTCATTTGGACTCATCTCATCACATCTCTCTCTCTCTATTACACAGAAATGAGTCTCTTCTCTACTGCGCTGAAATGGGTCTCTCTCTCGCCTAGTTTGAAGCCGGAAACTGCTAAAACTGAAGCTGCAACTGCAGAAGTAAAGATTGACTTGCGTGGCCTAGAAGATCTCCTCTTTGGAACTGTGTTGTAGGTTCATCTAAACCTCCTCTAAAAGCTGCAACTTTTGGTGGTGGAATAAAGTCAATCCGAAGAATGGTTTGCAAGATATCGACTGCCCTAGTTTGAAGCCAGAAACTGCTAAAACTGAAGCTGCAACTGCAGAAGTAAAGATTGACTTTCGTGGCCTAGAATATCTCCTCATCTGAACTTCGCTATAGGTTCATCTGAACCTCCTCTGGAAGCCAAAACTTTTGGTGGTGGAATGAAGTCAATCCGACGGTCGGTTTGTGAGATATGGTTTGCCCTAGTTTGATAATGAAGCCGCTAATGCTGATGCTGTTGATCTAGGGTTTTCTACTGCTGATATGAATCAGATTTATTGTACTATTTCTCTCTGCTGAATTATTGAAGATAAAAGAAGATTTGATCAAAGGGTTTCCCCACACATTGTGGGGTTTTTCCCTGGCTAGCCGCCACATCTTCTGTCTCTTGTCTTGGCTTGTTTTCTGTCGATCGTTTAATGTTCTATCTGCACTTTACTTTATGTACATGTGATTGCTAATCGGTGGAATATAATAAGAAAAAGAAGTAAACTGTTATAAGCATAGAACATACCATAACTTAACATAACATAACAATTGAAGATGATGGTGACTCAGTCACAACATTAAAGGGACCCATGAATTTAGCTAAAAGAAGGTCTGACAACACTGCAATCGAAAAGAAAAGAACGAATCAAAATAAAGGGACTTCCAGGAGTCAAAAAAAAGGTATGCATCCCCTAATATGCTTTCATTGTAATAACGCAAGGCACCTTTCATCCAAGTGTCCAGAAAAAAAAGGTTTTGCAACAACATAGGTGAAATGCACAATGTCATCCAAAACCATGAATTCCTCATAAGATAAATTCAACCATCCAAGCACAAAGAGCTTTTTAACCTCATAGGAAATATTCTCAATGCCCCAAGAGCAGCAAGAGAGCAAATTATAGTCGAGGAAATTAGATAGGCACAAAATTTGGTAAGAAGTATAATTATTTTGTCCCATTCTTGAGTAAAGTTGAATGCTATGGGTGTAATAATTTTGGGCATAAATCAGTTGCATGCAAATCGAGAAAGAAATTCTTTTTCTAGAATGCTACAAATAGAGTTGAGAGCCAACAAAAATAACTGCACAGGAGCTATTTCAGCACCCAAAATAAAGGTAGATCAAATGGTGAATGGAAGAATCGTAGAAGAGTGCTTAATGAAGAAGATTCAAAGTATGAAATTCTAGTGGTTTATTTATCTAATAGAAAGAGACTCCAATCATTTAAAACATGCAACATCAATCATGAAAGATCTCCAAAGAAATATGGTGAGAAAGAAGAGAAATAGTGGTATTTATGCTCAGGCAGAATTCCACCCAATCAAGGAAGTTATCACAAGAAACTAGCTCATAGTGTTGAGAAAATTGAGCTGTGGAAGAAAATGAAAGATAATCCACTTAGGGGGAGTAGATATGTCGTTCCTTTTCATTGAAAAGAATGGATTGGCTTCAGGGAAGACAGAAAGGTCATATGAAAGGAATAGAAAGGAACATGCTAAGGAATGCATTTGAAGGATAAGAGAATTATTGAATGTTGTTGTCAAATTAGATTGATATATAGATGGTGATGATCTATTTATTGCTAATGAAAGTATTTTTTGCAGATAACTAATGCAAAGAGGGAGCATGGCCACAGGGGGAGTATACTCAAGTCAATATTTCGATATCAAATTATGCATTGAAAATTGGTATCATTAACTCGTATCAGTTGTGTTCTATGTGACAGAGACTAATGGTTTTGTTCCATGTTATCTTGAGTTGTTGATATAATGAATGGATTGACTATTATGATGTTGTTAAAATTGTTAATTGGTATTAGGAATGATATTTTTTCGTGAAAGAAGCATGACTAGAGAATGAGATCACTTTGTTATCAAGTGCTCAACAATTTATATCACTGGCATCAATTTAGCAATTGGAATCATTTTAAATTGGTATCGTAGGTACTATCGATTGATATTTGCAGTCATTAAACTCTTTGTGAGTATAATGTTCATGTTTTCAATATGAGATTGTAAGTCCAAGTGGTTGTAAATGAGTCATGATTTATATTATTGGTTCTTTATGAGTCAAATGTATCATGGTGGGTATGATGTCATTAGAAGTATTCCAACTTAAATACAAGTGAGTTGTTTAGGAAATCATTGGTGAGAGTCCCTCTATCTTTATCAAGTAAGTACTGCTAAGTGTTTTACTTTGTTGTTCATTAGCTAACAATTAATGATTCCATGCATACAGAAGGTTGTTATTGTTGCTAGAGGTCAGGTGTATGTGTCTAGGTAGGCACTGTTATGAATGTAATCCTAGTTCAGACTCTGACCAGTAGGAATCATTTTATCATGAATCAGTTGCACATGCATGGGTTGTTTCAACAAGATATTCCTCTTTTCTGCTTGATAGAGAGATTAGGATTAAATATTACTTTCCATTCAACTCAATATTCTTCATAGGACAAAGAGGAAGTTGCTTGGATAAAATCAGAGGTACCTAAGGCTTTCAACATAAGAAGAAGCAATTGAGATGTCCACATGATCAGAAGATAGAGGGACATTGTTGACAGGGGGAGCATGCTAGTATCTTTCCCATTGATGTCAAAATGGGAGAAGTATTTTTGATAAAACATAAGATGGTAAATTATCATTGGAAAAGAACAAGGAAAAGTATAAGGAAAAGACAAAGGCAAAGCAAAGAGTGGAAAAACAAATTAATCCGTGTAGTGGATTTGGAGCATTATACCATCTTAGATGTAGGTGTAACCTAACCAGATGGATAAATCTCTAAATTATATTTCCAATGATATATGGAAGTCCTGAAAAGGCCTCCTGGAGTAAGAGATAGAGCCAATAAACGTTTGGTGGCCCCAAGGCCTTCATAGCAGAGTTGAAAGTGGCTGGAGTCTTCAGCGCATAGCTAAAGTTGGCACAAGTGCCAAACTTGGTGCCAATACCGGTGGAGCCTCTATGCAAGATCTCTTGGAAAACATGGTAGTAACAGGTTGGACCATAATCTAAGCCTACCTAGCGGGCTTATCCTGATGCAATGTTTTTGTGCCCAAGTTTAAGAGATCGGGCAGTAAGTTTTAGGACAAGGTAGTGAGGCAACCATCCAATGGGAAATAGGCAGAGGCCCACTCTTCTAGCTCAGCCAACTAAGGGTGTGCCCAAAAAGGAGAGCCTAAAGGAATAGAAAAAGTAAAGTGTGGAAGACCGCTGACCAGATATGAGAATGCAAAGGCTAAGCATTGGAGGAAAGTGTCGGGCTATGTGGTAGGTTTCCGACGACAACATAGATAGAGGCTTTGTGATCATAGGGAGTGGTTTCCTGCATAATTTGTCATGCATATCAATGGTGGAGAGATACTTGGACATTCCTCCCAAAACCACAATATGCTCAGGAGTGGTTTCGAGGAAAGGACTTAAACCAAGTGGTTTTTGTAAAAATAAAAGTAACAAAGGATTTGGTAGAAAAACAAGGCCTCAGAGGACCTTTTCTCTCTCCTCCAAGAAGATGGGTCCTAGCATTTGATTGGACGAGACAACGGAGGATAGTGACATTAGCATCCATTAATAAGAGGTGGAAACATGGCATGCATATATGGCATTTTTTATCACCCAAAGGGCCCATTTCTGGGTGACACATGTCACCACTCTGGAAGTGTCAGGTGTTCATGGCCATCCTAGCAGGATGACACCAGAAGTTTTTAAATGGTGCGTAAGAGGTATCATCAGGCGATGGGTGTCAGGAAATAGTGGTAGGTTGACATAGTAGCGACCAATGGAGAGAGCGTTGGGTGGTCTACATGGACACATTGATCGAGAAGTCAGACCTCGACGAATGAATAAAGGCACACTTAAACAAAGCATTGGGATGTTGGGGACTTTTGGCTTGTTGGGGCCTGACCCAGGTTCAAAAGTGATTTAGCCAAACAAATCCCGAAACTACCGTCCCTTTCGGCAATAGTCCACGGTGCGTGGATTGAGGTCTCACCCGAGGTAGTATGGGACGGTCTTGGAACCAGGTTTCCACACCCTAGGGATGTCGTGATGAAGTCTGGGAAGTTCGCGAACTGACCTTGTGCGCTTACGCTACTCTGCGTAGCCATCTATCCTTTGCAACTTGTGCAATTGCTTCCGTGTAGCTCTGTAAAGAGCGTGAAGAGCTGATATCTAGATCCTTATTCCTTACTGTGCTTTTATTATAGATCTTAACTTAATTATGTGGCCCAATATTCTCATTAATCAAAATTCATAACAAGTGCACGCAATCATAAAATGTAAAGAGATGCATAAATATAATAGAAGCATAGACACAAAATATTCCAAAATCAACTTATCTTTTATTAATTCTCTGTCCCAGTATAATCCCAACTCCACCCTGTGTACTTAGCTACAAGGGTCTGTGCACATAGCTGAAGACTCTACCAAGCCTCTACGCACTCAGCTGCAGAGCCTCTTCCTACTACTACAACCCAAGACTTGGACTTACAGACTTAGAGCTAATTCATCATCCAAAACCCATATGACTTCTCCAAGCTAAGACTTTACACTTAGAGCCTCCCTCTATTTATACAATCCCATGGTCTGAGGACCATGGGTAGGCCTACATACCATACATTAAATTATATTATTTTAGGGCGGACAACCCTAGACTCTTGCACTCTGCGCTTGCATTTTACGCACTTTACATTACACTTGACCAAAATTCAGGCTTCAAGCCCCAAAAACCTGCTGGGGGGATCCGCTACCCAACAAGGACTATGTGTTAAGTGCCGCACCAAGCTCTATGGAATAGGTAGGAACCAAGGGATCAAATATATGAAGAGTCGTGAAGGCTCTGAGGGTGGCTAAGTTTTAGCTCCTTGGGTTGTTTCGTGTAGAACCAAAGCAATGCTATCCTGTGGGTTGATGGTTGGTCGCTTTGCGTAGAGGCAGGACCAACAACATGAAGTTTTTAACCCAAGGAATTAGCTCGCATAGGGCTCAAAGGGCTTAGTACTAGGACTTGGCCCCTTATTATTTCATGTAGAAACAAAATAAATGGCAATGAGCCATTTATACAAAGGAATCAGCCCATAGAGTGGTTGACAGGGCTAAGTGACCAATGACCTAGCGAGTGGTTGTGGAAACCTAGTTATATGTAGAAAACAGGTAAAGGGGCCAGAGAAATGAATATTAAGCTCAAAAAGGTGGAATTATTAGTTTTGTAACACCCTCCTCCCAAATCTACCTGAGCAACTGACCAACTGGGGTAAACATGTGAGGACATGCCACTATGATACGACTCGATCTCCTAGGTCACATTAAGGAAGTGTAACTGATTGAAACACACCATACATACATCCAACATCATCAAAAAAACCCTTAGGATACAATTCAGCCACTTTGATATCTTGTGCCTAGGTCCCACTATTATTTTAGGTCCCCTGGGCCATCTCATTCTATGGGAAAGGGAGCGATCAACAACTTAAAGTCGCTCTCACAGGCATGCCTGCCAACAAATGTGGATCAAAATTGTTAGTGTTGTGCCAACGACATTGAGATTTAAGAAAATTTTTCATGCTTAGGGCATAATAGGAACAAAAATAAAATAAACATGACAACCATCAAATCCATAAATACATCAGTACCTTTACACATGGAAATCAAGGGAAAGGATTTCTCATTAATGAATGCAATGAACCAACCATAGATGGGACTACCACATTCCACCTGATTGTAGAATAGCTGATCCAAATCTCTCTTCAGCCATTCAGCCCTGTGCCATACTCCAAGCATGAATGTGGGATCTCATAAAAAGCATAAATCAAAACTCATCCAAGGCTTCCAAAGTCCATCCACCTCAACCCATCAAACAATGACTCCACTTCACTGTCAGACATCACAAAAGCATCACCAAATCAGTATTTATGCAAGCCTTCTAGGGCTCTAGAGCATTTGACCAACCAAGGATCCAGGACTAATAACTCAACCCACAACTTTAACTGGGCTCGAGATCATTTGTCCAACTAAGGATCTAGAACTAGTAACTCAATCCACCAAGGGCTTTAGAGAATTTTTCCAACCAAGGCTCTAGGACTAATAACTCAATCCAAGATGGTACATGGATCTAGAGTCTTTTTCCAACCAAGGCTCTAGGACTAGTGACTCAACCCAAGCTAAGGAAACACGAGAACCAACCAAAAAAAAACTATGAAAGTAAACCCACAATCACCATGTCTATCCAGGAAATGGCAAGGCTAGGAAATCCACTACCAATCCAGGAAATCATCCATGTCAATGATAGATCACAACCAAGAAACCACATGCATATTCCATGCATGCCAATACTAGGGAAGAAATCATACATGCAATGGGTACCTACGAGTAAATCTGATGTAGCTTTTGGTGTCGATGCATTCTTGTGCATTCCTGCTCTCCCCTTACCTTCTTGATCCAAAATTCCAAGTATACCACACCCTCCAAGAGTGCTCCAAGAAAACTCTTAGTATGCAAGAGTATGAGAGAGAGAGAATAATTAGAGAGAGCTCCAACATTGAACTGACAAAAGGTTACCAATTGATCATTGGAAGCCTTTTTATGAATGAGGCCTCTATTTTCTTCATTTACCTCCTCACATGCAACTCGTGACCTTTCACCTCCCTTTTCTTCTAATTTCCATTATTTTCATAAATAAATGTGCCAAAATTCCTTTTAATTCCTTAGTCATTATCTTCGCCAATTTCCTTAGCCATAAACAACCAAATGAACACCCCCTAGGATGTCTTTCCCAAAATTCAGATTGGAATAAGTGTCCCATTCATTCGTGGTTATTGTTTTTAACTTTATTACACGGAATTTTCACCAGGACTATTACAGAACCATCCCCCTTGGGGGACACTGTCCTTGGTGTTCAATCGCACATATACCTCAGCAACCTATTGAAATAATACATACTGCTTATGGATCTTTATAATAAAACTCGATTCAATATTTACAATGAAAGATCTCCTCAAGAAAAAACATCAAGACAACATGACAACATACCGCATAGTGGAGCTTTATAACACAACTTGTTACGGTATTTACATCCATACACATGGGTACATATACCAACATCATCAATATATATATATAGATAGATAGATATAGATATATATCTATATATACGCCAAGCATATGCCAAATCATATACCAAAACATATATCAAACATATACTAACACCATATCTAGGCATACATCGAAACATCATATAGCATATACTAAACCACCATAAAGAATATATCAACCACCACAAAGTAAATACCAAACCATCATAAAGCATATACCAAACCACCATAAATCAAATACCAAACCACCATAAGCAAATACCAAACCAAAGCAAGTACTAAACCACCATATCAAGCTGCTTTGCCTCAACCAGAAAACAAGGAAGGATACATAGCCCACATTTGCTCCGTCATCTCCCATGTAGATTCATCGGGCCCAAGGTTATTCCATTGCACTTTAAGTTACTCAATTGCTCGGTTCTAGGGCATGAACACCTTTTTCTGCAATACACACCTGAGGCTTTGGCTAGAATTTCCACATCGGGTTCCACCTGCAATATAGAATAGTTAATTACATGATCAACATATTTAACATACTTCTTAAGAAATGAGATAGGGAAAACATCATGGAATTTCACTATCGGTAGCAATGAAATTCGATAGGATACTGGCCCAATCCTCTCAATGATAGTAAAGGGTCCACAAAACCATGGTGCCATCTTGGCACATGATCTAATCTGCAACGAGCTCTTCTTCGATTTGATGCATAAGTACACTGTTCCCCAACCTGAAACTCCTCGAACAACATGTTCCTATCAGCATAACTCCTCTTCCTATCTTGTGTTTCCTTGAGATTCTTCGTAATCTCTTGAATCTCCTGTTCCATTTCTGCCAACATATCTGGTCCAACCAATAGCCTGTTAACCAGATCACTCCAACTAATGGGAGCGTTACAACTCTGCCCATGCAATGCCTCAATAGGACTCATCCTTAGTGACTCCTGATAACTGTTGTTTTATGCAAACTCAATAAAAGGGAGATACTCTTCCCACTTCCTCTGTTGATGCATCACATCAATCCTCAACATATCCTCTAATACCCTATGGACCCTCTCGGTCTTTCCATCTATCTGCGAATGATAAGTTGTGCTGAAGGCCAACTCGGTGCCAAAACCTGCAAATAACTCCTTCAAAAACTTGGAAGTGAACTTTTTGTCCCTGTCTGACACAACCTTCTTTGGGACCCCATGTAGTCTAACCACATGTCGGATGAATACCTGTGCCACATCACTAAATGAGTATGTAGACTTCAGTGGAATAAAATGTGCAACCTTTGTCAACCTGTCCATAATGACCATGATGGAATCATGCTACCTCAATGTCTTTTGAAACCCTATTATGAAATGCATGGAAATGACCTCCCATTTCCACTTCCAAATCACGATAAGTTGTAGTTGTCCACCTGGATGTTTGCACTCTAGCTTCACTTGTTGAAAATCGAAACATCTCGCCACAAAATCTGCTACATCTCTTTTTAGATTCAACCAATAGTAATATCTATTCACTATTGTGAGTGTCTTCTGATAACCTTGGTGTCTTGAATATGGTTTCACATGAAATTCCCTCAAGATCACATTCTTGAGGTCATTGTCATCTGACACATATATCTTATCTCATAACTTGACCAATCCCTCTGCTCTAAGACAATAGTCCATACACTGTGAACTTGCAACCACACCTGTACCTGTACTTGTACTTGTACCATCACTTGTACATGTACCTGTACTATCACTAGTACCAGTAACTATATTTTGTTGCAACCTGTGCACAATCTCCATATACCTGACATCCTATTATCATGCCTGCAAGATCCTATCTTGTAAATATGTCCCATAGGAGCTCATAGTTGTCAAGTGATGTATATGTATTCGTCTACTGAGATCATCTTCCACCCTGTTCTCTTTACCTTTAATGTACCTGATCTCGAAGTCAAACTCGTTGATCGTGGCCAACTAGCTAGCCTACTTGAAATTCAGATTCGGTTGGTCAAACAAATACCTCAACCCAATGTGATCACTAATAAACAGAAACTTCGTGCCAAGAAGATAGTGCCTCCACATATTTAATGCATGTATAATCACTGCTAACTTGAGATCATGTGTGGGATAGTTTTTCTCATGCTCATTTAGTTTCTGGGACTCATAACATACCACCTGTCCATCCTACATAAGGACTCCACCATGCCCTCCCTTGCAAGTATTTGTACATACTACAAACTCTTTGTCCAGATCTGCAATCTGTAGCACTCATGCATGTGTCAGAAACTACTTGAGCTGCTCAAAGCTAGCGTCACACTCTTTGGTCCATTCAAACTTCTTACCTTTTCTCTGCAAGGATGTAATGGGATAATAAATTTGTGACAAGTTCTTGATGAACCTCCTATAATAGCCTACCAAACTCGTGAAATATCTCACTTCATCCACATTCTTAGTAGCTACCCACTCCATGATGGCCCTTATCTTCTCTAGATCTACTACAATGTGTTCCTTGAAGATAACATGTCCCATGTAATGTACCTTGGTTTGAAAGAAACTACATTTGTTGAACTTAGCATACAACTGATGCTCCCTCAACAACCTCAACGCTACTGCTAAATGATCGGAATGCTCTTCCTCATTTTTTGAATATACCAGTATATCATCAATGAACACAATAACAAACTTATCCAAATATGGACGCAACAGACTATTCATCAAACACATGAATGTAGTTGGAGCATTAGTTAAGCCAAATGGAAAAACAACAAACTCATAATTCACATACCTGTTCCTAAACACAGTCTTGTATATATCCTCCTCTTTGATTCATACATGATGGTATCTAGATCTCAAGTCAATCTTCGAGAACATTGTTGCTCCCTTCAGCTGATCAAACAAGTCATCAATCCTCAGCAAAGGATATATGTTCTTGACAGTCACTTTGTTCAACTCCCTGTAATCAATGCATAATCTAAGGCTACCATATTTCTTGCTCACAAACAAGACCGGTGCGCTCCATGTGATACACTTGGCCTAATGTATCCCTTGTCCAACATTTCCTTCAGCTGCAACTTTAACTCAACCAACTCAAGTGTGCTCATCTTGTAAGGTCCTTTCAATGTTGGAGCTACCCCTAGCACTAACTCAATAGAAAAGTCTACATCCCTATGCGGTGGCAACTCGATGATGTCCTTAGGAAATACATCCCTAAACTGTTGTAAAACTGGGTATTTTTTCACCACATCTGCATCCTCAACCTCCTTACCCTTATCACAAGAAATATCTACTATAAATAGCTTGCACCCTTTCCTGTGGCTATGCTTTGCTTGCATATTTGTCACCATCCTAACTAATATGGCTTTCTTCTTATCTTTTCAGACTCTTGGTTCCCCATTGTCATCAACACATTCAATAGCTTTTTCATAGAAGTCAACCTTGGTTCTATGTAGATACAACCAATCCATGCCGAATAACATACTATATGAGCCCAACGGTAATACATTCAAATGTGTTGTGGGGGACATACCATTTAAGTAAAATTCACAAGCTCTTACCCAATGATGAACTCATTTCTTCGTACCTATAGCAAACTGCACTAACCAAGATTCTGCATTTCATTCCTTACTCAAACGATGTGTATCCACCAATTCAGGACTAACATAGCTATAATTAGATCCACGGTCAACCAAAATAGAAATAACTTGATCACAAAGCTTATTGTCCATCTCAATGATAGATGTGTGATGCTCTGCTTGCCTTTTGTACACAACTACATAGATATGATGAATACTCTGGCCTACATCTCCAACATTCTGTGCCTCCTGTGCACTATATATCTAAGGTATACCATTCTGATGTTGCGGAAAATCTCTCCTAAGGTGATATTTACCACAAGTCCAACAACGCACAGAATCCTTACTCTGCTCCTGAGGTGGATGTCCTTTTCCCCTCTCTAATGCATTGAACTTCTTAGGTGGTGCAACATTCTCCTTGTTATCTGTACCCTGTGTCCTTGCTCACTTTTTATCCCATTTTCCTTTGTTCTTTTCATTACCTCTCCAGTCTAGCTTAGTCTCAATTCTGCACCTTGATTATTCATAACAATGCTTTAGCTTTCGAATGGCTTCCTCCAATGATCTAGGCTCATCGAATTCAATCATGTCTTTGAATGTAAAAGGTAACCCACAAACAAATATTCTAATATTAGCCTTCTCCTCCTTGAGGTAAGGAACATACCTCAATAGCTCCAAGAACTTACTGGTGTGCTCATCATCTATCATGGAACCCATCTTTAGTTTATAAAATTATTTTTCCATGTCATCAAAGTACCTCTCCGACATATACTTTTTATTGAATAAACACTCAAATTCACTCCAAGTCAGATCTTCCTCATTTATGTCCCTAACATTCTTCACACCTTCCTAATAGATGTCTGATTTACCTTTAAGACTAAAATTAGCCACTCTAGCTTTCGTGTTCTCTGAGTAGTAATGCAACCTGAAACACTTCTTCATACCAAGAAAACATCCCTCTGCATCATGTGATCTTTTTATCTTTCCATCAAAAGTAGGTAGCTTTTCCTTCTTAAACTCATCCGACAAGTATCCCCTATCATTCCTCCTATAAGAATAATAAAAATGATGATCATAATGCCTATTAGAACTACAATCATACCTGTGTCTATCCTTTCTCCTCTTCGGAGTGTCCAACAATCTTCCATCTCTAACTGTATCATCTTTATCTTATTGATGACCACCATGCGATCTACCACTAATACAAAATGGCTAATTAGTTACTAAAAAAGTGACTAATATTTGAATTTAAATGACCATTTTTCAGTCGATGACTAATAGTGGCTAATTTACAATATCTTATAACGTGACCAACCTTTAGTCGTATTTAGCTTAGCCATTAATTGGTTGTCTCAATTTTATCATCTAGTAGTATATTTAGTCATAAATTTTGTCATTAATGTAATCATTGATTTAGTGATTAATTGTCAAAATTAATGACCAAATAAACAACAAAATATATTACTACATGGTCACCCAAGAAAACTAATTAATGACCAAAGAAATATGACCAAAATGCTAGTCATGTTATAAGATACTGTAAATTAGCTACTAATAGTCATATATATGCAAATTTTAGACATTGTTTGAAATCAATTAGTGACCAAATAAATATGACTAAATTTTGGTTGTGTTATAAGGTACTGTAAATTAGCTACTAATAGTCATATATATGAAAAATATATTCATCATTTGTAATCACAAATTTGTCATTTACTGTAGTGATGTATATTTTTTTAGTAGTTTCATATTCACTATATAAACGACTGATTTAGTAGTTTATATTCATTTCATTTACTTTCATTAATAATCATTATAAATGACTAATTTAGTTGTCATATATTCATTTTATTTAAATTAATGATTAAGAATTTAAACTACTAATTTAGTTCTTTTAGATTGATTTTATATGCTCATTATTAATGAGCATAAATTAATTAGTATTATTTTGCGACTAAATTTATAATTAATAAATGTCATACAATGTGCATTGTCATCTAATATGAAAACACAAAATTACATATGTTAATTAGAACACTAAATAATATTAAGTACAACTATAAATAACTTCAACCACATAAATTATACTATATGAAATGTCAAGTATTACAATATGAGTTTCCAACTTAATATTGATTGGACTAGAATTTGCACATGAAATATTATTTCATCAAACATTATCAGTGTTGCCAAGGCATTTTAGATGAATTCACCAACTTTAAAGACTTTACCATCAATCTGTACGTGTATGTCTCATGCGGGATATTGGTTTTAAGGGTATCACTAGATTGGTTCTCTTCTCTCTCTCTTTTTGCATTTGCCGCTCCAGTGTTATTATTCTCCTATTTCTTCAATTCTTGCTTGGGTACTATGTGCAGGATGGGTCATAATCTTCTTTTTTTTCCATATTCCATTTCTCCAATAACTGCAATCAAACACAATAAAGATCAACAAATCACATATCTCAATCACAATGCCTATCATTACCAACTCTTACAAGGAAAAGTACCACCTAAATAAGTAATAGTTTTGAATTCAGATATCAAATGTGACTAACCTGATAACATCCAATTACCAAAATTTTTGGATATCTTGGATGAAATACACGTGAATGGAATTTATTTCCACTATAGCTCAATTCATGTACACATTCACCACCTTTTCCATAATGAAAAGACCATGCCCTAACAGAATCCTCACTTACAGCTGCAAAATATTCTCCACTTGTATCTCAGCAAACTGAGTGCACATGATTTGTATGCCTCTGAAATAATAAATATATTAAAGATACTAATCATTTCCAAGCCTTTATCTATCTAAATCGAGTAGATTTTTACACCCATTGAAGATATTTGCAAAGAATATTTAAAAAATCAGAAGATACATGCATCACATGTGGAAACTACAAATACCTTAAGTAAACCAATTTAAGAAAAACTAAGAGAATAAAAAAACTCATAATCTTCATCCAATATTACTTAGAAGTTTATTGTGCATAAAAAAAGACTGAATGTGAATGCAAGATAACACAAAACATACTTGTAAAAAATGCAAATTATACCTCCACCTGTGAAGAGGAATTTCTCCCCTTCTTTCCTCAACCAATATTGATTTGATTTTTCATTATTGATCCATTCATAGGGGACATTCCTATCCCAATAAATTTTTTTAAGAAGAAGTAAGTCTGGAAACAATTCCAATTTATTATCATAGATCCTCTACAACATTTGGGTGAAAGAATATGCAGTTACCATTTCTTTAGAACTTCAAGATTTTTGTACTTTTTTAATAGGGATGGAAGAAACAATAAATATGGATCAAATATTTACCTATGGATGGAACAAACAATAAATATGGATCAAATATGTACCTATATCAACACTCATGCTTTCTCTTTGGCCATTTAATAGGTATCTTGTAGCCTTTTGGTGGAGGGATTAAGCACTTGACTCTTTCGGAAAGTGGGGGGCAATGTCGCTCCCTAAATGCAAGCCTGTGAGCATCATACTTCCTCCATCTCTGGAAAAATGAGAGTCAGACCATTTTAGTAGATTGAAATTGAATGACATAACTCATAAGGCATACAAAACAACCTAAAAAAACCATTTCACTACAAACTAACAATGAAAAATAAGATTAAACTTTTTTCAATAGCAATGTTTTTCCATGAAAAAGTCATTGAGAAGACCTGCCAAGTAGTTCATTGGACCTTGTCTCAGAAAAAAAGAGATTAATGTCCACAAATTACCAAAATAGGTCAATGGGACTAGAAAGTAAAACACATCACAATATAGAGAATAAAATAAGTAGTGTGCATCATGTGCCCCAACAAGGGAAAACCTAACTAGTTCATCCAATGTGGTTGATTGGTAACAAACAAGCAATTGTGAGATCTACCAACTCACAAAAATTAAGTCATTTAGTAAATTCACCAAGAAATACAAACTACTATTTTAGTTATATTCAACTCAAAATGTAATGAAAATTGTGTATCATTTACAAATCGGAAGGTTTATGTAATTCTAGCTCCTCAAAGGAGTCAAATGTCCAAATTAGGCAAGCTATGTTTCAAACTCTTAAAATTATTACAACACAATCTATCACAGTAAAAATACCTTTGGATCTATGCATGGAGTGAAATCTTGATATTCATTGTTGCACTCTTCAAACTTCATGGACTTCACTTCGAAAACATTGTAGCCAACTTGTAGAGGGGCAAGTGATGTTTTATCTTCTAGAATGAATATGTTCTACCACCAAGGTAAAGTGAAAGGGCACATAAGGAGAGGAGAATCACAGTGATAGGAACCAATCTCAAGGACTTGTCCATGTACATTGTTGGTTTAAAATATTTATCCTTCATTTTTTTATTGAGAAGTAACTTGTGATTCAATATTTGTTGAAAATTGACATAAGAGATGAGAACCAGATAAAAACAAACATTTATACTATATGAGTAAGATTACTGAACACATATATACTATATAGAAATTTACTATTTCAACAAAACATACCCCAATTCTTAAGAGTAAAATGGTAAGTGGCCGATCTATAATGCTAAGAGACTAATCTCCCATCCAGTTGTAAGGAAAGTCATCAAAATGTTTATGCATCTACATCGATTGAATCACTTGATGCACTTGTCCATCAAGTATCCCTTAACTAATGGAAAATATTTCATCAGGTCTTGGAAATTCTGTGATGGTGCATGGTTGACCAAGCAACCTTTCATGAACTATTTGAGTACTTATAACATAAAGAAAAGTGTACAAGTTACTCAGGGCCATAGTGGCATGAACAAGATCTGATTGCATTCATCCAGACTCCAGAGGGATTACAAACTGGCAAGACATAATAGATGGGAAAGTCTAGTGTGTACGATTAGACTAATATTCAAGCAATCACAGACATTGTTCCAACAAGCTATAATTAATGGAATTAGTCATTGGCTCTACAAGGATTTCCAATGATGTGAGATAGTACTTCTACGAGAGGTGTGTCTAGGAGTACAATGAAGAGATCAGATATGGAATGACTCAACTTAGCCAAATTGCATTGAAGGTTGCATGGGATTAATCTACAAAATCACAGTTGCATGGACACAAATGGGATGAAAAAATGGGATGGACTGTGATGTTAAAAATTTGGAAGTGAGTGGTGACAACCTCCCAAGCCAAGGTGGGAATGAGATACAATTGGAGCCTAGAGATTTTCCAACACAAAATCAAAATCATAATAGGATCTAAAAACATACATTCTCATTCATGAAAAATGAATAGAACCACCCAACTATAATAATATTATGCAGGACTTTGGGCGTGGAAGGATGGATCTTCAAGCCCTGAAGTGACAAGTCATAAGACTCATTACTGCAAAGAACAGAGACCATCTTTAGGATCACAATGATCTCTAGCTACTAGCACAAACTCATCTCACCCAAGGTGTGATATGCACCTCGAGCTTGACAAGTTCCATGTTGCCTAATTTGAGATCCAATATTTGATATATTGGCCATTTGTAGTCTCAAGCATCAAATATGGATTTAGATGGGTTTTTGTTGCAATGAATGCACCCTATAGGTTCAATGTAGCTTTACGCATATTCACACAATAATTGTTTTGATACATCACCCCCACACTCATTCCCACCCAAAATGCATGGTGTGCTAGCTTCTATTGATGCAATAAGGAGGCCACTCCCTAAACTGGAAGGAATTTCCACAAAAAATGTGTATAAAGATTTGAAGAAGAAGGATTAAACATTTAATAAATACCCAAACCCCCAAATCCAGTGTCATCTCAATTCTCCACCATCATCACAGAAGACAACACAAGCATCTAGCCTCAGGCATTAGCCCAGCACATAAAAATCTACCCCTAGTCCCTCCAACAACAAAATTAATCAATAAAACATGTGTACTGCCGAAATCTACAACTGCAATACATCCAGAAACAAAATGCCCAACAATTGCAATAAATGAGAACCAAGAAATGAAGAGCAGTCATCAATGTGAGCATTTAGTTCCATCCCGAAATCAAAGTGTAGACTGCCAATAACCAGTACAAGTAATCAATCACAAACAAATAGGAAATGTAGGATGGATCACTCACCTGAATCAATCCACACGGAGCTGGGAAAATATCAATATCAATACATTTGTAGAAGCCCAGTGTTCCCAGCCATCTATGGTTACTAGGGAACATAAGGAGAGGGGAATCACAGTGATAGGAACCAATCTCAGGGACTCGTCCATGTACATTGTTAGTTTAAAATATTTATCCTTAATTTTTTAATCGAGAAGTAACTTTTCATTCAATAGTTGTTGAAAATTGACATGAGAGATGAGATCTAGATAAAAATAGACATTATACTAAATGAGTAAGATTACTAAATACATATATACTATATAGCAATTTACTATTTCAACAAAACATACCCCAAATCTTAAGAGTAAAATGGTAAGTGACTGATCTATAATGCTAAGAGACTGATCTCCCATCTAGTTGTAAGTAATATCATCAATATGTCTATGCATATACATTAGGTGAATCACTTGATGCACTTTCCCATCAAGTATCCCTTAACAAATGGAAAATATTTCATTAGGTCTAGGAAATTATGTGATGGTGTACAGTTGACCAAGCAACCTTTCATGATCTAGTTGAGTACTCATAACAAAAAGAAAAGTGTACAAGTTACTCAGGGCCATACTGGCATGAACAAGAGCTGATTGCATTCATCCAAACTCCAGAGGGATTACAAACTGGCAATACAGATCAGATATGTGAGCCTGGTGTGTACGATCAGACTAATATTCAAGCAATTGCAGACATTGTTCCAGCAAGCTATAATCAATGGAATTAGTCATTGGCTCTACAAGGACTAAATTTGCAATGATGTGAGATATTTCTTCTACAAGAGGTGTGTTTGGGAGTACAGTGAAGAGATCAGATCTGGAATGACTCAACTTAGCCAAATCCATAAAAACAAGCACTACTTCTTAATGCACTAAAATCCATAATAACAGGAAACACAAAAGCTGCCATAGCACGTTGCTCTACAAATATTTATTTGTTGTCAAGGAATCTAATGAAGTATTGGTGACCACCATCCTTGACCAAATCAACTTGGCATGACTGCAAATCAATATTTTCCACAGAAAGCAATATTAAAAAATGAATAGCCCTTTGGCAAAGTTCAGTGGCCTAGCTAACAAGATGATTATCAGAATGTCAAAAAGAGAGCACAAACACTTACAAGAAAAATGAAGAGAAATGGCTTGCCCAAAATATTATAGTGGTGAATTTCCCTTGTCTCGGCTCCACCATTACCTTTTCAAGATAAAGAATCTTAGTCTAGGTAAACACAAGAATTTTCCACCTATTTGTCGCAGTCGTTTGCAAAAATTTGATGACATATGGGAAAATTTCAATAGATAAAGTGTATAAAACAATTAAAAAAAAACTTACCACAAATCCAATTATATATTAATGTCATATAAAGAACACAAATTCTCATAACAGAAATTGTGAACCAGATCCACTTCCAAGGCTCCCATGTCTAGGAATCTTCCCAGCAATACCAGAAAATTGATAATTGTGAGATTGACTAAGTAATCCCTGTAGAGATGGGATTGCTCATCTTAAGCATCATTGTAATAGGGCAGAGTACAACAAAAAGGCTAATTTACATTGAAGAAAGAACCACCTAAACACTGGCATCTATAAAATTTTACAGAGCATAAATTCAAGCTAGAAAATGACTATAATAAACAACATCAAATGAAATGAATAAAAAGAAGCAACTAAAGAAGGGGTGTTCCTTTGTTTTAATTCATTTTCTGTCGATATTGGAAGATGATCTCATCTCAAGGAACCAACTAATTTTTTTAGATCAATAGTAAGTTAGTTACTACCGTGACTAGAGATAAGAGCGGGCTGGAAATAACAATGAAAGAAAAATGCACAATAAGAAAATTCTCAAGGGATGATGCCTGCACAAGCTCCAGATAATTTTATACAAGTTCAGATGACATTTTTAGAAATGATCCAACAAATTACTATAAAATAGGTGCCTCAACTTGGAAAAGGCACATTGAATGTGTCTGTAAAATATTAATATCCTAAGTCCAAACTATGAACTAGAAACACTGATTAGGGAAAACATTGTCAGTTGGTGAAGGTAGAGGCTTGAAGTTGTCCCATTGTACTCCATTTGCAACAATAGAAGATAATGTTAGGACTATAAATAAACCAGTTCCATTTGAAATATGGGTTATTGAAACCTCACCAAGACCCTTTCAACATCAATCAACCCATCATTTTGTCCAAAGGATTGTTGGAACTAGACATAGCATAGGAATGGGGGTATCTGAAAGAAGACATCCCAGATTCACAAGAAGATCAAATCTTAGCTTCTAACCCTAGTATTATTGTATATAGTGAGCAATCCAACACTACAACAAGATGGATCTTTGTCAATGACGAAGCATCTATTTCAGATTTCAGAGAAAATTAAAGTAAAAATGATTGCCATAAAGACCACTGCACAGTTTAGAAGCCCTTAATGATGAAGGCCCTACTTTCCATTTTTTCACTAGTGTATAGACCACCTGTAGTGCTCAGACTATGATGTTATGGATGTGCAACATTTTTCTTACTTTTGACTAGAAGAACAATTAGGCAGCATATATGATGAAGCCCTAAACACATCCAATCATAAACAATTTGGAGATGCATTGAAACCTGAACACACTTCTCAAGTTAGAGAAGTGTATTTTGATTAGCAGAAAGTGAGATAAGATAATTTTATATATCCAACGAATGACAATAAACAGGTCAATGGGACTGAAATATACAACTAGTACGAGTACAATGTGGGAGTGCAAACGCAACTCCTAGAAAATTCCAAAGCTAAATCTGGGGTAATATGAAGGAAAGAAGAATATAATAACAAGACATCCTCATAAACATATATATAAATAGATCATGTAGAAGGATAAGTGAGGGTAATAAATCTATGGGAATTTACGGAAATGCATTTGGTAGCTCAAAATTACATTCTGAGTTTGAGCAAAACATAAATATAACACCTACATTGCATTTTGATGCTGATGATGAGTGTGGTAGAGATAAAGAGAGGTTTTTTCTTGAGACAGGTTGTGAAGTGCTAACAATGTGATGCTTCAATCTAGGCAGAACTCATTTTTAGGAAGTGTGAATGACCATCTTGTTGAAGAAGACAAAGTACAACTTCCTACAAGTGATGTTGATGATGAGTGTGGTAGAGATGAAGAGAGGTTTGTTCATGAGAGAGATTGTGAAGTACAAATAGTGTGATGCTTCTATCTAGGAAGAACTCATTTTTAGGAAGTGTTAATGACCATCCTATTGAAAGAGACAAAGTACAACTTCCTACAAGTTTTTTAGCCTACTTAGATGGCTTGCTACACTTGGATAGGGATATGCTACATTTCTATTCATTTGATTCCCCTCTTAAAACAATCCATATTTCCAAATAATTGATAGTGTGAGAAGAGGTATTGAATGCAAAGGAGGAATATTAGTAGGATGGTAGGAAACATATTTCTACCAATCTTGCAATCACCCAAGAGGAATTAGCACATGATGATAGGGGTATCATGCCATGCCTTTTTTCGACACTGGAAATTTAACCAACATATGAGAAAATCCTGAGCACAGATGGAGATAATGGACCAGACTCTAGTTCTAGTTTCCTTGAGAATGAGAGTATTAAGACACTCAATAATGAATGGAAATCATGAATATCCCCTAAGGATCAAGAGACCAATACTCCTATCTATGATTTTGAAAATGGTAGAAACTTTGGCATCCATAATTATGTGCATCTCCAGTTAGCATTGTGTATTATGTTTGAATAGAAAAATGCAAGAACTTATATTTTGCATTGACAGTCATCCTACATATGACATGGAATCTGAGGAGGAAGAAAATAAGGTCAATCATAACATCAAACCATTTTGTGAACAATATGATACAAAAGTAGAAAGGTTCATTCCATTTTCTGAAAGATTCCTTATTTAGATGAATAATATTGTTATATCAGAAGAAGTTACCAATATCCAGCAAATAAGAGGACTTCTGCAAACCCATAATTTATTAAATACAAAGTGAGTATAATCATTTCTAGGTTTGTATGAGAATTGATCTTCAAAGGAGTAGTTCTCCTAACTACAAATTATATTCAGGTAGCTTTAATTTCGCATATAAAATAGCTCCATGTTTGCAACACTGATGTTGATGGCCAACATAAAACTATTCCTATGTTTGATCCATAAATGTTGGAACTTACAAACTTGAGGATAATGATGGATATGTGGATTGAAGCATTCAAGTATTAGCCCCCTCAGATTTCTTTGAATAATGTCTACCAAAACATGATGTTATATTTATCAATACCCTACTTGTCCAGGAGTATTCCCATCTTGAATATGGACTCCTAAATCTCGCTAGAGAGATCCCAACAAAATCTCTTATCTAGGCCTAATTTATATGAATGTTTCATTCATGAAGATAGGGTCACAACAAAATTACTAAGAGAAATACCTGCAACAAGTTTATGGATGATTTCTCTACATGCATAGGGTTGAGCTATGGAAGGTCACCATTCATAAAAAATCACCCCAATCCATATTGGAGCGATGAAGGTGATAATTTCATGAAGACACGAACGTCTCAAACCTTAAGCATACCACAAATTCTCTAGAAGAATCGGGTGAAGCTATATTGCAACTCTACATACATATGACCTAAAATCAAGAGAGGAAGGTGTTGATGCTCAAGAAGAATTTCAAGTGCGATGGAGATCCAAATAAGGTCATTATATAGAACTCTAAAAAAGAAAACAAAAACCAAGTATGAAAATATGAGGAAACATTTCCAGGACTCCACACATTTATTACATGCCTATTTGCATTATCAATATATTAGAGTACACAATTGGGAGACAGTGATAAGTATGACCATGTATATAATAAAATACAATAAAATAAGTGAATGACCACTTTGGACCAATTCACCCAAAAGTGATGAAGTACTAAAGTACAAAAAACCTGAAGTACAAAATCTTGTTAAACTACAATTGTAATGCAAGTTCAATAGACTAAGTCCTTAAGAGGAAATCGTGCTTCATTCCTACAGTAATTGTAGCTATACCACTTTCAACGAAATACAAGATAAATCTTGGGCTATGTGTAACTGGGGCATTTGTATTGACCATTATTTCTATTTAATAGAGTTTTGCATAAACCAATGGCAAAAAATGACTGGAAGGGCTCCCCACTTAAAAAAAAAAGTGTAGAAGCATGTCAAAATTCAAGAAAGAGAAGCACCAATGAAAATATATTGTTTTTGTTCTAGGATGATGAACACAAAGAACTATATAGATAATGTTGTACTTGAAAGTGTTGAGCCCATTCTAGTTTATAGCTAAGGCACATAGAAAAAATAAGTGACATATCCCTTGTCAAGAGTCCTCACTATTTAAGTAGGAAGTTTGCATGAGTTGTCTACTCTCAAGGAAATGGAACACTAGGAGCAAATCTCCTAATGGACAAAAAAAGAGTGATCCATTGGAAGCAAGATGATATGAAAGGATAATATAGAGACATATTTTGGATGATTTTCCCACACCATAGGCTTGTCATGTAGTGGAAGTTAGAGTAGTCTGATGCATCTCAGTAATTTGGCAACATCAGAAATTGGAAACACAGTTGCTTCTAGACAATACTAGGCATAGGAATGATCCACTGAAAGAAAAATGACTTGAAGGGTATAACCTAGAGACAAATTTTGGATGATTCCCCCACACATAGGCTTTCCATGCAATGGGATTTTGAATATTCTGATGCATCTCAACAGTTTCAACAACTTCAAAAATTGGAAATAAATATGTCCCTAGAAAATAGTAGGCATAGGAATGAACTATTATAGAAATTCCCATGGCCTATAAGTTCCTTCCTGCATGTTGGCCTTTGCAAAAGAAGAGTCACATGAGACAAAAACATGTTCGGGAAAGATGATGACAATGGAAAAGTATAATAGGTGTGGATATCTCTCCAAGAGGACTACAAATCCTAAATACAAATTATATTAAGGTAGATATAATTTCACATATAAAACAAATCAATGTCCACAACACTAGTGTTGATGTCCAGTATAAAACTATTCCTATGTTTGATCCATAAATGTTGGAACTTACAAAGTTGAGGATAACGATGGAGCTATGGCCTAAATCATTCAAGTATTAGCCCCCCTCAAATTTCTTTGAATAATGTCTACCACAACATGATGTTATATTTATCAATACCCTACTTGTCTAGGAGTCTTCCCATCTTGAATATGGGCTCCTAAAGCTCACTAAAAAGATCCCAGCAAAATGCCTTGATCTAGGCCTAATCTATCTGAATGTTTCATTCATGAAGGTATGGTCACATCAATATTACTAAGATATGGAATTTCTCTACATGCATAGGGTTGAGATATGGAAGGTCACTATTCATAAAAAAGCACCCCAATTCATATTGGAGTGATGAAGTTGATAATTTAGTGAAGAAAAGAATGTCTCAAAGCTTAATCATACCACAAATTCTGTAGAAGAATTGGGGGGAGCTATATTGCAACTCTACGTACATATGTCCTAAAATCAAGAGAGGAAGGTGTTGATGCTCAAGAAGAATTTCAAGTGAGATGGAGATCCAAATAAGGTCATTATATAGAACTCTAAAAAAAGAAAACAAAAACAGAGTATGCAAATATGAGAAAATATTACCAAAATGCCACACATTTATTGAATGCTTATTTGAATTATTTATATATTAGAGTACACAATTGGGAGACAGTGATAAGTTTGACCGTGTATATAATAAAATAAAGTAAAATAAGTGAATGACTAGTTTGGACCAATTCACCCAAAAGTGATGAAGTACTAAAGTGAAAAAAACATGAAGTACAAAATCTTGTTAAACTACAATACTAATGCAAGTTCAATAAACTAAGTCCTTAAGAGGAAATCATGCTTAATTCTTGCAATAAATTGTAGCTATACCACTTTCAACGAAAAGCAAGATAAATCTTGGGCTATGTATAACTAGGGCCTTTGTATTGACCATCATGTCTATTTAACAAAGTTTTGCATAAACTAATAGCAAAAAATGATTGGAAGGTCTCCCCACTTAAAAAAAAAGTGTAGAAGCATGTCAAAATTCAAGAAAGAGAAGCACCAATGAAAATATATTGTGTTTGTTCTAGGATGATGAACACGAGGAACTAGAGAGATAATGTTGTACTCGAAAGGGTTGAACCCATTCTAATTTATAGCTAAGGCACATGGAAAAAATCAGTGACAGAGTCCTTGTCAAGAGTCCTCACTATTTAAGTAGGAAGTTCCCATGAGTTGTCTACTCTCAAGGAAGTGGAACACTGTGAGAGAAAATCTCCTAATGGAAAAAAAGGGAGAGATCCATTGGAAGCAAGATGATATGAAAGGATGATATAGAGACATATTTTGGATGATTTTCCCACACCATAGGCTTGGCATGTAGTGGAAGTTAGAGTAGTCTGATGCATCTCAGCAGTTTGGCAACATAAAAAATTGGAAATACAGTTGCTTCTAGACAATACTAGGCATAGGAGAGATCCACTGGAAGCAAGATGACTTTGAAGGGTATGATCTAGAGACAAATTATGGATGATTCTCCCACACCATAGGATTTCCATGCAATGGAATTTTGAATAGTCTGATGCATCTCAGCAGTTTTAGCAACTTCAAAAATTGGAAATAAAGATGTCCCTAGAAAATAGTAGGCACGGGAATGAACTATTATTGAAATTTCCATGGCTCATAAGTTTCTTCCTGCATGTTGGCCTCTACAAAAGAAGAGTCACATGAGACAAAAACATGTTTGGGAAAGATGATGACAATGGACAAGTATAATAGGTGTGGATATCGCTCCAAGAGGACTACAAATCCTAAATACAAATTATATTCAGGTAACTTTAATTTCACATATAAAACAACTCACTGTCCATAACATTGATGTTGATGGCTAGCATAAAACTGTTCCCATTTTTTTATCCATAAACATTGGAACTTAGGAATTTCATTATAACGATGGATCTGTGGCGTGAAGCATTCAAGTATTATCCCCCATTATATTTCTTTGAATAATGTCTACCAAAACATGATGTTATATTTATCAATACCCTACCTGTCTAGGAGTCTTCCCATCTTGAATATGGGCTCCTAAAGCTCACTAAAAAGATCCCAGCAAAATGCCCTGATCTAGGCCTAATATATCTGAATGTTTCATTCATGAAGGTAGGGTCAAAGAAAAATTACTAAGAGTAACGCCTGCAACAAGTTTATGGATGGTTTCTCTACATGCATAGGGTTGAGCTATGGAAGGTCACCATTCATAAAAAAGCACCCCAATCCATATTGGAGTGATGAAGTTGATAATTTAGTGAAGACAAGAACGTCTCAAAGCTTAAGCATACCACAAATTCTCTAGAAGAATTGGGGGAAGCTATATTGCAACTCTACATACATATGACCTAAAATCAAGAGAGGAAGGTGTTGATGCTCAAGAAGAATTTCAAGTGCGATGGAGATCCAAAGAAGGTCATTATATAGAACTCTAAAAAAGAAAACAAAAACAGAGTATGCAAATATGAGAAAATATTACTAGAACTCCACACATTTATTGCACACTTATTTGCATTATCTATATATTAGAGTACACAATTGGGAGACAATGATAAGTTTGACCATGTATATAATAAAATACAATAAAATAAGTGAATGACCAGTTTGGACCAATTCACCCAAAAGTGATGAAGTACTAAAGTACAAAAAACTTGAAGTACAAAATCTTGTTAAACTACAATCATAATGCAAGTTCAATAAACTAAGTCCTTAAGAGGAAATCATGCTTCATTCCTACAATAAATTGTAGCTATACCACTTTCAATGAAATAAATCTTGGGCTGTGTGTAACTGGTTCCTTTGCATTGACCATGATTTTTGTTTAAAAAAGTTATTCATAAACCAATAGAAAAAAATAATTGGAAGGTCTCTCCACTTAACAAAAAAAAGTGTAGAAGCATGTCAAAATTCAAGAAAGAGAAGCACCAATCAAAACTCATCCAGGGCTTCTAGAGGCAATCCACCTCAACCCATCAAATAGTGATTCCACCTCAAGGTCAGACATCACATATTCATCATCAAATCAATCTTTATCCAAGCCTTGCAAGGCTCTAGAGCTTTTGTCCAACCAAGGCTTCAGGACTAATAACTCAACCCACAACTTTTACTGGGCTCTAGAGCGTTTGTCCAACCAAGGCTCTAGGACTAGTAACTCAACCCAAGTTGGTATAGGGATCTAGAGCATTTGTCCAACCAAGGCTCCAAGACTAGTAACTCAACCCAAGCTATGGAAACACAATAACTGACCAAAAACAAGCAATGAAAGTAAACCCACAATCACCATGGTTATCTAGGAAATGGCAAGGCTAGGAAATCCACTATTGATCCAAGCAATCCTCCATGCCAATGACATATCACAACCAAGAAACCACGTGCATATGCCATGCATGAAAAAACTAGTGAAGAAATCATACATGCAACTCAGTACCTACAAGCAAATATGTAGCCACTGATGTCGATGCCTTCTTGCAATTTCTTGTTCTTCCCTTGCCTTCTTGCTTTAAAAATCCAAGTATGCCACACCCTCCAACAATGCTCCAAGAAAACTCTAAGTATCTAAGAGTATGAGAGAGAGAGAATAACGAGAGAAAGCTCCAACACTGAATTGACAAAATGTTACCAACTGATACTCAAAAGCCTTTCTATGAATGAGGCCTCTATTTTCTTCATTTTCCATTATTTTCCTTGATTTTCCTCCTCACATGCAACCTGTGACATTTCACCTCCTTTTCTACTAATTTCCAATATTTTCATAAAAATATGTTCCAAAATTCCTTTTAATGCCTTAGCCATTGCCTTTGACAATTTCCTTAGCCATAAACAACCAAATGAACACCCCCTACGATGCCTTGCCCAACATTCATCTTGGAACAAGTGTCTCATTCATCCGTGGTTATTGTTTTTAACTTTATTACATGGAAGTTTCATCGGGGTTGTTACAATTTTGACAAGAGTTTTGACATTTAAGCCAAAATTAACCGCAGCTAAAATTAGCAGAAGAACTGCTAAATCCTGTAAAAAGGCCAAAATGCTAAAATAGGAAAATAAACTCAGTTTAACTAGTAGAAAACGATAATCATGATTAGGTAACTCGGTGAAAAGAGTCAAAGGAGTGAAATAAAGTGAACAAAGGAAAACAAATATGGATGTGTTGGCTTGAGGGGGCTTGGACCCATGTTCAGAGTTAGTTGTGCTAACCAACAAAACCCCACACTACTGACCCTTTCGGCAACAACCTGCTTGGAGTAGGCTACAGTCTCAACCGAGGTAGTATTGGGGGATGATAGAACCAATTTTTTTTCATACAAAAGACTATGTCATGTGGGGATAAGGTGTTTCTTTAGTTTAAGGCTTCATTTGAACTTCACAAACCCTTATACTCAAAATCCCCAAGCTTAAAGCAATTTTATATTAATAAGAGTTATGAGATTCGCCTAAGGGTCTAATCATGCATAAAATAACTTAGAATAGTAGATCCAGATCTTCGTGGTGTAATTAAGACAATTTTACATATAAATGGCATTCAACTAAGCATAAATACAAAAAACACATATGTATATAGTTCAAACACAAAATTGCTTCAAATACTCTTTATTATTCCAGATATTCAATAGATATACTTTTCAAATCCTCCGCACATACCTGCAGGAGGCGCGCACTTAGCTATGGACTTACCAAGGTCTTCATGCACATAGTAGCATGAGCCTTCCCCTTTGCCCAAATATAGAAAAGGACAATCCAGACTCTAAGCATCAATCATAACATTGAACTAGCTTCTTTCAATGACTCCTAATGACTCCCTTTTATAGTGTTTAAATTACATTACTATGGTCCACAAACCATGCACGGAGCTTAATACAACTCATCCCTTTACAAAATAAGGGGCTTTGACTTTCCTAAAAGCCCCTTGGACTCTTAACAACTTGCGTTACTCTCACTCTGCTCCTAAAAATGCGGAGTCTTTACAATATCTTATCAAAATTTGACTTAATACTTAGCAAAACATAACCCTGGGGCACCCCAACCCAACAATCCTCCAACACAAAGATGTGACTCATCTCGAGTCACTCTATTGGTATGTCCTTGATGCGTGCTTTGAGGCCGCTAAATTCAAACTTCAAGGCTTGAAGTTCTACTGTACACTGTGGAGCAGCCTCCCAAATCTCTTCAACCAACTTCTCTATAGTTGGCCCTCCAATTGCTAAGCCCATCATCCTCTGCATCTGCTAAATGGATTTCAATTTACTCTCGACATTCTATGACAATTGGCTTGCTTCATTAGCCCATGGTTGTGTCCTTGCTGAAATGATAAAGGCCTTTCGACGTAGCTCATCGATCTGAGTTTGTATGGTTTTCCCTTCTTGGGGTCTGGTGAACCTCTGCACATGTACTAAGGTTCGCGCTGTTGCCCTGGTCTCATCAAACCACCGTTTCTTTTGGTGGATGTCAGCTTCAATTTTTTGTTGATGCAAGTCCTCCTACAGCAAGGTCCACATTTCCATTGTACTTTCAAAATTTTGGCTATAGTATTTAACTATAGTGGTAAGAACTTCCATATTAGCTTTGATAGTAGCCTTAAGCTACTCTTGGACTTCAGGATGGGTGGTAGGCTGCAGCTTCATCTGAAGCTATGAAATCTATAGTTGCAGCTCAAACAACACCTTTCCCACCTTGGCCTTAGATTCTTTCACTGCGGCTACCATATTCTGTAATTTCTCGTTTGAAGCTGCCTCTGCTAGAATCTGGAGCTCGAGAAGTTCACTACATACCTGTGTTATCGCTGCTTCTAGTTGCTGACTGCACGCAACTACCTCTTCTCATTCTTTTAACACCTATGCCTTTTCCTCAAACATTTCATGGTTGTTAGTCTTGACTTCACTGATAACCAATAATGCCCACTGTTCTCAGACCTTGAGCTCATCTGATACTCCTTGATGAAACTCATGCAATGACTTAATGGAAAGCGCTACAAGGTTAAGGCTCAAGTTCTTCATATGAAATAGGCATGCCTGATACTATGAAGTCTCAAAATAGAATGATCCCTTTGATAATTGCACTGTGTAGAGGTCTGTGGTAAGCTTTGTTGTTAATGTCATCTCGCTCGCTTGACCTGTGCTCCCTTGACCCAAGATCGCTTGTATAATGCATGTTTGTACCTACAAATCCTTAAGGCCCTGTTCGACCTTTGTTAAGATTGATTGGTATTGATATTCAATATGTCCCCAGATATCTTTCATCATGGATTTGACAGCATCTCCAATTTCATCAAAGTCCCCCTTCGTGAGGGTTAGTGGCTCGGCACTGGCGGACTTGTCTGATTTTTGTTTCTTCCACACACCTTTAGCATTATTATTTTTATGCTTCCTGATAATGAACGGGGACTCAAAGTCCTCTATGCCCACAAAAGGCTCTGTGCCACCCTCTTCCCCCTTGTTATTTTCTTCCTTTACTATGCACTCTGTCTTTGGCACAGTGGGTTGCTCTAGGTCAATCGTGACCTTCTTTGGATCTTTTTTTGTGTTTTTCTTTGGATCTTTCTTCTCAGCCTTCATCCCTACAACGGTCTTTCTTGTGCCTATTGTTGTCATCATGTTGGTCGGGGTTAGGCAAAAGCTCGACCATTTTTTGGCTTGAGCGGGCCTGGAACTAGGTTAAAAGTTAGTTGCACTAACCAACAAAACCCTACACTACTGGCCCTTGCGGAAACAACCCACTTCCCGCAAGTTGTATTCTCACCTGAGGCAGTATTGGAGAATGGTAGAAGAAAGTTTCTACATCTAGAAGACTATGTGATGTCGGGATAACGTGTTTCTTCAATTTATGACTTGATCTAACCTTCTAAAATCCTTATCCTCAAAATCCATAAACTTAAAGAAATTTCTGATTAAACATAGTTATGAGCTTCGCCTAAGAGTCTAATAATGCATAAAATAACATATAATAGTAGATTCAGATCTTTGTAGTGTAATTAAGATAATATTATACATAAATGGCATTCAACTGAGCATAAATACAGAAAACACATAAGTATACAGTTCAGATACAGAATTACTTCAAATACTCTATATTTTTCTAGATCTTCAATGCATATTCTTTTTAGACCATGTGTGCACAACTACAGGGGCTTGCGCACTCAGCTCTGGACTTACCAAGGTCTCCATGCACATAGCAGCAGGAGCCTTCCCCTTTGCCCGAATACAAAAAAGAATAATTCAGACTCTAAGCATCAATCATAACATTGAACTAACTTCACTTCCTAAGGACTCCTCAATGACTCCCTTTTATAGTGTTTACTTTACATTACCATGGTTCGCGAACCATGGGTAGAGAGCTTAATACCACTCATCCTTATACAAAATAAGAGGCTTTGACTTGCCTAAAATCCCCTTGGACTCTTAACAACCTGCGCTACTCACACTCCGCTCCTGAAAATGTGGAGTCTTTACAATATCTTATCAAAATTTGGCTTAAGACTTAGAAAAACTTAACCCTAGGGGAACCCCGTTCCAACAGGCCTCCAACACAAATATGTGACTCGTCTTGAGTCACTCTGTTGGTATGTCCTCTATGTGTGCTTTGATGCCACTGACTGTGGAATTCAAGGCTTGAAGTTATGTTGTACACTGTGTGACAACCTTCTAAACCTCTTCAACCAACTTCTCTGTAGTTGGCCGTGCAACTGCTAAGACCATCATCCTCTGTGTCTATTTAAGGGATTTCAATTTTCTCTTGACATTCTACAATAGTTGGCTTTCTTCGTCAGCACATGGCTGCATCCTTGCTAAAATGATAGAGGCCTTTCGACACAGCTCATCGATCTAAGTCTGTATGGTTTTACCTTCTTGGAGTTTGGAGAACCTTTGCACAAGTGCTAAGGTCTGCGCTATCGCCCTGATCTCATCAAAATGTAGTTTCTTCTCACAGATGTCATCTTCCATTTTCTACAGATATGGGTCCTCCTGCAGCAAGGCCCACATTTCCATCATACTTTCAAAATTCTAGTTGTAGCCTTTAATTGCAACAACAAGAACCTCCATATCGGCTTTGATAGCAGCCTCTTTCTACTCTTTGACTTGAGGAGGGGTGGTAGGCTACAACTTCATCTAAATCTCTAAAATCTGCAGTTGTAGCTCAAAAAACACCTTTCCCATCTCGACCTTAGATTCGTTCAATGCAGCTACCAACTTTTGTAATTTCTTGGCTGAAGTTACCTCTGCTGGAAGATGGAGCTTGGGAAGCTCACAAAATACCTATGATATCGATGCTTCCAGCTGTTGCTTGCGTGCAATGACCTCTTCTCATTCTTTTAGTGCCTACACCTTCTCCTTGAACATTTGATGGTTGTTAGTCTTGACTTCACTTATAACCAATAATTCCTACTATTCTCGTACCTTGAGCTCATTCGATACTCCTTGATGCAACTCGTGCAATGACTAAATGGGAAGCATCACAAGGTTAAGGCTCAAGTTATTCATATGAAGCGCGCCCTTTCCTATGAAGTCTCAACATGCAATGATCCCTCCGACAACTGCACAATGCAGAGGTCTATGGTAAGCTCTGTTTTCGAGGTTTTCTGGCTCGCTTGACCCACCCTCGTTTAACCTAGGCTTTCTTGTTTAATGCCTATATGTACCTGCAATTCCTTAAGACCCTGTTGGACCTTTGTCGATACTGATTGGTATTTATCTTCGATGTTTCACTAGATATATTCCATGATGGATTTGATGGCATCCCCAATTTCATCAAAGTCCCCCTCCATGAGGGCCAGTGGCTCGGTGCTGACAGACTTGGCCGATTTTTGTATATTTCACGCACCGTTAGTGCTCGTCTTTTGTTGCTTCCCGATAATGAATGGGGACTCAAATTCCTCTGTGCCCACAAAAGGGTCTACACCAACCTATTCCTCCTTGGTAGTTTTGGCATCGACCATTCACTATGTCTCTGGCACAGTGGCTTCCTTCAGGTCAATTGAGACCTTCTTTAGATATTTCTTCTCAGAATCGTCTCTACAACGGTCTTGGTTGTGCTTGCTATTGTCATTGTGTTGGTCGGGGTGACCCAATCGCTCAACCATTTGTTGGCTTGAGGGGACTTGGACCCAGGTTTAGATTTAGGTGTGCTAACCAACAAAACCCTACACTACCAGCCCTTTTGACAACAACCCACTTGGTGTAGGTTGCAGTCTCACCCAAGGCAGTATTGGGGGATGGTAGAACTAGGTTTTTGCATCCAGAAGGCTATGTGATGTGGGGGTAAGATGTTTCTTCAGTTTCAGGCTTGATCTAACCTTCGTAAACCCTTATTCTCAAAATACACAAACTTAAAGAAATTTCAGATTAAACAGAGTTTTGAGCTTCATGTAAGGGTCTAATCATGCATAAAATAACATATAATCGTAGATCCAGATCTTTGTGGTGTAATTAATACATTATTATAGATAAATGGAATTCAACTAAGCATAAATACATAAAACACATAAGTATATAGTTCAGACACAGAATTTCTTCAAATACTCTTTATTATTCCATATCTTCAATACATATACTTTTGAAACCCTGCGCACACAGCTGGAGGGGCCCGCCCACTCAGCCGTGGACTTAACAAGGTCTTCGTGCAAACAATAGCATGAGCCTTCCCCTTCACTGAATATAGAAGAGAAAAATTTAGGCTTTAAGCATCAATCATAACATTGAACTAACTTCTCTTCCCAATTACTCCTCAAGGACTCCCTTTTATAGTGTTTACATTACATTACCATGTTCTGCGAACCATGGGTGGAGCATAATACAACTCATCCCTTTAAAAAATAAGGGGCTTTGACTTGCTTAAAATCCCCTTGGACTCTTAACAACATGCGCTACTCGCACTCTGCTCCTCGAAATGTAGAGTGTTTATAATATCTTATCATAATTTAAATTAAGACTTAGCAAAACTTAACCTTGGGGGACCCCGTCCCAACAAGATTCATGCAACAATCAAATAAAATAAATAGAATCCAAAAAATATCAAGCCAAATTCTTTATAAGTAGGCTTGAGCAAATGAGTTTGTGTGGTTGCAGAGCAGAGTGTGTGCATTAGAGGTTGTTGTTGCAATGTGATGCATAATGGTAGTGTGAATTAGAGGTGTATTAGAGACAAATATTGGTATCTGAAAGGTGTTGCTAAGGATGCAAAGAAGTGCATAGGTTATTCATGTGAATGTTGTGAGTGCATAAATTTTGGTGATTTGTTCAATGATGACATATTTTTGAACATGGTGGTGGTTTGTATTAGTAATCAGAGATTGTTGAAGATAATTTTATCAGTTATAAAAGATTTTTTGAAGGTGTTGATGATAAAGGAATACAATTATTTTGAAAGTAGAGAAGGCCTATTGAGTTAAGTTTGAAAATAGATTAAAGATGGATCAACAAGGTTGTCAAGTGGTAGCTTGCATATCAAAGGTAGCAACTCCTTCTAGTGGGTCCTAGTAAATATTTGGGGGTAAGAGTCCCTTTCAACAGAGGCCAATAAACGAGCAGGGGCAAGAGTCCCTTTCAGTGAGGACTAGTAAATGAGCAGGGGCAGTAGTCGCTTTCAGTGGTAACTAATAAATGAATGGGGATTGAAGTTCCTTTCAGTAGTATCTCATAAACCTACAAGTGGTAGCTTGTTGGGCCATGATGTAAACAATTTGAAGACTTGTAATAAAAAGAATATCGGTGTCTTTAGTATATGTTTCTCATGTGCTTGGTTTTTATGATGTTATTTTCTGCATGATTGAGTTCTGGTCTTCATTTATGAATAATTGTTAAAGTGATTAAAAAGTGAAATTTTTGAAGAATTATATAATTTGGCCTCACGATTAATTCAAACCCCCTCTTAGTATTGTCTTGGTTTTCATTGTTTCTAACATCATCTTCTCAATCTCTTTTGCATCTTTCTTGTAATTTACAATGAATGGGCCTACTCTTCTAGGAAATGTTAAAAAGAGCCCCTTTATAGCTTGCACAAAGTAGACATGGTACACATTCAAACTCTTCCTGATGAATTCTAGTGAAATAATCCTCATTTGCACGAAAGTGGGAAGCTTATATGGTGGAATTTTTGCACCATATAGCCTTATCTCCACATATTATTCAAATAAATACCAGTCACAAACTTTCAGGTCTCTTCTCAACTGTAACAAAGATTGGGTCACTAGCAGAATTCTGGGAGCAAATGTGTTATTTATAATTTTGTACACTATTGACATGAAAGAAAAAATATAGTAGGACAAACCTTCATTATTTTATTTGCATCTAACAAACAATTTCAGTCCAATTCACAATAGCATGCTTCTACTTATTTAAGTCAAAACATCCATAAATGGTGAAATTGAGGAGTTGAAAGTTACTAGAATTCTCCCAATAAGTGGGAATATCTAATAGAACATTAGGTTGCATCATTAAATGGAAAAACCTTGTGGCTTGATAATTGATGAATGAAGTAACATCTCTTCCTAGAACACCCATAATCACAGACATAATTGGCTTGATAGTATCATAAAAAGGAGTGATAGGAAACTTTGTAGACTCTAGAGAAAGCACAACATTGGGAGACAAAATGAGACTAAATAGTTTGTTTTTATCCTCTACTAAAGGCTTTGATACACAAACAAAAGGGATTCATCAGTGAATTTCATATAATTTTCTAATTGTGGGAAATCTAAATCGTGACGGATTAGTAAGGAGGAGACCTACAAAATGTTTTCACCCAATGAGTTCATGATAAAAAAACATCCGAGGATACAAATATTAGGTAAGCCAACAGATGAATTATGGGAAAGGGTACACATGAGGGATAATAGCAACGCTAAGACCAGACTTTACTACCCACATGGATATTTCTAACTTAGTTTGTCTGGCCAACAAACTCTAACAAATTTCCATTAGATTTAAGTGACAAACAGGATCAAAGATAGCCCTTTCTATGTCCATTAAAGGTATATGAGTGGATAACCTGGCTAAAGAAACTTTTTTGGCCATTTTAAATTCTATTATTTCAAGAAAAACAAGGTGAGTGGGTGATATTAGTGCCTAGAACATTATTGATGGATTCACTGCAATTAAAACTATAAAATAGAGAAAAAACAACGAAAATAACAAATAAAATGGGAAAAAAAGGGGTTTTTTGAATGATAAAGCGAGAAAAAATGAGATTCATGGCAATACAAACAAAAATGTATAGAGGGATCAGGTGTCACGTGATGTGTCGGATGACGTGTAAGTAGCAAGGTGACGTGGAGGGGATAAGGGTGACACGTATGGATGATTCGGGGGAATAGTTGGCTCGCTTGCTTGTGAGTGGTTTTACTTTACAGTGGTGTCGAGGTATATCAGAGTTGTCGATATCCCCAACGAATATTTCTTGAAACCACCCCTCAAGGGCACTACCTGCCATAACTCTCATTCACTTCATGCCATTGGTCTTTGTTTTGGGTGCAGCTTGATTAAACTTGTGGTGGTGGGCTTTGAAAATCACACACTTTTTAATCTCTCCACCACTTTATGTATACGTGGGATGGCCTAGCCTTTTCCATACACATAAATATTCATAAGGAATTTGAGCCTATAGCATTAGTCTTATAACAAAATGTAAAATGTTTAAAAAGTATGAGTTTAAATAATCGCACATTTCATGCTTCCTTTTTCCCTTTTCTTTTCTCATTTTTTGTTCTTTTATATACATTTTTTTTTCTTTTTTTTTAAAGAACAAAAACATGAAATAACTACAATAGTGGCTCCACCTGGGGATAGCGTTTTGAAAAAAAAACACTAAGAATCACAAATTGTTGCCTCCACCTCGGGCATGGAGTCGTATTGTAGATCAGTAAACATAGTAAATAAACACACTGGATACTTACAGTCGACTTGATGGTATTTACAATGGAAATATAGATGATCTTCAATGCTGGAAGTAATATTTTAGGTATTGCCCATTTACACGCAGTTGCAGTAACTCAGCATAAATATTATCCAAAAGGAATGTTTTGTTGTCTCGGACTTCAGCCACCTTCAAAAGTCCCAAACCATAAAGGATCAAATTTTCCATTATTTCCCTTGTCCTCTCGCCTAACATCCCACCTAAGCACAATGTCTCCTCGCTAGAAAATATGTCTTTGTCCTTCTTATCAAATACCTCTTTCATTTTTTCCCTATAATTGATTAAATTTTGAGCTACTTGTTCTATGTTTTCATTCAGTTCTACCAACTAATTAATCCTCCTGGTTAATCGATTTGGTTCTTCCTTTGCATCTTGAATTAATTTATCCACGAGAATAGCTAATTGACTAGGAAATAGTGTAGTAGTATCATATACCAGTTCAAATGGTGATTTTCCAGTGGATCTTTTTGTTGTCACCCTATTTTCCCAAAGAGAAAATTTAAGTTGAGAATCCCAATTCTTCTTATTATGTGCAATAATATTCTTTAAAATTATTACCAAAGTTGTATTTGATGACTCTTCCAACCCATTCCCTTGTGGCTAATATGTGGTTGAGTGGTTGAGTATGATGTTATATTTTTGGCAGAAATGAATAATATTTGCAGATTTAAATCTATAAACATCATTCTTTACTTGGGCATTTTTTACAACCTTTCACCAATATAAAAACATTAGAGAACATAGTAGGCATATCAAAGCTAGATTTAAAATTTTTATGAGTTTTAACTTTCCAACTATAATGGCCTCCATAAACACAACCATAATATTCATTTATAATTTTGGGAATTTCATCTTCTGCTAAGCATCGTAGTATCACCCCAATATGATCTTGTATAAATATGGTGATATAATTGAAACTTCTCAATAAATTTAAAGTCATTCAAGAGTCACAATTCTACTCTATTTCTCTGCTGAAATTAATTCACAATTTATAACAACCTTTGCAAAGATGAGTCAATCACATACACAAGTACACAAATTTATCTAGGGTAAACCAACTAGTAAAAACCCCTTAATCCTACTTTCATTAATCATATGAATAGAGAATGTATTACAATTTCTTTCTCACTATGATTTACACCTACAATTGAATAATTGTTCTCTTTTCTCGATGAAAATCTTTGAACTAGACTTAGTAAATTTATGCCTCCACCTGAGCTCCTATTTCCTTGCACAATTCTTAAGGAAATTAGTGCCTATTCTTTAGGAATTTCCTCCAAAATGATTGTGCAACTCCCAAGGATCGATCATTGATTGCATGCAACACCCGTACACTCAAGACTAGTCTACAATTGATGTTACACGTCCTTGGAATCTCAATTACAAATGAGAAAATCGAATTCCTTCCATGCATGAGTTAACTAGATGATCACTAAGTTAGACTGTTGTCCCATTGCACAAATAACCTCCAACTAGTTCTATCAATTGTTAGAACTAGTTTAACTAAGTACATCTGGAAATAACTAAATTGGAATGCTACAACTTAGCAATCACAAATGCATAATTGAACTCCGAGCCCTATAACTCAAATTTACTGAGCTAACTAAGTGACAAGAGACATGCCACCTCATCTAACTACCTCCAAGTTGTCTATTGATGTGGAAATTTTGTTTTTTCTCAATTTGACCAAGGCTAAGTCAAATTGGGCTTCTCTTGATACATTTTTTCAACACTCCCTTTTAGCAAGAAATGGATTATCAACCACCCCTATCATGCACTTGTGGAATTCAAACTTCCCTCTTGAAAAATCTTTGTCAAGATGTTAACATCTTGTTCCCCTATCACAATGTATTGTAGAAACATTATCCTCCAGTGCACATAGTCCTGTAAATGATAATATGGGATATATATAAGATTGGATTGATCGTGCCCATGGGGCTTTGGATTGACGGTGAATGGGTGCGCTGTTAAGGCACTCCATGCGATAGGTCACCGGTTCAAATCCTCCATGGGTACTTAGGTAGTCTTAACTAGAAAAAAAAAATTAAAAAAATTGGATTGATCGTGAAATAACAGATTCTCAAAGAGATTAATAAAACTCTAATTATCACAATATATTACAATTGGATCTATCTCCTGACCAAATAGTGCCACAAGTATATTTCTCATTATGATTGCCTCAAATGTTTCTTGACTTGTAGCCATGTATTTGGCTTTTGGTAAGATGAGTGCCACGGACCTCTGCTTCCTGTTGTATGAGGAAATTGTTGTGGAAACAACAATAACAATTCCACTTGATGTACTATTTCGATTAGATAGATTCCCTGCAAAATATGCATTTGTGAAGCCACACAACTTCACTCCCTTTGTCTGTTTGTACCATAATCCATACTAGGTAGTGCCTCTGAGGTACCGTAAAACATGCTTAATTTCCTTCCAATACAATTTGGTTGTCCTAAACATAGCTTGGCTCATCTTTTTGATTGCATAGCACATATCTAGTCATGTGTTCACAAGATACATCAGTGAACCCACTAGCTGTCAGTAACTAGTAGGATCAACCTCTTCACCTGAAGTGTCATTCTCCTTCCTCCAGTGGGTCGCTAGAGGTGTCTCCGTGGGATTAAAACTCTCCATGTAAAATATCTACAATATCCTGGTGGCATACTTTCCTTGAGACACAAACAATTCCCCATCACCTTGCCATACTTCCAACCCAAGGAAGTAGTGCATGAGAACCATGTATTTCATCTCAAAGTCCTTTGTAAGGTCCTCCCTTCAAGAGCTGACCACTTTCTCATCACCTTCCAATATTAAATCATCAACATATAAAAAAATGATAAGAAATTCACCTTCTACCAAAATATGATAGAGGTTTGCATACGCTTCAATTTTGGTGAAGCCCAATCCAGTGAGATAACTATCAATCTGAGTGTACCAATCTCGGGGTTCCTATTTGAGACCATACAATGCTCACTTAAGTATGCACACATGAGACTCTCGATCAAATGTCTCAAATCCTTTTGGTTTCTCTCTCTACACTTCCTCCTCAATAACACCATTGAGAAATGCTTTTTTTTTTTTCCATCCATCTAGTGGATCTTCCACTCCATCTATGAAGCCAATGCAAGAATTGATATAATGGATGAATACCTTGCTACGAGAGAAAATGTTTCCTCATAGTCAATTCCATCAACTTGAGAGAATCCTTTGGATATAAATATAGCTTTATACTTATCTATGCATTTATTTGATGCATTCTTAACATTGAATATCCATTTCAACCCACAACTAATTTATCTATCGATCTTGGGACCACTTCCCAAACAATTCTCTTCATGATGGATTTGTATTCTTCCACCATTACATCAACCCATATTGGTTACTTAATTTCTTCCTCAAAAGAGGATGGAACAATATCTAGAAGCTTAGTCATTAGAGCCATGTACCCAATTTACCTCTCAAGTGACCTCCTTTTCCTGCACAAATTTGAAGGAGCTCCCACATTCTCCCTCACATCCTACACCAATCTATTAGTCTCGCTGGTTCTTTTTCTACCTTATATTGATGGTTCTTATTAAGTGGATGTCTCCACTCTACCTTTGCTCTACTTCTCCATTTATGGTTCTCCAAAACTTTCTAAGGGTCCTCCTTTGGATCTAAAATATACTCTTTTGGTGGGATTTGAAGCTCCCTCTCAAGGGAGCATCTCATTGATTTCTCCAATTCAAACTTTACATTCCTTCACACAACTATCATTTGGAGGGAAGGTAAGTACACCAGGTAGTTTTGTGGAGTTTCGATGTAACCCACAAAAACTTCCAACTCTGTTCTCGGCTCAAGTTTCTTCCTCAAATATTTGGAGACATGGTAGTAAACAGAGGCTCCAAAAATGAGACACATTTAGATTTATCCTTAAGAAATCCTCCTCTTGTGTAATCATACCAAAAATCCGATGAGGACTCAGATTCTACAAGTAGACTGTTGTGTTACATGAGTCTACCCACAAATGCAGTGGTGGGCCTTGGTCATGTAGTATAGCTCTAGTAGCACCCACAATGCTCTAATTCTTCCTCTCAGCTACCTGATTATGTTATGGGTTGTGGGGAGATGATAGCTCTCTTCGAATTCCTTCTTTGGCACATAATTCCTTGAACTCATTTGGAACATACTCACCTCCAATATACCTCCTGAGAGACTTAAACTTCTTGTTGGTCTCCTTCTCAACTAGTGCCTTGAATTATATAAATTTTGAGAATTCCTCATCCTTCTTCCCTATGAAGAAGATCCAACACTTTCTTGATAAATTATCAATAAAAATAGCATAGTTCTTATTTCTGGTAGTGGAGGCTATCGAGAAGTGTCCACAAACATTAGAGTGGAATCTCTCCAAGGCTGGATTTTCTTTGTTCTCCCGATCATGGAATGTATATTTTACAAACTTCTCCAAGGTACAAACCTTATAGACATCTCTTTAGTCAAGTGATCCTTTAGGGAGTCCAATGGTTATGTATTGCATAATGTTAAGGGCGCCAAGGTGAAAATGACCCAATCTCTTGTGCTATATTTCACTGACATCATGACTTTTCACTTTATCTTCCTTATTTCTTAATGCAACTCAATATTCCACATCAAGTTTATATAGGTTCTTCACATGAACCTTGATCTTCTTCACTTTTCGAGTAGTTATGTGCCTCATAAATGCTTTCCCTTTATTGAAGATCACACCATAGCCATATTCTTCTAAAGCTGTTATAGAGATGAGGTTCTTCTTCAGGCATGGTACACACATTACATATTTGAGGTGAAGAGGAGATCCTCACTCCCTCTTAAAGGTTATTGTACCAAACCCAATAACATTATACCTTCCATAATCCCCAAGTTCAATATGCATATAGAGATATTTCTCCTCTTGGTCTCTAAGAAACTCTCTACACCTTGTCATGTGGAACGAGGCACCTAAAGCCAAGTACCACACACTCCCCATCATAGTATTTTCCATGCATGTGATTAGGGTGAAGTGTAACTCGAACTCTGAAGCCAATGCTTCACCTGTTGCTACTCATGAGTTCTTCTTGTTAGACTTTTTGTGTGGAAACTTTGTAGCATAGTGCCCGAACTCATGACAATTGAAGCATTTTATTTTGGAAAAGTATTTATTCTTTCCCCCGTGGTTGGATTCTGGTTCGGTTTGAGATTTCTTCCCTTTTCCCTTCCTTCCCTTTCCATCCAATGCAAAATTTTCTTCATCCTCTCCCTACGATGAACTTCCATCTCTCGTATTTCACCTAATTTATTCTTATACCTAATCGAACCATAAGCATTCCCAATTCTATAATTTCTCCTGATCGTTCACTGAGTCTTAGTAGCTATTACAACTTTGGGGAAGGCCTAGAAGAGATATGCTCACCAGTTAATCTTCTGCAACATGCACACCAACTCCTCCGAGCTCATCTCAAACTTGTGTAAATCAGGTGAGATATTGTGGAATAGTGTCATTCTTCTGCATCTTAATGTTTCAAATTTTTTCTTTGAGGAACAATTTTCTATGGTCACTGCTATTCTCAAATAGCTCATTCATTGTCTTCCACATTGTGAAAGGAGTTTCTTCCTTATGTAGATTTGAGACAATGTGGTCTCTTGCTCCCCCCAAGATTATTCTCTCGGCCTTGGCTACATCTTTCTTTTGGGCATCAATTGATCCTAGTTTTGGAATGTTTGTCTTGACACATTCCACCAATAAATTTTCATCAAGCACTGCCTCCATGCAATCCTTCCAGGAAATGAAATTTGAGCTTCCTTCTAAGGCATATTCTAATTTGAGACCATTCAATGACATTTTCTTAGTCATGAAGAAATACGGCTACACTGAAGATGCAAATTTGAACCTTCTAAGGAACAATTTTGAAATTATCATTCTAATGTGAATATTACTCTGATACCATGTATAAATATAGTGATAGAATTTCAACTGCTCAAGAAATTTAATCTAAATCAAGAGACATAATTCTACTCTATTTCTCAGCGGAAATTAATTCACAGTTTAGAACAACATTGACAAACATGCATCAATCCCATACACAAGTAAACAGAGGTTTATATGGGAAACCAAATAGTAAAAACCCCTTAAAATTGCCTACATTAATAAGATGAATAGAAAATTTGTTAAAACTACTAACTCCAACTTTGAGCTCAAATTGCAAAAGAATAAATGTTATCTTTTCTCAATGAGAAGATTTGAGCCGGACTTAGTCAATTTCTTCCTCCACCTGAGCTCCTATTTCATTGAGAAAATTTTGAGGAAATTAGCCCCTATTCTTTAGGACTTTCCTCCAAAATTAGTGTGCAATTCCCAAGGATTGATCATTGATTGCATGCAACACTTTACACTCAAGACTAGTCTACAACTGATGTTACACTACCTTGGAATCTCCACCGCAACTAAGCAATTATAATTCCTTGCATGCATGAGCTATTTTTGGTTAGTTGATCAGTGATTCAATTAACTGGATGATCAACGAGTTAGATTGTTTTCCCACTACAGAATAGACCTCCAATTAGTTCTATCAAATGTTAGAACTAGTTTAATTGAGTACAACTGGAAATAACTTTATTGATTACTACAAATTAGCAATCACACATGCATAATTGAACTTGAAGCCATCTAACTCGAGTTTACTAAGCTAAATGAGTGAAAAGGTCCATATAACCTATGTTAATTACATCTAAGTTGTCTGTTGATGTGGAATTTTCAAATTTTTTCAATTTGAGCAAGGCTAAGTCAAATTGAGCCTTTCTTGCTACATTTTTTCAACAAATATTTCCAATACAACTGACCATTTAAGATAACATACTTTTTGGATTTCATTCTCATAGAATTATATTTTGTTTTGTCACAATCTGACGGAAAGCTAAGAAATAACAAACAATGGATAATAATTTTGTACCAATTTGTTGTTGCCAGCAACAACCCCCCTTTTATTTAGTGTTATTCCTAATACTAAATAATTGGGGACCCTTATTTAAAAAATCAAGTTAGTGCTTAAATTTCCTTTTCGAATAAAACTTACCATCATAAGCTTAGGAAATCCCCTTGAAAAATCTAAAAAATCTAAGTTTTATGATAAGGTAAGACAAAATCTTTCCTTAGGAAATATCGCATCGCAAAAAGATGACAGGATACCACCTTACAAACCGAATTCCAACATTGCGAGATCACGATACGCGATAATAGAATATCGCATCACATAAATCAAGAACAACTTACATTGAAAACTCTTTAATTTTCCGATATGCGATGACGGAGATCGCAAATCACATTTCGCAGAAAACAGAATAACGAAGATTGCCATATATCATGTTCCTGCGATCTGCGATATTGCGATATTGCGATTTCGCGATATAGCGACAATGCGATAATGCAATTTCACGAGTGATCAATTCTGCGATGCTATGATTCTATGATGTTGTGATTCCACGATATTGCGAAGCAAATCGTAAAATCGCTTCATCGCAGATCTTTTGGGCACGTGGTTCAAAAAAGTATTTTCCATAAACTGACACCTGGTTATGCACTTTAATGCTAATAAATGAGTTAGTTTCCAGTTATTAATGGAATATGGTTTCGTGCTTATCGAAAAATCATCTCACGTAAGGTGGTATACTTTATCTATCTTCGGCATTTAAAACTTTCCCATCACCCTGCCTTATCATTATTTTCACTTCACTTGTGAATTGCAGGAATGGAGAACAGAGAACGATACAAAGCAATACGCAGGATAAAATGGGAAAGAAAAGCAAAGCTCCGAGCTCTGAAGAAAAAGAAATGGTGCCCTTGTATACAGACACGGCCTGCAACAGAGACGCAAGAATTGCTATGTGGGAGGGCATGTATAATTTTCTTGAGGAGGAGAATCCAAGAGTAATGGAAGTTACCGCTACTGCAAGCTCAAATAGTTCTTCTGAGGCATCTATCATAGAGCTAGCTTGCTCATTCTTACACCGGATAGCAGCAAGGCCCAAAATTCTCCCATACACGGACATGGTTAAGTGGATATTGGACAGCGTTGATATCAGAAATAGACAGTTTAAAACTCAGGGTCAAGGACTTATTGGCTCATTCACTGCACAAGATTTAAAGCTCATGTATCATTTACCGGAGCCACAGACAACTTATAACAAGCAATTTATGGAGAAATTTGCAAAAGAAAATCAAGACCTGGCAAAAACCACCAAAGACTGGTCGAGGAGGGATGAACCGCTGAAGAAAGATAAACACGGTATGTACAGTACTGGTTCTCTCACCTCCCCGTATTGCTTTGTTGCTGCCATGCTCTGTAAACTGTTTGGAATGAAAGATATTAACAAATTTTCATCTGAATGGCTACCGTTATTGGATGCCACCACGAATGCCACTATTATAGATTGGGCTAAAATATTGTCTGATAACCTAGTCACGGCCATTGTAAATTACCGGTCCAAAAGAACTGTTGCTCAGAGAATTTATCCCCCTTTTTACCTATCTGCGTATGTAATGGATGTTGGCATTATGATTCAGGTGTTGTCCTTGATGGCAACCCATTCAGGTGGTAGATCACTATTCTTGATGATCAGCTCTCTATTTTTAAGAAGGACGCAGGCAATCTGTTCAGAAAGTGCGTCCCCGCAGGTATACCATGCAGAACCCGCGTCCAGGGACGCAGGCCAGCCATTCAGGGGGTGCGTCCACCCAGTGCACACATTTCAAGACAGAGAAAAGCACGTGGGGGTTCCTTGTGTGGTATCTAGCCGACGGTTTTGTGTTTCTTTGGTGTCGGCTCGTGGTATTGTTCCATGTTTTGGGGAGGAGCTTGCCTATATAAAGCAAAGGAGTTCATTTGGATTCATCATTGTCTTTGGTTGAATATCTTTTGGTGAGATCTAGTCCAGATCTATGAGGGCGAATCTTCTAATGGACTGTGATCTCTATGGCGCATGATCAGATCTGCAGATCTGACTGTTTGGGCTAGTTCTGAAGTCTTCATATCTTTTATATCTGAAGGGACGCAGGTTCAGTGAAGGGCAAGTGCGCCGAGACGCAGTACAGTAAGGGCTCAGGTGCGTCTCTGAAGCGAAAGACGCGGCGCGATAGTATTATTGGATGCGTCTCTGAAGCAAAAGACGCGGCGCGATAGTATTGTTGGGTGCGCCGGTACGCAGAGCAGTTTAAAGGAACAGTGCGTCGGCACGCAGAGCAGCAGAAGGTAAACTGCGTCCAGTCGCAGGCCACAGAAAGAAAAATTGCGTCCCTGTCTTAAGATGATCTGTTGACTGTATTTTTCTGTTCATAAGGTGTTCTGGGTTAGTTCGGTGATTACTGATCTGATAACTATAGTGGACTGTAACTGTTGTATACTTGTTGATCTTTTGATTCTTCATGAAAAGAAGTAGGGGGTTGTAGCTCCCTTCCAGGAGAGACTGGAAAACGAGAGAGAGTTGTAGCTCTCTACAGGTTGCAGCCTGCGTACTGGTAAAGAACTGCACCAGTACAAAATCATTGTAAAAGAATTTCTAAATTGAAAGAAGATAGAGACATATTGCAGCAGGTGGTTTTCTCCCACATTGGGTTTCCACCTTACATCTTGTGTTCTTTGGTGTGACTGTCTATTTTCTTTGTTCATGCTCATTATTTTATGGTACTGATATGCAAGAATAATTCAAAAGATCAAATAAGGAATATTTGTTAAATTGCTAGATAATACTGATTCACCCCCCTCTCAGTATTATTTCCAACAATTGGTATTAGAGCAGGTCCTTCAGAAAAGCTTGATCGCTTGAAGGTAGATCGTTCATCATGAGCAACTACGAGAGAGAAGCATCAATCAGGCCATCGGTTTTTGATGGGACAAACTTCAATTATTGGAAGGTAAGAGTTACTGCATATCTTCAATCTCTTGGTACAGAAGTTTGGGACATTGTAGAAACAGGCTATGCTTTTCCTTCAGCTACTCCTACAGATCCAGCTGAGAAAAAGAAGTATGAAACAAATGAAAAAGCAGTCAGTACTCTATTAGGAAGTATATCCCAAACAGAATTCATGAAGGTAATGCACTTCAAATCAGCAAAAGAAATATGGGACAAAATGATCACAAGCTATGAAGGAGATGAACAGGTAAAACAAGCTAAACTTCAAGCTCTCAGGATTCAATATGAGACTCTCAAGATGTATAATGATGAAAGTGTGGCTAATTATTTTCTTCGGGTAGATGAGATTGTTAATTGTATGAAAAATTTGGGTGAAGAAATAAAAGAGTCTATAGTAGTTCAAAAGATTCTAAGATCATTATCCCCCAAGTTTGAATCTAAAGTATCTGCAATAGAAGAAAAGGAAAATCTCCGTGTTCTCACTATGTCTCAGCTACATGGAATTCTAACTGCTTATGAAATGAGAAAGGGAGGTCCATCAGACAGAAGGGAGGCTACTTTTAAGGCATCAGGCAAAGAAGATCACTATGAAGCAAGCCATGTTCCAGAAGAAGAGGAAGAAGAATCAAATTTTGTCAGAAATCTTCAAAGGGGCTCTGGAAGGTTCAGAGGTAAGCTACCTTTCAAATGCTTTGCTTGTGGAAGAGTAGGTCATTATGCTGCAAAATGTACTTATAAGGATAAAGGAAAGGAACCAGCTAGATGGAACAAGAAACAAAGTGCAAATAAGAAAAGCTACTACACCCATGAAGATAGTGATGGCTTATCAAACAGTGATGAAGATGAACAAGGTAATAAATATAGGTTGTTAATGGCATTTGAAGATGATGATTATGAGGATGCTGTAGATGTGGATAACCTTTATGATGAAATTAATAGACTCAAGAGATGTATAGAAGAAAAGAACATGATCATTGATACTCTACAATTTCAAATTGATGAAAAGGAAAAACATCTTGAAAAATTAGAAGGTGAAATTTTTGGTCTTAGAAAAGAAATTGAGAAAACAAAAGCTATTAATCTCAAGTTTGTCAAAGGATCTGAAACTTTGGATGAGATTATCAGTGTGCAGCGGTCTCCACTAAATAAGACAGGTCTGGGCTATAATGGAGAAACTTCTCAAGCATCCACTTCAAAAAGTTATCTTGATGCAGCAAGAAGAAATGAGCAAAAGAACAATGAAGATCATCAGGTAAAGCAGGGACAAACTTCAAATAGAAACTATCAGGGGCAATCCAGCTTAAGGGTGAACAAAAGCCACAACCAGCCACAGGTAAAATCTTCCCAGTTTGGTTCAAGAATAGATGAAAATAGAAATTACAATCAGTTGGCTGGTAGATTCAATAACCGCAGAAGCTTCTTCAATGGACAATGCTTTTCTTGCCATAACTTTGGTCACAAAGCAGCTCAATGTGTTGCGTATAAAACAATCATGACTAGGGAAGCTCAAAAACAAAGAAGTATGACAGGGATTACAAAAAGGACCTATAACAGCTTTTCGGCTCTTGAAAATGAAGTTGAATGTTCTATTTGCAATAATTTTGGTCATGAAGACTTTGAATGCAGAAGCAGGTTTCAGGAAAGAAAGGAACAAGAGCGGAAAAAGGAACAAGCCTCAGGCACCAAAACATGGAGAATAAAGGAACCTCAAACAGAAAGATGTGGGATAGAATTTTATGCAGAAGGACAGGAAAATCTATGGTACATTGACAGTGGATGTTCGAAGCATATGACAGGTGATAAAGAAAAACTTGAGTCTTATTCTATTTTAGAAAAGGGAAAGAAAGTCTCTTTTGGAAATGATACTCCTGCAACTATAAAAGGAAAAGGTATTGCTCCTTTAAAAGAAGATGTTAAGGCTGGAAATGTTTTGTATGTTGATGGATTGAAGCATAATCTACTAAGTGTCAGCCAGATGTGTGATCAAAGAACCGAGGTTATATTCAGATCAAATGGATGTCTTGTTCGTGATCTTGATACAGGTAAAACAGTTCTCAAAGGGAAAAGAACTCCAAATAATCTATACATATTTGAAGAAGGACAACAACAATGCTATCTAAGCAAGGATGAAGAGCACTGGTTATGGTATCGAAGGTTGGGACATCTAAGCTTCTCACAAATAAGGAAAGCATGCAAATATCAGGCAGTTCGCGATCTTCCAGATATCAAAATTCCTGACAACACCATATGCAGATCATGTCAGTTTGGAAAACAAACCAGGACTAACTTTCCAGAGAAAGAAGGATCAGCTAGCATGCCTCTTGAGCTAGTACATACAGATGTATGTGGACCATTCAGGAAAAGAACACCTAGAGGAGAGGAATACTTGATATTATTTATTGACGATTTCTCCAGGTTTGTTTGGTTAGGACTTATGAAGCACAAAGATGAAGCATTCGAAAAATTCAAATCCTTCAAAGCCTTGGTTGAAAATGAATCAGGTCACAAAATTAAGTGCCTCAGATCCGACAGAGGTGGGGAATTTACTTCAAATGAATTTTTCAATTTCTGTGATGAACATGGGATAAGGAGAGAATTCTCTACAGCTAGAACTCCTCAGCAAAATGGAGTTGTTGAAAGAATGAACAGAACAATCCAACAAATGGCTCGTGCTATGCTTGATGAATCAGGAACTCCCGCAACTTTCTGGGGTGAAGCTGCACATGCTGCGGTTATTATTCTCAACAAGACAAATGTTCGGGTGAACAGCACTCAAACTCCTCATGAGCTCTGGAGTGGTAAAACTCCTTCGGTAAAGCACTTCAAAATCTTTGGGAGCAAATGCTATATCAAGAATACTGAGGAGCAGCTTGGCAAACTTGATCCTAGAGCAGATGAAGGCATTCTTCTTGGCTATTCTCCACATAGCAAAGCATACAAATGCTACAATAAAAGACTTGGCAGAATTGTTGACAGCATTGATGTAGTGGTTGATGAGAAGGGATACATTCCTAGGCAAATACATCGTGAAGACATCGAAGAAGATGAAAGCTACCCTCAAAGACAGAATGATGAAGAAGAAGAACCTCAAGAAGAATCTCAAGAAGAACCTCACGAAGACGCAGAAGAACGAACAAGAATAGAAGAAAAGACTCCATCCAGATATGTTCAGAAGAACCATCCAGAATCTCAGATCATGGGACAGAAAGAAGCAGGTATACAAACTAGAAGAACAGTTGCAGAAGCTTCAAGCTATTTGGCATTACTCTCCTCTACTGAACCACAAAATGTGAAAGAGGCATGCAAAGATGAATGTTGGGTGAAAGCAATGGATGAAGAACTTGAGCAAATCGAAAAGAACAACACTTGGGAGCTGGTTCCTAGACCAAAGGATAAGAATGTTATTGGAACAAAATGGGTCTTCAAAAATAAATTGAATGAAAATGGAGAAGTAATTAGAAACAAAGCCAGACTTGTTTGTAAAGGGTATGCGTAGCAAGAAGGAATAGACTTTGAAGAAACTTTTGCTCCTATTGCAAGACTTGAGGCCATCCGAATGTTCCTTGCTCTCTCAAGTTTTCAGAACTTCAAAGTATTTCAAATGGATGTGAAATCAGCCTTTCTGAATGGAGACTTGGATGAAGAAGTATACATTGAACAGCCAGATGGGTTCATTCTTGGAAATGATCCAAATTTGTATGCCGATTAAAAAAGGCTCTCTATGGTCTCAAACAAGCTCCAAGGGCTTGGTACTACCGGTTGGACAAATATCTTCATCAACAAGGTTTTTCAAAAGGTTCAGCAGATAGCAATCTGTATATAAAAGTTGAAAATGACAAATTGCTAATACTTGTTGTGTATGTAGATGACATTATTTTTGGCAGCAATGAAGAAGCTATGAGTCAAAGCTTTGCCTCGGTCATGCAGAAAGAATTTGAAATGTCCTTACTAGGAGAACTGACATACTTCCTTGGTTTGCAAATCCAACAAAAGGAAGGAGGAATCCTTTTATCTCAAACCAAGTATCTCAAGCAGATTTTGAAGAAATATGGCATGGAAGATGCAAAACTAGTATGTACACCCATGGTCACAGGATGTAGTCTCAGTGCAAATGATGAATCTGCAGCAGTACATCAACCAACCTACAGATCTATGATTGGAAGTTTACTATATTTGACAGGTACCCGACCAGACATCATGCATGCAGTTGGAATAGTTGGAAGATTTCAGGCAAATCCAAAGGAGACTCATCTTCAGGCAGTAAAGAGAATTTTCAAATATCTTCAAGGGACTCAAAATTATGGCTTATGGTATCCTAGAGATACAGATCTCACTCTTCATGCTTATACAGATGCAGATTGGGCCGGAAGCGTGGATGACAGGAAAAGCACAAGTGGTGGTGCGTTCTTTATGGGTTCCAGACTGGTATCTTGGTTCAGCAAGAAACAGAGTTCAATTGCCTTGTCTACAGCTGAAGCGGAATATGTTGCTGCTGCATCTTGTTGCACCCAACTCCTTTGGATGATGCAGACTTTGCAGGATTATCAAATCACTTGTACACCTCCAATCCCTATCTTATGTGACAACACAAGTGCAATCAGCATCTCAAAGAATCCGGTTATGCATTCAAAAACCAAGCACATACCAATCAAGTACCATTTTCTCCGGGAACAAGTACTTGAACAGAAGGTCAAGTTGGAGTATGTTCCTTCTAAGGAACAAGTTGCTGATATTTTCACCAAACCGTTGCCCAGGGACACTTTTGAATACCTCAGGCAAAAGCTGGGGATTGTTGATGCATCATCTTATTGCTGAACATCTTCTTATTGGTGGTATAGGCTCAGGGGGAGCACATAATGCATTGTTGGCATTATGAAGAAGGAGATCTTGGAAATAGCTGCAATATGTCTCTATCTCTTTCATGGTGGATTTCTGGTTATTTGCAGATCTGGAGGAGCATGAGCGTAGGGGGAGCATACCCTTTGCCCTTGATGTCAAAGGGGGAGAATGAAGCTGAAGACCATGAGGTTGCCATCAAGTCCAAAGGGGGAGATTGTTGGCATTATGATTCAGGTGTTGTCCTTGATGGCAACCAATTCAGGTGGTAGATCACTATTCTTGATGATCAGCTCTCTATTTTTAAGAAGGACGCAGGCAATCTGTTCAGAAAGTGCGTCCCCGCAGGTATACCATGCAGAACCCGCGTCCATGGACGCAGGCCAGCCGTTCAGGGGGTGCGTCCACCCAGTGCACACATTTCAAGACAGAGAAAAGCACGTGGGGGTTCCTTGTGTGGTATCTAGCCGACGGTTTTGTGTTTCTTTGGTGTCGGCTCGTGGTATTGTTCCATGTTTTGGGGAGGAGCTTGCCTATATAAAGCAAAGGAGTTCATTTGGATTCATCATTGTCTTTGGTTGAATATCTTTTGGTGAGATCTAGTCCAGATCTATGAGGGCGAATCTTCTAATGGATTGTGATCTCTATGGCGCATGATCAGATCTGCAGATCTGACTGTTTGGGCTAGTTCTGAAGTCTTCATATCTTTTATATCTGAAGGGACGCAGGTTCAGTGAAGGGCAAGTGCGCCGAGACACAATACAGTAAGGGCTCAGGTGCGTCTCTGAAGCGAAAGACGCGGCGCGATAGTATTATTGGATGCGTTTCTAAAGCAAAATACGCGGCGCGATAGTATTGTTGGGTGCGCCGGTACGCAGAGCAGTTTAAAGGAACAGTGCGTCGGCACGCAGAGCAGCAGAAGGTAAACTGCGTCCAGTCGTAGGCCACAAAAAGAAAAATTGCGTCCCTGTCTTAAGATGATCTGTTGACTATATTTTTCTGTTCATAAGGTGTTCTGGGTTAGTTCTGTGATTACTGATCTGATAACTCTAGTGGACTGTAACTGTTGTATACTTGTTGATCTTTTGATTCTTCATGAAAAGAAGTAGGGGGTTGTAGCTCCCTTCCAGGAGAGACTGGAAAACGAGAGAGAGTTGTAGCTCTCTACAGGTTGCAGCCTGCGTACTGGTAAAGGACTGCACCAGTACAAAATCATTGTAAAAGAATTTCTAAATTGAAAGAAGATAGAGACATATTGCAGCAGGTGGTTTTCTCCCACATTGGGTTTCCACCTTACATCTTGTGTTCTTTGGTGTGACTGTCTATTTTCTTTGTTCATGCTCATTATTTTATGGTACTGATATGCAAGAATAATTCAAAAGATCAAATAAGGAAGATTTGTTAAATTGCTAGATAATACTGATTCACCCCCCTCTTAGTATTATTTCCAACAATGGATGCGATATGTTATGTTTCTAAGTTTCCTGTTATGGGTTGGAAGTGGACAACTCAAGACCCCTTACCCATCCATGTCTATCATAAAGAATTGTGGGACTCTAAGTTCGCTCCACACTTCTACCAGATTTGTCATGGAATCATGCTGCCCTTGTACAAAATGCTGTATAATAAAGATGCTCCAAGATGTTCTCCTGGAGCAGAGGTGGACATACTCCTTGTTGCGAGATGATTCGGGGAGGAATTTTTTACTTATGTTAGGGTATTTGGAAGTTCTGCTTCCCCTCACGTCCTACCTTTGTATGTCCCTGATAAACTCATGGCTCGAGAAATTGCTTATCAAACCTGTGGAGAAGGAGGTTTGACTAAAGATTTGAAAGACAAAAATAAGGCTATCTGGCCGCAGTTTCCTGTAGCCTGTGGGGCCTTTTCGCTATTTGATGTAGGCCATGCATTCAAAGAAGTAAAAAATATAACGTGTTTACATTTATTCAATTTTTAGGAAGACCATTCGACCCTCATGATGTTGCTAAGAATTTCACTAATGCAGTCAAGATAAAGGTGTTTTCTGGAGAAGATGATTTATTTGATGAAATATTCCAATAGAAAAGAGCACTTGAAGAAATTCTACATGCAGCCCAAATGCAATTCTCTCCAGAAGAATTTCAAAAGTTCAAAATATACAGGGAAAGAAGGTTAGCCAGTATTCCTTTGGAAAAACTACGCCTAGAACCTGTAAGGGAACCAACTCCAAGGGTTAGTCTTAGTGGAAGTTTAGGCACAAATGGATCTAAATCCAAATCTAGAAAAGAAACATCTGAACATTCTAAAAGATCCGAAAGTGAACAGGATAAGAGCGAAGGGTCAGTAAAGGATACTGCCTAGTCAACGAAACTTCTACAGCAACAGGTTTTTACCTCTCCACAAAGAGATGCTCCCCCTCTTGTCGTTCAGCTGCTGTCAGTCACAACCGAACTAGATAAAGAATGGGAAACCTTCAGTGACTTGATCAATCTTGAAGGACAAACCATAAAGACACATGTGAGCAATGCACAGGAAACAAAAGAAGTAGTCACGAGAATAGTTAGCAATGTCTCAGATATGGAGCATATTCCTATTGCCCCATCCTTTGAGCTTATGCTCAAAATAGAAGAAATTCCTCCTCTTGATGTATTTTATAGCCCACAACACAAAGAAGTAGTGAGAAGATAGAGGAAGAAAAGGAAATTGGAAAATGTTCTCTCTCATGACGCAGAACAATTAGACGTCCTATGGCAAGATCCCACTACCAATCCCACTAAGAATCTCACCAAACTATCTCAAATCGCAGAAGGTACAACAACTGCTAAAAGAAAAGGAAGACCAAATACAAGTTTTGCAACAACAATTGCAACAAGCCAACGCCAACAATGAAGCACAAAAATAGCTTGAAAGGTGCAAGACTTCCAACAAATGCAGATAGGCTACCAGAAAAGTTTGGATGAGAAAGGAAAATAGTTACAGGATCTACAGGAAATGCACAAGGACAATCCTAAACTCACAGAATTTATCACAGAATCCATTTCCTTGAATGAACAATTACTACAGCAGCAGGAAGCATTGGGCCAAAAAATATTATAGTGGAACTATTATTGTGAAATAAGTGATAAAACCACTAATCAAGTTGTAGATTTACGAAGTGATTATGATTTAATTGATAAACGGGTGACTGAATATTTGGCTTGGCAAGAAACAGATGAGGGAAAAAGAGCAGGTGCACCAAGGATCAATGAAAATCACAAAGAAATGCTCTTTAACAAATGGGACAAACAAATCAGGGAGGCAGAGCAAGCAACAGAAGGAGCAGCCACGATAGCAAACAGTATTATTGATTGTGTAAATGAAAATTTGCACAGGGCAAATTTGATTGCAGATACCACTCCAAGCTATTTACCTAACGTACAACAACTAGAGACAGACTGGAAGCAGAAGGCCCAAGAAAAGGCAGAAGCAATCCAAGGGTTAACCAAGTTGAACTGGGATTATTACTGGGCTTACTTGGTAAAGCCACATAGCCAGTGGATGACTCTCAAGTGTATCATCAATTCGGCCGAAAAGATGGTGCCAGCTCTTGTCGATTTGGTTTTCTCAGCTCAGCTAAAATCGGAAGTCGTCCACCCAACTCTTCTCAAACAGATGCTGCATGCGTGCGATTTCAAAGACCAGATACATAAGTAGTTTTAATTTTAGATTCAATTTTAGTTTTAATTTTGTTTTCTTTTCCTGAAATAAGGATAGTCATTTAAACCGCATCCTACATTTTTGTAATAATTTATTTTTAGATTTAGTTAGTATTATTTAAACCCTTCTCATGCATTTAGAGAAGGGTTCTGAAATTTATCAAAAGCTTATCCCCAGAACATGCACTTATGTACCCTCTGAGGAGGTTTTGATGAATGAATGGAACAAGATTTATTGATATTTGCATTTGATATCTGCTACTGATGTTGCACTTTTTTACTCTTAGTGGATGTTTGATCAAGAAGAGATAAATCATTATCGCTTGAAGCTCATGAGTAGGACTAGTTATAAATGGTACTTCTATATCTTAACTATTTCTGCCCTTGTGTTAAAGTGATTTTCATGTTCAGTTATTTATATATTGATGTATGAATGCCTGATTTATCACTTGGCACTTTTGTACGGTGATAGCTATTTATTTATGCTTAATCTATGAATAGCTTACTATGCGATATGTTTTTCACATCTGTTTCGTCTAACTTTTTATACGAAGTGGTTCATCTTTATTGATTTATTTTCTCATAACAGTTGAATTATCTTTATTACCAGTTGTTATTTGAAATCATTTTAGATTGCATAAAAGAAAGGTTACACCTCGAGTTAGTGTAGATTTAGATATTTCTGCTTATTAGAATACAATTTCCATATTATTAGATTAGAGTTAGAGTAAAATTATTCCATTTAGAAACTGTTAGAAAGATAAATATCAGTCCATCATACACACACACACAAATTGGGAAACTGGTCCCATATCCCCAGTCGGACCCACTATACCAAACGGAAAAGGAGCTACTAACCAAGGTCCGGATTGGGTGGGTATCCCCCTTGTTGTAGACCTGATTTTCGGGGCTTCAACACAATCTATACATAGATATTTATATGCAATTCTATTATCTTGTTCATTAGATTTGTTATCCTTACTCACTACATTTAGTCTAGAATTTTCAGCCAACAAGTTTATTCTCTTAGCTTGACATTTTGCCTCTGATAGGATCTTGGCCAAACCTTACCCCTTTATTAATTTAGCTATATTGATGTCCATATCATACTTTTGTATTTTTTTTATCCACATTCCTCTTCTTCCTTTGTTGTCTCCCTCTCTCAAAACATATTTGATTGTTGTATTAGGAACATAAGTTGTGATTGTCGAAAATAGGGTATATGTTCTAAATTACTTCAAGGCTTTGACCAGAGCATATGTTTTTTTCTCCAAAATATTATATTTCATCTCTAAATCACTCAACACTTGACAAGAAAATTCCATAGGTTTCTCTTTGTTATCTTCATTTTTCTGCAACAACATAACTACAATAGTAGTTGGTGATGCAAAAGAAAAAATATGGAAAGGTTTCTCATAATTGGGACTAACTAGAACAGGAGCCCCCCCAAAAGCCTTTTTAATTCTTGAAAAATATTCTCTGGTTTGGGGTCCATTTGACATCTTTATCCTTTTCCAACGTATTAGTAATCTCCTTTATAATTTTTGCAAAATTTGGGATAAATCTCTTGATAAAATGTATTCTTCCCAGACAAATATGAATTTCATTCGTTTTTTCAAGGTAAAGGAATATTATTGATTTCCTCTCCTCAATCAGGATCAATTTTAACTCCTTCCTCTCATACGATATGACCCAACAATTTTCCTTCCCTAAGAGAAAAATGTGACTTCTTGGGATTCAAGGACAACCCATATTTTCTACACTTTTTTTGTCGCTACGACAAACACACTCAAAATTTTTTCCTACACTTGAATTTTGGAGCCTACTAAGGATATTGCAATCACTTCTTGGTCAGTTGATTCCCATTTAAGTCTTTGAGCTCCCTCTTGGGTTAAAGGAGTTGAAGTCACTTGCTTGCACATGTTAAGTATACAACAATTTCAAGGTAACATTTTTTACGCAAACTTGTACAGGCATAACACATTCCATTGAGACTATGCATATGTGATGATCAACCCATGTTGACAGTCAATGTGTGCTTTCATTGATAGTCTCTCACTTTTGATTGTGTTTTTGATTTTGATTTGGTGAGTTTTCTGAACTGTCTCTTTTGTGTGCCTTCACTTTCCTGGGTGTCCCTTTCATGTTTTCGACTGTTGTCTTCACATGATTTCATCCTAATTAGTGTAGTTTTCATGTCATCTTGGATTTGTCATGTTTTCTTTCACTGTCGTTCACATATTGCAAGTGGCTTTCACACTTTTCTCTTTATATAGTAAATGTTTTCTTTTGGCATGGGAATTCTCGCTTATCGTGTAAAGTGGAGTTTTGGCTTGTTTCAAAGGGTAACTTTGGTTTTGATTAGTCCCTCTAGTCATGTAGACTTGTTTTACACTAATTTCCAAAGTTTTATTCATTATCGCACAAGTGTCATCACTGTGATCGGAAAATGTACCTTTAGTGTCGCACTTGGGGAAATTCATCACAATGTTGTCACATTGAAGGAAGTATGCTGTTCATGTATTCTGAGTGATCAATGTTTTGTCTTGAATTTTTCACTTTGGCTCACTAATTCCACACTTAGCCTCATCTAGATAATTTCACTCCTGAGCAACCTGACCTCACTCAACCTTCCTGAACTACACATTGCATAGTCTTAACCCTCAATCCATACACTTTCCTCTTGGAACTGCACATTGCATAGTCACAATGCCCATATTCAACCCTTCAACAACATAACTGTGCAATTTTTGCCTCCCAGACAACCTTAACTGTGCATTGGGAAACTTCAAGCCTCAAGCCTCAACCTTGAGCCCTTAAACCCCTCAACTATGAAATCTCCCAACTTGTTATTTTTTCTGAACTCTGCATTGGGAAATTTTAAGCCTTAAGGTTGACCTCCTTAGTTCCTCAACTAATCAGTCACTTAGCTCAGACCCTTAGAAATGCGCACTACGCAGTCTGAAACCTCAGGCCTCCCACTTGAGCCCTTGAGTCCCTCAACTATGCAGTCCCTTTTCCCAGACCTCTATAACTATGTATTATGCAGTCTTAAGGCTCAAGCCTCTAGCCTAAGTCCTTGAGTCCCTCAATTGCACAATCCTTTGACCTTGGCCATCCTAAATTATGCATTGTGCAGTCTCAAGCCTCAGTCTCAGACCTTGGCCTCTGGAACTACACAATCCTTGAGTCAATCATTCAATCAATCACTAGTTCTAGCCCTAACAAGTGATTTCATAAAACATATTAGGATAGGGGTTTATCAAAATTACGTTGTCTTGTCATGAGTGGTTTGCAGTCACAGGTATTCTATTATGTTGTGACAAAATGATTATGAAGGAGATGGAGAAGGAGACCTTTCTATAAGACACTTAAGGAGATAAGGAACTAAGATAATCATTAGGAAAGAATACAAAGGAATATAGGATTACAACAGAAGACCAAAGGTCAAGAACACATGAAAAATACATCTAATTTACAACCTTTTGGAGGGTGGATATGAAGAAAAAATAATATTTCTCATGAAGTTGAAGTATTGTATACATCTCTTATTGAAGACAGAAAGAAATAAGTAGCAATAAGGACAACTTAGCACTGCTACATCATGCAATCCATGTCATCAGTGTCAGGTAATGTCCCATCACGATTCATTATTTGCCACATCATTTTTGGATTATGTAAATCCAATATCAAAGAAATGTAATGTAAAATGGAAGTCCAAGGGTCATCCATGTAATATGAAAAGTCATGTAGGAAGTTGAAAGGTCATTGATAAGTCAAACAGTCATGAGGGCAGTCCAAGAGTCACAAGGGATGTGAATGATCACCCTATTTATTATATATACACCCTCATTAATCATGTAAAGGACTTTTCACCTTGGCTCCTCCTATCAGGCATTGGAAAGGAAGAGAGTTTTTTTGGAGAAGCGAGTGATTGCTCTAATTCTCCACTATCAGGGCTAGTGGTGTTCACTATATTGACGTATCTTGGAAAATTTACTCAATTGAGAAGCCCATTGAACCAACATGCTTTCATGTATATTTCATGAATATTGTAAGACCATTCTTTAAATGCTTTTAATGTATGTTGTTTTCATTTGTACTCACGAAATTGAATTATTTGTGTGGCTTTCATACTTATCTTGTTGAAGGTGTGTTGTATTTTCATTAACAATCATTGCTTCCTTGTGAACTATTTTGTTGGTAGATGAATGATTCATTGATATGTATATGCACATGTGCCTTTTCCAAATTAGTACTATTACTTTTCTTTAAAGGGCCCAATTTTCTCTTCCATTTTGGTAGAAGGATCTTGATACTTTCCATCACTGAACATTTCACAAGGCATACTCACTTGTTGATCTGAATCTACTTGTGTGTTACTCTCTTGTGTTGAACTTTGTAGCCAAGGAAAATCTACAAGGATATATGGAAAATAGGCTGAAATTATGGATAGGGCTCCTAATCCAAATGGTGTGAGGTCTAATTGGGATTTTATGTAGGGGATACCCCCTTGGTTGACATATTTCCTGCATCGTCAACAAAATGGCGCTAGAAGGAGGTCCAAATGACATGTTGTGCCTATTAGGTTCCTATACCAATAGGAGTCATAATTTTGAGTGACTAAGCTGAAACCTTGTAATATTGTACATACCTTTGCTTTCTGCAAATGTTTTCCATATTAAAAAATAAAGAAATGTAAAGAGGGTATGTCCTAAAAGAATAATAAAAGGACAAAAGAATAAGAAAAGGTCAAAAAAGAAAGATATATGAACCCCAAAAGACAAAAAGAGACCATGAAAGTGTGCAAGTCAAAATGCCATTGCTATTTACTTTTATGCATAATAATGATTGTGTGCAGCTTGTTACTCATGCCACAATCCATGGTAATCAAATTGTTTAATCTTGATTATACCATGCTTTGAATTTTATGTTTATAGTTAGTGAATAAAATCTGACCAAACAGTGTAATCTTGGTAGATCATTAGATAGGTAGAGTAAATAAAAGGAGCTCATCAGTTTAATCTGAGCCCTTGGATGTGATAAGGTTAGAATTAGATAGTTTACTTTGTAAAAGAAAAGAAAAAGATTGATAAGGGTTTGCTAGCCTAAATGCACCCAAATAAAATGAAGAAAAAATGGTAGGATGAGTAAATGGGTAAGTAGTAGAAAGGTTGCAGAAATATCATGTGATTACACAAAAGCATTTATGTCATGGTTTTAAATGCATCTTTCAAATGAGCATAAGTAGTAAAAAAAGCAAAGACAATGGTTCACAATATGGTTTATTTAACATCCCCTCATTCATTTCACCCCTTTACTTCACTAATTTTCCATAAATAGATTCTAGTACTTAAATCCTAAAAGTAAAAAAGGCTCAGAGAATTTCTCTGACTTTTAGAGGGACCAAACCCTCGACTTAATGACTTAGGGGGACAAGTACTAGAACCCCCTTCATGAAAACACATTCCCCCTTCATTTCCCCTCATTTCCCTAATAAAATCACACTTTCCTAGGGTTGACATCATTTACCTAGGAAAAGTGGGAACCCCCTTGTAAAACCCTTTCACACAAAAAACCCACCAAAAGCTTTTATCCTAAGTATAAATCAAAATGCACAATCACATACACTTTACCCTTTTTTACTTAGGAAAAACCACTCTGCCATCATTTTCATACTAATTAACTAACTCTATTATATAAATCCATTATAACCCTTTTCCCGTAAATAATTAAAACCCTATATAGAATATCCCAACCCCTTAGTTTTAATAAAAACTAATATAAACTACCCCTTATCCCGATATAATCTCACTTAATTTACCTAACCCCAGTAAAATTTAAGTTAATCCCGCGTCGGCCTCACCCAACTCCCTAATCCCTCATTAAAGCCCGACCCGATCACTTAACCCTAGATTAGTCCCTAAACTAATCCCGAACCACCATAACTAAATCCCTGGGCCCCAAATCAACCCTCGTTATTTTCCCCTGTGCAGCTTTGCCTCCTGGATATCGTTGATCTTCCCTCCCCCACATCCAACGGCCCCCGATGCTACGTGTTAGATGATGTATGGCATCGGGTGACCCCTCCTGAATACCACCCGTACCACAAAAGCGGTGTGATGGTCCTCCAAAACTGCTTCCCCCACTTAACCAAAAATTGTCACTATTCATCTGAAAGTGAACCTGCTAAAAATTAATCGTTTTCTTTATAGAAGACAACCAAGCGTTCTTTTGCCCTTTTTCATGCATTCTCTGTGTAAATTCTAAAAACCATTGCCAACCACTGTAAACACCTAATTTACCCAAAGACTTCCAATTCTGCTCTAGAAGACATTGCATATAGCCAGCCAACCTTTTCAAACCGTACCAAGAATACGCCAACCATTGCAGCTGCCGTGAACCAGTAATTTCAGAGCCAAATCGCCCAACTAGTTTATGGGATGGAAGTTATTTTTCCATCTTCCTTGGGAACACAAGTGATGAAGTTTCTTCAAGAAATGCAGGTTGAACCAAATAGTATCCATAGAAGAATCAACCAAACAATTCATCTTCAACAAACCAGGGAAGAAGTCTATATCAGGTCTCAAGTTGTGCAGGAAAGGGTTAAAAATATTTTTGATAAAAGAACCAAGGCTGAAGATTTCTACCTTGGTGACAAGGTGCTCAAGTGGGATTCAAGGAGGGAAGATCAAGGTAAACATGGGAAATTTGATTTCCTATGGAAAGGCCCATATGTAATTTACGCTTTCAGAGGTAATAATGCTTTCTTCCTGAGAGAGCTTGATGGTACAACAGAAGAAGGTGGGCCAGTGAATGATCAAATGCTAAAACATTATTTTGAGCCTAGTTACTAATTTTTCATTTCCCATTTGTACATATTCTATTTTCAAAAGTCTAGTTTGGATTGGATGGTGATTTTTGAAGTTGAAGCCCAAAGAGAAGGCCCTAAGCTTTGAAAGATCTACTATCATAAGTATCAATAATGCAGAGGCATAGAGGAAAATTTTGCAAGGAAACATCAACAACAATTCAGAGGCTACTGATCTAGAAAGTTCTTGACATTTCACTAGAAAATGCCATCCCCAAGTGGAGCCACTGTTAGGTTCCTATACCAATAGGAGTCATAATTTTGAATGACTAAGGTGAAACCTTGTAATATTGTACATACCTTTGCTTTCTGCAAATGTTTTCCATATTAAAAAATAAAGAAATGTAAAGAGGGTATGTCCTAAAAGAATAATCAAAGGACAAAAGAATAAGAAAAGGTCAAAAAAGAAAGATATATGAACCCCAAAAGACAAAAAGAGACTATGAAAGTGTGCAAGTCAAAATGCCATTGCTATTTACTTTTATGCATAATAATGATTGTGTGCAGCTTATTACTCATGCCACAATCCATGGTAATAAAACTGTTTAATCTTGATTATACCATGCTTTGAATTTTATGTTTATAGTTAGTGAATAAAATCTGACCAAATAGTGTAATCTTGGCAGATCATTAGATAGGTAGAGTAAATAAAATGAGCTCATCAGTTTAATCTGAACCCTTGGATGTGATATGGTTAAAATTAGATAGTTTTCTTTGTAAAAGAAAAGAAAAAGATTGATAAGGGTTTGCTAGCCTAAATGCACCCAAATAAAATGAAGAAAAAATGGTAGGATGAGTAAATGGGTAAGTAGTAGAAAGGTTGCAAAATATCATGTGATTACACAAAAGCATTTATGTCATGGTTTTAAATGCATCTTTCAAATGAGCATTAGCAGTAAAAAAAGCAAATACGATGGTTCATAATATGGTTTATTTAACATCCCCTCATTCATTTCACCCCTTTACTTCCCTAGTTTTCCATAAATAAGTTCCAGTACTTAAATCCTACAAGTCAAAAAGGCTCTAAACATTTCTCTGACTTTTGGAGGGACCGAACCCTTGGCTTAATGACTGAGGGGGACAAGTACTACAACCCCCTTCATGAAAACACATTCCCCCTTCATTTCCCCTCATTTCCTTAATAAAATTTTTATCCTAAGTATAAATCAAAACACGCAATCGCATACACTTTATCCTTTTTGACTTAGGAAAACCCACTCCGCCATAATTTTCATACTAATTAACTAACTCTATTATATAAATCCATTATAACACTTTTCCCGTAAATAATTAAAACCCTATATAGAATATCCCAACCCCTTAGTTTTAATAAAACGTAATATAAAATACACCTTATCCTGATATAATTTCACTTAATTTACCTAACACCGATAAAATTTAAGTTAATCCCACGTCGGCCTCACCTGACTCCTTAATCCCTCATTAAAGCCCGACCTGATCACTTAACCCTGTATTAGTCCCTAAACTAATCCTGAACCACCATAACTAAATCCCTGGGCCCCCCATCAACCCCCGTCATTTTCCCCCACGCAGCTTCGCCTCCCGATTACCGTTGATCTTCCCTCCCACAAATCCAACGGCCTCCGATGCTACGTGTTAGATGATGTGTGGCATTGGGTGACCCCTCATGAATACTGCTCACACCACAAAAGAGGTGCGATGACCCTCCAAAACTACTTCCCCCACTTAACCGAAAAACTGTCACTATTCATCTAAAAGTGAACTTGCCAAAAATTAACCATTTTCTCTATTAAATGCCACGAAGCCTTCTTTTGCCCTTTTTCACGGATTCTCTTTGTAAATTCTAAAAACCATTGTCAACTGATGCAAATGCCTGATTTACCCATAGACTTCCAATTCCTCTCCAGAAGATGCTGCAGACAGCCATCCAACCTTTTTGGATCGTACTAGGAATACGCCAACCATGGCAGCTGCTGTGAACCAGTAATTTCATAGCCAAATCACCCAACTAGTTTATGGGATAGAAGCAGTTTTTCCATCTTCCTTGGGAACACCACTGATGAAGTTGCTTCAAGAAATGCAGGTTGAACCAAATAGTATCCAGAGAACAATCAACAAAACAATTCATCTTCAACAAACCAGGGAAGAAGTCTATATCAGGTCTCAAGTGTGCAGGAAAGGGTTAAAAATATTTTTGATAAAAAAACCAAGGCTTAGTATTTCTACCTTGCTGACAAGGTGCTCAAGTGGGATTCAAGGAGGGAAGACCAAGGTAAACATGGGAAATTTGATTTCCTATAGAAATTCCCATATGTCATTTATGCTTTCAAAGGTAATAATGCTTTCTTCATGAGAGAGCTTGATGGTACAGAAGCAGAAGGTGGGCCAGTGAATGGTCGAATGCTAAAACATTATTTTGAGCCTAGTTACTAATTTTTCATTTCCCATTTGTACATATTCTATTTTCAAAATTCTACTTTGGATTGGATGGTGATTTTTGAAGTTGAAGCCCAAAGAGAAGGCCCTAAGCTTTGAAAGATCTACTATCATAAGTATCAATAACGGAGAGGCATAGAGGAAAATTTTGCAAGGAAACATCAACAATGATTTAGAGGCTACTGATCTAGAAAGTTCTAGACATTTCACTAGAAAATGCCATCCCCAAGTGGAGCCATTATTAGGTTCCTATACCAATAGGAGTCATAATTTTGAATGACTAAGGTGAAAACTTGTAATATTGTACATACCTTTGCTTTCTGCAAATGTTTTACATATTAAAAAATAAAGAAATGTAAAGAGGGTATGTCCTAAAAGAATTATCAAAGGACATAAGAATAAGTAAAGGTCAGAAAAGAAAGATATATGAACCCCAAAAGAAAAAAAGAGACTATGAAAGTGTGCAAGTCAAAATGCCACTGCTATTTACTTTTATGCATAATAATGATTGTGTGCAACTTGTTATTCATGCCACAATCCATGGTAATCAAATTGTTTAATCTTGATTATACCATGCTTTAAATTTTATGTTTATAGTTAGTGAATAAAATCTGACCAAACAGTGTAATCTTGGCAGATCATTAGATAGGTAGAGTAAATAAAATGAGCTCATCAGTTTAATTTGCGCCCTTGGATGTGATAAGGTTAGAATTAGATAGTTTACTTTGTAAAAGAAAAGTAAGAGATTGATAAGGGTTTGCTAGCCTAAATGCACCCAAATAAAATGAAGAAGAAATGGTAGGATGAGTAAATGGGTAACTAGTAGAAAGGTTGCAGAAATATCATGTGATTACACAAAAGAATTTATGTCATGGTTTTAAATGCATCTTTCAAATGAGCATAAGTAGTAAAAAAAGCAAAGACAATGGTTCACAATATGGTTCATTTAACATCACCTCATTCATTTCACCCCTTTACTTCAATAATTTCCCATAAATAAGTTCTAGTACTTAAATCCTACAAGTCAAAAAGCCTTAGAGCATTTCTCTGACTTTTGGAGGGACCAGACCCTCTGCTTAATGACTTAGGGGGACAAGTACTAGAACCCCCTTCATGAAAACACATTCCCTCTTCGTTTCTGTAATAAAATCACACTTTCCTAAGGTTGACATCATTTACCTAGGAAAAGTGGGGACCCCCTTGTAAAACCCTTTCACACAAAAAACCCACCCAAAAGATTTTATCCCAAGTATAAATAAAAACTCGCAATCGCATACACTTTACCCTTTTTTACTTAGGAAATGCCCCTATACCATCATTTTCATACTAATTAACTAAGTATATTATATAAATCAATTATAACCCTTTTCCCATAAATAATTGAAACCCTATATAGAATATCCCAACCCCTTAGTTTTAATAAAAACTAATATAAAATACCCCTTATCCTGATATAATTTCACTTAATTTACCTAACCCTGGTAAAATTTAAGCTAATCCTGCATCTGCTTCACCCGACTCCCTAATCCCTCATTAAAGCCCGACCTGATCAATTAACCCTGGATTAGTCCCTAAACTAATCTCGAACCACCATAACTAAATCCCTGTGCCCCCATCAACCCCTATCATTTTCCCCCGTGTAGCTTTACCTCTCGACTATTGTTGATCTTCCCTCCCCCACATCCAATGACACACAATCATATCGGCCACGCCCGATGGCTGAACAATAACCCCCCGATAAAGTGGTTTTCATCCCAGCCCCAGATGCTATGTGTTAGGCGATGTATGGCATTGGGTGACCCCTCCCAAATATCGCCCGCACCACAAAAGTGGTGTGATGGCCATCCAAAACCGCTTCCCCCACTTAACTGAAAAACCATCACTATTCATTCGAAAGTGAACCCGCCAAAAATTAACCGTTTTCTCTATAAAAGACCACGAAGCCTTATTTTGCCCCTTTTCACGGAATATCTGTGTAAATTCTAAAAACCATTTCCAACCAGTGCAAACACTTGATTTACCCAAAGACTTCCAATTATGCTCCAGAAGACGCTGTAGACAGCCAGCCAACCTTTTCAGATTGTACAAGGAATATGCCAACCATTGCAGGTATTTCACTACGAAATACCTCTTACCCCTACAAAATTTCAAAACCTTTGGCCTATGCAGTATTTTGAATTAAGAAATTGAGTAAAAATATTGTCAATTAAAGAAATTACTTGCCTAAACCCTCTAATAAACCCCCCAGAGCATAATTCAAATCCACAAGAACTGAATTATGGTTGCCCCTGTCTCTATGGACGTTAGACCCATTACTACTCCACATTTAGACCTAGACCACCTTCCCTTGGCTGACAGGGATTTCCAAATCAAGGACACAACTACAATAGAGCTCCTACTTAAAATCCATTGCTTAAGAAAAGACAAATACCTAAACCATACAGATGATATTGGCCTCTGGGAGTCTAATTTACCCAGATACCAGTTCCCCCAAGTTCATATCTTTCTAGAAATCATCCATATGTGCTATGCATGCTATGTCCCAAGCCATAGAGCCATAATGTCTCATGACCAGAACGTTCTATTCACTATCACAGCTGAGTCAATTAATGAAATGTTGCAGTTTCAACCAGTGTCAAACCTAACCCCACTCTCAATTGGAGACCCGTTGGACTAGTATCCTAAGCTAAGCCCATCAAGATTGGCCAAGTTGTTTCAAACCTTCATTAGAGAAGAAAAGAAAATCCCTAAGGAACCCCCTCCATATGTTGCAACTAATTTTTCTCAATGGGGCCAGAACATTGTAACCATGATATCCCGTGTTTTGGGTTACTCTACCAGTGAATACATTGATGAACTTATTCTTGCTTTCATGTCCATCTATACCCCAGGGCAGCCTCCTACAATCATATATGACTTTTCTAGTTTCATAGTTGATAGGATGCATGAGCAGTTCACAAGAATGGGAAATGAGATAGTATTCAAATACTCCTCAATTTTGTACCATCTATTTTTATATTATCAACTAGATAAGTTTCCCTTTACTCTCCAGAAGCTTGACACCAAGGGCTAGCCCAGATCTGTCATCTTTTGGACCCCACTTTTCCATGAGTTTAGATCACCTTATACATACTCTGACTTCATAGACTCTTTTGTGCATCCAATCATGACTATGCTCACTGGGAATCCTCCACCTAGGATAAGCCCAGAGATAAAGAGAGTCCTCCAGCTTTCCAAGAAAACCAAAGTGGGTGATTGGTACCTTTACCAAAACCACACAGAAATCAGAATATATGGTTGCCTACTTGCACCATATAAGTTGCCAAGATACCTCCCTATGAGGTTGTTTGCCTTAGAATATTATAGACAGATCATCAATGCAGATGAGGTCAACTTTGTCAATGCCAAGAAGAAGACCAATTTCAAAATCAAAGATCAGTTAGGTCCCTTCATATGAAATTCCAGAGAGGCGGGGAAAGAGGTAGATCTAATCCTGTAAAGCCTGAAATTCCAAAGAAGTTTTGTATGGAGGTATGACCCTTTAGAGTTCATTGCCAAGAAAAGGAAAAAGGTTAAGCTAGGACCTTTTATCCACCACACCATACCAAAGATAGAGGCATATGCAAATCAAATAGAATGGGTGGAAAATACCCTAGTAGACAGTGACAGTACAAGGGTAGATGTAGAAAATGCTCTGATTGATTTGGAAAAGCAGCTTGATGAGAGAACTTTCCTGTAGGTACCAAAAGAGAAAGAAAGAGCCATGAGCACCCCTCCAGTCACACAGACTCCTCAGAATGAGGAGAAAAATCCAAAAAGAAACAGAGAGGGAGCTTCCACTTCAGGAATGGACACCTCTAATTTGCAGCAGGAAACAAGTCACAACAAGAGGCAAAGGCTCAATCTGGCCTCTAAACAGGAATACATAGAAGGATCAGCACAGGTTACCAACACAGAGGTATAAAGAAGTAGGCCCACTACTCCATCTGAAGACATACAAAAGCCTTCCACATCACAAACTCAGATGTTGGAAAGGCAACTTAGTGTGGAAGTGTCTTCCTTCAGTAGGCCTTCTGACAAAGACCAGGATATAAAGGACATGTATAAGGAAATCAAAATGAGGAATGAGAGGCTTAAAGACCAAATATATGCCCAATACCTAAAGCTCACTCCCACAAATCAAACAAGGCTAATGTCTGCCTTTGACATCAAGGAGGGAAAGTTGTAGATGTCCTTTATCAAACCTACAGCTCAGCAGCCCAAAACATCATCAGATTACAAGAGGGTTGACTTTGAAGTGTTGGCAAGGGATATTCATCCCATAGACCAAATAGAACTGCACAAACAGGTTGGAGAGATGATATACTCCACCCTAATAGGTAAAGCCATAGCTTCCCATCAGCTACAAAATTCAGTAAACAACATCTCAGCCTAGTTTCAATTGGAGAAGGCCTCCTCACAGGCCAAGGATACGAGGATTAAGTCTTTGGAAGACTTAATTATTGAATTGGGACACGATCCTAAGGATATTAAAGCTATTGAGTAGCTGATAAAGAAGAAGAACGATGATATTGTTGCACTGAAGAAGCAATTGAAAATTCCCCAGCTGCAACATCCTCAAACACTTGAAGTCATAAAGAACCAAACCAAACATGAAGAGTTGATGGAATTGGTATTAAAGCTCAATGATCAACTCAGGGAGATAGAGAAAGAATTGGATAGCTTGATCCAATTGAAACAGACTGACATTGCATCAAATTCTACAAGTTTCGTCCCTACTTTGTCTACAACAGTCCTTTCTACACTGGCAACTTCACTTGCACCAACAGCTCCACCTGCTATAACATTGCTAGTAACAGCAGAATCTACCACAACAACATATGTATCAGGAGAAAAGGCTACAAAATTAGTTAAAGCCATGGAAGAGATTTCAATTCAAGCTACAGAAATGAAAAGACTAAAGGAAAAGGTGACAAGTTCAGGGATTGATTATAAACTTGCACAGATAATGCAAAAAGAAGAAACTTAGAAGGCCAACAGAATGAGTGAAAGGGTCAAAGCCTTGGAGAAGGACTTGACATTAGAGAAACCCCTTGGGCAAGCCAAGGAACTATTATGGGCCAATATCATTGACTCCATCAAGGATATTTGGCCATCTATTCAAGTTATTTTTGAGCAAACAGAACTGATAAAGATAGCTATAGTAGCTATTCAGAAAGTCAAAGAGGAATTGGGGGATAAGCCAGAGGATGCCAATAGACTCATCCATTTCCTTAACAACAAAAACAGATATGAGCTTTAGGAGCTCAATATAGAAGACAAGACTGAAACCATTTTGGAAATAAGGAAGGTCCTTTCCAAAAGAAACCTAATGCTAAACTTAGAAGAAAAGTGCCATAACATGTAGGTGGCCATTGATAGATTCATGGCCAAATTCCAAATTTTGAGGGAGAAAGGATTGCCTAGTCCATTGGTCATCAATGAAAAACTTATGACATAGCTGGACTATGATAACAGATTAAGGCAGTTGGCTAAGGAACAAACTAGCACTTCATCTATAAAAGCAATGCCAATAGGCAAAGTTTTGTATAGCACCTTTGAGAACTTGTTTTTTCTCTAGCATGAGATTAAACACTTATTCATCACAAAGCCCAATTTTTCCAAGTATACCGAGGCCAATGAGATATATAGGAGGATGATGAATGTCAAATTACCTAATGCAGAATGGTGGGAGACAATGACTGATTTATTGTGAGAAATTTACTGCAAAAAGTGACTGCATAGTAAAAATAGAACAACTAGGTAAAATAGATGAAAACAAGACAGCAGGGTCAAAGAGTGTCAGGGTGAAAGAGTATCAGGTGAAAGATCAAAATTGAAGAAGATTCGAGTGTAAAAAGACCACAACTGCAAGCCAGCATAAAGGGCTACAAATCCAACCATAAAAGCCAGCAATACCACAATAAAAGGGACAACATGAAATAGTTCAATAGCTGTCTCTATCTTCTTGCAAGAAGATACTTGTATTTCCTAGAATAAATCTCAAGTTTGTTTTGAGATATTTTGTAATAGTTTTTGTATAAATACTTCACCATTCAAAGTATGTAGGGTGGATTCTTAGATATTTCTATAGACTTTCTTGATCAAAAGATTGTAAGCTATTGTATCATTGTTTGGACCAGCAAGCTGGATTAATGAATAAAGTCAAGACATTTCATTGGATTCATGTGTAGTGCAAAGTACAGACATGTATTTTCTCTTGTGTTGCTATCTTTCTTTAAAAGTTTTTCCATAATATTTAATGTATCTGAAATATGAATGCTATAATATGGAATGATATCTCAGAATTTGCTTCATTGCACTCTATTTTAACTATTATGCATTTTAATGTTTTCTGCAAATTATCTAAATTAAGGAATTCTTAGTTGCTCCTTAGTCTAGGTAGTCACCCTCTGATCTATAGTAAAGGATTCTTAATTTCCCTTTGCTTGTGATTAACCTTTGTTCCTCATTTTAATCCCGGTTTGAGAATTCTTAAGTGCTCTCCCACCCTGGTTAAGATTCATTCCATCCATTCGGCCCAAAGACCTACACTTTACTCTGCTAGCTTGCCCTTTGAACACTCCCTTTAATGAGTTAATTCTAGTTCTGCTGCCCTTCTTTGACTCCATAGCCCAATGGTCCAAAGACATCAATTTATCCATCTGTTTCAAGGATTCCACCATCCAACATCCAATACAAATCAAAACCCCCTGAACCTTCAAAACTAGCCTAAAATCCCAGCAAACAAAGCTAAATCATATAGAGAGAGCCCTCTCTGAGTCATAGGTTGGCTAGAGCCTATACTTAAAAGATTGGTTTGTGGTTACCTCGGTCCTTTCCTTCTTCTGAAAACTTCTATGGAAATTTTCTGAGTGATAACATAGTGACGACTCCACTGGGGACTTCGAATCCTTTGTCTTAATAAAGGTTTAAGAAAATCCCGAATTTTTATTTTAAGCCTCTTAAAGTCATTTGTTAGAAGTTCTTTAAAAAAAATCTCACAAAAACAATTAAAAAGTTTGAAATTCTGGCTTCCAGGAAGACTCATTTTACTAGGGCTAATCCAGACCCAAATCCTGCCCCAGTATTTGATAATCCCAACCTGATTTCAAGAAAATCCAAAAAAGAAGAAAGTTCAGTTAATCAGACACCTTTAGTTAAAGCTAATTCATGCCCTGATGAATGGTTATTTCTAGAAGAACTTGAATTTGATGAGTCATTTGATCTTTCATTATTTAGAACAAAATCTGAAAGTGCACTCAGTGAAACTGTTCTAGATCCTGAATTCGTTGTAGACCTTGAAGTTCAACAGGCCAACAAATCCATTGATGAGTACATTCTAAAATCTCCACAATCATCTGTTAATACTTCCACAACCCCTAAGCTTTCTGAAAAATATTCCATCACTTTAAGTTCACCATTGTTTCCATCATCTTCATCAATCATACCTTCTGAAGACCATTCTTCACTACCATTTGTACCTACTCTTCCTCACCAATCTATCATATCCCATTCACCACCTACTAGTCTTGGTTCTTCATCCACTCTTCATCTACATCTTAACCCCTCCCAGCCTACAGCCATGGCAAACAGATATGATCCTCTTGTTTTACCTGCTCCACTTGGTGCTATGCCAGTAGACTACCAGAGCAAAATCGTTCAATTTGATGGCATAGGACATTACACTGCACAATACCATGTTAATAAGACGATAGATTACTTTGAACTACATGAAATTGATATCGTGGATGTTCAAATGAGACTATTTGCTCAGACTTTAGCTGGTGATGTTAGGAAATGGTTTAGAGCATTGCCTGATAATAGTATTGATAGTTTAGAAGCATTTCATCAACAATTTTTGAACAGATGGGAAAAGAAGAAAAATCCCCTACAAATGATTTCAGAATATGAAAATATTAGAAGGGGACCTAATGAAACCATTCAAGATTACTGCACTAGATTTAACAGTATATATAACGCAATCCCAGTTAATCTTAGACCCCCACCTAACTTAGCCTTAATAAAGTTCCCTGATGGTTTTGACACAGATATGGCATTCCAACTTAGGGAAAGAAACCCCCCAACATTAGAAGAAATGAAAAGTGTAGCTATTAGTGTTGAAGCTAATTTGTTAGCTAAAAGAGCTAGAGTTAGAAATGAAAAGAGAGGAACTACTAAAGATGAAGCTTCACCATCTGACATCAAAATAGATAGTTTAGCCAAAAGTATGGAAAGACTAATGGATAGAATAGATAGCATAGGAAGGAAACCCCAATGGGATAATCAACAAGCACCTCTAGTTAGAAACCCGAAATTTAGAAAAAACCAAAATCAAAACATTGAGAAAAATGGACCGGATCAGAACATTAGGCCTCCTTTTCAAGAAAATTATGCAGAAACATCCCATCCTAAAGACCCAAAACAATACACACAAATCAATTTAATGGGATTAGATGATGAGGACACTGTTTTTCTAACCCAAGTTGAGCAAGAATTGCATATGCTGCAACAATTGCAAATCCAGTTTGGAGAGTCATTTGATTATAAACAAGTTTATGATTCTGCCATTTTTGAAGTGCATAAACAGTATAATCTAAGAAGCGGAAAGAACATTGATGTCCTTGACCAAACCAAGAAAACAGTGCAAAATCAACCTAAGAAAATCAAAGAAGCCCCGATTTCTAAAATCCTCCAGATTCTCCCCAGACAGAACCAGAATCCTTCTGGCCCCACCATTGTAGATATAACCCCTAAAGAACCAGTGGACAAACCTCAAAACACCAAATTTGAAAACCCACAAAAAGAGGTCCCCAATAAAGGAAAATAAGACCATCCTACTCAAATCCCTGCTGTGAAAATTCAAAACCCTCAAACAGAAAAAGCCCCTTTGCCATTCAATATAGGAGTAGAGGTGGATAAGATAAATATTTCATTCCATTTAACAGAACTAATCAAGAATGAAACTTACAAATCACGGATAAACAAGACCTTAAACATTGCTGAAAATGAGGATTTTGTTCACCTATTTGATGACCAACCAGAACTCATATTTGGTCCAGATGTTAATGGAAAACCACTAGAAGGAGGAGTACCACTTTTTTACATCAGCCTTGGTATCCATGATAAAATTCTACATAATGCAATGTTGGATTCTGGGGCCTCTCACAACTTAATGCCCAAATCAGTGATGGAGAAATTAAACCTAGACATTACAAGACCTTACAAGGACTTATTCTCATTTGACTCAAGTCAAGTAAAGTGTCTAGGATTGATTAAAGATTTGTGTGTTACTTTAGTCCAATATCCTGCCAAAAGCATCCTTATGGATATTGTAATGGATGATATCCCACCAAAGTATGGCATGCTGTTGTCCAGATCATGGGAAGCCAAACTTCAAGGATCCTTACAACTAGATATGTCATATGCAACAATTCTTGTTTTTGTACAACCTAAGAAGCTATATCGAGAAACCTTAATGAAATACATGGTAAGTACCCAGGATCGGCCTCAAAATTTTCCCATCTACTCCGTACATTCAGACATTGATTCTTTTATTTTGTATAATGCTGATCACACACAAGAAATTTCAGACAGTATTAATACAGAACCAAAAGAAATTGCAGTTTCTACACAAATTGAAACTAACCAAACTTCAGAATTTTTCAATGAACAAAGTGGCCAAATTGCTGTAAGTGATGAAAAGTTTGTTGCACCAGATAGTGAAAATTATGAGCATGAGATATTATGGCATCTTGAATTTGATGGGTCAGTCAATAAGTTTGGAGTAGGAGCAGGAGTGTGGATATATAATTTGGAGAATAATCACTCAGAAGGCCATGCATACAGACTGAATTTTAAATGTACTAACAATATGGCTGAGTATGAAGCATTAATTTTAGGTCTTAAATTAGTTAGGAATCTTGGAGCTAAAAGAGTTTCTATCATGGGAGACTCTAAACTAGTTATAAAATAGATAGATGTTGTATATATGACAAAGGACCCTAGATTAAGTTGCTATAGAGGAACTATTGTAGAAATACTTAACACTTTCCTAGAAACCAAGCTTGCAATAATCCGTAGAAAACACAATATGCAAGCTCATAGTTTAGCAAAGTTTTCCAGTACTTGCAAGTTACCCTTCCAACCTAACCATCAGTACACTGCTGAAGTTAGGCATAGACCTGCAATTCTAGATAATTTGAAGAATTGGAAGTATTTTCTAATGATAAACAGATAAATAACTTTTTAAATTTAGAAGAAGAGTTTGCAAATCACAACATAGATACTGATACATCCATAGATCCTGACTCTAAGGATGAGTTAGAAATTAATGAGATAGAAGGTGATGAACTAGATAGATTAAACCCAACTAAATTTACTAAATTAGATGTAGATAACTTAGAGCGAATTGAGATAGATGAAATAATAAGTGAAGAACCCAAAGTAATTAATCTCAAGGATAACTTCTTACCAAAGGGATTAACCCCTCTGGAAGATTTATTTGATTCAAATGATGTTCCTAGGAAACCTAAAATGGAACCAGTAAGGTCTGATATAGAGGAATGTAATATAGGCACCAATGAAAATCCTAAACTGATCAAACTTTCAAAATCATTACCTCCCACTGAAAAAGTAAAATACATTGAGTTGCTGAAAGAATTTCAGGATGTTTTTGCTTGGAGTTATGAGGACCTCAAATCCTATGACACCAAAATCATCCACCACATAATCCCTATTAAAGAAAATTAAAAGCGTTTCAAAAAAAGCCTTAGAAGGATCAATCTTATCTTATTACCTTCAATTGAAAAAGAAATTCAGAGGATGTATGATGCCAAAATAATTGCACCAATCAGATTTTCTGATTGGGTCTCAAACTTGGTGCCAACCAGGAAGACAACTGGTGAGATCAGACTCTGTGTGGATCTCAGATCAGCAAAGTGTCATTAAAAGACAATTACCCTCTCCCCAAGATGGATCACATTTTACAAAGGGTAGTTGGATCAACCAGAATCTCATTATTGGATGGGTTTTCTGGTTACAATCAAATTTTGGTTCATCCAGATGACCAACCCAAGACTGCCTTCACTACTCCTTGGGGCACATTTATGTATGTGAAAATGCCTTTTGGGCTAATGAATGCAGGAGCCACTTTCCAGAGGGCTATGGATATAGCCTTTGCAAAAGAAATTCATGATTTCCTTGTGATATACCTAGATGACATTACTGTTTTTTCAAAATCTGACAATCAACATTTGGATCATCTAAGGCAAGTTTTTATTAAATGCAGGAAATATGGAATCTCCTTAAACCCCAAGAAATATTTGTTTGGGTTAGAAGAAGGAAAGTTGTTAGGTCACATAATCTCAAAAGATGGCATAAGAATAGACCCTGCAAGAATAGAAGCCATCTTGCAAATACAACACCCAAGGAACATTAGAGAATTACAAGCTTTTTTAGGAAAAATTAACTTTCTTAGAAGATTTATATCTAATCTAGCAGAATTAATTAGATCACTTAACAATATGCTGAAAAAAGATTCAACCATAAAATGGATTGTTGAGGCTAAAAAATCCTTTGAAGACATTAAATTGGCCTTAACTAAAACACATGTGTTAATCAGTTCAAAATTTGACAGAGATTTCATCTTTTTTTCTTTTGCTTCTAAGCACACAATAGCTACGGTTTTATTGCAGAAAAATGACTAGGGATATGAAAAACCTATTGCTTTCTTTAGAAAATCCCTGAGAGATGCCCCCTTAAAATACAATATAATAGAAAAAAAAGCATTGGCTTTAGTCAAAGCCATTAAGGATTTTAGGGTATACATTTTATATTCTCATATAGTGGCCTACGTTCCAAATTCAACAATGAAAGACATCCTAACTCAGGAAGGTCCAGATGGAAAGAGGTGAAAATGGATTGCTACTATTTTAGAGTATGATATAGAAATAAAACCAACTAAGTTAATCAAGGGCCAAGGTTTAGCCAAACTCATGGCTGAATCGAACTGTCAGGCCTTGGATATAAACTTTATTGCAACAATAGATGATGGAGACGAGATGGTGACTCCACTAATCAGCCAGGCCTTTATCGAATCACCTTGGTATGCTGATATTATTTATGTTTTACAGAATTTACAAGCTCCTCCTGAATTCTCTAAACTAAAAGCAGGTTTTTAAAGATGAAATCCTTAAAATTTTTATATTAGACAATGTTTTGTTTTGGAGATATCATGAAGGCATTCTTCTCAGTTGCTTATTAAAAGATGAATCTGATAGAATTTTGCAAGAGTTTCATGTAGGTGACTGTGGAGGACACCTTTACTGGAAGACCACTATAGATAATATCCTTAGAGCTGGTTTCTACTGGCCTACCTTGTTTTTTGATGTCAAGAAATATGTGACCTCCTGTCACAAATGCCAAATTTTTGAGGGAAAGAAAAAGCTTTTACCTTTACCCCTCAAGCCAATCTCTGCCAAAATACCTTTTCAATAATGAGGTTTAGACTTCATTGGTGAAATTGACCCACCCTCCTCTGCCCAACACAAATGGATCCTCACAACCATAGACTATTTCAAGAAATGTATAGAGACCATACCTTCAAGGCAAGCCACAGACACTGTTATCATAACCTTCCTTGAGGCCAATATTCTATCAAGATTTGGATTTGACTAAGCTCATTACTGATAATGCATCAGCCTTTAAATCCAAAAGAATGATAGATTTCAGCAACAAGTTTAATATAACCTTGGGACATTCCACAGCCTATTATCCTCAAGGAAATGGACTGGTAGAATCCTCAAACAAAAGCCTGGTAAACATCATCAAAACGTTGCTAAAGGACAATAAGAAAACATGGAACAAGAAACTAGTCAATTCCCTATGGGCAGATAAACTAACCACTAAGAAATCAATTGGTACTTCTCCCTATCAACTAATTTATGGGATGGAAGCTATTTTTCCATCTTCCTTGGGAACACCACTGATAACGTTGCTTCAAGAAATGCAGGTTGAACCAAATAGTATCCAAAGAAGAATCAACCAAACAATTCATCTTTAACAAACAGGGAAGAAGTCTATATCAGGTCTCAAGTTGTGCAAAAATGGGTTAAAAAGGTTTTTGATAAAAGAACCGAGGCTGAATATTTCTACCTTGGTGACAAGGTGCTCAAGTGGGATTCAAGGAGGGAAGACGAAGGTAAAAATGGGAAATTTGACTTCCTATGGAAAGGCCCATATGTCAATTATGCTTTCAAAGGTAATAACACTTTCTTCTTGAGAGAGCTTGATGGTATAGAAGTAGAAGGTGGGCCAGTGAATGGTTGAATGCTAAAACATTATTTTGAGCCTAGTTACTAATTTTTCATTTCCCATTTGTACATGTTCTATTTTCAAAAGTCCAGTTTGGACTGGATGGTGATTTTTGAAGTTGAAGCCTGAAGAGAAGGCCCTAAGCTTTGAAATATCTATTATCATAAGTATCAATAATGCAGAGGAATAGAGGAAAATTTTGCAAGGAAACATCAACAATGATTCATAGGCTACTGATCTAGAAAGTTCTTGACATTTCACTAGAAAATGCCATCCCCAAGTGAGCCATTGTTAGGTTCCTGTACCAATAGGAGTCATAATTTTGAATGACTAAGGTGAAACCTTGTAATATTGTACATACCTTTGCTTTCTGCAAATGTTTTCCATATTAAAAAATAAAGAAATGTAAAGAGGGTATGTTCTAAAAGAATAATCAAAGGACAAAAGAATGAGAATAGGTAAAAAAAAAAGATATATGAACCCCAAAAGACAAAAAGAGACCATGAAAGTGTGCAAGTCAAAATGCCACTGCTAGTTATTTTTATGCATAATAATGATTGTGTGCAGCTTGTTACTCATGCCAAAATCCATGGTAATCAAACTGTTTAATCTTGATTATACCATTCTTTTAATTTTATGTTTATAGCTAGTGAATAAAATCTGACCAAATAGTGTAATCTTGGTAGATCATTAGATAGGTAGAGTAAATAAAAGGAGCTCATCAGTTTAATCTGTGCCCTTGGATGTGATAAGGCTAGAATTAGATAGTTTACTTTGTAAAAGAAAAGAAAAAGATTAATAAGGGTTTGCTAGCCTAAATGTACCAAGAAAAACGAAGAAAAAATGGTAGGATGAGTAAATAGGTAAGTAGTAGAAAGGTTGCAGAAATATCATGTGATTACACAAAAGCATTTATGTCAAGGTTTTAAATGCATCTTTCAAATGAGCATAAGAAGTAAACAAAGCAAATACAATGGTTCAAAATATGGTCTATTTAACATCCCCTCATTTATTTCACTCCTTTACTTCACTAATTTCCCATAAATAAGTTATAGTACTTAAATCCTATAAGTCAAAAAGGCTCAGAGCATTGTTCTGACTTTTGGAGGGACTAGACCCTCAGCTTAATGACTTAGGGGGACAAGTACTAGAACCCCCTTCATGAAAACACATTCCCCCTTAATTTCCCCTCATTTCCCTAATAAAATCACACTTTCCTGGGGTTGACATCATTTACCTAGGAAAAGTGGGAACCCCATTATAAAACCCTTTCACACAAAAAACCCACCCAAAATCTTTTATCCTAAGTATAAATCAAAACACGCAATCGCATGCACTTTACCCTTTTTTACATAGGAAAACCCATTCCACCATCATTTTCATACTAATTAACTAACTCTATTATATAAATCCATTATAAACCTTTTCCCGTAAATAATTAAAACCCTATATAGAATATCTCAACCCCTTATTTTTAATAAAAACTAATATAAAATACTCCTTATCCCGATATAATTTCACTTAATTTACCTAACCCCGGTAAAATTTGTTAGAAAATTATATATTACAGAACAATGGAACACATAAAATATAGCAGAAATATAAACACAAATTGCATAAAACTAGAGAGACATAGATATACGTGGTTCACCCAGTTTGGGCTACGTCCACCCCGAACAGCCAGTCATTCCTTTTTATTATCCAGTAAAATGAAGAGACACAACCTACAACAGATTCGTTGTAATATCCTCTGTTTTCTCTCGCAGTCTCGCCTCTCTGTTTCTCGCTCAGAGAATACATATCTGTTATACAGCCTCAATACAATGCCCTCATACAAAGAGAGGATTTGCCTTCTAGGGCAGAAAACCTTAAACTAAACATAAGTTCTACCATCAGATCATCTGCCTAATGAATGGCCCAGATTGACTAGAAATTACTATACTTTTATAAGGCAATTTTACATTTGTTTTTAGCTTCGGGGGTGCTACCCCCGAAACCCCCATCGGGGGATCACTGGTCCCAAGGAAGCCCCGTGGGGGTGTCAAATCCCCCCCACACCCCCCGCATGGAAGGGTTTACAAACTTCCTGGGGTATACATCCGACCGAAACAAAGACTTCTAAATAATCATGCTCCACACCCAACAATCTCCCACTTGGATAATGATTGTAGCAACTCCACGGCTGCTTCATTTGCTGGACAATGACTCCTCTTTGGACCTGGTTGTTTCTCATCTTCATCATCATCCTTGAAGACTAATTGAAACTGAGCACATTCTCAGTTTCTCCCTGGTTACAACTTTTGTTAGCATATCTGCAAGATTCTGGCTAGTGTGTATCTTTTCCAGCTTGAACTCTCCATCTTCCAACATTGATCGTATGAAATGGTGATTGAGCTGTATGTGTTTAGTCCTGGAATGAAATGTTGAGTTCTTTGCAAGGTGAATGGCACTTTGGCTATCGCTGTATAACGTGCCCATATCATGCTTCTTACCCAATTCACCCATAAACCTTTGTAACCAAATCATTTCTTTACTAGCCTCTGTAGCAGCAACATACTCTGCTTTTGTTGTTGAAAGTGCAACAACACTTTGGATTTTTGAAACCCAACTAATAGTTGTTCCACCTACAGTAAATACATATCATGTAGTGCTCCTCCTATTATCTCTGTCACCTACCATATCTGCATCAACATATCCCTGTAGAGAAATGTTTGAACCACCAAAGAATAATGCTTGATTTGTGGTACCTTTCAAATATCTGAGAATCCATTTCACTGCCATCCAATGTTCCTTTCTTGGATTGTTCATGTACCTGCTTACAACTCCCACTGCATGTGCAATATCAAGCCCTATGCAGACCATTGCATACATTAAGCTTCCAACTGCTGATGCATATGGAACTTTAGACATATAATCCATGTCTTCTTGGGTCTTTGGGCACATTTCCTTACTAAGTTTGAAATGGATAGCAAAAGGTGTACTAACTAGTTTTGCATTGTGCATATTAAATCTTTTCAACACCTTTTATATGTACTCATTCTGAGACAATGTTAATTTGCGATTTTTCTTGTCTCTAGTTATTCTCATACCAAGGATTTGTTTTGCAGCTCCCAAATCCTTCATTGCAAATGAATTTGCCAATTTTCTTTTGAGCACATTTATTTCCTACATGTTAGACCCTGCAACAAGCATGTCATCCACATACAATAACAATATAATATTGCTGCCATCATTTTTCTTTTTCAGATAAACACAATGGTCAAAGTGACATCTAGTATAACCTTGTTCAGACATAAACTTGTCAAATTTTAGATAACACTGCCTTGGAGCCTATTTTAAGCCATACAAGCTCTTCTTCAACTTGCACACTAGTTTCTCCTTCCCTTTCACCTCATATCCTTGTGGCTATTGCATATACATCTCTTCCTCCAAATCCCCATGGAGAAAGGTTGTCTTTACATCTAACTGCTCAAGATGCAAATCTTTAACTACTACTAGACTTAAAATAGTTCTGATTGAAGTCATTTTAACAACAGGAGAAATAATTTCATCAAAATCAATACCTTTCTTCTGTGCAAACCCCTTCACCACAAGTCTAGCTTTGTACTTTTGTTTTCCTCCATCTTCTTCCTTCACCCTGTAAACCCATTTATTCTGTAATGTAGTTTTACCTGCAGGTAACCTAACTAGGTCCCAAGTCTGGTTATGCATTAAGGAGTCCATCTCTTCCTCCATGGCTAGCTCCCACTTCTTCTTGCTTTCAACCTGCATTGCTTCTTCATAACATTTGGGTTCACCAGAATGAGTCAAAAATAAATAATATAAGGAAGGAGAGTATTTTTCAGGGGGTATACTTATCTTGGTAGATCTTCTAACGTCACTTTCGGGTGTTTGGGGTGCTTTTTGCTGTTGTGGTGGTCACTGTTGTTGATTATTATTATTTTTAGGCACCTCTACTTTTTCAGTGATCTCATCAAGAACTATGTATTCCTTATTTTCTTTTTCCTATTTCTTTTCCTGCAACTGATTTTTATACAAGACCTTTTCATTGAATATTACATCTCTGCTCCTAATGTTTTTATGATTTTCATAATCATATAAGTGATAACTAAAATCATTAACACCATATCTAATAAAGGTACATTTATTTGATTTTGCCTCAAGCTTTGTTCTATTTTCTTTATTAATATGGACAAAGGCATCACAACGAAAAGGCTTTAGAAAAGAGTAGTTTACCTTTTTACCTATCCATGCTTCCTCTGGAACACCACCGTCCAAGGAACTTTAAGGCCCTCTGTTTATTAGATAAACAGTGGTATCTACAACATCTGCCCAAAAATGTAAAGGCAATCCTGCATGCAATATCATGCACATTGCACACTCCATGATTGTTATGTTCATCCTTTTTGACAGACCATTTTCTTGTGGTGTTCTTGGAACTATCTTCTCTCTACGAATTCCATGCTCTGAACAGTACCTATCAAACTCTTTGCTGCAATATTCACCTCCATTATCTGATCTGAGACACTTTAATTTCTTTCTTGTCTCAATCTCAACCAAAGCTTTCCATTTCTTGAAAGTATCAAATACATCAGATTTATTCTGAATACAATAAATCCAAGTTTTTCTAGTTGCATCATCAATAAAGGTAACATAATAACGAGAGCCACCGAGAGATGATACCTGAGAAGGTTCCCATACATCTGTATGCACAAGCTCTAATTTTTCACTCTTCTTTTCTTTCCCAACTCTGAGAAATCTAACTCTCTCATGTTTTCCATAAATTCAATCCTCATAGAAGTCCAAATCAACATTCTTCAAACTCGGCAACAAACTTCTTGAGTGAAGAATCTTCATCACCTTCTCACTCATGTATCTGAGTCTATTGATGAGCCCCAGAAATGGGTAACTATATGGGCTCATTCTACCTATTATTTCGATTTAATCCACCATTCTCAATATCTTTGTGCATGTTTTTGAATATATTTATGTCAATAGAGGGAATTGGGTTAGTCACTTTGCCATGTAGTCTAATGAATGTTTATTGTAGAATTTTTGGACGATTTTGGACAAAGACAAGGAATTTATGAGAGAATGGCAGTCAAACTCGAGGGAAACAGGGAATATGACTTGTAGGAGGGGTCTCTCTTTCATTGATGACCCCTTCCTTGAATTCTCCATCAGCAGCTCAAAGTAAAAAGGCCCACATTGATGATTCCAAGGGGCAGCCGAGAAAGTCAAGTAGGGCTGCTATTATTTTCAGTTCTAGGAAGCTGAGTTCCTTAATTTTAGGAGGACTGTTGGGAGTCCCCACTTGTATAAATAAGAAGGCTTCGAACGTCAGTAGGTTAGCCAGTTCTTAGTATATTTTTGCACTTTTGTACAACATTGTACTCAACTCATTTTTGAGCTCTTTTTGAGAACAGTTTTTATGTGATGTAACTGCTATTTTTGATAATGAAGATGAACCAAGTTTTGAGCCAACACTGATATTTTTCAGAGGGCTAAATATCTTGGGTTAGGGCCCAACCCAAGCTGCCCAACACCTCCTTTTCATACTTATATGTTTTTGTTTCCATTCATGAGTTAATTTTTGTTGCATATACTCATTTTACTTCATTAGATTAGGTTGCTTTTGATGGTTAGAATAGTTGTTTTGCTTCAAGTTTCTTAAGTAAGTTGCTGTAGTGACAGAAAAGGATCCAAAAAATACTAACAACAAGTCTTGATCTCATTTCCCACCCCTTGGGACTATGATTTGAGGTCAAGGCACTACTGCTGCCACCAAAAACATAGTTTTTTCTCTTTCATGCAACTGCTAGTGTGATACTTTGATTTGAAAAAGTTGATATGGGTTCAGATTTAATTTCTTAGATTATTTTATGCCCTTTTACCATAGTTCTCTCGCATGATTTTCTATTCATAAGGTACTATTAAGCATTTTCTGGTTTTAGGTCAGAAATTAGGTTAAGCTAGATAAAACTTTGTTTTTTGGTTCTTGCTTTGGTCAGTTTTGAGAAGTAAATGTGTAGATATCTTGTAGTACATTCCAAATCATCATTCCTCCATGAAACGGCCAAAACCAGCTCACTTCTCATCGATCGCCCAACTCATTTTCCACATTTTTCCAATCTGCCCTAATTTCTGTGTTGGTTTTCCATAAAGTTGTTTTCTTGGCATTTGAACAAATCAAACCATCTCCTTCATCCCCGATTGTCCTTGACAAGCTATAGACCCATTAAAACCTTCATCCAGACTTCCTTTCCCCTTTCCCATCATCTTTCCACCTTCAAACCTCTAAAAACCACTTTCGGCTTCCTTCGGTAGAACCTCTTGTAGATCCCCTGCAACCTCTTGTATAATTTCCTATGAGTGATTTTTCGAAGTCTGATCGCAATAGAAGTCCTCAAAAGGGTACTAGGGGATTTTTAGGACCTCTCCACACCTTCCTCACTTTCTAAAAAAGCCAACTCCATCTTCCTTTTCCACCAAACCTCTACACAGTCATAACCAGTCAAATCACAAGCATAACAATTCCACATAAAAATACTCAAATGTACAAAAAGATGATTTCTTCTCATTTCTCTTTAGAAGTAGCTTGAATAAATGCAATTTACCTTTTCAGTAGTCAATGGCACTCATTTCATTAGTTTCCATATCTTTTCTTGCAAAAGCAGGGTTAGTGGGTAAACTAGGGTTTGGTAGGGTTTGCGTTTCATTCCAGTTTTCTTTCTCTTTCTGCAAGTAGAATAGCCCCTGTAGAGTTAGCTTCCTTTCATCATAGTTAAAGCTTCTTCTAAGAACTCATACAAGTTGGCTTAAGCTCCTATCAAAATTGTGCTAGTTGATCAAATGACAGCCTGCAGTAAGAGGTAGTACTTGTGCATATAGCATCGTCGCTTCCAAGTTTGTTACGAACTACCGGGTTGATAAAAGTAAAGAAGGAAGCCCCAGGAGTTGCAGCATTATTGCTGCAATATTGGAGCTCACCACTCTTTTTGGCGCCGTTGCCAGGGAAGCGTCAGAGTATTTGTGATTACTGTTTTTCTTCTATTTTCTACTGCAACATTTTGCTAAGTAGTTTATTTTAGCAAAAGTATAGTAGTTGTTTCATTTCAATTCTGCAATTTCCATTTCAGCAAAATAGATTAGGAATTTCCTGCTTTCATTTCAATTCTGCAATTTCCATTTCAGCAAACGTAGACTAGTCATTTCCTACTCTCATTTCAATTCTGCAATTTCCATTTCAGCAAGAGTAGATTAGTCATTTCCTCGCTTTCATTTCAATTCTACAATTTCCATTCCAGCAAAGTAGATTAGTCATTTCCTTGTTTTCATTTCAGTTCTGCAATTTTATTTCAGCAAGTTCATTTTAGCTAGTTGCAATTTGTTGTTCAATCCATTTCAGTTTTGTGGGTAGAAGCAAAGAAAAAACAAAAATCACCCAAAAAGAGATTTTCTTTCATGCCTCGTAGGAACAGAGACAATTCAGGAAAATTCCTACCCAACACCCCCACCACATCACTAAGTCACCCTTCTCTCTTCTTTGGTGGCAGTGATCCAGAAGAACCTATAGGTGAACCTCTAGAGATATATGAAGATCTTATAACAGAAGAAGAGCAAGAAACAATTCCTCCTGAGAACATGGCTGAAAACAGAAACGTTAGAGGAAATGGGGAAAGAATGGAAGGTGCCTTTCCTATCCGAGAGATGAATGGGGACACAAAAATGAAAAGCATAAGTCCTTAAGCCTTACCTCACTTCCATGGACTGACTACCAAAGATCCTGATACCTTATTGTTTGAATTTGTTGTTCTCTGTCGAACCTATGACTACGCAAAGGACAAGCAGAAGTTGAAAGTGTTTCCTTCTACCCTCAAGGATGCAACATTGTGCTGGTTCATGGGGTTACCTGGAAATAGTGTCACAACTTGGGCTCAGATGCAACAAGCCTTTATCAACAAATACTGTAAATACTGTAAGTCAAAGGATACTGAGGAAGAAATCTTCTGAACGACCATGGGAAGTGATGAATATTTAGAAGACTATGAAGAAAGGTTTCAACTCAGTTATAAAAGGGCCAGGTGCACACTTGACCCTGAACCTCTGAAGTTGGTCCTACTCAAAGGAGTCCTTGAAGACCTTCTAGATACCCTCCATTTTCTGGCTGGGGGAGACATCTACCAACTGCCTTATGATGACATAAAGGCTGTGTTTAGAAACCATTATAGGTCAGCTAGAAATAGAGGTAGGGGAAGTCAACATTTAGCGAGTTCATCCCTTAGAAACGAACTTGAGAATCGGCTAGAAGATTTCAAGAGCGAGATGAGGTAGACTCTTTCCTTGCAAATGGATACCTTACATATCAAAAGGAAATAAGAGGAAGCTGAGAGGGCTTTGGCCATCTTTTGTCCTAGGTGCACTAGAAAGCATCCTAGGAACGAATGTCCATTACACTCTATAGAAGTGTGTTTAGTCTATGAAGAAGACCATCCTACGAATCAGTGTCCTTCCTTGCACATAATTAAAGCTGCATATCAAGGGACCGAAGGAGCCACTGAACCACTCTATTTCATGAACCAAAGGAGGCCACATGAACCCAGACCTTACCAGCAAGGAATGCAAGAGACATCCCAGACTTATTACAACCCCAATCAAGCCACTTTCATGCCTTCTTGGGGTCCCCCTACTCATCCTTCCTGGTCCACACCCCCTCCTTGGTCATATCCTCTTCAATACCAGGCTCCGCTAGTTTCTCATTCATTTCTCTCTTATGCTTAGCCACATCCTTAGTGGAATGCACCTCATCAGCGGTGGAGGCCCCAGTAAAACTCTCCACACACTCTTTTGCCTCCACCACCTGCTCAACCATAACCATTACCTCCTGCTCCACCAAGACAACCCCAAATACCTGCTCAACTGAACTTGAACCCCAACAACAGACAAGCCCAGCTGGTATATAGTGGAGAAACATCATGTCCGACCTATGTTGTGGAGATTTAAGAGATTAACCTACAGTCAAGGAAGGTTCTCCCAGATAGCCAACCCCCTCCTAAGGAGGATGAGGGAGAAAAATAGGAAAGTGAACCAAAAGTCATTCCACCCTTTCCTGAGAGACTAACTGGAACCATGCAACTAACCCCAGAAGAAACTAAACTTCTGGGAGAATTAAAATAGTTATGTGTAAAGATACCACTTCTCCAAGCCATAAAAGATGTGCCCATATACAACAAGATGATCAAGGAGAAGTGATTTAGGCACCCAGGTAGGCGCAAGAGAGATGCTTCAACTATCAATGTCATAGGACAACTCTCTTCCCTGATGTTGGGGCAAGTAATCTATTCGAAATATCTAGACCCTGGGAGTCTTATAATCGATGTCCACATCAATGGCACCGTAATCCCCCATACCTTGATTGATCTAGGGGCTGCCATTAATGTGATGACCAGGGACACTATGCTCAAACTCAACCTTTAGGGTTCCTTGAGAAAGACCACAACAGTCCTGTAGTTAGCAGACCGCTCCACTCCGACCCCTGAGGGGATTGTGAAAGATGTAATGGTCTCTATTGATTCCTAGGAGTACCCTGTTGATTTCCTAGTTCTCCAGCCAAAGGCAAAGCTCAGTGGGCATCCTCTCATCCTAGGAAGACCTTGGTTGGCTACTGCAGATGCCTACATCAGTTGTCGAGTTGGGAACATGACAATTAAGAACAAGCACATGTCCAAACAGCTAGTCCTATATCCTCCTACCCAACCTCTGTTAGAATGTGATTTACCTCTCTGGTTAGAGGAGGAAGATGAGGATGAAGTCTATTCTGCACCCTTGTGTATAGTAGAAGCTACCATGGGGGGCCCACAAACCGAGGATGACCTTGTTGAAAACTTGATTCAGAATCCACCCCCAATGTTTTGCCATTAGAAGAGTTGGTGTAAGAAACCCAAGCCAATCTTGTAGTTGACATCTGTGTGGCTGATCCAACCTCTCTCCGAGTGAAGAATGTGGAATTTAGCATATAAAGAACCTTGCAGATCAACTCATCCCTATCCACCTCTCAAGAGAAAGAACTGTGTAACTTATTGGAAAACCACTTGGATGCTTTTGTTTGGAGCTATAAGGAGATGAAGGGAGTCCACCCCTCAGTTTATACTCATCACATTTACATTAAAGGATATTGTAAACCAGTCAGGCAGCCTCAAAGGAGGATGAATCCAACCCTTAAGGACATTGTCAAAGAAGAACTGCAAAAGTTGCTGGATGCAGGATTCATCTACCCCATCTCTGACAGCAAATGGGTCTCTCCTTTGGTGCTAGTGCCAAAGAAAAACAGGAAGTGGAGAATCTGTGTAGACTATCAGGAACTAAACAAGGCCACCAAGAAGGACCATTTCCCTTTGCCTTTCATAGATCAAGTGTTAGATGGCCTGGCAGGGAAGAAGTTCTTCTCCTTCCTAGATGGGTTTAGCGGGTACAACCAGATCCAAATCAGTTTGGAAGACCAAGATAAGACCACTTTCACTTGTCCTTGGGGTACTTTTGCATACCGGGTCCTTCCTTTTGGGTTTTGTAATGCTCCCGCCACTTTCCAAAGAGCAGTACTGAGCATATTTGCTGAACTAGTTCATGATTCAGTGGAAATCTATATGGATGACTTTACCCCTTATGGTTCTAACTTCCAGGAAGCTCTAACTAACCTGGGAAAAGTTTTAGCCAAGTGCATCGAAATGAACCTGTCCCTTAGTCCTGAAAAATGCAAATTCCTGATGACTAAAGGGACCATGCTAGGTCATACCATTTCTCAGCAAGGACTACAGGTGGATCCCAATAAAGTTGCAATCATCCAAAGGGTCCCACCTCCTCAAAAGGTAAGAGATATTTGGAGTTTCCTAGGCTTAGCAGGGTATTATAGAAGATTCATTAAGGATTTTAGTAAGCTAGCCTCTCCATTGTTTGGTCTTTTTGGAAAAGATGTTGAGTTCATATGGACTGACAACTATCAAGAGGCTCTAGATGCCTTGAAAGGTAAACTGGTAACTGCCCCAATTTTGAGAGGTCCAAACTGGGCCCTACCTTTCCATATTCACATAGATGCCTCGAACAAAGCAATAGGAGTAGCCTTAGGGAAAGTTGATGAGAAGCTGCCTTATGCCATATATTTTATCAGTAAGAATCTGTCCAAGGCAGAATTAAACTACACTATAATCGAAAAGGATCTCCTAGTTGTAGTCCATTCCTTGAATAAGTTTAGACACTACATCACCGGCTATCAAACATTCATTCACACCAATCATGCTGCAATTAGGTATTTGATGAATAAACTAGATGTAAATGCTCGTATTATTAGATGGTTACTTTTATTACAACATTTTGATTTGACCATTATTGATAAGTCGGGTAAGGAAAATGTTGTTGCTGATTTTTTGTCTAGATTAGATCTATCTGCAGGTGAAGAAGGAATGGTGGATGATCAAATGCCAGATGAACACCTATTTGCTATTTTAGTACTCTCTTCATGGTTTGCTGATATAGCAAATTACTTGGTTTCAGCATAGTTTCTGCCACACCTGTCCTCAAAAGAGAAAAGCAAGATCGTGAGGAAAAGTGCCCCATTCATTAGGATTGGGGGCAATCTTTTTAAACTTGGCCCAGATCAGATTTTGAGGAATTGTGTTAGGGAGGAAGAAGTTTTTGACATTCTCCTAACCTGTCATGATGGGCCTTATGGGGGCCATTTTGCGGTAAAAAGGACTGCCTTCAAAATTCTTCAAGCAGGTTACTATTGGCCCACTCTTCATCAAGATGTCAGAAGATATACCAGCCAATGTGATCGATGTCAAAGGATGGAGAAACCTACTCCAAGGGATGAGATGCCCCTGCAACCTCAAGTGACTTTCGAGCCATTTGAGAAGTGGGGCATGGACTTTGTGGGTCCCATCAACCCTCCTTTAAAACATAAATCTTACATCATTGTGTGTACTGATTATTTGACAAAATGGGCAGAAACAAAGGAAATTAAGGCAACAAAAGAGGAAAAAGTAGCTAAGTTTTTGAGGGAAAATATCTTTTACAAGTTTGGCTATCAAAGAGAATTAGTCACAAATCAAAGAAGTCAGTTTACCTCCAATCTGATTGAAGACCTACTCACACATCACAATATTAAACACAGAACTTCCACCTCTTATCCTCCGCAAGAAAATGGACAGGTGGAAGTCACTAAAAAAGCTTTGGAATGGATTTTGACTAAGGCAGTGAGCAACATTAGAAAATATTGGGAAGATCGATTAGTTGAGGCCACCTGGGCCTATAAAACCACATGGAAAACCACCACAAGGTTCACACCCTATGAGCTGGTCTACTGGAAGAAGGCTTTGTTGTCGATAGAATTTGAATATAACACATTAAGGATGACAACTCAGCTAGACCTAGATCTCAGCCATGCACAAAAGGAAGGCTACTTCAGCTAAATGGATTGGATGAGCAGAGATTGCAGGCCCTTCTCCACTTAGAGGTAGTCCAACTTCAAAGAAAAATATGGCATGAAAGACACCTGAAAGAAAAACAATTCCAAGAAGGAGATTGGGCATTACTGTATGACTCAAGATATAAAGATTTCAAGGGAAAACTGAGGACAAGATGGCTGGGACCATACACAGTAGAAAAATTCAATGACAATGGTTCAGTCCTTATCTGGACCATCGATGAAGAAGCTATCCCCATGCTCGTCAATGGGCATAGGTTCAAGATCTATAGGAATCCCCTTTCCAAACAGGAATTCATTGAGAATTTGAGTAAAATAGTGTTGGTAGTGGAGCAGATCTCTACCTCCACTCCACCCACACCTTGAGCTAAAAAAAAAAAAAAAGAAGAAAAAAACAGAAAAAGAATAAAAGATCCCTAGGTGAAAACCTCTTGGAGGCACCCAGGGCAGGAAGTGAGGGTGAAAACATCCTGGAGGTGTCCTAGCTATCTCACAAAAAAAAAAAAAAAAACGAGAAAAAGAAAAAGATGAAAAAAGAAAAAAATAGAAAAAACTAACTTCTTTTGAATGCATTGTAGATTGCAGGAAGGTCACACAAGAGAAAAAAGACATGGCCAGGCAGCATACACCTTTGATAGCTCATTCCTCCATCACCATTGTCTTTTCCCAAGCCTTGGTCTCATTTGTTCTAAAAATTTTGCATCCTACAGGAAACTCTGTGCATTCTACAGGAGACTCATGTAGAAACTACAGGGAGCCAAAAATCAAGTTCAAAGAAGAATCCGAGGGCTAGAAATTTATCAAGAAGGCCTATGGACCTCCCTGCCACCATTCATCCTCCTAATTCTCCATTCCATCCCTGCACACCCACATTTCCACTCACTTTTCCTTCCCTGCACAGAAAACACAGAAATTCTGTTTCTTTCGTTTAAAAAAAAATGATGATGAATAAAACAACAACATTCTTCACTTGTTTCTTACCTGATGTATTCGAGTTGTTACTCCTTTCCTTCAGAACCTTCTGCAGCTATCTCTTCAGTCCCTACTCAAGCATCAACCATAAATTTTAGAGGGAGAAGCAGCTAGAGGAAATCCAACAGGATTCTTGTAACAACTGATCCCTTTAAAAAAACAAGCTCCAGAGGCAGGGTTAGTGCAGCGAAGATGTATGCAACATACAAGGAGTGGTGCCTAATCGAAAACCACTAGCATAAGCCACTAGTTCAGAGGCCATGAGCACCAACAACAAGAACAATAAAAAACAAAGTGCCAAGGTCTAAGCATGCGAAGCACGGTAGCGACTAACAGGTAAGTGGCTAAACCCATTCCTCTGTTGCATGAATATTATTTAGGAACTGCATGAACCATTGAGATGGTCATGATCAAGTGGAATCAGTGGCAAGCTAACTGGCCACCCTCGTTGATTTCAAACAAGCTTCATCCAATGCAAACAATAGTTCAAAAGACGCAGTCAGCACGTGTGGTCCATCAACTCGAGAAGAAAAACTCAGAACCTGTAGTAGTGGCGGTGTATAACAGGAATAATGGAAGTGATGGTGGGCAAGCAACATGAGATATCATAATGGCGCTGGAGTAGGACCAATGGTCCAGATGGGGATAACGTACCCATACTGCCACCTCACCTCGTCACCACAGATCATGCCATCAACTTAAGTACACTGTGGTCGAAGCCTCCACCACCTTTTGTTTTCATTTGCATCGACGAGTTCTCGAATGCAGTAACTCACCTACCACCTTCAGAACAATGAACCAGTCGTTCTCTGCCAGTTTTCAAAACCCACCTGTTTATCGGGCTTTACAGGAGCATTATTGCATTATACAGGAGTAGGAACACCGTCTACAGGAGGCTTTCTATAGGAAGGCCAGAGAATAGCTCTGTAGGGGAAAAAATTGAAATTTTTGCCATATTCGAGCTCAAAAAGAGGTAGGCTCAGAAACCCACTCTGCATGTGATATATCTATACAAGGTGCAGGGATTAGAAGTAAAGTATTGGGTTGAAAAAGAAAGAAAAGTGAGCACGAAAGTTTGCCTGTGTTTTTCTGAATTCTATACAGTCTCTCCATTTTCTTCTCTGCACTAAAAATCTATCTTTTTCTCCCCTGTATTCTCCTATAAAAAAAGAGGTGCAACCATAGAAAATCAAGCCTGTGAAAAAGTGTGAATTTGCATTTGGAAGCCTGTTTATTTTGTGAGAAAGAAGAAAAGCACTGTTTCATATACTCTATGTTTTGTCAAAATAGTGATTTCTTCAAAAAAAAAAAAAACCGAGAAGTAAATTTAGGTTGAGAACAGGGTTTGAAGGTGTTATCTCAAAATCAGACCCTGATAGGCTGCTGGTCAGGTTGACTCTAAGTAACTATTTCAAACCTACTTTAGGCTGAGGCTTAGCCTCCTCAACCTGAGAGGGCTCTCTCTAGATGGGTTAATGATTTTGATTAAGATAAGATGGCTAACTCTTTCTGAAATAACTGTGACAAATATAGATGCTGGAAAAACATTAAACAAGTTTCCATTGGGCTTATGGAGTCAACAACACCTCAATAAACAAGGATCTTGACTTTACATGGAAGTCAGGGCATTCAGCATTTGAATATTCAGAACATAACTCATATGAAACCACAGTTTATAAATGCATACAGGAAATCAGAGCACAATCAGTGAATTCTGAGTGATTATACATTTATACAACTGTAAAAATTTAGGAAAGGACAAAATCACACATTCTGAACATAGAAATCCTTCATGAATCCTGAGAAGTAAAGCCAAATTATATTGCTGAAACTATGTCTTTACATAAGCCAAATACAATGCTCTGTCATAAAGTTTTCCAACCCTCATTACATTGCTGTTTCAGCTATATATAGAATTCTTATTCTAACTGATCGAGATTCCTCCTCCAGCATGAGGGGAATTCGATAACTACCTCTAATGACACCTATCAACTATTTAATTAACTAATAAATACAATAAAGTGCTGACTGGAGCTTTTTTAGAGTTCTAAATCTACTATGACTCTAACTCCATATTGTATGCATGATGGCTTCTCCTCGTTCTTTGACACCTGGTCCTCTTTCAGTTTGGCTGAGATGGCTGAGATGGGTATTTAATGCCCCATGTTGACCTGGAATGTTGAAACTTTTTAACTGCTCAGAGATATTTGGAGGTTACCCTTGCTTCTCGGCTTCAGTTTTTTCCAAAATCTTCGAATGCACAGAAGCATGTTCTTTAGCTTTTAATTACCCAAGATGTGGAAGACTGCCACATCCTTGATGCGTTGTAAGCTCTTTTCATGAACATGTGTACAGGCAAAAATTCCTTGCAGGCAAATCGTTTGATATATTTTGAACTGTGATAAAGGGGCTTTATGACAAAAATTCAAAATTGGATTTGAATATTCAATCCTTTTAAACATCCATCTGTCTTGACCTGATTGGCTGTTGTTTGCTCCAGCTGATGTCTTGTACACCCTTTAGCCGTTTCCCTTTCAAAATTCCCGCTTATAATTCAAACTACTTGATTTGCGTTAAAAACAACATCTTCAGCAGTTTCGTAGCGCGCTACGAAACTGCTGAATTATTTGAAACAGTTTGCCTTTGACCCGAGATCTTTATCAACTGAGTATTTGATTGCCAAAAAACTCCCTTCGACTTTCCACATGTTGAACAGGGATTATATTTCTTCAGAAAAATAAGATTTAAGCAAATTTGTCAAAAATTTGAAACAAAACCTTTCTTGAAAAGAAAACTCATTTTGCAGGTAGCTGGCTTAGTTGTGTTTTCAAATCTTCAATTTGTTTCCTCATAGCTCTATTCCCAGCTCTCAGTTGCATATTAATCCTTCTGATATACTTAGCTTCTTTGATTGCTGGTACTGTCCAGGTGTGAAATTGTGCATGGCCATCAACCACTGAATTCAACTGAGCTTTTACAGCTTCATTTCCTTCCCATAAGGTTTTATAATATTTTGCATGTATGGCTGCATGCTTTCTAGCGGCCTTCTTCAATTTAGCAATCTCATACTTGGCTGACTCTAATTGTCTCTGTATGGCTGCTATATTATCTTCTTGAGATGCAATGACTGTTTTGCCCATGTCTTTTTGTGTTCCTTCCCCTGTTTCCTCTGTTCTCGGCAGTGCTTCCTGTACTTGTTGGAACCTCCTTGTCATAGGTCTTCTAGGTTTAAAAATGAATTCTTCAGCTGGCTTATCAAATTTAAGCCTTTTTGAAGCCTTGGATTTCTTGGTACCTTCTTGCTCTGACTGCATCAATTCAATTTGGACTGGTAGAGACTGCTCGAATTCAATGGCCTGTAATAAATCATTCAAATTTGCCTTGGACACTGGGCTCTCTTCAACTGCTACAGCTTTACCTTTTTCCTTATTTATTTGGCTTCTTGTTCTTACCCTTGAGACTGCTTCAGATGTGCTTGTTTCAGGTATAGTCTTCTTACCCTGAGCCTTTTCCTTAGTTGTTTGCTGAGGTTGATCTTGGATGATGAGAGGCTTCACTGGTTTTTTTTTTTTTTTTTTTTTTTTTCTATATTAAGACTAACATACGTACCCACGGGAGATTTGAACCGGTGACCTATCGCAAGGAGTGCCTTAATAGCGCACCCATTCACCGTCAATCCAAACCCCCGTGGGCGCTTCACTGGTTTTCTTAGCTGTGACTTTGGAACTCTTTTAGCTCTTGCCTCTTTTTGGAGCTTAGCTATTGTAAAATCTCTGGCCGATTGTGGAGTGAGGCAAGTCTTGCTTTGGAATCCAGCCATAAAAATAAAAGAATTCCAGTCTCTGTCTATCTTTTGGAGGCCATCTAAAACCAGCAACTTGATCAAACCATGATGAAACAAAGAGGTTTCAGAATCCTCTTTTCTCAGCTGTACTTTATCACACATCTTACTCAAACTACGAAACAAATAAAAAGGTAGGTCTATGGAGACTTTCCCAGTGAAATGCAAAAGCAGTTTGAAATGGTAAGAATAAACCTTGTTATACCTTCCCTCACAAGTCAAATATTTTTGTATGCAGGTGAGTAAGAGAGCATAATGTTCTTTGACATAATTCCTGGGCACTCCCCTACTCAAATCTTCATTTACATATGCATCCTTTAAAAACTCCTTACAAGGATTCATGTCAAATTTGAAATTTTTAAACCATTCCTCTTGTCCTCTTGGGATCTCTGTCACAGCAGATATTGCTTCTGGAGAAACCTGCACTTCTAACATAGCTACCTTTGAATTCAAACCAGTGAAGTTTAGTGCAAATTCTTTAGTTACCTGTGCATGTCCTCCTTGTAATTTTTTGCAAAAGTTCCAGCACCCGGCGTTTTTAAACGCTTTCTTCACCCCTTCATCTCTCAGTGTTATATCTAGGCCCTCGGGTTCAGTCCTTAGAGGTTTACCGGATCTGTGCTCTTTTTTCTCCATGGATTCTTCCAAATCTTCGCACACAAAGACTACCAGCTCCGGTTGGAATTGTGATTCAGCTTCTTTTTGAATTCAGCCTCGCTTGAATTTTGAATCTTTCCGCTTAAAACCTTTCAAGACATAATCTTGCAGATTTGTCATTTATGCAAGACTTACGGCCATCATTAAGGCTTATGCACGGTGAAATTTCTTGGGAATGATAATACATGCGTATCAACAGATCTAGTGGTGGTGATAGTGGCAATGAGCGTTAAAACGTGATAGGAGAGATATATGAACTGACATGAGAAGACATGGCTGATGACTCACCTAACGAACTTGATATTTCGGGAAAAATTCGCTGCGGAAGTACGAATCCATGATTTCGCAGCGCTGTTAGTTTTAAATTTTAATGATGCGCTGTGAAACTGCCTAATCATGATTGCGCTGCGAAACTGCTTAATCATGATTGCGCTGCGAAACTGGTGAATTGGAATTGTGCTGCGAAATTACTAAACAACACGGTGGCTTACATAAGACACAGAGGTGGCTACAAAACAATGATGGGTAGAGGAGAACCAATGGGAGTTGAGAATGACTTGAGTTAAAACTCTTTTAAACTCCAAATCCTAAGGGATGAAAATTAAAGCTAAATTAAACTAACACAGACCTTTGCCATCGGGCTAGGATAGAAAATTATATGCATCAAATTTTTAGTTCTAAGTGATAACAGAAGGGAGGGAAAATTGCAAATTTCTATTGTGAAAGAGAGAAACATGAAAAATTTCCTCTCTAGTTCTAGAAAGACAAACCTCAGCTATTCCTCTATTTTCAGTTTTGAAAAGTTTGTTGCCTTCCTCCTCATCTGAGCATTTCCAGTAGTCACTAAACACCATGCCAGGAGGTTTTATGAGAAATGAGCCTTTTAACTCCAAAAAATTGCATGAACACCCAGACGTGGTATCCCTCTTCACCAGGGCTAACTGGATGCCTTTCTTTGAGAGAATTCACGAATTTGATGAGGAGGTGACAGAGGAATTTTTAATGTCCTTAAGACCCCATTCAAAAACCCATGCTATAGTCAATTTCAGGGGTCTGACCATAGAGATTACACCAGAATTTATCAGCAAAATCATAGGTCTTCCACTTCGGCTCCCTTGGAGCAAAGAAGAAAAACCACTAGGACAGGTTGCTAAAAAGACATTTTTGAGCTTGATGAACATGCTGTAGAGGATAAGGTCAGCTACCAGATCATGAAATATATCTCTTGTGAAGGAAGATACATTATAGTCTATGTTTATCACTTCAGATTATTGCATGAATTAAGATATGGAATGGACCTACCTGTAGCTAGAAAACTCAGTCTACCATATTTTCTCCTCCAGTCTTTGATAGAGTGTGGCACCAAATTGAATGCAGGGGTTCCAGACCAACTGGCCCACCATGGGCTCATTAAATTGTTGGTAGAGGATGCCCTCCACACATACACCATCCCTATAGCCTGGGAAATTTTCAGGAATATGACTAGGGAAGATGACATAAAAACTCTCACAGAGGACCTTAGTCCATCCGATAGTGAAGAGGAGGAGCAGATAGAGGAACTTGAAAAGGTAATCCATGAGGAAGCACAAAATATTCAAGTAGAATAAGAAATATAGGAAAAACAAAGAGAAGGAAAGAAAAATGACACAACCATAGTTTAACCTAAGGTAGAGAAGGAAACAACATCAAAAGTAAAGAAGAGGAAGAGGACAAAAGCTGAGAAGAAGAAGACCAAGACAGCTCAGAAAAAGACTGCCACTGGAAAGGTAGAAACTTAGTGATAAAAGGAGAAAACACCACTTGAGACAGTAGAAATTAAAACAGAAAAAATAGACACGGGCAAAATTGCAAAGGGTGAAGAAGAGAAACAACAGGAAGAAGTGTCCTCTGAGACACTAGCAAGGGAAGCAGAAGTTGTTCTTGTTGCATTGAGCACTCTAGCCAAGAAAAAGGGGAAAAGAAAAAGACAGACATCGATGTATTTTAAAGCCTGGAGGATCACCAGAATCAAGGTGGGCAAGCCCCAGCCACCATCGAAAGAACCTATTATCATTAAGGATGCACCTACTATGATAAAGGAGGAATCTCCCTCCAAAATCTCCATCACCTACAAGAGATGGAGTCCTAAGACCTCCACCTAGAAGGAAAGGATAAAATTGATGGACTCTAAAGCAGTCCTATAGGAGGCACAAACCTCTCTACAGGAGACACTGGCCAAGCTCAAAGAAATTGAAAAGCTGGAAAGGAAGGTAGAGGAACAATCCCAAGAGGAAGGTAAGGCAAAAGAAATACCAGAAATTGGACCTCAAACTAACTTAGGCTCCTATTACAATCTTCTGGAGGGTGGGAAGATCATCCCACAAAAATTCGTTGTGCCTCTTTTCTTCGAACTAGAAAAAGGAAGAGTTAGGACCCACACCTAGATACAGATTGCTAAATATAAAGGAGTCGAAGATATAGGGCACATTGAAAACAAGTTGAGAGAGATGAGCAGGGAGTTGAGCATGGTAAGGCACAGAGAGCAGAAGAAGAGCTCAACTATAGGAAGAAAATGAACTATTGAAAAAGCAGCTACAAGAAAGGGAACGTCAAGGAGGAATTAAGCTGCCAATCTTGGAAGGACAACAAGAAAAAGAGGGATCCCAGGTAGATAGTGAGGCAGCATAGAAGCAACAACAAGAAGAAGAACCACAGACAGATAGTGAAACACTGATGAAATAGCAGCAAGAAAGAGAATCTCAGGTAGCAGCTGAAGTGCTGATTTTGAAAAAGCAGTTACAGGAAAAGGAAGTTCAGTTAGCCTGCATGGATAGCTGGGCAATGGAGGCATTACAATGCAGAAAACTAGCTAAATCCTATGCACTGTATCTCACAGACTAGTGGCTCCAATTCTTGATTAAGACATTGGCCCAGAGGGGCACAATCCTATTTCAAGATTATGGTAAGTTTATGCATTTATGTGATCACAGTTCAGTCGAGGATAAAGCAAAGCTAGCAGAATTTTACCTACACAGCATGGCACTTCCTAACATGAATTTATGGGATCCAAATGTTGCATTGGGAGACTTACAGCTGATGGCTATGGCTTATTGGATGAGCCATGAAGAAAAGAGGACAGTGGAAATTCAAAAGATAATGGCAAAAGAGCTAAGGGATCCCTTGATGATAAGGGCAGAACTAGCAGAACCATTGGCTCTCATCTATGCCCACCAACACCTTGCAGCCAATCCTCAAGTTCTCCATGATTATGTTGACAGGCAAGCACATGCTATTGCTCATTTTGAAGATATGGAGAGATTTTTTGGCGATGACTGCCTTCATGCCTACACGAGAAGGTGGAATACATTGCCACATAGCTTAAGGATCAGGAAGTATCACTCCCCAAACAAAATGAGGGATGCCATGAGGAGAGTTCCCCTATATAAACACTTAATGCAAAACTTGAAAGCCAATTGGATTGGTCTTAAGTTCAGTCCTCCACTACTGTTAGGACTGTTGGAAGGAGTTGAGGAGGAAGAACAAAAACAATGGGAGGAAGTGGACAGGAAAGTAGGTTTCCATGATAGAAAGGAAGACATCACATCAGAGGCTTGGGATATCAGGGAATCTGTCAGAGCTATTAAATATGAAGAGCTAGATTAGTTGCTCAGTGGATGAGCAACCCATTCAGCAGAGGGTGATGATAAGCCCCAGAAATGGGTAACTATATGGGTTCATTCTGCCTATTATTTCAATTTAATCCACCATTCTCAATAGTTTTGTGCATGTTTTTGAATATATTTATTTCAATAGAGTGAATTGGGTTAGTCACTTTGCCATGTAGTCTAATGAATGTTTATTGCAGATTTTTTGGACAATTTTGGACAAAGACAAGGAATTTATGAGAAAATGGCAGCCAAACTCAAGGGAAATAGGGAAGAGGACTTGTAGGAGGGGTGTCTCCTTCATTAATGACCCCTTCCTTGAATTCTCCATCAGCAGCTCGGAGTACAAAGGCCCACATTGATGATTCCAAGGGGCAGCCGAGCAAGTCAAGTAGGGCTGCTGTTATCTTCAGTTCTAGGAAGCCGAGTTCCTTAATTTTAGGAGGACTATTGGGAGTCCCCACTTGTATAAATAATAAGGCTTCAAGCCTCAGTAGTTCAGCCAATTTTTAGTATATTTTCACACTTTTGTGCAGCATTGTACTCAACTCATTTTCGAGCTCTTTTTGAGAACAGTTTTTATGTGATGTAACTGCTATTTTTGATAATGAAGATGAACCAAGTTTTGAGCCAGCACTGATCTTTTTCAGAGGGCTAAAGCTCTTGGGTTAGGGCCCAACCCAAGCTTCCCAACACCTCCTTTGTGTACTTATATGTTTTTGTTTCCATTCATGAGTTAATTTTTGTTGCATATACTCATTTTACTTCATTAGATTAGGTTGCTTTTGATGGTTAGAATAGTTGTTTTTGCTTCAAGTTGCTTAAGTAAGTTGTTGCAATGATAGAAAAGGATCCAAAAAAGCCTAAAAATAGGTCTTGATCTCCTTTCTCCCTCCTTGGGACTATGATTTGAGGTCAAGGCACTACTGCTGCCACCAAAAACACAATTTTTGCTCTTTCATGCAACTGCTAGTGTGATACTTTGATTTGGAAAAGTTGATATGGGTTCAAATTTAATTGCTTAGATCATTTTATGTCCTTTTGCCATAGTTTTCTCACATGATTCTTTTTTCATAAGGTATTGTTCAACATTTTCTAGTTTTAGGTCAGAAATTAGGTTAAGCTAGATAAAACTCTTTTTTTTGGTTCTTGCTTTGGTAAGTTTTGAGAAGTAAATGTGTAGATCACTTGTAGGACATTCTAGCTCATCATTCCTCCATCAAACAGCCAGCACTAGCTCACTTCTCATAGATCCCCCAGCTCATTCACCACATTTCGCCAATCTGCCCTAATTTCTTCATTGTTTTTCCATAAAGTTGTTTTCTTGCCATTTGAACAAATCAAACCATCTCCTTCATCCCTAATCATCCTTGACAAGCTATAGACCCCTTAGCACCTTCATCTAGCCTTCCTTTCCCCTTTCCCATCATCTTTCCACCTTCAAACCTCCAAAAACCACTTTCGGTCTCCTCCTGTAGATCCTCCTATAGGACCTCTTGTAGATCCCCTGCAGCCTCCTGTAGAATTTCCTGTGAGTGATTTTTTGAAGTATGATCGCAATGGAAGTCCTCAGAAGGGTACTAAGGGCTTCTTAGGACCTATCCACACCTTCCTCACCTTCTGAAAAAGCCAACTCTATTTTCCTTTCCCACCAAACCTCTGCACAGTCACAACCAGTCAAATCAAAAGCATAAAAATTCCACATAAAAATACTCAAAAGTACAAAAAGATGATTCCTTCTCATTTATCTGAAGTAGTAGCTTGAATAAATGCAATTTACCTTTTCAGTAGTCAATGGCACTCACTTCATTAGTTTCCATCTACTTTCTTGCAAAAGTAGGGTTAGTGGGTAAATTAGGGTTTGCTAGGGTTTGTGTTTCATTCTAGTTTTCCTTCTCTTTCTGCAAGTAGAATAGCCCTTGTAGAGTTAACTTCCTTTCATCACAGTGAAAGATTCTTCTGAGAACTCATAGAAGTTGGCTTAAGCTCCTAGCGAACTTGTGCCAGCTGATCAAGTGACAGCATGCAGTAAGAGCTAGTACTTGTGCATACAACGCCGTCACTTCCAAGTTTGTGACGATCTACCAGGTTGATAAAAGTAAAGAAGGAAGTCCTAGGAGTTGCAGCATTATTGCTGCAAAAATGGAGCTCACCATCTATGATGCCATAATGCTGCATCTGCTCCTTCGGAAGTTAAAGCATTAACAGAGTTCGAAATACCATTGCATAAATACAATGTACCAATCTTTTCGCCTTTTGCTATTACCAGGGCTCCTTTGGTGACCTTCCAAGCTTTATCCATGAAAGTTGTCAAACAACCTTCACAGCCTAACTACCCTGTTGAAATCATATTTTTATTTAGATCTAGAACATGCCTTACCTCCTTTAGTAGCCATTGGTTTCCATTCTGTTGTTTTACAAGAACCTTACCCATTCCAACAATTTTACAGGGTTTATCATCACCCGAATAGACTTGTCCAAAATCTCGTTGAACATAGTCATGAAAATATTTCTTATCAGGTGTGGCATGGGATGAGGCCCCTGAATCTACCACCCAGGAATCAGTAATATTTTTGAAAGAAAGAATCAAAGCATCTTGTAACACCTCACTTGTCACATTTGCTTCATGAGTGTTTTCTTGCTCTGCATCTTCTTCTTTTCCCTTCTGAGATCTACAGTCTTTCTTTAGGTGTCCTTTCTTTCCACATTTCCAGCACACTATCCCTGATCTGGACTTGGATCTGCCTTTCCTTGATTTATTGTGATATCCTGAGCTCTTTCCTCTTTCCATTTTTCTTCCCCTAGACTTTGCACTTAAAGTATTACCTGATGTCTCACCGGAGCTTTTCTGTCGCATTTCCTCGCTAAGGATAACACCGACAACATCATCAAACTTTAAAGTACTAGATCCAAAAATAGAGTTACTAATGGCCATTACTAAACCATTCCAACTTTCTGGCAATGAGCACAAGAATAACAGAGCTCTAACTTCATCATCAAAGTTTACCCCTACAGAACTTAACTGACTTGTAATAGTATTAAAATCATTTAAATGGTCTCCAACAGATCCACCTTCCGACATCTTCATATTAAATAACCGTTTTATAAGAAATTCCTTGTTTGAGGCCGAGCGTTTTTCATATAGTTTCACCAATGCCTTAATCAAACCCTCTGTCATTGTTTCCTTCGAAATGTTGAAGGTGAATGACACTGCGAGGCACAACCACACTGTTCCGAGTGCCTCCTATCAAGAAGGTTCCATTCTTCGTCTGTCATACACATCGACATCTTTGTTTTTCCGCCCAATGGTAGGTACAGATCTTTCTAATACAGATAATCTTCCATTTGCATCTTCCACAGCGAGAAGTTTTGGCCGTTAAATTTCTCGACCCTAAACTTACCATCTTCCACCATTGCTCCCACTCGAACCAGGAACCCTTCTCTCCTGTGAGTTTGTTAGCCAAATAGACCTTTGGCTCTGATACCAGTTGTTAGAAAATTACATATTACAGAGCATTGGAACACATAAAATATAGAAAAAATATAAACACAAAATGCATAAAACTAGAGAGACACAGATATACATGGTTCACCCAGTTTGGGCTACGTCCACCCTGAAAAACCAGTCCTTCCTTTTTATTATCCAGCAAAATGAAGAGACACAACCTACAATAGATCCATTGTAATATCCTTTGTTTTCTCTCATAGTCTCGCCTCTCTGTTTCTCGCTCGGAGAATACACATCTATTATACAGCCTCAATACAATGACCTCATACAAAGAGAGGGGTTGCTTTCTAGGGCAAAAAATCATAAACTAAACATAAGTTCTACCATCGGATCATCCGCCTAATGAATGGCCCAGATTGACTAGAAATTACTATACTTTTACAAGGCAAGTTTACATCTATTTTTAGCTTCAGAGGCGCTGCCCCCAAAACCCCCACCGGGGGACTGCTGGCCTCCAGGAACCCCCGTGCGGGGAGACAAGTCCCCCCCGTACCCCCCCCCCACGTGGAGGTGTGTACAAACTTCTTGGGGTATACATCCTGCTGAAACAAAGACTTCTAAATAATCATGCTCCACACAAAATTTAAGTTAATCCCGCGTCGGCCTTACCCGACTCCCTAATCCCTCATTAAAGCCCGACCTGATAACTTAACCCTGGATTAGTCCCTAAACTAATCCTGGACTACCATAACTAAATCCCTAGGCCCCCAATCAACCCCTGTCATTTCCCCCCGCGTTACTTCGCCTCCTGACTACCATTATTTTCCCTCCCCCACATTCGACGATGCACAATCATATCGGTTCCACCCGATGGCAGAACAATAACCGCCCGATAAAGTGGTTTTTCTCCCAGCCCTGATGCTACACGTTAGATGATGTATGGTGTCAGGTGACCCCTCCCGACTACCACTCGCACCACAAAAGCAGTGTGATGGCCCTCCAAAACTGCTTCCCCCACTTAACCGAAAAACCTTCACTATTCATCCGAAGGTGAACCCGCCAAAAATTAATCGTTTTATCTATAAAAGACCACGAAGCCTTCTTTTGCCCTTTTTCACGCATTCTCTATGTAAATTCTAAAAACCATTTCCAACCACTGCAAACGCTTGATTTACCCACAGACTTCCAATTCCACTTCAGAAAATTCTACAGACAGCCAGCCAACCTTTTCAGACAGTACCATGAATACGCCAACCATTGCAGCTGCTATGAACCAGAAATTTTAGAGCCAAGTTACCCAATTCCAGGTATATACCATGAAATACCTCTTACCCCTGTAAAATTTCAAAACCTTTGGTCTGTGCAGTATTTTGAATTAATAAATTGAGTAAAAATACTATCAATTAAAGAGATTACTTGCCTAAACCCTCTAAAAAATCTCAAAACCTCTGATAAACCCCCCAGAGCATAATTCAAATCCACAAGAACTGAATTATGGCTGCCCCTATCTCTATGGGCGTTAGATCCATTACTACACCACATTCAAACCTGGACCACCTTCCCTTGGCTGACAGGGATTTCCAAATCAAGGACACAATTGCAATAGACCTCTTGCTTAAAATCCATTGCTTAAGCAAAGACAGATACCTAAACCATATAGATGATATTGGCTTCTAGGAGTCCAATTTATTTAGATACCAGTTCCCTCAAGTTCACATCTTTCCAAAAATCATCCATATGTTCTATGCATGCTATGTCCCAAGCCATAAAGCCATAATGTCTCATGACCAGAAGGTTCTATTCACTATCACAGCTGAGTCAATTAATGAAATGTTGCAGTTTCAACTAGGGTCAAAACTAATCTCACTCTCAATTGGAGACCTGTTGGACCAATATCCTAAGCTATGCCCATCAAGATTGGCCCATTTGTTTCAAACCTTCATTAGAGAATAAAAACACATCCCTAAGGACCCCCCTCCATACGTAGCAACTATTTTCTCTCAATGGGGCTAGAACATTGTAACCATGATATCTTGTGTTTTGGGTTACTCTACCAGTGAATACATTGATGAAATTATTCTTGCTTTCATGTCCATCTATACCCTAGGGCAGCCTCCTGCAATCATATATGACTTTGCCAGTTTCATAGCTGATAGGATGCATGAGCAGTTCACAAGAATGGGAAATGAGAGAGTATTCAAATACTCCTCTATTCTGTACCATCTATTTTTGTATTATCAATCAGATAAGTTTCCCTTTACTCTCCAGAAGCTTGACACCAGGGGCCAGCCTAGATCTGTCATCTTTTGGACCCCACTTTTCCATGAGTTTAGATCACCTTATACATACTCTGACTTCATAGAATCTTTTGTGCATCCAATCATGACTATGCTCACTGGGAATCCTCCACCTAGGATAAGCCCAGAGATAAAGAGAGTCCTCCAGCTTTCCAAGAAAACCAAAGTGGGTGATTGGTACCTTTACCAAAACCACACAGAAATTAGAATATATGGTTTCCTACTTGCACCATATAAGTTGCCAAGATACCTCCCCATGAGTTTGTTTGACTTAGAATATTACAAATAGATCATCAATGTAGATGATGTCAACTTTTTCAATGCCAAGAAGAAGGCCAACTTCAAAATCAAAGATCAGTTAGGTCCCATCATATGCAATTCAAGAGAGGTAGGGAAAGAGGCAGACCTAAGCCTGCAAAGCTTGAAATTCCAAAGAAGTTTCATATGGAGGTATGACCCTTTAGAGTTCATTACCAAGAAAAGGAAAAAGGTCAAGCTAGGACCTTTTATCCACCACCCCATACTAGAGATAGAGGCATATGCAAATCAAACAGAATGGGTGGAAAATACCCTAGTAGATAGTGACAGTACAAGGGTAGATGTAGAAAATGCTCTGATTGATTTGGAAAAGCAGCTTGATGAGAGCACTTTCCTGCATGTACCAGAAGAGTAAGAAAGAGCCATGAGCACCCCTCTAGTCACATAGACTCCTCATAATGAGGAGAAAAATCTAAAAAGAAACAGAGAGGGAGCTTCCACTTTAGGAATGGAAACCTCTAATTTGCAACAGGAAACAAGTCACAACAAGAGGCAAAGGCTCAATCTGGCCTCTGAACAGGAATACACATAAGGATCAGCACAGGTTACCAACATAGAGGTAGAAAGAAGTAGGCCCACTACTCCATCTGAAGACATACAAGAACCTTCCACATCACAGACTCAAATGTTGGAAAGGCAGCTTAGTGTGGAAGTGTCTTCCTTCAGTAGGCCTGCTAACAAAGACCAGGATATAAAGGACAGGTATAAGGAAATCAAAATGAGGAATGAGAGGCTTAAAGCCCAAACATATGCCCAATACCTAAATCTCACTCCCACAAATCAAACAAGGCTAATGTCTGCCTTTGACATCAAGGAGGGAAAGCTGCAGATGTCCTTTATCAAACCTACAACTCAGCAGCCCAAAACATCATCAGATTACAAGAGGGTTGACTTTGAAGTGTTGGCAAGGGATATTCATCCCATAGACCAAATAGAACTGCACAAACAGGCTGGAGAGATGATATACTCCACCCTAACAGGTAAAGCCATAGCTGCCCATCAGCTACAAAATTCAGTAAACAACATCTCAACCCAGTTTCAGTTGGAGAAGGCCTCCTCACAGGCCAAGGATACGAGGATTAAGTCTTTGGAAGACTTAATTATTGAATTGGGACATGATCCCAAGGATATTAAAGCTATTGAGCAGTTGATAAAGAAGAAGAACAATGATATTGTTGCACTGAAGAAGCAATTGAAAATTCCCCAGCTGCAACATCCTCAAACACTGGAAGTCATAGAGAACCAAACCAAACATGAAGAGTTGATGGACTTGGTCTTAAAGCTCAATGATCAACTCAGGGAGACAGAGAAAGAATTGGATAGCTTGATCCAATTGAAACAGACTAACATTGCATCAACTTCTGCAAGTGTCATCCCTACTGTGTCTACAACAGTCCCTTCTACATTGGCAGCTTCACTTGCACCAATAGCTCCACCTGCTACAACATTTCCAGTAACAACAGAATCTACCACAGCAACAGATGTATCAAGAGAAAAGGCTGCAGAATTAGTTAAAGCCATGGAAGAGATGTCAATTCAGGCTACATAAATGAAAATACTAAAGGAAAAGGTGGCAAGTTTAGAGACTGATTATAAACTTGCACAGATTATGCAAAAAGAAGAAACTCAGAAGGCCAATAGAATGAGTGAAAGGGTCAAAGCCTTGGAGAAAGACTTGACATTAGAGAAACCCCTTGGGCAAGCCAAGGACCTGTTATGGGCCAATATCATTGACTTCGTCAATGATATTTGGCCATCTATTCAAGTTATTATTGAGCAAACATAACTGATAAGGATAGCTACAGTAGCTATTCAGAAAGTCAAAGAGGAATTGGGGGATAAGCCAGAGGATGCCAATAGATTCATCCATTTCCTTAATAGAAAAAACAGATATGAGCTTTGTTATCTCAAAATCAGACCCTGATAGGCTGCTGTTCAGGTTGATTCTAAGTAACTATTTCAAACCTACTTTAGGCTGAGGCTTAGCCTCCTCAACCTGAGAGGGCTCTCTCTGGGTGTAATAATGATCTTGATTAAAAATAAGATGGCTAACTCTTGTAGACCAACTGTGACGAATATGAATGCTGGAAATACATTAAACAAGTATCCATTGGGCCTATGGAGTCAAAAACACCTCAATATAACAAAGATCTTGACCTTACATGGAAGTCAGGGCATTCAACATTTGAATATTCAGAACATACACTCATATGGAACCACATAGTTTATAGATGCATACAGGAAATCAGAGCACATTCAGTGAATTCTGAGTGATTATACATCAATACCACTGTAAAAAAAACTAAGAAAAGGACAACATCATACATTCTGAATATAATAAATCCTTCATGAATCCTGAGAAGTAAAATCAAAATTATATTACTGAAAGTGAGTCTTTACATAAGCCAAATACTATGCTCTGTTATAAAGTTTTCCAACCCTGATTACATCCCTGTTTCAGCTATATATAGAGCTCTTATTCTAACTGATCGATATTCCTCCTCAAGCATGAGGGGAATTCGAAAACTACTTCTAATGACACCTATTAACCCTTTAACTAACTAATAAATACAACTGACTACTAATTGACAGCTCTAGAATCCTAAAACAATTAGGATTCTAATTCGTCATCATGCTAAACATAGCATTTATTACAATCAAGATGGTGCTCCTACGAGAAAAAGGAGAAAACAGGCTCATTCTCTGACAATTGGTCTTTTTTAGTTTAGCTGTGATGGATGCTCGAAGCTTCTTACTGGTCCTTAATGTCGTATCCCTTTACCTCTGCTGAGAAACAGGAAACTGTCCCTGTTTTTATGCCTTTGTTTTCCTCAAAGATATTCGAAAGTAATTAGCCATGTCCTTTATCCTTTAATTACCCAAAATGGAGCAGACTGCCACGTCCTTGATGTGCTGTAAGCCTTTTCCATGTACCTGTGTGATGAAAAAACCTTTCAAAAAGATTTTCCGCTTTGTTAATCATGATTGATCAACTGAATTGTAACATGCAGCTACAGCAGTTTCGTAGCGCGCTACGAAACTGCTGTGTAATTTCAAAAGCACAATCTTCCTTTCATAGCTAAATGATCGCCATTGTTCATGGCTTAAGCACCTTACTCCCTTGATCATTTTACGTGCAAATTGTATAGGCATCTTCTCTTCAGGTGCAAGGGGATGTGCTAATATAGTTCCCTCTGGGAGCTCCACAAAGAACTAGCACATTCCTCCATGTAATACTTTCTTCAATGACATTCTGACATCAATATCATTCTCTCCAGGTCTAATCACATCAAACTCAAATCCTAACTTCTTCCCTGCCTTTAAAAATTCACTTCACACAGCTGGTGCTTTGGACAAAGGTATGGGAACAACCATCATCTGAACTATGGCGAAACTTGCACTCTGCACCTCTTTCACATTTACCCTTACTGATAAAATCGAAGCATGCACCTTCTGAGAACGGATCTTTGTTACATACGTTTTTTGAATTCCTCAGAATTCTCGTCCAGATCAGGCTGCCTATTCTCATTCAAATCAGGATGCCCAATAGGTTTACTGTGTCCAGGCAAAGAACTATATTTTGCAGAATGTTCATTCCATGGCATTGATGTTATAAGTTGCCGAGATATTTGAATATAACATAAGCTCTTTGGATATCTATAAAATACTTGGCAAAGCATACTCAGAGCAGTTAAGGCACATTCTTTCATTGGATCTGAATAAACATTTTTTGGATCTAAGTAATTGACAACCTTGAGAACCAGTTCACAAAAATAAGCTACATATGATTCTCTATCTTGTAACAAAGTATATTTGGAGCTATTTTCTGCAGTCTATTCATTCACGTCTATATCTGACCTGCTCGAAGACCAATCCATAACATGTGTGTCTCTGTCCATTCTCAAGAATCCTTCATCAAATGTCTTTAGACGTTTGATCTGTACATTTGTACCATCTTTGCTGACCCTTTTCTTCCCAACCGGAGAAACCCTTTCTGCTGCCAAATCACTCAAAGATGACTCAGCTTCTTTGGTGCCACTTGTTTCAATTGGACCTCCTACAGACTGAGGACCCAATATTTCCACCACAACTTGAATACAATTCACAAGCTCAAAACAAGGTTCAGGGTAGTGCAAAAGATCAACAAGCATGTCTAAGTTCCAGATATGTGGTGGACATGTATTAACTATCCGAACATAAGCACTGCACATGGCCACCTTCAGTTCCTCACTGCTTGTATTCTGAAATGTCTGAGAAAACACACTTAGCAACTCTTTAGTTGTACATTCAACAATGCGTCTAGGGCATATGGCATATAAAGTATGAAGGCAAGCACCCATGGCCGAATCATAAATAGTGGTCCTAAAAGGAAAAATGTTCTCTCCCTTGTGAGATAAGATAGATACCATTGAATGTACAAGCTTCTCGATAGGAATTATCTCTGCGTCCAGTGATGATGATGCTAAATGTACAAAGTCGAAACAAGCCCTTTGTAATGCACCGTCTCCATAAGCAAGTAAAACTGCCTGACGGCCTAGAGAAAGTAGGAAGGTCACAGAAAGGTGTTGGAGAGCTGCAGCTATAAACTTCAGAAAAGGACATGCCAAAGCATGTTATAGACAAGGCAGTAGAAGCTGTGAAGCTGGATTCAGTTGCATAAAATGATGCAACGGATAAAAGGTCTTTGATTACCAACATGGCATCCAAAAAGAACTGCCGATAGAAGACACAATCTTCGATACTGAGGAGGGACAATAAAGTGGCCGCCGTCTCAAAAAGCAAATCATGCCGACCTGCAAAAGCCGATTCTGCAAAGAAAGGGATGATCCAGCCCAATACAGGCAGTATGGCGTGCGCTTTCCCATTGAAAAATGTCCCCGGAAACTTATAAACGATACGACATAAAAGCTTCAAAATGGCCGCAAGCTCTCGTTCTTTTGCAGTGGAAGGATCGAAGTAAGCTTGGAGTAGATTGGGGATGAAGGCACGGAACCTCCGATCAGCCTCTTGAGAATAATACGCATGCATAACAAGGCTGTGAGTATCAATAAAATCCTTTGAATACCTGCCACACACAATGCAACTTAGAGAACCAGACTTCCCCTGCTTCTGGTATTATTTTTTTCCGTTCTGAATTTTCATTGAGCAGTCTAGAAAACCGAAGATATGCTCTGTTGGGAAAAGAAGACTGTGAGATATCCTTGATGCATTCAGATAGTAAACAGAACCTTTGTCTCCTTCTCAGCAACAACTGCAACATGTGCCAGTACCACGACACCTAACGATCTAAAACACAGCGGATTCTGATAAATATGACAGCTGGGTGAGATTTGTTATGGATCAGCATGAAATCACCTAAAACATGTTGCGCTGCGAAACTGCTAAAAGGATTTATGCGCTGCGGAAACACTTCAAAATTATTACATAAGCTACGAAATAACCTAAAGAGCTTTGTGACACATAGTAACTTTTGAACAAAACTGACACATGGCTATTGTGTAAATTATGAGACTAGTGGTGAATGAGGATGCATAGTGGACTCCTTAGACTCAGACTCTAAGGCAAACAAAAACTCAAAACTAGACTAGCACTGAATTTTTTACCATCAAACTAATGTGAGCGGTTTTGAAATTAGAATTCTTAAGTGATAACAAGCTTCAAGAGCTCAATATAGAAGACAAGACTGAAACCATTTTGGAAATGAGGAAGGTCCTTTCCAAAAGAAACCTGGTGCTGAACTTAGAAGAAAAGTTCCATGACATGCAGGTGGCCATTAATAGATTCATGGCCAAATTCCAAATTTTGAGGGAGAAAGGATTGCCTAGTCCATTGGTCATCAATGGAAAACTTATGACACAGCTGGACTATGATAATAGATTAAGGCAGTTGGCTAAGGAAAAAACTAGCACTTCATCTATAAAAGCAATTCCAATAGGCAAAGTTTTGTATAACACCTTTGAGAACTTGTTTTTTCTCCAGCATGAGATTAAACACTTATTCATCATAAAGCCTAATTTTTCCAAGAATACCAAGGTCGATGAGATATATAGGAGGATGATGAATGTCAAATTACCTGATGCAGAATGGTGGGAGACAATGACTAATTTACTGTGAGAAATTTACAACAAAAAGTTACTGCACAGTAAAAATAGAACAGCCAGGTAAAACAGATGAAAACAGGACAACAGGGTCAAAGAGTATCAGGTGAAAGATCAAAATTGAAGAAGATTCCAGCGTAAAAAGACCACAACTGCAAGCCAACATAAAGGGCTACAAATCCAACCATAAAATCCAATAGTACCACAATAAAAGGGACAACATGAAACAATTCAATAGTTGTCTCTATCTTCTTGCAAGAAGATACTTGTATTTCCTAGAATAAATCTCAAGTTTGTTTTGAGATATTTTGTAATAGTTTTTGTATAAATACTTCACCATTCAAAGTATGTAGTGTAAATTCTTAGACATTTCTATAGACTTTCTCGATCAAAATACTGTAAGCTATTGTATCACTGTTTGGACTAGCAAGCTGGATTAATGAATAAAGTCAAGACATTTCACTGGATTCATGTGTAGTGCAAAGTACAGACAAGTATTTTCTCTTGTGTTGTTATCTTTATTTAAAAGTTTTTCCATAATCTTTAATGTATCTGAAATCTGAATGCTATAATATGGAATGATATCTCAGAATTTGCTTCATTGCACTTTGTTTTAACTATTATGCATTTTAATGTTTTTTGCAAATTATCTAAATTAAGGAATTCTTAATTGCTCCTTAGTCTAGGTAGTCACCCTCTGATCTATAGTAAAGGATTCTTAATTGCCTTTTGCTTGTGATTAACCTCCATTCTTCATTTTAATCCTGGTTTGAGAATTTTTAAGTGCTCTCCCACCCTGGCTAAGATTCATTTCATCCATTCGGCCCAAAGACCTGCACTTTACTCTGCTAGCTTGCCCTTTGAACACTCCCTTTAATGAGTTAATTCCAGTTCTGCTTCCCTTCTTTGAATCCATAACCCAATGGTCCAAAGACATCAGTTTATCCATCTGCTTTAAGGATTCCCCCATCCAACATCCAATACAAATCAAAAACCCCTGAACCTTCAAAACTAGCCTAAAATCCCAACAAACAAAGCTAAATCATATAGAGAGAGCCCTCTCTGAGTCAGAGGCTGGCTAGAGCCTATACTTAAAAGATTGGTTTGTGGTTACCTTGATCCTTCCCTTCTTCTAAAAACTTGTAGGGAAAAGTTCTGAGTGTTAACAGTGCCCGTTGAGTTAGTTTTGAATCTCTTATCATAAATGGCTCATCCTAAAATCATATTCTCAAGGTTTTTTTCTAACGCATCCTCTGGTAAGATTTCAATCCCCGATAAATCTTTTCATTACTTGTCTCAATTAAAGTTTGATGGTGAGGGTGATATATCCATTAGATAGCATGCATCTCTTTTTCTTAATTTTTGTGAATACTATGAAAATGATTGTGAAGATGTGCCTTTTGTTATTTCCTACCTCACCCTTTAAGGTCGAGTTAGCCGATGGTGTCGCACTCTACCACCCAATTTCATTCATTCTCTTAACCATCTCATCAAGGAGATTCATTTAGTATTTGATAGGTATGATTACCGAGATGTTTATAAAAGAATGAATCAGCATAGAATGAATCATGATGAATTAGTTGACGATCTCTCTAATCGATTCCTTCAACTTTGTTATGAATTTCATGAAGAAGATACGTATTCAGATTTCTTGAAAACAAAATTGAACATTTGGTTCATATCTCTTTGCATGATGAATCCAAACCACCTAATGTTTCTTCTTCCCCAACTATTGTAAATCATGAGACACCTCTAATTTTGGAGGAGGAACCTGTTATTCCTTTTTTTCCTTTTCCTCCTCCTTTTCCAATTCTGGTGAGGGTGCCTTCTCGTGACGATAATAAAGTTGGGAAAAATGCACATAAAATTCCTAATACATATTCTCATCCTCCTTTCTCTTTTCATGACTCAGATCCCATGAAGGAAATATTGCAATGGCTCATGAAGACTATGGTGAAGACTAGTTTTTCCATTCCTCATGTGGGTATTAACACTCATAACTCTGGTCATAATCTAATTTGGATGCCTAACATCCTCTATCATCTCTTTCTCATGACCCCTTGTCTTGTGATCTTCCTAATCCATCTCTTCCAAATCTGAGTAGTGAACAGATGCAATGTAGTCACATTTCAAAGGTAAGGGAGTCTTTTCTCATGCTTTATAAGAAGGATGAAATAGATGAAGGTGCATTCGCAAGAAGCTTTCATTGTTTGTCTACTTATAATGGTCATCGAAAAGGTAAAAATGTGAACTGGTTAGATTTAGTGGTTATGGCCTATCTTTTTTCTTACATGTAAGACCTTCTACTTGTTGTGAAATATATTCAAGTTCTTACCTTTTCTATCGCACACTATTACATATCATTTTTAATTGTTTGTATCTTTGTGAATGCAAGTCGGAAGCAACTTCGGTATCTTGATTGGAAATTTCATTACACGTGACACCAACCTTCTAGCTAGTTAGGTTAAGAGTAGGTCTAGTTGCATATTAGTTTACCTGCATGTTAACCTTGCATTCATTTTTTGTATTTCTTCTTGTGCTTTCTCATTTTAGTTTTGCATCATCTTTTCAGTTATCCTCCTTTTGTTTTGTCCTCCTAGTTTTATTTCCTTGTTGTGTTTTGTCTTTTGTGATTTGTTCGATAAGACTTCACATGAAGGACGTTCCCTTTGGCTCAAAGACAATATATCTAAATAGAAAATGGATGTGTAACACTGTAACATTTAGCTAACCATCATTTCTTCTTCTCTGTCTTGATTATCCCTTGGTCGATGATTTTCTGACAAAAAATATGATTTATGAATAAGAAAATCTAGGTGTCAAACCATGATATTCATTTCTACTATAGAAACCTCATCCCTATGATTGGTTCTTTATGTTTTGGTGTTTTCCACACTGATCTGATTAAGTAGAGAAGGATAAGGGGAAAATATAAATGAAAAAACAAATATTAGAGGTTTTATATATGCTTCTCTGAAGGAACAACCTCTTTTTCTCTCAATAAGTTGGGATCTCTCTTCTCCCCATAAAATTAATAAGTTCCTATGCATAGTTCTATATATAAAATACATAAATAAAGGGTGAAAGAATAGAAATGCTTCCTATGTAGGGAGGTGAAGTAAACAACTCCGTTGGGGTACTACCCAGGCTCATCAACGGTTGAGAAATTTTCGTGTTCTTGTAGTGAAATTGGCAGGGTGCTATCTAGGCCTACTAGTAGCAAAGAAACACCAGAGATGAAAAACTATACTCTAGAAATCTAAAGCTCGTAAAATATACGGCCATTTCCTGATTCGAAACATTGTGATATTATTGGTATTATGCTTCTGTTCAACAGAAAAAGGACAGAAAGGACTATATTTATTTACAGGTTAAGTGAGGAAGTTGAGGTAATCGGAATGATGAGTCAATACTTCCTGAAGAACTAGACCTTGCAAAAAGATTTTTCTAAGGTAGAGAAGGTGGATTTCTACCAGTGGGTCGCCAAGTGTTGTCACAGTGAAAAACACCCTCCAAAATTTTTCCTACACTTCAATTTTGAAGCCTACTAAGGATATTACGATCAGTCATTTTGTAGTCACTTCCTAGTCAGTTGATTCGTTATTAATTATTTGAGCTCCCTCTTGGATTATAAGAGTCGAATTCACCTTCTTGCACATGCTCAATCTACAAAAAGTCCATAAGTGCATTATTTGAGCAACCTTGTAAAGGCATAGAAAATTCCATCGAGACTGTGATTGTGTGATGATCAACCCATGTCGATAGTTAGTGCATGCTTTCAATGATAGTATCTCACTTTTGGTTGAGTTTGTGCCTTTTTCAGCGAGTTTTAAGAACTGCCACTTTTACGCACCTTCACTTTCGTGAATGTCACTTTCATGTTCTCGATTGTCATCTTCAATTGATTTCATCCTAATTAGTTTTGATTTCATGTTATCTTGGCTTTGGCATGTGTTTTTTCATTGTCATTCACATATCGCAAGTATCATTCACACTTTTCTCTTTCTATAGTAAATGTTGTCTTTTGGCATGGGAAGTGTTGCATATAATGTAAAGTGGAGTTTTTGATTGTTTTAAAGGGTAACTTTGGTGTCGATGAGCCCCTATGGTCATGTAGACATGTTTTACACTCATTTCCAAGGTTTTATGCTTGTCGCCAAAGTGTCATCACAAACTGTACCTTTAGTGTTGCACTTGGGGAAAGTCATCATAATATCATCACTTTGAGGGAAGTATGTCGTTCATGTATTCTAAGTGATCAAGGTTGTGTCTTAAATTTTTTCAAGTGTGTGACCATGTTCAAGCTTTTTCCTTTTTCACCTTGTCTCACTAATTCAACACTTAGCCTCATCTAGAAAACTTCACTCTTAGTAAAATCGACCTCACTTAGTCTTCCTGAACTAAGCATTGCACATTCTAAACCCTAAGTCTATGACCTTGCCTCTTGGAACTATTCATTGCATAGTCACAGTGATCATATTTCACCCTTGAACTCCATAAATGCAATTTTTTTTCTTCCCAGCCAGCCTCAATTGTACATTGGGCAACTTCAAGCCTCAACCTTAAGCACTTGAACCCCTCAACTACGTAATATCCTAGATTGTTCTCTTGTTTGAACTACACATTAGGTAACTTGAAGCCTCAAGGTTGACCTCTTGAGTTCCCAACTACGCAGTCACTTAGCCTAGGCCCTCAGAACTGAACACTGTGCAATCTCAAGCCTCAAGACTCCAACTTGAGCCCTTGAGTCACTCAACTACATAGGCCCTCATCCCAAGCATCCAGAACTATGCATTGCGCGGTCTCAAGGCTCAAGACTCTAGTATGAGTCCTTCAATCCCTAAAATATGCAATCCTTTGACCTTTTCCATCCTGAAATGTGCATTGTGCAGTCTCAAGCCTTAGTCATAAACCTTGGCCTCTAGAACTTCTCAATTCCTGAGTCATTCACCCAATTAGTCACCATTTCCAACTATAAAAAGTGATTTCATGAAGCATATTAGGCTAGGTGTTTATCATAATAATGTTGTCTTGTCATGAGTGGTTTTCAGTCGAAAGAATTTTATTGTGTCATAAAAATATGATGATGAATGAGATGTTGAAGGAGGCCATGATAGAAGACCCTTAAGGAACTAAGGAAATAAGTTGTTTATCAAGAAAGAAGATGAAGAAAAATAGGATTACAATAGAAGACCAAAGGTTAGGACAACATGAAGACTCCATCTGATTCACAACCCTTTGGAGAGTAGATATGAATAACAAATCATATCTCTCATGAAGATGAGGTATTGGATACTTCTCTTATTGAAGACAAAACAAAATAAACATGAAGAAGGACAACTTGGCACTACTACATCATCATGCAGTCCATGTCATCATTGTCATGTTATGTCCTGTCACAATCATTATTTGCCACATCATTTGTGGATTATTTAAATTCAATATCAAAGAAATGTAATGTAAAGTGGAAGTCCAAGAGTCATCCATGTAATATGAAAAGTAATGTTGTTATATAGTAAAATGACCTCCTCATTAGCTCAGAGCGGAAAGACATGATGACTGAAGAAATGACCAAGTTCATAAGCCTTGTTTCCAAGATAACGCTGCCTATACACTAGCAACCTACTTTATAAAGCTTATCGGCAAGCCTAAGGGTGCATTAGTGACCCAGGTAACTCTACTTGCTACCTTGGGAACATCGTCAGTAAACCCTAATGAGGATCTAAGGGTCAAAGGGGTGGATTGGCTAAGAAATATCCCTATATTCTCTCCTAAATCAACTCTGAAAAGCAAGGAAACATCAAAGTTAAACCTATTTGGGGGATTACTAATCCTAATGGAGTATGAAAATGGGAAAGAGCTCAAAAGAATGGAAACATCATTGCTTTTACCTAAGGAAACTCATGGAGAAACTTAGCAACCCTAACCTCACATGCTACATAAGCAGAGCTAGGGCTATTGTGAAAGGGGGTGAGATCATTTGAAAGCATAGCTTACTTGATTGTCGAGCAGAGTCTCAAACTTAAGCATAAGAAGTTGGTAAGGAGGGAGAGAGAGAGAGAGGAGATGGAGGTGTAAGGGAAGGTTGATGCAACCGATTGTTGTAATCACTCTTTCGACATTAATATAGAACTGCAATTGTACTGTCCACTCCATGATGTTGGTACTATAATTCATTTATATGTTTATTCAATGTCTTTTAGCATGAGTAGCTTAGTTATGTGAAACTAGATGTATTTTGCATATTCATGCATTGATTATCAAGGTTTTATGTTGTGATTACACTTGTCTTTTCTATGTGCAGGACTTGATCTGGGGCCGACTCAGGGGACTTTCGCCTAGCTGCATTGTGCTCTCCATCAACTCCACGCAAAGGCTCAAGGTAATGAATCTATCCTGCTTTGATAGTTAGTTGTTGAATATGGACATGCATGTATATTTGTGACAACTGCAGATAATCTTACAGTCTACAAAGGGTCTTGGGAAGACCCTTGAGGGTTCCTTCATCTTCCATACACCATGCATTAATCCCTAGACTGGAATTGGAAACTCCACTAGTGACTACACTTTAGTTCTGGGTTTTCCCAGAAAGTTCCTAGATCTCTCCTTCTTCCAGACCTTCCTGTACTTCTTCATTCCTTTTCTGACCACTCAGGACCTTGCAACACCCTTCTTTTATTGCTTAGCCCTGGATCTGATCCCAACAACCATTTTTTGAAGTTTGTTTCCTCACTAACACAGTTTACATGTGTAAATAGAGCTTTATAAAGCATTTTAGATTCACAACCAGAGGATTGGTGCCACCAATAACTCTCTGTGGCCTCTAGGACAGAGCTTTAGTCACCCATTTTTTGATAAACATCAATTTTTGTGACCTAAAAGGGTTGGGAAACTTGATTCTGGACTAATAAGGGATCTGTAGCTGTTTTTTGTTTGACTGATTTATGTCATGGACAATTTTTTTTTTAAGAAAATAGTTTTCCTTAAAGTTTTTATTTTCATAAAAGAAAAGATCAAATTTTTTTATTGTTTTCTACTTAGCTGGTTAAGTTCTGCATTCTTTGGTTTTAGTAGTTGTTAGTAAGCATTGAAAAGTTCTGTTGGTTATGTGAGTGTTGTACTGAATAGGATGCATGGAATGAATATTGATGTATGAATGACTATCCCTTTGTAGAAGTAGCTTATTCATCGAAATTGAAAATTTACAAGCATTGTTTTTGCATGATTTGAGTCAGAGTCCCATAAAATCTCATACGTCAACACCCCTACCGAAGACTCTAACAAATTACACTTAAAATCTACCTAATAAAATCAATCAACAACTCGTTCTAGAGTAAACACACATTAGTTTAGGCTAGGATCTTAGGTTAGGTAGTGTGAGTAAACTGCCCAAGATCATACACCAAAACTAGTGTCATTAAAGAGAGAAATCCTTCAGCACTCATATTATTGGGACCACTCCAGTAAAAGCGAAGCTAAATACAAGACAACTTCAGACTGTAAGTGAAGATAGCCCACCTTTTCTTACATCTCCTTTGGGTATTTTGTGTATCGGGGATCCCTTCGGGGATATCGGAGCTGTGTCAGGGACTCAGGTATCCTGCCCACACAGCATATTGTCTGCGACTATGTCCCCCAATAGTGTCTATGATCTAAGGTATCCTTAGTAGCCATACTTTTAGGGACTAACACAAGGTGATTGGGGCGGGCTTCCCTGGTACCTAACATAGATGGAGCTACTCTGTCTTCAGTTTTTGGGAGGGTGCTCGTCTTCACGAGAGTACTTGGCCCCTCAATCTAATGTTCAGGTGAAGCTCTAGAGTAACTGTAACTATACATTTGGACAACTCTCTCTATTATTCATTGTGATACTGGGTTTCATCTCTAGTGATTAGTGCTTATCAGACATGGTAATTTCCCTCTGCTTGTTGATTGATTTACAAAGTGTATTTTTTATTTTTTAGGTGCTAGAGTGTTATCGCTGAGACTTTAATAAACATCACTGTAAAATTTATTGATAAAAAATATTGGCCACCGTGGCTACATCCGGACCTTGTTGTCAATCTAGATGATTATTAGGACTTCCCCCACTCACTATGGAGGATCTGCCAAGCTCCAGTGAATCGTATTCCTCGTCTTCGGGAAATCAGTCTCCGAGATCTCACACAGAATCAGTTTGGAAATCCAATGATTCAAGCTTACTAGAGGATTTCTTTACTAAAGTATTTCTTCCTCCATACAATCCTCCGATCACGAATCCATTGGGCCCACTCTTGGTTCCTATTGCATCTGTACCTCCTTTGTCTTCAGTTGGAACACTTCCACCCATCCCATCGACGACTAACGGGTCGTGGAATTTTTTGGACACTTTTGGTCCCCCACCACTTCCCTAGTCGACAGTAAATACCACACCTTTGATGGCGAACCCTGCTATCCAATTTGTCCCAGGTTCAAACCCTATGGTGACACCCTCCACGAGTGGAACCTAGTCTATTCCAGGTTCCACCCCTTTAGTGTCAAACCTTGTACCTTCGACAAGTGCTACATATAGCACTCCTTATAATGCTCAATATAGCACAGTTAGCATGGTCCCTTCAACCAACAATATGGTTTGCATCCATTGTATAGTTCTAACCCCCAGATTCAAGTATCTGGGGGCACTCCCAATATGCATATACCGGCCGGGAGCGTAACAATTCCCCCTCTGTTTTCAGGCATGCATGGTCAGTCATTGATTGACATGAACACTCCTTATGCTAGTTAATCACTTATGGTTAGTTCTGTGGCGAGCGAGAATCCTCAAGGAGGTCCTAATCAATCCATGTGGGCACCCTACTCACAACCTTAAATGAGTCAAGGGGGCACTGCTTATCTCGGGGGCACTTCTATCCCCCAGCCTAACAATCCTTATGGAAATCCACATTATAATACCATACCCTAAGGCACCTACTATACCATGCAACCTGTGTATAATATTGGGAACAACATGATGGGAGGACCGCAAGGATCCTCTAGCCATATGTCATCACGTTGGTCCAATTTGGGGGCACCACACACTCTACCTTTCTTGGCAATGCTTGATATCCCCAACCTGTACAAACTTACAAATGACCCCATCTATCATAACTTACTCTGGCTACCAATCCCACATAAAATACCTACAGACATCCCTAAGTTCGAAGGGAAACAAGGGGAGGATCTGAAGACACACATCACCACCTATCATCTATGGTGTGTTTCTAAATCCATGGTGGATGATAGTATTCGGTTACATATTTTTCCCTGCACCCTTAGTAGCAACGCAACGAAGTGGTACATTGAGCTACCACGCATGTCAGTCAATACCTTTGACGCTCTAGTAATGGAATTCTTAAAGCACTTCCAGCTACCCATTTGCTATAAAACTAGGACGAAACTCCTCACTTCATTATGTCAGGATACCGCCACCCAAATATCTGATCATATACATGAATGGAGATGTAGGCAGAGGTTAGTCAAAGCTCCCCTCCCAAACTATCTCTTAGCGGATTGGTTCTACAGGTCTCTACTCCCCCAAATCGCTAAGGATGTCACCTTAGGTTGTGCGGTCATAGAAGACCAATCCATTTGTTGTGCCTAGCACTTAGATCTGATATATTCGCAGTCTGCCACTCTATACGACATAATTCCCAATGCCCCTCGCAACTCCAATGCTCCCGCTACTCAACAACCCGGAGCACACGCTGATTGGATTATCGGTGCAACCTCTAGGGCTGCTGTAAAACAACTCAGCGGTCACATTTCCCAGATGTTAGTGGACCCCTCTACAAAATCAACTGCTCTTCCTACCACCACGATCAAATCTATGCAGTATACACAAAAACCCAGTGGTAAGAATAAGAAAAATACCACTCCTTCTGAAGAGTAGTCAACAAAGCAGGACAACCCAAAGCACACCCCCTGACGATGGAAAGGATAAACCCACTAGATTCCCTTGCAAAATCTGTGCCAAAGACCACATGACATATCGTTGCCCGTGTCTTCGAGAGTGCATATATTTCATTGCTAGAAAGGATACTGGCACCACCCTTGTTGTCCCAAATAATCCTTTCCCCGCACAGCAATAGCAACACCTTATTGCAAACCAACCCCAACCCCCATAAGGGGGCAATGGCGATTCATAACATCCTTCAGCTGGTGAAGGACCCTCTACCGTTTACACCTTTGAAATGGTAGATCTACAAACTAGAGCCAAATCTTATGGAGCTCCTGTCGCTCATCCAGAGGAACTCTCCTCAAGTCAAAACCCACCGTCGCCTAGCGATCTTCATATTAAAAGGCTGGCTTCTAACCTTGTGATTCACCCCCCTAAAGGGGCACTTCGATGCAAAACGCACAATACATCTACAAGTTTCACCCAAAACTACAACATTGTAGAAGACTTGGAGCAAGCAGAGTCGGCTATGTCGGTGCTCGAAGTATTACAAACATGTCTAGCACAAAGAAAAGCTCTTATTTTGGCCATTGGTGGTATCGATCCACAAGATTCCATGCTTGCAATTTTCGACATGGAAAAGTGTAAATCTCCCCTTTCTCACTAGCTTGAATTTCAGGTGCAAATCTTTTCGAAAGGTAAAGGTATACATAGAACTGTCATTGACGAAGTTGCTTCTACCTATGTAATTTCGGCTCTATGTTGGCTCGCATTGGGTTCTCCAACCCTATCCCCGCCGTTGAATTCCCTTGAAGCTTTTGACGGCCACACTTTCATCCCAAAAGGTTACCTAGCTAGCTAACCCATCACCTTGTATGGGAAAACGATAACGGTGGACATCAAAGTCATAGATAGAAAGCTTGACTATAATCTCTTGTTGGGTCACATTTAGACTTACTCCATGACTGCCATTGTGTCTACTATCTTTCGCATCATCCTATTTCCACTGGATGGAAAGGTAGTCACAGTGGACCAACTGTCCTTTTTCACCCCTGACTATTCCCCGTTACCAAGTGGCTTTGTACCTTCAGTGGGTGGTGTACTTGACTCTTACATCAGTATCGGTACTGGTCTACTCAAGGGCTCTTCCCTAATGGGTTGTTTCCCTCTTATACCACCAACAGTTCCACAGACGATCAATATGGTTTCATCCATTCCTCATGAACTGACTGATCCTTAGATCCTACTGGCTCCTTCAGACATTAACACTTATGAAGAACAAATGTTGCTGTCACCAGCTGAATTTGCCTACCAGGCCATTCAATCTGCATCTGAATCTCTGGTCACTTTTGTCACGACCAATGGTACCACTACCCCTCCCATAACTTCTCCTTGCAATCCCCTCAATCAAGTCCTACCTACGGACGAAACCATTAGAGAGATCATGAGTTTACAAGAGTGACCTTGGGAGGACTCGCACCATCATGTTTCGATATCTGATTCGGACATGATGCCTCTTCAAATCCTGTCACCTGATGCACCTGAAATCATTTCCTCACCATATACGACTATCCAAACTTTGGACTCGGAAGGAAACATGGGAAATATTTTGAAGACATTGCTCATCTATATTTTTGTCATGATAGGCATCGTGGAAAACATCTAGATTGGAGTAAATTGCAATCATGAGGAAATTGCAAGCTTCACCTGCCTTTTTAAGGAATTCCGTGATATATTTTCTTGGTCTTATGAGGAAGTCCCCGGCATATATCCATCCATTGTCAAGCATGAGATCAAGATATATGACAATGCTAGACCTGTCTACTAAAGGCTTCGACCAGTCCACCCCTGCAAAATAACAACCATTAAAATTGAGGTGGAAAATTTATTACGTGCTGGTTTCGTCTATCCTATTCCCTTAACGGAATGGGTTTCCAAACTGGTTCATGTCAATAAGAAACAAGGAACCATCCACATATGTGTTGACTATCGAGACTTGAACGCCGTGTGTCCAAAGGATAATTATCTGACTCTGTTCATATCGACGACTGTGCAAGTTGTGAATCATTTTCATTCATGGATGGATTCTTAGGTTACAACCAGATTGCTATAAAACCCAAATACCAACACAAAACTTCCTTCCTTTGCCCATGGGGAATCTTTGCCTTTCGAAAACTCGCATTCAGTTTAAAGAATGCTGGAGCAACATTTCAAAGGGCCATGGACTATGGATTTCATGATATCAAACATATCATTCAAGCTTACTTGGATGACCTTCCAGCCCATTCCAAGCAACAAGCACAACACCTAGATCATTTAAGAGTTATCTTTCTTAGGTGCCAGTTTTATAACATATGTCTCAGTCTACATAAATGCATTTTCTTTGTTGAGTCTGGATGCTTACTTGGATTCATAGTTCCAAGTACAGGACTAGGGTTGATCCCAATAAGGTAAAGGCAATTACTCAATTTCCCGAACCAAAATCCATTTTGAAACTCCAACGTTTGCAAGGGAAAGCAAACTTTTTACGATGGTTCATCGTAAAATATGCTGAGTTGACAAAAGGCTTTATGCACCTACTCAAGAAGGGAGTGTCGTATTTGTGGGATGATCAAGCTCAATGATCATTTGATGCCTTGAAAAAGGTGCTTATATCAGCCCCACTCCTTAGTGCTCCCAATTATGGATGCAACTTTCTTCTATACTTGGCAGCCTCGCCATCCTCTCTAGGAATAGTCTTGGTTCAAACTCATGATGACCGGAGTGAACATGTGGTATATTATCTGTCAAAAGCCCTGGTTGGGTCCGAACTCAGATATTCACATGTGGAAAAGCTGCCATTGGCAGTCATCTTTGATGTCAACCACTTCTGAAATTACATACTGTTGTGACAAATTACTGTCATCACCTTGGAGAATCCCATGAGACACATTTTGTCTCATCAAGTAATTGGAGGGAAATATTCAAAATGGATCATTATCTTCTAACAATTTGATTTGGTTTTCATTGCTGCCAAGGTGAAAAATTCCCTAGTCTTTGCCGAACTTTTGTCAGATCTCCCCATTATCGATCCTAACGAGATAGCCCATGACCCTCTTCTAGATGAAGGTGTCTATCTTATCGACACTATTGACCCTTGGTATGGTGAAATTATTGTCTACCTCCAAGTGCAACGTTTCGCTCCGAGCTATCGTCAGGTGACCGTCGTCGCATCTGCCACTAAACGCGACACTATTTAGTGCTTAATGATATGTTATATTGTCGTGGTGCGGATACAATTCTTTGATGTTGCCTCACTCATGAAGAGGTGGAACATGTTTTAAATGACCGCCATGCTGGGGCATGTGGCATTCATCTTTCTGGCATATCTACTGCACAATTATTTTTTGCGCAGGCTACTACTAGCCGACCTTGTTCAAAGATTGTATCAAGGCTATCAACCAATGCCATCCTTCTCAAGTGTTTACAAATAAAATGCGCATTCCCCCGGGCCTACTACACCTAGTTATCTCTGTTGGCCCCTTTTCCAAATGGGGGATAAACTTCGTAATTTGCAACCCTGTTTCCTCTACTGGACACAAATATATTATTGTAGCTGTGGACTATTTCATGAAATGGGCCAAAGCCCTTCCCACCTTTCGAGTCAATGGGGAAACTGAGGTGCTATTCTTTTTTAATCAGGTCATCTGTTACTTCAGTGTACCCCGCACGATCATTATAGACCATGGGTCTCATTTTCAGAATCACATGATGTCTGACTTAACATCACTACTAGGTTTTCGCCAGGATCAATCATCCTCCTACTGCCCCCAAGCTAATGGTCAAGTAGAGGACATCAATGGCGTCTTAGAAACCATGATCCATATTTTAGTAGGGAATCATAAAACCCACTGGTGTTGAACGTTATATCCTGTGCTATGGACATACTAAACTTCAGTTAAGACTGATACAGGCTTCACACCTTTTCAACTAGCTTATGGCTTGGAAGTAGTTTTACCAATCGAGTGTCAGATTCCATCCTTACAAATCATCGTTGAACTCTTGCTTGACACTACTACCAAAGAGGAGCACCTAATATACCTAAATCAATTGGATTAAACTCATCGAGATGCCAAATTGGCACTCGAGGCGCACAAGCGTCAAGTGAAATCCCAGTAAGACAAAAAGTTCAAGCCTTGTTCTTACCAAGAGGGAGATCTTGTTTTACTATATGATCAGAAACTTGACCTCTTGGGGGCAGGAATGCTTCAACCCTTATGTCTCAGTCCATATGTCATCAAAAAATCCCTCTAAAAAGGGGCATATGAACTTCATGACTGGGAAGGAGTCCCGCTTGCGGAGCCCCGAAATGGGCTCTATCTCGAAAAGTATTAAGCCTAGTACTGCATTAGGCATGTGCTTTGTAATTTTATGTATTTATAAGGTTTTCTTCTTTTTGATGTGATTGTATTTTTTGGTATTTATTGAAGTATTTATCTCATACATATTTCTCGCAATGCATATGCCTTCATTACCCTTAGCATACGTAGGATACATGGATGGTGCTAGTCATCACACAAGGCACATTGCATTAGCTGATTAGGTCAATTACACACCTGAGTTGGAATTGTTTTGTTCTTGGGGGAGTCCTTCTTGGTACAGACACCAACAATATTGCTGAGTACATGTCTGTAATTTCACTTCTTACTGAAGCGTCATCAAGGGACATCTCCAATCTGGTGGTCGAGTTAGACTCTCAACTTGTTTTTATGCAATTGACAAATCGTTATCAAATTCGTAATCCAACCTTATTACGTCATTATTTAAGGGTACGACTCTTGGAACGTCAATTTGTAGTTATCACATATGAGCACATTCCTAGAGAATTTAATACAGTTGTTGATTCATTGGAAAACTATGTGTTAGATTGGCATCTATCTCATTCACTATAGATACATGTATGAAAATTAAATATTTACAGAGTTAAAAATTTACAAAAACACTGAAAAAACATTTACATCATAAAATACCAAAATATCTGTATATATATATATATATATATATATATATATATCGAATCCAGTCTTTTACATCAAAATATTCCAAAACTTGGGTGTTTTAAGTATAAAATGACTACTAAGCCTAGCTATAAACACCCGCTGGCTATGCCAAAGTGCCTGCTAATAGAGCCTACTACTCCTAAAATGATAACATTTCTCTAGCTATCCTCTGAAGAGGAACCAATAACTGCTCAGGCACACCGACTATGTGCCGCTGCATATGAGCGAGGATCTCCCTCATAGGAAGGTGGGGCACACCCATGCTCAAGCCCTTCAGGTTCCTCAGAACCTCATGAAGATTGTCAGCATCAACCCCCCAGCAGGTAGTTGGCCTCCTCGCCTCATATGGTGAGGTTCACCTGCAGGTCGTACTGGCACCACATCTGTGTCAAGTAAAAAGCTTCATGTCAGTACTTGTTCACCCATAATATCAACAAAAACATAACATAAATATTCAAAAGCTTAAAAATAGTTCAAGTACTCTCAAAAATCATTCTTACCTTAAGGACCCCAGTTGGTCCTGGGAGTCTGCGTCAAGTCAAGGTCACCGGTGAAGTCCATGCCCTCATAGGCATAGTCGTCAATCATCACAATCTGGCCACGAAGCCACTCGAAGAACTCTTCCTCGAAGAAGTGTCGGATAGGTCCTCCTCCTGTGTAAGGATCAAGTGATTCCCATCGCCCCTGTCTCAGCTCCCTCGGATCAAAGGGACCTAAGCTCATCCTTGGGTGCATAGCAGGTACCCTCTCAAGTATGAATGAGACAATGAGAGTGCCATACCCAAAACTCTGTTGGGTTTGACTCTTGCATGCGGTCAATTTTTCCTTCAACTGGCGAAGCACTGCTTCAAACCAGTTGAAATTCTGAGGTTGGACACAATCAACTACAAGCAATAGCTGGGCCTTTGTTGCAACATGGGGACTCTTTCACCCCACCAAATGCATAATCAATCACAAAATTTCCCTCATAGATCTGGACCTAATCCTCTCTATGGGGACTTTGTTGTTGACGAGTCCACTCTTAGGGATACAGTAAGATTGAACCAGCTCTAGGGTGGATCAAGTATCAGGCATACCCCCGATCAGGTTTGCTTGTGCTCCTTGGCATGAAAAACTAGTCAAAAATTAAATATCATCGTGGTCAATGGCCAACTCATGATCTACAATCCTGAACACTTGCTCATGTTCATCCCAGTGCTGGATAATCCATCTCAGCAAGTCCTCCTACCCTTTCATCAAGTCCAACTTCTCATACTTCATCAAACCACAGCGATGCAATGCAAGTATGCATGCTGGATCATTTTGCATTAGTAATTCTTGGTTGTCATGGGCCCATTCTCTCCATAGGCTAGTCATAATGGCTCGAAACCTGTGCAAAACAACCCAAAAATCAGTTAAAATGGGGCAAAAAAGCTTTTGAAATCATTGCCCAGGGTTTTAAAATGCCCTCTAATACTTTAATGCTACCGCTAGTGGTACAAAGGGAGGATTAACACCCTCCAACGAGTAGTAAAGGGCGTTTAACACTCCCTACAGGCTTGCTAGAGGGCGTTAATGCGCAAATACTGATTTAGGGCTCCCCAGATCTGCAAAAATCCACCCTAGAAAGTAATAAAAAAGGTTAAGTAAAGCAAAGATTAAGGTTTTGGCATCTGCTTGGGACTGACAGTATGGCGAATGGTCGCCTGCATCTCCCGCAATCGTTTGTGGAAAATCTGCTCCTCTTTGTCTCCAAAACGCTCTCACAGCTCTCAAATAGTGAAAATGGTGAATGTGAAAGCTCAAGAATTCTCCTGTATTTATTTTGTAGACATGAATTATATTAATTGAATTCATTAAAGATGAATTAGTCCATTCGCCATGATTTTCATCATGCATGACCCCATATTGACAAAAAATGTTGCTTTTATTTTTGCTTTTTTGATGAAAGCACTTTCAGGAATGAATGGTAGCAATCGTCGCATACAATTCTTAGCGAGCGCTTTCTTTTATGGCATATTTCCTCCCTCCTAAATCAGAAAATCCCTGAGTTTTCATCATTGGACTCGTTAAAGACCTACAAGGATGGTCTAAGCAACTCTTTTTCGCTCTTTTTCTATCTCATTAAACTGAAAAAGATCATTTGAGCATTCTTTTTAGGCGCTTTTTCTCGCTCATAAAACTAAAAAATCCCGAGTTTTTTCTTCAAGCTCGTTAAAAACTTATGAATGTGATATGAGAATTCTTTTAGGTACTTTTCTCACTCGTTAAATTAAAAAATCCCAAGTTTTTGTCACCGGGATCATTAAAAATCTATAGCAACAACAAGAGCACTTGCTTTTTTGGGACCATTTCTCGCTCTTAAATCGAAAAATCCCCAAGTTTTTCCCTTCTTCGGGCTTGTTAAATCTACGAAGAAGGAATGAGCAGTTCTTTTACCTCTTTTTCCTTGCTCACTAAACTGAAAAAGATACTTTGAGTTTTCTTCATTTGACTCGTTAAAATTCGATGAAGGTATTGAGTTTGTTGTCGCGTGACTCATTAAAAATTCACAACGAATATCGAGTTTAGTCCATCTCCTTGTACTCGTAACAAAATGAGGTCAACATCTATTGAGCATAGGTTTCTCTTTATCCAGACTCAGTAGATTAACTCACAGAAAAGTAACCGATCCGGGTATACTATTAAACCTTTGTCGCACCTGGTTAACAACTATGACAAAGGGACCACCATGGAGTCATTCTTTATGATCTTTTCAGACTCTCTAAATATGAAAATACCACTGAGTTATCTCATCTGGACTCATTAAATTACATAGATGTGAAGTAGAGTCGCTCTTTTTACGATCCTTTTCAGACTCTTAAAACATGAAAAGATTGACAAGTTTGCATGTCTGGACTCATTAAACTAATAAGATAGGGCATATAGTCGCTCTTTCTATGGTCCTTTTCATACTCTTAAAATATGAAAAGATCAACAAGTTTACCCGTCTAGACTCACTAAACTAATCAAATGGGAAAATTGGACAATAAAACTGTGTTCAGTATTTGAAAGCATGTTTTAGCAATAGTTGTTCGCTTGAACATGGCACTCCCTCAAATAAACCTTCCTTGTGATGGCCTCTCAATATGAATCTTACCATCCTATGAGTTTAGCCTATATACCCTGATGTTCTTACATCTCTATATCCTAACACTCTTCGGTGTTCATGAGTCTAGTGTTGCATGGTTAAAACTGTTGTCGTGCCTTCTATTGTTCAAGGGAAAACCTTTTTTCTTCTGTTTCCTCCATCAACCCATCAAGGATATTCTTTCATCATGCGCTCTATCGTTTTGACCCAATTCTCAAAGATTCCTCAAAGAACAAATCATCCTTGTCCCATTTCATGTCGATTGATGTAGGACACATTATTGCCTACCTTTCAACATGTCTCTTCCTATTGACTTCAACACTCTATCTAGGAAGATGATCCAGAAACACTTCAGTGCCTCGGTACTTGCAGACATCAGTGGAAGGTTACCTTGTGTTTGGTCAGGGGTTCTCATTATTGGCTCATGGTTAAATGATTCTACGAGTGTTAAATGACAAAAACATTTTTCACACTCGCTAGATTGTATTGTGCATCTTGGAGACCTACACCATTATTGGTGGCCTTCCTCCCGTCTATTAATGGTCTCCCCATTATTCACTGGTAATCAAAAGATTTCGTGCATGTTCGACATCAACACATATATTCACATGTATCGATCTATGTTGTTCGGTGAAGTGCAAATCGAGACCTTGGGTAGAGGCTTGCATCACTTAGCCTTGTTTCCTCTCCCAAGTTGCGTATATTGTTTTTTGGAGACATCTCATCAGAATGATCCTATTATGACACTGGTTCCACATTGTGCTTATTAGCGACCAACATCGTCATATCTCTTTTATGATAAAATCACTTTGACATAGCTACTAAGCATGGGAATACCCAACTCAGGACATGATTTTAGTTGTTTTATATATATGTGTTGTATCAGGTTTCCCGTACCGCCCGAAGCTTCGATCATATCTCTCCTTTTGTCAAGAAGGAACAGAATAGTTAAGTAAGGTATTTCAGCCATCATCATAGCCCTTAATCTCACACTTTAGGGGGCATCTGTTATAAAGCAAAATGACCTCCTCATTAACTCAGAGGGGAAAGACATGATGACTGAAGCAATGACCAAGTTCACTAGCCTTGTTTCCAAGCTAATGTTGCCTATACACTAGCAACCTGCTTTATAAAGCTTCTCAACAAGCCTAAGGGTGCATTAGTGACCCAAGTAACTCTACTTGTTACCTTGGGAACAACATAGTAAACCCTAATAAGGATCTAAGGGTCAAAGGAGTGGATTGACTAAGAAATATCCCTATATTCTCTCCTAAGTCAACTCAAAAAAGCAAGGAAACATTAAAGTTTGACCTATTTTGGGGATTAATAATCCTAATGGAGTATACAAATGGGAAAGAGCTCAAAATAATGGCAACATCATTGCTTTTACCTAAGGAAACTCATGGAGAAACTTGGCAACCCTAACCTCGCATGCTACATAAGTAGAGCTAGGGATATTGTGGAAGGGAGTTAGATCATTTGAAATGATAACTTACTTGATTGTCGAGTAGAGTCTCAAACATAAGCATAAGAAGTTAATAAGGAGGGAGAGAGAGAGAGGATCTGGAGGGGTAAGGGAAGGTTGATGCAACCAATGGTTGTAATCACTCTTTCAACATTAATATAGAACTACAGTTGCACTGTCCACTTCATGATGTTCGTACTATAATTCATTTATATGTTTATTCAATGTCTTTTAGCATGAGTAGCTTAGTTATGTGTAACTAGATGTCTTTTGTATATTCATGCATTAATTATCAAGGTTTTATCCTGTGATTACGCTTGTATTTTCTATGTGCAGGACTTGATCTGGAGCCGGCTTATGGGACTTTTGCCTAGCTGCATTGTGCTCTCCAACAATTCGACACGAAGGCTCGAGGTAATGAATCAATCCTACTTTGATAGTTAGTTGTTGAATATGGAAATACATGTATCTTTGTGACAATTGCAGATAATCTTATAGTCTGCCAAGGGTCCCGAGAAGACCCTTAAGGTTTCCTTCATCTTCCATACACCATGCATTAATCCCTATAGCACATGTAGGAAGGTGAAAGGTCATTGAGAAGTCAAATAGTCATGAGGGTAGTTTAGGAGTCACAAGGGATGTGAATGATCACCCCATTTGTTATATATACACCCTCATTGCTCATGTAAAGGAATTTTCACCTTGGCTCCTCCTTCCAGGCACCGGAGAAGAAGATAGTTATTTTGGAGGGGCAAGTGATTGCTATAATGCTCCACTACTGGGGCTAGTGGTGTTCACTATCTTGATGTATCTTGGAACTTTTAATAAATTCAAAACCTCATTGAGCTAGAATGCTTTCATGCATATGTCATGAATATTGTAAGACCATTCTTTGAATGTTTGGGATGTATGTTGTTTTCATTTGTACTAATAAAATTGAACTATTTTGGTGGATTTGGTACTTATCTTGTTGAAGGTGTGTTTTATTTTTTTTTTGAATAATTTCTTCCCAATGAACTATTTTTTTTATAGATCAATGATTCATACATATGTTTATGCTCGTGAACCTTTTCTAGATTAGTAATATTAATTTTCTTTAAAGGGCCCACTTTTCTCTTCCCTTTCGACAAAATCACCTTGATACTTTCTAAAGCTAAAAATTTCACAAGGAATACTTTCTTGTGTCTAACTTTGCAGCCAAGGAAAATATACAAGGATATATGGTTGTTGAGTCGATACTTCGGATGGGGCTGCTATTCCAAATGGTGTGAGGTCTAATTGGGACTTCACATCTGGGAGACCCCTTTGGTTGACATATTTCCAACACTATCAGTAACTCCTCAAAAGTATGTTGTGAGTTATCTAGATGATCATCATTTATTTTTAAAATATTTTTATATCATCAATATAGATGACCATAAACGTTTCCTTCTCTTCAAATAAATCTATGTCCATGGCCTTTTGGAAAGTTGCACCAACATTCTTTAGGCCAAAGGGAATCTTGGAATACATAAATGTACCCCAAGGTGTTATAAAGGATGTTTTATTTTGGTCCTCTAGATGAACAACAATTCAATTATATCCAAAAAATCCATGAATCATTGATAGTCTTTAGGATCCCACCACTTTCTGCAAAATATGATCCATCTTGGGTAGGGGACTCTCTATTTAAATTTTGAAAGTCCACACACAGCCTAATCGCCCCATTATTTTTTCTTACTAGTACAAGATATTCCACCAATTATTAATACCTTAATGGAATAATGATTTTAGCCTAAAGTAACTTCTTGACCTCCTTTTCAATTAAACGGATCAAGAGAGTGTTAATTTGTCTAAGCTTCTGTTTATGTGGATTTACTTCTAATTTTATTGGAACCTTGTGTTGGACAATATATTTATTATATGTCCTTTAATCTTCATAAGACCAGGAAAAGATATCAAAATACTTTTTGAACATATTTTCATACCTCTGTTGATATTCCTTCAGGACTCCCTTCGTTAATTTTATGAAATTAGGTTGCTTCTCTGTACCAATATTATAATCTTCAATGTATTATTCCCAACTCTTCTTGGTTAACTTAACTGGGACATCATTTGCATCAAATAATCTTTCCAAAGGTACAAGGCTTTTTGGAATCACATTTCCTTTCAGTTGTACAATTTTGTGATCTGCAATTGAATCCTTCCAAGGTAATTATTCTTCAACTTCCTCTTCCTAATTCCCACCTTCTCCTTATTAATCAATTTTGGATGAAGAAAACTCCCCACCAACCTCCATATATCATTTGATATCCTCCTCATCCTCAAATACTTGCCAATATTTTACATTATCTAGTATTGAGGGTTTACATCTAACTTCAAATTCATACCTCAACCGAGAATTTTGTGGAGGTTTGAAAGTGTTGGCTGCTACTGCTAGAGAATCAGCCAATCTGTTGTTTTCTCTAGGTAAAAACTGAATATTGAAAGCTGATTTTTTTTTATCAACAATGTGCCAAACTTCATTTTGATATGGTCTTAACCTTGGATGTTTTCTCTGAAATTTACCCTTTATTTGCTTAAAAACTAATTTATAATCTCCAAACACTAATAAACAATCAACGTTCAATTTTTTTGCAGTTTTCAGTCCAAGAATCAAAGCTTCATACTCTATCATATTATTTGTTGAATCAAACTCTAGCTTATAAGAAAAAGGGATCATCTCTCCTTTATGGGAAATCAATAGAACTCCTGCACCATTTCCTTCTCTAGAGTATGCTCCATCAAAAATAACTTCCAAATGGAATATTGAACTGCTTCTTGCTTTTGAACTACTGCTGGAATTTGAGCTTGTGTATCTTTAGCAATTTCATCATCTACTTTTAATAAAAACATGAAATAATCTTTCCAAAGGTACAAGGCCTTTTGGGATCATGATTTTTTGATTTACAATTGAATCCTTCCAAGGTAATTCTTCTTAAACTTTCTCTTCCTCATTCTCACCTTCTCCTTCTTGATCAATTTTTGATGAAGAAAGCTCCCCACCAACCTCCATATATCATTTGATATCCTCCTCATCCTCAAATACTTGCCTATATTCTATACTATCTGGTATTGAGGGTCTACATCTAACTTCAAATTCATACCTCAACCGAGAATGTGTGGAGGTTTGAAAGTGTTGGCTACTACCACTAGAGAATTAGCCAATATGTTGTTTTATCTAGGTAAAAACTGAATATTGAAAGCTGATTTTTTTTTTTTTTATCAATAATGTCCCAAACTTCATTTAGATGTGCTCTTAACATTGGATGCTTCATTTGAAATTGACCATTTATTTGCTTTAAAACTAATTTATAATATCCAAACACTAATAAACAATCAATCTCTAATTTTTTTGCAGTTTGTAGTCCAAGAATCAAAGCTTCATACTCTGTAATATAATTTGTCGAATCAAACTATAGCTTATAAGAAAAAGGGATCATCTCTCCTTTAGGGGAAATCCATATAATGCCTACACCATTTCCCTCTCTAGAGTCTGATCCATTGAAAAAAAACTTCCAAATGGAATGTTGAACTACTTCTTGCTTTTGAACTGCTGCTGGAATTTGAACTTGTGTATCTTCAACAATTTCATCATCTACTTCAAATAAAAAACAAGAAAAATCTTTCTCCTGACTATAAACTAGGAAGTTATTTGGACTTCCATGGTATTTTGACAAACATGAATTCTCTTTATAGCCTTCTATCTTCAACACCAAAAATTGGAATTCTAGCATATGTTAAATCCAGCTTGATAGATCCATCTAGCTTCATACCCCATGATCTTGAAAAAAGAATCCCAAATCTTGTTGGAATGTCAGAAACAACAACATCCTTTACAATAATTCTAAATATAATTTGTGTCAAGGTGACCACCATATCTTTAATCAAGCCCACACATTTCACTCTTTTAGAATAAAAGGAATACAATTATTTATAATATTTTGTAATCTGCAGTCCCAACTGCTCCATAATAGAAAGAGGCATAAGGTTATGTGATGCCCCTGAATCCAACATGCAATTATGCAACATAAAATCATGAATCAGAAGAGTGATATAAAAAGGTGGGGTTGTGGAATCCTGCTCCTCCACATGAGGCCCAAACATGATAACTCACCTTTCCTCCTGCAAATTTATAATGTCTTGCATAACATCCACTTATGACAATTTTATGAAATTTTCAATCTACTTTTTATAAGTTGGTTGCTTTTCCAGATCAACTAATGGGATGGGAATTTTCACCTTCTCCAATTCCTTTTCAATTTTAAAATAATGATAAATTTTCTCCACATTTTCTTGTTTTTATTTTGCTCCTTTATTCCTTTGAATCTTTTGTTGAGCTTGAATATTATAGTTTGCTTGTTTTTCTAAACTAAGCTTCACTTGCTGAATTTTTTATTGCTCCCCTTCATGGACTGGAATAGTTTGAACAGATTCCTTCCCTTTATCATTATTTTGTTTTGCATTCTTCTAGGATTTTTCCTCATGTTTATCTTAGGTCCTAGACCTTTTTCTTGATCTAAAATCATGCTTTTTGTGCAACTCACCTTGCATCAAATCTGCAAACCTCCTAAGTACGAATTTCCTCCTCATTCAAAGTGACCTAAGGTTCCAAATCAGCATCATCTTCATATGTTTGGTCTCATCCTTCCTCCTCTGATAAGATAGAATATCAGTTTTCATGAAGCTTCAATGCTTATTCTAGATTCTCATCTAGTTCATCTTCAATATACAAAGTAGGTTGCACTTGATCCTCCTGTTCCTTTCTCTCCCTCTATAAAATTTGCACAGGTGGTCTCCTAAATTGAGGATTCAAACTTTTGTTCAGTGATTTTTGAGTTTGTCTTGGTGGTTTTTTATTCTCCAACACAAATTTTATCATCTTATTAGAAAAAATTTGTATGACCTTATTCATCTCATCCAATTTTTTCTCCTGACAATCTTTTTGCTAGAAATAAGATCCAACTTCCTCCTTCCCTTTTCTTTTGTCACCATCATCAGTTTTGGTCTTTAATTTTCCAACGACTAATAAATTGGCCTGTATCTCCAGAGCATTTGTTTGATTTTGATCTAAGGTAGGTGACGTCCTTTCTCACAAAGTAAAACCAAAGTTAGAATCAAAGGATCCTACAAAAATTACCTTAGCATCTACGGGTGGGGGTTTGATCTCTGCAGTAAAATTTTTATGAAGTTTATTGAATCTATTTATAAATTCTACAACCTCGTCACTTGCCTTTATTTTAATGTTATCGAATTCTATTAGAAAATATCCATGATCCTTCTTTTCTCCCCATATATGTATGAAAGTATTCTATAATTCTTCTCATGTGTTAATTGAATTGGAATGGATATTTTTAAACCCTTTCCTAGCTTCTCCATCAAGGTACTGCATAAACGATCTCATAACAACACCCAATAATTATAGATTTAATTTTTTTGCAAAAGCACAGAATGTAGCCACATGTTTCATTTTTGTTATTTCATGTTATCCTATAAAAAGACATAATAATTTCAAGTAATCTGTGGAGTAGAAAACTTTGAATCGTCATGTCTTGATTTGGAGGTGGAGGTAGATTTGTTGTTTGTGATGCATATGAGGTAGGAGGTGTTAGCCTGGTTGGCAAAAGGCCCAAAAATGGATCCACATAGGCTCTTAGAGTCTCCAAAGTTGCTTAAAATCATGCCAATGGATCTATTAATGCTCTTGAAATCTTCAATTTTTGCTCAAAGATCATCCAATGATCAAGATCAGCGCAAGAGTAGAGTCCTTGGAAGGGCAGAAATACACTATGGGGAGGAAAAAACGCTTGAAAAACATGAAAAAACCCACAATCGCAGGCTTAAACAAAGGAGTGAAAAACAGATGTTAGATCTGGTCGATCAACGGCCCATATTTAATCGGCTAATCACAATCGGCCAAGAAGAAGGGACAGTTTAAAGGTGGGTACATGACACTGTCGATCAGCGATCGTCGATGATCGGATCGGTGGGTCGCATCAGTGGGGAGCATATGCTACATTATATAAAGGTCCAAGCAATGAATGATTAGCGATTACGATTTATTGCATCGCTATATTGCATTAGTACTATACCATGGGGCGGGGCCTAGGCACAGGCATGTGTGCAACCTAATGGGCCGGACCCGATGGAATTATATGTGATATTTGATAAATTTTCAAGTCCGCGGGAAGGCCTGTTTTCAACGTTTTTTTGTGTATTTTCATTGTTTAAGCGAAATACAAAGGGAAATAGGGGCAGTGTGATAGCGATTGAACCCAAACCCAACGGGTTTCCTGAATAAAAATATATAATCTTTGAAGTCCACAGATGGCCCATTTTCAATGTTTTTTCGCAGTTTTGTGTGTTTTAATTGTTTAAATGAAATACGAAGGAACCTTTGGCAAATTTCGATTGTGATGAAGCCTACACCCGAAAGGGTCTGGGAAGTGGAATATATGATATCTGAAGTCTGCCAAGCCATTTTTTCATGCTCTTTTCAGTGTTTTCACATATTTCATAATATAAGGGAAATACACACGAGCAGGCCTTTTGCGACTTGTGATGGAGACAAGGCCAGACCCAATAGACAATTAAACCATATTTTAGGACTTTTGAAGTTCGAAATGAACAACGATGGGTAGGATTTATCAGTGTTGCAACATTTTCACTATTTGTAATAGAAACAGTCATTGTTTGTAGTTTAAAGGGAAAAATAAAGGCCCGAAGACCCATTCCACCATATAACAGAGCCCAGGAAATAGTTTGTCGCGAAACAGAGCCCGAAAAGGGAAAGAGAAGGGCCACAACATGCTGCAACCTGAACCAGAAAGATCAAGGAGCACAGACAACGCAACAGCCACACCAACAAACATTATGGGGAATCTCTGGCACGAGAGAACTCCCAGACATCACAACAAACTATAAAAATTATCTTAAAGCAATTATTCTGCTGTCAGAAGTAGAAAACTATGAGCCCATGCTTGCCTAGAGGGCATCAAATCAGCTAACAAGGTAGATCAGACAGATTAAGACTTCGAGCCTCTTAGGGCTTAGGAACATTGTAAACAGGCTATAAATAGTTGAAACTAAGCTGTAATAGAGGTTCAACTTCTGGAGGTTATTCCTTGTCTTCTCCTTCAAGCTTCTCATCTTCATTCTAGAAATATAGGCTTCTTTTTCCATTATATGTTCAATGTCCATTCTCCTCATTGTTCTATGCTTGCACTTGAACAATTTGTTCATGTTTTCTTTGTGTCTAAGGCTAGATAACTGTCATCTTATCTCTGTCTTGATAAATTAGATTTACAAGCTTCTTTGCTGCCTATAGCTAGCCATCCATGTGTGGTCATACATGCATCTGCCAGTACAGTCAGTATTCTCTTATGCTTTTTGTAGCTAGCCATTGATTTATGTTTATGTATGAAATCTGTTGGTATAGTCAATATTCTCCATCTATCCATTGAATTTATAAATTATTGAGCATTAGTGGTCTAAAGCCTTGTATTGGTGAGAGCGTTCATGCATGCCTTGAGTGAAAACAGAGCTGAAATGGTTATCTAACTTGATCCAAACCATCATTCATTCCAATAGTTTAGAGAACAATATTGAAGATTATATGTTACCAAGCATCTCCGAGCTACAACCTAGGAGAGTTTCCTGGAGTGATAACATAATTGGCGCCATTGCCGGGGAGAAGAAACTGAAGCTCAGCTTCCCTGGGAAATGACATAGATCCAACTTTAATGATAGACAAAGTCTGGGCACTTTTTTGGTTGTAATCATCTATCTGGAGACTCTACTGGAGGCCAAACCTCTTGGCGACTCCACTTCATAGTTCTGTCTCAGTTTGTGAGGCATACTCGGTGAAATTCTCAGAAGATACAAGCTGACCCAGTACATGACCCTGAAAATATCATCAAAGAGAGAAAGGTATTGTAGAAAGGAGCATCAGGTTCAGGTAAACCTAAACAATCTTCTATATCTCTTCAGGAAAGGCTTGTAATAGAACAAATACATGTTGAGAGTATAGCATCTAATACTAGTAGTGAAGAAAAACTCTCAGAGAGTCATAAAGTTCCTTATCCTTTAGGTTCTCCTTTTGTTGTAAGCCCAAAGGAAACCTCACCTCCTATCCATCATACTCCTTTAGTCTTATCAACCACTCCTCAGCCCTCTATCATTTAGACTGTCAGTACTCTTTTAGCCACCACAACTATGGCAGGTCCATAAGCACCTGCCAAAATGGAAAGAATCATAGCTGCTAGGTATGGACCTCTAATATTGTCGACTTCTCTGAATGCCATGCCTACTGGAGAATATAAAAAATATAGGCTTAAGTTCACTAGGACTAAAGGTGTTACTGCTAAATAACATATTGATTCATTCTATAGCTATGTTGATAATCTGGACATTAGTGAAGATGATGTGTGGATGAGAGTCTTTGTCTAAAGCTTAGATGGAGAGGCTAGAAAATGGTTTAGAGAACTAACCCCAAGATCTACAACAAATATTGAAGCTTTAGATGATGAATTCCTAAAGCATTTGGGGGATAAGAAGGATCTCCTCTACTATCACACTGAGTTTGGAAACTTAAAGAGGGAAAATGGTGAGTTGTTATCTGATTTGAATAAGAGGTTTAACCGTATGTACAACAAGATATCAGCTGAAGTGAAACCCACTACTACCTCTACTAAACTCACCTATGCCAGTGCTTTTGACTCTGACTTCTACCTACTGTTGAGAGAGAGGCGAGGTGCTGCTTTGGCTGACATGTAGGATGTAGCCTTTGAAGTGGAATCAAACATCATGGCCGTAGAGAAGCTCAAGGGAAATCTTGATAGAAGAAGATAGAAAGGTGAGTCTTCATCATCCTCTGATCCTAAGATAGATAAAATGACCAAAATGATCGATTCATTAGCCTCTGAAATCTCCAAATTGAAGGTTGAGCAAAACTCAGGGAAAGGAAGAGTGCCTAGTACCTTTTCTCCTAGAAATCCAAATCCAAATCCATATAGAAGAACTAATGAGCGGTTGCAGATTTTGCAAAGGAACAAAGATGCAAATGAAGACCAAAGGGTGAAAGCTCCTTTTCAGAATGCAGTCATGGAAGAAAAGCAGTTTGAAGAAGATGATGAGATCCATTGTCTAGAATACAAAGGAAATTCTTCCTTTTTGACCTTAGCTTCCTATGAAAAGTCATTATGTAATGACCAGATCAACCAAAAATGGGATGGTAAAGCTATTCTACAAACTATAGATCAGCAAAGATATAATTTGAGGTCAAAGATAAATAATGCCAAGGAAACTCTTGTTCAAAGAGCTGTTGTCCCTACAGTACAACAAGCTAATAAGCAAAAACAACTGGCAGTTGATCCCATCATCCTCAAAGCTCCAACTCATGAGGTAAGAGGCCTTGAAAAGTCTCCTTCTCCTTTTAGTTTTCAATCAGAAATTCAGAAGCTAAGAATACCTATGCCTCTGATTGAACTAGTGAAGAATGAGTCCTTCAAAAGATCCATCCTCGAGGCCCTTGAGCCTAAAGCCATCCAAGCCTCCACTGACCATGTAAATCTACAAGATGACAAGCCAACTGTTATTCTTAGCCCAATGATTGAAAATTGTGAAGACAACTCCCCATCATTCTATGTCTCTCTGACCATTCATGAAAAAATCCTTCACAACTACCTTTTGGACACTGGAGCTAGCCATAATCTAATGCCCAAGGCTGTCATGGATGAGTTGGGTCTTGATATCATTAAGCCTTATCATGACTTGTTTTCTTTTGACTATAGAAAAGTGAAATGTCTAGGATTAATCAAGGACCTAGCCATCACTTTGTCTCAGCTACCTATGAAAAGCATGATGATGGATATTGTGGTAGTTGATGTACCCCCCAATTTTTGCATGTTACTTTCCAGAGGTTGGATCAAGCGATTAGGTGGATCATTGCAAAATGATCTATCTTATGCTATTGTCCCAGTTTTTGGAGGTGAGAGCAAGAGATTATACAGAGAGGCGCAGTTGGCTTATTTCGTCAGCAATGAGAAGAACCATACTAATCATCCCATCTATGCTGTTGAAACTGATTTTGGAGCATGTATTCTTCATATTGAAGAATCCCAGTTGGCCTCCACGCAGCTCAAGAAACCAATTTTCCAGATCGCAAAGGAAGAAAACCGATAGATTTGGGATATGTTCTTTGATGGGGCTTGCTTTAAAGAAGCTATAGGGGCAGGTGTAGTCCTTGTGTCCCCAACACAGGAATACATTCATTTATCTTTCAAATTAACCTTTCAGGTTACAAACAACATAGCAGAGTACGAAGCTTTGATTATGGGCTTAGGCGATGCTAAAGAAATGGGTATCAAAGGCCTGAAAGTGTTTGGAGATGCAGACCTCATCATTCAGTAGTTAAATAAAGCATTCCAAGCAAAGCATCCAAGGTTGAAAGCATACAGAGATGAGGTATGGAACCTCAAGGATTCTTTTAATGATTTCAACATTTCTTATATCCCAAGAATGAAGAACCAACTTTCCGACTCCCTTGTTGTGTCTGCTAGCACATTTATTCCTCCTTTGCCTCCTAAATTGACATATGAAGTTCAGGTAAAATACAAACCATCTCTACCTGACAATGTCAAATATTAGAGAGTTTTCAAAGATGATGAGGAAATTAACAGGTTTTTGCAAGTCGTTGAGGAATTTTCTGAAGCACACATTGATCAGGAAAATGAAGCCATGGGAGAATACAACCAGCCCAAGTTAAAAAATTAGATTGGCTGAGGAAGAATCGTCCAACTACCTAGTAGTCACATACCAAAAGGATTGGTGCCTCTAGAGAAGCTTTTTGATCACAACGACGTGCCCTATAAGCCAGCCAAAACAGAGAATGAGTCTGTTGTCTATAAACATAATATAGGGAGCCCAACCCATTCGAAATTCATCAATATGTCCACTCATTTGTCTTCTACCCATAATTCCGAGTATTGCACCCTCATGAAGCAATTCGCTAATTTTTTTTCCTGGGAATATAGTGATCTTAAAACCTATGATACAAACATCATTCAGCACAAGATCCCAATGGAAAAGAATACTACCCCTTTTAAGCAGAAATTAGGACCTATCAGCCCTCTCTTATTGCCTTTGATTGAGAAAGAGATCAATAAGCTATTGGATGCCAAAATTATAGTTCCCCTAAGGTATTCAAAATGGATAGCTAACCTTGTGGTATTAAGAAAGAATGGAGAAATCAGGCTTTGTGTGGACTTCAAAAATATGAACAAGTGCTCTAAAAAAGATAACTACCCCTTGCCTAAGATGGAATACTTGTTGCAAAGAGTTTCAGGGGCCAGAGTCATGTCTTTCTTAGATGGATTTTCAGGTTAAAGTCAGGTTGTTATACATCTAGAAGATCAGGAAAACACCACCTTCACTACTCCTTGGGGCACTTTCATGTACTCCAAGATGCCTTTCGGACTGATGAATGCTGGGGCTAGTTTTCAGAGGGCCATGGACATAGCCTTTGTGGGAGAGAAGGACAAGTTTGTCCTTATTTATCTTGATGACATAACAGTCTTCTCCAGTAGCCATAAAGACCATTTACAGCATTTGAAGAAGGTCCTAAAGTGCAGACAATTTGGAATTTTAGTGAACCCAAAGAAGTCATAGTTTGCTCTAGAAGAAGGAAAACTTCTCAAACATATTGTTTCTGCTGAAGATGTGAATATTGATCCAGCAAGGGTTCAAGCCATTCAAACATTTTCCATCCCAAGGTCAAAAAGGGACATTCAATGCTTCCTAGGTAAGATTAACTTTGTAAGGAGGTTCATTACAAACTTTGCAGAGCTTGTAAAGCACATCACTTCCATGCTGAAGAAAGGATCAGAAATAAAATGGACAGATGCTTCAAGAAGCTCTTTTGAAGCCATCAAGCAAGCTATCATGGAAGCTCCCACTTTAATTAGCCCAGATTACACTAAGGATTTTTGTCTCTTCTCTTTTGCCTCTTATGATACACTTGCAACAGTTCTGTTGTAGAAAAATGATGAAGGCATAGAGCACCCAGTGGCCTTTTTCAACAAAACTTTAAGGGATGCTGAGCTAAGGTATGACCTTATTGAAAAACAAGCTTATGCTCTCATAAAATATTTAAAGTCATTCAGAATTTATATTTTGCACTCCAAAGTAGTTGCATATGTACCTTCAGCCTCAGTAAAATATGTCTTAACTCAGCCAGATATTGATGGAAAGAGAGCTAAATGGATTGAAAAATTCATAGAGTTTAACATAGAGGTGAAGACCACTAAGCTTGTCAAAGGCCAGTGATGAGCCCCAAAAATGGACAAATATTTGGGCTCATCCAACCTCCTAATTTGACTTAATCCACCATTCTCGTTTGTTTATTGCATGTTTTTGATTATTTTTATGTTAATAGAGTGAATTTGGTTAGTCATTATGCCAACAAGTCTAATGGGTGCTTTGTGTAGTCTTGTTGGTCAACTTGGAGACAAATTTGAAGGTCTTAATGAGCACTTGGCAGCCAAATTCGTGGGAGAACAAGCTAGAGGATTTGTAGGAAGGTGTCCCCCTCATTTATGGACCCTTACCTCGAATTCTCCACCATCAGCTCGGAGTTCAAAGGCCACCAAATCAATGAGCTCAAGGGCAGCCAAGCAAGTCAAGTTGGACTGCTGTTAACTACAAGTCTTGGGCAGCCAAGTCCCTAACTTTTAGGAGGACTGTTGGGTCCTCAAATTGTATAAATAAGAAGGCTTGGGGCCTCATTTTGGTTAGCTAGTGGTTGGTCATTTTTGGTAGCTAGTTGGTAGTCATTTTTGTAGCTAGTTAGTCATTTTGTTTTAGACATTAGTTAGCTAGCTTGTAGTTCGATTTTTAGGCCATGGATTAGATTTGCTTTCAGCTCATTCTCAAGCTCTCCTTATGGACAGTTTTGATGTACTTTTCATTTCTTGATTAATAAAGATGGATCCAGCTTTGCACCAGCTCTAAATCTTTCATGGGAGGTTGTAGCTCTTGAGGTTGGGCCCATCTCAAGCGCCCAGTACCTCCCTTGTGTATCTTTATGTGTTTGCTGCGTTCTTGAAATAAAAATCTGCTCTTTAGATCTTGATTTGTTATGGTAGTTGGTTTTGATGGGTAACGTAGCTTTTTATACTTAGAATCGATTGGTAGGAGTTTGTTATGCATTTAGATCTTTTGGAATGCTCTTTCTCACGTGAAGTACATGGTTCTCTTTCCAAACAAAGCTGCTGTTCATTTATTTCATTGACAATTAGATTAAGGTAGCTAGGACTTGGTTTGTTTGCAAGAATTCATTGATTCGTTTAAATGAGCACTGTGCAGGGCATCTCTATCATCTTCATCACCTCCTCAAGTTCTATTTAACCTCTGTCTCACTCATTTACCCTCCAAACCTCTCATTTCCCACCTAGCTCCATCTCCTTCAACCTTCGTTGACATAGCCCTTTATCTTCCAACCTACTCCCTACACTCATTTCCCATCCTATTCCTTCACTTCTAAAGCCATCACCAGCCTTATTCCTACCTTACGCATCTCCCCCTACCATTCCATCACTCCAAACACTCACAGTAGGTCATCCTATAGCCATTTGTAGACATCCTGTAGAAAACAGAGTATCCTGTAGGATCCTCCACAACCATCCTGTAGGAGGCCACTCTCTCGGTTGCTGAGCATCTGAATGCGAGGAACCTCTGTGGATGGATGCCAAGGATCCCTAGGGACCTCTCCTAGCCTCCCCAACCTGTCCCACGCTTTCCTTCCTTCTCCATCCCATCTGCACAACCAAACCCTAGTTAGCACAAGATCACCATCACTCCACACATGTAAAGGAAAAATACAAAAACATAACTTTCATGATGCAAGTAGTTTAGATCCATGCATTTTCATTTATTAGAGGTAATGACAGCATTGGTAGAAGTTGCATTTACATTCCTTGCATTGTAGAGGTCAGACTAGTTGAATTAGGGTTTCATAGGTTTACATGCTTTGATTTGCTTTCAGTTCATTTTTGTCAAGTAAAGTAGCTTTCCTTTGAGATTAGCTTTCGTCCATCAATTAGCAAGCTTCTTCTGAGAGCCTATAGAAGTTGGCTTGAGCCCTAGCGGACTTGTGCCAGCTGACCAAGTGATAGCTACGACAAGAGCTAGTACTTGTGCATATAGCACCGCCGCTTCCAAGTTTGTACGAACTACCGGGTTGATAAAATTAAGAGACAGGAAGCCCCAGGAGTTGTAGCATTATTGCTACAATACTGGAGCTCACCATCTTTTTTGGCGCCGTTGCCGGGGAAGCGGCAGAGTATTGGTGATTGTTGCTATTCTTCTATTTTCTACTACAACCTTCTTCTAAGTAGTTTATTTCATTTCCATTATGCAATTTCATTTATGCAAAAGTAGATTAGCCTTTCTTGCTTTCCTAGATTAGTATTTCCCGCTTTCATAGATTAGCATTTCCTGCTTTCCTAGAATAGCCTTTCAATTCCGCATTTCAATTCTGCAAGCGTAGATTAGCATTTCAATTCCGCAAGTGTAGACTAACATTTCATTCTTGCAATTTCATTTGAGAAAAATAGATTAGTCCTTTCAATTTCGCAAGACAGTTAGTTGCAGTTCAATATATTTCATGCTTTGTAGGAGTAGAGATAAGTTAGAAAAATGATTGCACAACACCCCCACTGCTTCACATAGCCAACGTTCTTCTTCGATGGCTGTGATGAAAGGACCCCTGGGTGGACATCAAGACATATCTGAAGAACCTCTAGGGGAGAAGAAGAAGAAACATTCCTCTAAAGCAAATGGCTACAAGTAGAGATGTTGGGAGCAACATCTTGTCCAAGGATGAATTTGCAAATCAGATCGAAGATTTCAAGAGTGACATGAGGCAGTTTCTTGCCATGCAACTGGATACCTTGCGGATCCAAAAGAAGCAAGAAGAAGCCAAGAGGGCTTTGGTCATTTTTTGTCCTAGGTGCCTTAAAAAGCATCCTAGGAACGAATGTCCAATGCACTCCCTAGAAGTGTGTTTTGTATGTGAAGAATACCATCCTACAGATCAGTGCCCTTCCTTGCCCAGAATCAAAGCTGCATATCAAAGAGCCAGGGGAGCCACTGAATCACCCTATTACATGAACCAAGTTGGCCATATGGACCTAGATCTTACCAGCAGGAACTGCAAGGGATACCCGAGACCTATTATGACCCTTATCAAGCCACTTTCATGCCTTCTTGGGATCCCCCTGCTCATCCTTCCTGGTCTACACCTCCTCCTTGGTCATATCCTCCTTGTTCCTTCATAGATCCATATTATGCCCAACCAGTTGCTCATTCATTTCACTCTTATGCTCAGCCACAGCCTCAGTGGAATGCACCTTATCAGGAGTGGAGGCCCCAATACAACTCTCATCCTGACCATTTTCCTCCACCACCTGCTCATCCACAACCATCGCCTCCTCCTCCACCAAGGCAACCCCAAATGCCTACCCAACCACAATGCCATCCATCTTCATCTCAATTTCACACCTCCGCTCAGCTACCCATATCGCCATCTCCAAATCTACACATGGGAGGAGCTCAACCCCATTGCAAATCTGAGGCACAGCATATGCAAACAACTCCTCTTGAGCTCAATGATCTTCACCATAGATCAGGAAGCGTGTTGCAACAAAGAGATCATCTTGAAAGCATTGAAGGACCAAAAGCAAAAGAAGATTCAAAAGAGGAGATCAGAGAACCATGGGCTGCACTTGATGAAGAGAAGAGATCTAAATCAGAGATCGAGAGAGTTCCCTCATGGTTACCATCAAATCTTCCATGTATTCAAGAGAAAGATCAGCAAAAAGAGGAAGATGAGAAAGTCATGTTAGAGGTTGGCATGAAGAATGATCCAGATCAGCAACAGGACCAAGGATATCAAAGCTATATTGAGACATGGTTCCAAACAGTCACTAAGTTAAAGCAGTACTCTCTTCCTCATCTATGTTTGATCCATTCAAAGTCAGATCAACTTGTCTCCGAAATCTGGATCGTTGTCAAAGCATGAATTTCGAGCCTTCACATCGTTTTTTCTCTAATCTCGATGTGCACATGGCTCCATTGGAAGTATTCTTATACTTGAGAATGAATTTGTTTTTCAAGTAGGGTAGGGTAGAAAAAAAAAGAAAAAGAAAAAAAAAAGGAAAAAGAAAAAAAGAGGAAAATAGAAATCTAAGGTGAAAACCTCCTCGGAGGTGCCTTAGATTGGCTCATTGATTGAAAACCTCCATGAGGCGGTCAATGGGTTGGAAAGAAAAGAAAATAAAAGAGAAAAAGATCTTTGGGTGAAAACCTCCCTTGGAGGCGCCCAAGGCAGGCAATTAGGGTGAAAACCTCCATGAGGCGCCCTAGTTGTTTTTCAAAAAAAAGAGAAAAAGAAAAAGAAAAATAAAGCTAATCTCCATTTCATGTTGCAGCAATGACATTGCAGGTTAAAGGAGGACGTTTCATGATAGGAGGAGCACTCAAATCAAAGACAAAGGAGTTTTTGTGTCTTCTACAGGAAGCTTACAAAAAAGCCAAATTGATCTCCAAAGAGGACCTGAAGGCTTGGAATATGTCCATGAGGCCTACACTCATCTATGTGTCCACTCCTCACCCCTTTTCCATCATTCTTTTCATGACATTATGCTTCTTTCCTCAAAACTGTGTTTTCTACAGGATGCTCTATATTTCTACAGGAAACATCCTGTAGAACCTTTGGACGAGCCAAATTCAATCTCAAAAATGAATCTAATGGTGGGAATCTGTTGATTAGGCCTACAAGCACTTGTGTGTCCATCCCTTTCCTTCATCCATCATTTTTTCCACCTCCTTGTGCCTCCCATTGTGCTTCTACAGGATCTTCCTGTAGAAATTGTGGGAAACTAGGCATGCATTTCAAAAAGTGGTTTTGCAAGCATGGTAGCTTCCTCAAAGGTTCAAGAGTCCTCCTGCAGTCTTCCAACTCATCCTCCATCATCTCCATACCTGCATCACAGCAAAAATTCATTTTGTCATACCATGCAAACACATGCAAAATGCCTTGAAGACAAAAACACATAGAGCAGAATTTGTTTTTGCCATAACTTGAGAACCATGCATCCATTTGACAAACCATTTTATGGGGGATTGTACAAGGTCGATGACAACATGCCTGAGCAGTTTCATGCAATTTCGGTGCACGGTTTCCAAGGAATCAGCCTCCATCACCATCAGCCATTTTTGCATTTTCTCCATAACCGTGCATCCGTTTCAAAACCTGTTTCATGGGGAGATGCACATGGATGATAGTAGCCTACCCAAGCAGTTTCAGCCAATTCTGATGCACGGTTTTCTAGAAATCGAGCTCTGAAATCTTCAGCCATTTTCCAATTTTCTCGAAATCCGTGCATCCATTGATCACGAATTTGCTATGGGAGATGCATCATGATGGTAGAAACATGCTCAGCAAGTTTCAGCTCGATCCGCTTTGGCGTTTGGGAGAAATGTCGAAAACAAGTTCTGGTTTGGTGAAGATGCAGCAACAACAGCTTGGATGTGCAGACTTGAACGTGGAAACAATCGTCTGGAGCTTGGATCCGGCAAGAGGACACCTGCACATGAAAAACACAATCAAAGATTAGCAGCCCAGCCATCATGCAACCATAAAATCAAATGCATGCAGCAATGGCAGCCCACAGCACTTCACAAGCAGCCGTTTGGCTTCGAGGTACGTGACTTAACCTTGTTCCTCTGTTGCATGAATGTAATTCGAAGCATTGCATGAACGAATGAGATGGTTGTGGTTAAGAGAATCGGTGGCCAGCCAACTGGACACCCTCATCTAGTTCAACAGCGCTCGGTGGGTGGATACGCCACGTGTGCTCAGCCAACTCAAGAAGAAAATTGAAAACGGGTAGTGATGGACAGTTAGACCTCAGCGTGCTTGATGGATGAGGTTAACAGCAGAGAACAACTAGTTAAACACCGCAGTGGAGACAACAGTTGCATGGGGCCAACGTACACTTGGCCACTTCACTACCTCACCAAAAATCACGTTGAAATTAAATGATGCTTGGCTGACTCTCACCACTCTTTGTTCAACTGCGGTCAACTGAAGCGCATGTCCACCATCCAGATCAGTTAAACAATGGTGCTCTACCGATTTCTGCCTTTTATTCTCGAGATCTCTTCAGTTCCTTAAAAAAATTCCCGTTTCTACAGGATGTCGTCTACAGGAAAGTGCAGCAGAGTCTTTTCAAGAGCAGAGAAGCTTGAAGAAATGAAGTCAAGGTTGTTGCAAAACAACTACCGCCCAAGGACAAATGGACTGCTTCTCCGTTGCAGAGTTTGGACAGACTAAAAAGGGATAGAGTGCGAAGTCTTGAGCACAAGAAGCACTTGAATGAAAGCAAGGAAAAGAGCTTGAGATTATGAAGTTTTTCCAGATAGAACATTATTTTCTGATTTGAAAAGCTCTGCTACCTCATTGGTGAGTCTTCACCAAGGAATTGATTATGGGACAGAACTGTATATTTTGAAGTGATTCATACCATTCAAAGTTATCCAAAACAGTAGAGGGAAGAATGACCAGTGAAGTTCTTAGTTATAGATAGGCTTGCATTGAAGGATATTGATGAAAGTTTATCCCTCTTGGAGAAAGCCCCCTGCTTCATTGAACGATATGGAAACCAAAGAGTAAGAATACCTTTGGTAGGTTCTTTCATCTCTTAGGAGTCGTATAAGATTTTCTTCAAAATAATTTGAATTTATTCTAGACCAATATGGAACATGGGGAGAATTAATTGTTGAGGAAAGATGCCATCTCTGCAATATGATCATGAATTCAAAACAGAGCAGTAGAATGTTGATAAAGAAATGAATTCAGCAGTGTCTATAACTAAAATTGTTGACATGAAGTTCTTATTTTCCTTGAGACACATGCAGAGCCATAAATGAAACAATTGACTGCCAATTTTGTTGTCAAAATTTTGCTAGATGACCAGGAAGAAAGTAATTAATTTCTGCTGATTTTTTCTAGTAATTGTACTCTTACGAAAAATAAAAAAGCAGGAATATATTTTCCAAAAAGGGTCAGATGACGCAAAGATTTTGTATCACATACTTCCATAGATGACAAAGATTATTCTTTCAAACATGGATATGGGACAGCTCATAAAACAGGAAAAGCAGCAGGCAGTAGGAAGAACCAAAGCAAAGAAGCATGGTTTCATGACAGTGATGAAAGGACATGAGAGCATGTTGTCATGATATGTGTTGGAATAAATGGTGAACTGAATTGTTGAAAAAAATGAATGAAGAGTTTTGGCCAAAGATATCAGTCCTTTTAACAGTGAGGAAAAAGAGCAGAAAGGAGGAGAAGATGAAGGCTGCCACAGCCCAGCTAAAAGGAAAATCGTCCACAGCCAAGCAAGCTACAGGTCTGTTTCTACAGGAAGACAGAACAGTTTCTACAGGAAATTTTGAAAAGAGGGAAGCCAAAGGAGAAATCGGTCGAGATGCTAGCCAAGGACGTCACCAGGGCCATCAAAGACAAGGGAAGAGAATTGGTTGCTCAGAGGATGAGCAACACTTTCAGTAGGGGGGTGATGATGAGCCCCAAAAATGGACAAATATTTGGGCTCATCCAACCTCCTAATTTGACTTACTCCACCATTCTCATTTGTTTATTGCATGTTTTTGATTATTTTTATGTTAATAGAGTGAATTTGGTTAGTCATTATGCCAACAAGTCTAATGGGTGCTTTGTGTAGTCTTGTTGGTCAACTTGGAGACAAATTTGAAGGTCTTAATGAGCACTTAGCAGCCAAATTCGTGGGAGAACAAGCTAGAGGATTTGTAGGAAGGTGTCCCCCTCATTTATGGACCCTTACCTCGAATTCTCCACCATCAGCTCGGAGTTCAAAGGCCACCAAATCAATGAGCTCAAGGGCAGCCAAGCAAGTCAAGTTGGACTGCTGTTAACTACAAGTCTTGGGCAGCCAAGTCCCTAACTTTTAGGAGGACTGTTGGGTCCTCAAATTGTATAAATAAGAAGGCTTGGGGCCTCATTTTGGGGGTTAGCTAGTGGTTGGTCATTTTTGGTAGCTAGTTGGTAGTCATTTTTGTAGCTAGTTAGTCATTTTGTTTTAGACATTAGTTAGCTAGCTTGTATTTCGATTTTTAGGCCATGGATTAGATTTGCTTTCAGCTCATTCTCAAGCTCTCCTTATGGACAGTTTTGATGTACTTTTCATTTCTTGATTAATAAAGATGGATCCAGCTTTGCACCAGTTCTAAATCTTTCATGGGAGGCTGTAGCTCTTGGGGTTGGGCCCATCTCAAGTGCCCAGTACCTCCCTTGTGTATCTTTATGTGTTTGTTGCGTTCTTGAAATAAAAATCTGCTCTTTAGATCTTGATTTGTTATGGTAGTTGGTTTTGATGGGTAACGTAGCTTTTTATACTTAGAATCGATTGGTAGGAGTTTTTTATGCATTTAGATCTTTTGGAATGCTCTTTCTCACGTGAAGTACATGGTTCTCTTTCCAAACAAAGCTGTTGTTCATTTATTTCATTGACAATTAGATTAAGGTAGCTAGGACTTGGTTTGTTTGCAAGAATTCATTGATTCGTTTAAATGAGCATTGTGCAGGGCATCTCTATCATCTTCATCACCTCCTCAAGTTCTATTTAACCTCTGTCTCACTCATTTACCCTCCAAACCTCTCATTTCCCACCTAGCTCCATCTCCTTCAACCTTCGTTGACATAGCCCTTTATCTTCCAACCTACTCCCTACACTCATTTCCCATCCTATTCCTTCACTTCTAAAGCCATCACCAGCCTTATTCCTACCTTACACATCTCCCCCTACCATTCCATTACTCCTCCATCACTCCAAACACTCACGGTAGGTCATCCTATAGCCATTTGTAGACATCCTGTAGAAAACAGAGTATCCTGTAGGATCCTCCACAACCATCCTGTAGGAGGCCACTCTCTCGGTTGCTGAGCATCTGAATGTGAGGAACCTCTGTGGATGGATGCCAAGGATCCCTAGGGACCTCTCCTAGCCTCCCCAACCTGTCCCACGCTTTCCTTCCTTCTCCATCCCATCTGCACAACCAAACCCTAGTTAGCACAAGATCACCATCATTCCACACACTTAAAGGAAAAATACAAAAACATAACTTTCATGATGCAAGTAGTTTAGATCCATGCATTTTCATTTATTAGAGGTAATGACAGCATTGGTAGAAGTTGCATTTACATTCCTTGCATTGTAGAGGTCGGACTAGTTGAATTAGGGTTTCCTAGGTTTACATGCTTTGATTTGCTTTCAGTTCATTTTTGTCAAGTAAAGTAGCTTTCCTTTGAGATTAGCTTTCGTCCATCAATTAGAAAGCTTCTTCTGAGAGCTTATAGAAGTTGGCTTGAGCCCTAGCGGACTTGTGCCAGCTGACCAAGTGATAGCTGCGACAAGAGCTAGTACTTGTGCATATAGCACCGTCGCTTCCAAGTTTGTATGAACTACCGGGTTGATAAAATTAAGAGACAGGAAGCCCCAGGAGTTGTAGCATTATTGCTACAATACTGGAGCTCACCAGTTGTTGTAGGGAAAAGTATTCGACTCGGATGACCCTAACCCACTCTAAGGGTGACAGTTCCTTAACAACAACTGTAAAACAAACTACTGACGGTTTACTTCTTTATGAAAGCAAAAGAGAATGGAGGAAGCACTAACCGTTGCCTTGCACTTAATGTCGAATCCAAACTCTCCTCTTTGGCCGCTTGCTCCTAGCTCTTTGTCCTTCTGCTCGCCCAGCTGCAATGAGATCCTGCAAAACAACAAAGAAGGAAACTACAAGAGGCATGCAATCATAACTGGTTCATGGATTAGTGTAAACCAAATATGCAATCATCACAATACACCATTGAAACAAGAGCACATAGAAGAACCTCAATAGCTTTTATTAATGAAGAAATAAAGGTTCTGAGAGGATTACAACCATTGCAAGCTCCAACCCAGCAACACCTCCCAGCGGAAAGAATTGCTCTTCTTCACCTCTCTCAAACAATCACCCAATAACTCAAGAATGAAACCAACAGCATATCATTACTTTGCACAAAATTCCAGCCTCCTGAGCTCATAGGAGAGAGCTCAATATATAGATGAATTGAGAAAGGATGAGTCATCTTGCAACTGATGTGTAGCTGCCTTGTGTCCTCTCTCTCTTCAGTTAATCTTTAGTTGATCTTCAGTTCTTGAGTCCACTTGGTGAACCTTGCTTCCACTTGGAGAAACAAAGCCTTTGACTCATCACAAGGCGAAATACCTGACCCAAGTGTCATTTTTGGAAGATTCCAAAGCAATGACTCACTGTGCCACATGTCCAAACTCGCCCAACGCAGGTGGGCTTTGTTCTGCCTGCTTTGCAACGCAGGTACACCATGGAGCAGTTGTGTTTCAGCGCAGAAACCCAGTGGAGCACCTGCTTTGATTTCAGGATTGCTTGTTTTTGAGCGTTTTCAGGTGGAGAACTGATCTGAGAGCTGTTGGTTTGCTGACCTTGTTCCTCTAGGGGTAGGAACATCATGTTTAGGGAACTTTGGATCCCTTGGATTATTGACAATTCATGCTTGTTGCTGTAAGGCACAAAATTGTCTATAACAGATGCCCCCTAAAGTATGAGGTTGTTTATCGGGTGAAATGCTTTATTGAGAGGATCCGAAGTTCATTCGATCTGCTGAGGAGTGTCCTGTAATAAGATACAATACAATACATTATTTTTCATACATTTTTCATGATCTAGCTGAGGCGGGCATTCCCATGCTCAGCTTTATAAATACATTTTGGTACATAGAACAGACGATCGTCTGATGCTAGACTGATAATTCTCTGCCGAATTTATCATCCTTTGAAAAGGATGATCATCTGTTGCAATGATGTACATATCAAATGTCTTTATGTCCTAAATATATATCGCAGCCCGGATGGATGAAACTAGATCCGGGGTCTTCAATCTCTTCCGATCTTCACTCGATGTACAAGTCGATCCATGTGAGAATTTCTTGAAGTCGAACATGGAAAGACATCGCTTGATTACCGGTCAATGATGTAAACCGTTAACAAGCGCGAGAGGAATCACCGATAAGGATGATGACCCTCAAGGTACGGCAGTACAATCTACATGGTGGGAATAAAGGACTTGGCGTCGACCACCATGCAAAATCTTCTGGTCGAAGGCCATTGATGTATACCTGTCGCCAGAAGTGAGAAACTTGCCATTGAGGCATGCAAGCTTCAAAGTACCGAGGGGGGTGTTCCTAGATCAACTCCTTGGATAATGAGCTGATGTCGACAAGGAGCGATCCGTCAAAGGAGGACCTTAGTGAATCCCACATCAGTGACACGGAACGGAGCTAGTGATTATGATGAGGTGAAAACAGACTGTGATGTATGATTCAGGGTGGCGGTCATGAAGTGGATGAAGGATAATGTATGGCAGTGGGCGGAACAGGGTTGACTCTTTACAGAACCACATCTCTTGAACATATAACGACACTGATGTGATGGATTGGTAGCATTACCCCAATTGTGGATGGTGTGGCGAGGACCATGATTCTGCGACCGGTGAATGAAACAACCCAACCCGATGCGGTACGGAGGACAAAGTGTCATGTTCAAGAGCGACTTGCTACCATTAATGCTGTGAGGTTCTCCCAATTTTTCCCCAGTCATTGCTGACCAGTACCTCTTTATTTTTGTCAAGCTTGAGGAGGATAACATATGCTTGTTCTATAACCTGCCCTTCGGGCAAGCCCATCGCTATGTTTTAACGAGCCTAGCGATAGGGAAACTCGTTCTCGTCTAAAGACAAGTTTGTCGCTATTTAATCATTTTAACGAGTCTAACGACAAAGAAAACTCGGTCCTTTTTATTTTTAGAGAGTCTGAAAAGGCACGAAAAGTTAACTCCAAAATTCCTTTTTCGTCTTCTAATCCCTTAAGTCCGAAAAAGTTTAAAACAATACAGAAGGGATGAATTTTCGGTTGCTTTAACGAGCCGAACAAAACAAGCGCTCGATCTTTTTGTGCAATAATTCCCCAGGTCCAAAAAGATTAAAATCTAGAGGAGGGATAGCTTTCCGGTTGCTTTAACGAGCTGGAAGGCCAAAACTCGGCAAACTTTTCATATTTTACGAGTCAGTGAAAAGAGCTCAAAGAAGACTCATCTTTTGAGGAACGAGTGATGAACAGGGATAGCAGCAGATTCCAGGTACAGGTCGGAATTCTCCAATCACGGCAGTGTCACAAGGATGGCTAAGTGAAATCACTCTTCGCAGCTGTTCCTCAAAATGGGTAAACAAACATATGGAGGTGAACGATTGGCCAAATGAACAGATGGAGGTGATGGCATATAAACACGACCAAGGGCTTTTAATATGGCTTTCAAAGGTTACATTTCTCGAAGTTGTTTACCGGTTCATTTTTTCCGGATGAGCTTGAATTGCTAGGGAAAGATTGCTCACAATTTACGTTTATTTTTTAACGAGCATGAACTTCTGCACAAAAACTGCTCGATTCTTGCGTTTATTTTTTAACGAGCATGAACACTGCTACAACTGCTCGATATATGGTTTACTTTTGATTTTTACCATAATTAGCTTCTCTTTTTCATTGATAGCACTGCATTTTCCATTTGCTGCAACAAACTAGTTAGAAATGGGTAATATTTACTTGAAAATGAGATTAACTTACAATATTTACCTTGAATTACGTAAGAAAGCAAAATAAAAAGGGTTTTACCTCTCATTTTACCATTTCATTTGCATTTTGCTTGTTGGAGCTTTGGAGGAGCCTCTTTCCCCTCGATCTTCACCAGCTGATTCCGGAAGATTCTGCGGACGATTTTCGGCGCCGTTTGGACCAGGTAGGAGCTAAACCTTAGCTCTTCATTTTCATGGTTTCATTTTCCTGTTTTATGCCTGTTTTGCTGCTTTGTTGAGCCTCTGGGGTTTTGCCAGGGCGCCCCCTGATCAACGCAGGTACCCCATTCGAAACCTGCGTTGGGATCCAAGCTGCTTGAAGGTAGCTTGTCCCCCAACGCAGGTAGCACACTGGGCACCTACTTTGGGGCATAAAAGCAACAATTTTTCACAGTTTTTGATGAAATTTTCGCCAGTTTTTCATCAATTTCAGGAGCTGACTCATCCTTTTGTTTGTTTTGCAGGGATTCTTGAGCAAGATGGCCCTAACATGGTGAGAACGAGAACACGAAGAAGAAGATATGATTGCCCTTCATGATCCTGTTACGGTGGGCGCATTGCGAGACTGTGGTTTATTGAAGTTTTTCCGTATCTCTAGCATGAGAGCACAGATTTCACTACTGCAGTATTTACTTGATGCTTGGGATCCTGTTAACCAAGTATTCCAGATAAGGAACAAACCCATTCCATTGACTGTGACAGATATTTACTTCTTGACTGGCCTGTCAAGGCGGGGTGCCCCCATTTCTTTATCAGGTACAGTTTGGGGGAATGATTCCGTGAGAGATTATGTTCGCCAGTATTGCAGGGAGGGGTCCCAGCCGAGCAGAGACGGCAAGGTGGTTATCCTTGATGTTACTAGCAGGCCTCTCAGGTCCATTCTGTATACTCTTGGTAGGATGGCCGGTAGCGCATCTTTACATGTTGCCAACAGGTCTCACATGCAGCACGCCTTGGAATGTCTCCAACCAAAAATCTTCAACTGGAGTGATGCAGTGCTTAGTTAGATGAAAAATCAATTGAACAAGGTGAAAGACGGGAAGCTGAAGAACTTTGGTTTTGGTTCAATTCTGACTGCCTTCGCCTTGGAGAAGATCCCTCTGATGCAACCTCAGTACATTGATCTCAGAGTGCCTTCTCCTACCGAGCCACATATGCAGCGATGGGTCGATCACATGTCCAGGCATGCTGGTCAATCCCAGATTTCTTTCAATGCTGCTTTCTTTAGGTGGTTCGATCGCCAGGAGATGGCTTTTTCCGAGTACCCATATGTTGGTATGGATTTCCGAGGTGATCCGGATATGGTACTGCCAGACGGTGCTCAGTGGGATGCTACTGGTAAGAACTTCAACCATATTACCGTTCATTGTTTTCATTTATAATTTTCTTGTGCTTTATTCTTTCAAGACTTTAATTGAACTCATGTGCGCTTGTAGATGTCGGTCCTGTTCGTCCGGCATTTCGTCCGAGGCCACCTGTTACTGTTCCGGCAGAGGAACCTGCTCGGAGAGTTATTATCCGTGATCTTAGCGACACAGAGACCCTTACAGCTGTGCAGGGGCAGGTTGAGAACCTTACCCGTGGTCTTCCGGATGTACAGGTTGACGAGTTACCTTTACCGATGCAGCAGCATACTATCGGTGTACCTAGACGATGGACCCATCTTCTGCGCATGATCGCACATACTGTGGCTTACTATCAGGAGCATCACTAGGCTAGGGTGGCCCCTAGCATTTTGAGTTTTTAGGTCATATGACCAATTTTGTCTTGGTTGCAGAACATCATGTATGAACTTTATGAACAGTTTATATATATATTTTGGTTTTTGAGTCTTATTCTGGTTGCTTTGGATGATTCATATGTACACTTTTTATGATGTGTCCTTTATAAATGTTGCAAATGTCTGTCTAACACATAGTTTGCTAATGAGTCTGTTAATGTGTTTAGATTTCTTGAAATATGTTGATATTGAATTGAATCAAATCGTCTTTCCAAGATCTTTACTCTTAGGAACATGCGATAAATAGCTGGATTGCGGACAGAATATATACCATTGAGTTGTAGTACTACGAGCTGTGAGTCTAGCCTGACAATTAGTCGGCGTATGCCTCGTGCGATGGCATCAGAGAGTAGTTCTATCAACGTGCTATATTCAGCGATGTTATTCGTTGATTGCCCAATACATACACCTCTGAAACTTACTAACTCTCCATTTGGATTAAAAATGGCCCACGCTGCAGAGGATAGGTTCCGCGAACTACGACTTGCTCCGTCGGCATATCCAACACATGTCTCCATGAGGTTTGACATCTGCAACGAATGCAAAAAGGGAATCACTCAACCAGAGTAAGAACTTTGGCGAAAACAAAATATAACAAAAGCACGCAGGTTACTATTTAAGCATAGTAACGCTTGAGGTACAGCCCGTTCCGGGGCTGTGCCAGTGGAATTCCGTCGTAATCTATTAACTCGTAGGCTCCTTTTGCTAATACTCTTTTAACAATATAGGGGCCCATCCATAAGGAATTGAATTTACCTGCTCCTAATTTATCGGATTCTTGGTCATAAAGCAAGACCAAATCACCTTCTGAGAAGACACGGGGTTTGACATTTTTGTCGAACTGAGCCTTGACTCGTTTCTTATGGGCTTCGTTAGCTAAAGTGGCATCACGACGGGTTTCATCCAATTGGATTAATTCCATGAAACGAGCCTCTTCTTCCGAAGTTCCGGGGAGGAGATCAATTGCGAGTTTAAGCGACAAAATTTCACACTGGATCGGTAAGACTGCTTCTAGACCGTACACCAATTGAAAAGGTGTGAAACCGGTCGCGTTTCTTACCGAGGTTCAGTAGGCCCACAAGGCTGCATACAGGATTAGGTGCCATCTTATTTTATGAACTCTGATCATCCTCTGCAACATACGCTTCAGGACCTTGTTGATTGCTTCAACTTGTCCGTTGGCTTGTGGATAATGCGGAGTAGAGCTGTCGTGTGATAGCCCTAGTTTGGCAGCTAATTCGACCATCATGTGATTGCGGAAGTGCGATCCATGATCTGTAACTATAGCCTGGGGTACACTGAACCTAGCGACTACATGATTGAAAAAGAAAAGGGCAGCTGTTTCACCAGTATTGTCCAATGTAGGCATCGCCTCGGCCCATTTGGTAAAATAGTCAACTGCGACTATAATATACCCATGCCCCCCGGTCGAGGTGGGGTTACATTGCATGAAATCGATGCCCCATTTGGCGAAAGGCCCAACCGCAACTATTGGTTGCAGCGGTGCGGGTGGTCGTCTAGTTTTGCTATCAAAGATTTGGCAGGAATGACAACTTCGGACTGCGATTATGGAATCTTTGAACATTGTTGGCCAAAAATATCCTGCTCTTAATATCTTTTGGGCTGTAGCGAAACCTGATTGATGCCCCCCACATGCGCCTGAATGACACTCATTCAGGGCTTTTTTGGCTTCTTCATGGGTGAGACACCTCCTCAGAACGGTATCGATACCCCGACGGTAAAGAGTATCACCGACGATCATGTAGTCTTTTGCTTGGTATCGTATACGTTTCTGTTCGGAGTGAGAGGTGTCAGGTCGAAACTTTTGGGTTTGGAGATAAATAATTATATCTCCATACCATTCATCGCTTGCAGATATCAGAAATAAAGTCTCGTCCACTATTGACTCTTTGGAAGTTTCGTCGTTGGACGATGATGGGAGATCGCATAATAACTCTGCGAATACTAGAGCTTTCTTTGATTTGGATTTCACAAATTCCAGATCAAACTCTTGAAGGATCGCTATCCATTTGGAACATTTTCCCCCCAGCAACTGTCGCGACAGTATATAATTCATGGGGTTGCAATTTGACAGAATGGTAGTTTTCCTAAACAGGATATAATGCCGAAATCTCTGTACCGCTTGAACAGCAGCGAGCGCTAGCTTTTCAATGTAAGAATATTTACTTTCTGTATCATTTAAGTTTTTACTTAAATAATATACAGGATGTTCAACTCCATCGACTTCTTGTACTAAAACCATCGCAATGGTTGTATCTGCTGCAGCTAGATACAGGTTAAAATCCCTAAGATAATCTGGGGCGTACATTAATGATGCTTTTACTAGGGACTCTTTCAAAGCGTCAAAGGAAGCTTGCGCAACCTGGTCCCAATCGAAGGGTACATCCTTTTTCAAAAGACGTGTATAATCTTTAGCAAGTTCTGCGTAATTTGGAATGAACCTCCTCAGAAAGTTTGCTTTCCCTTGGAGTTTCTGAATCTGAAGCAAATTCGAAGGTGAAGGCAAATTAATGATTTCCTGAACCTTACAGGGGTCGAGACGAATCCCATCTTTAGAGACTACAAAGCCAAGTAAACGACCAGAACCGACGCAAAACACACATTTGTGAGGATTGAGTCTTATCTTGTAGTGTCGGCAACGTAAAAATATCGCTCTTAAATGCTGCGGATGATCAGTCCGCTTTCCCGAATGAGCTGGAAGATCGTCGAGATATGGTTGAACAATGCTCTTGATGTCATGGAAGGCGTAATTCATAGCCCTCTGAAAAGTTTCCCCTGCGTTCTTTAAGCCAAAGGGTAATTTTCGATAAGCGAACGTGCCCCACGGACATATAAATGCAGTCTTCGACTGGTCCTGTGGGCGGATATTTATTAGATTATACCCGGAAAATCCATCCATAAAGGAAAAGATTTCACATCCGGCGCATTCATCAATTATCTGGTCGATGAAGGGTGTGGGGTAGTTGTCCTTCGGACAAGCTTGGTTTACATCCCTATAATCGACGCACACTCTTATCGTCCCTTGTTTTTTCATAACAGGGACAATATTCGATACCCAATCGGTTAGAGGAACCGGGTAGATGAATCCAGCATGGAGAAGTTTCTCAACTTCTGCTTTAATGGCAGCGGCTTTCTTAGGGTGCACCTGTCGAAGCCGTTGTCTTACTGGTTTGACATCAGGATACATTTTAATTTCATGTTCAACGATACTCGAGTCGATGCCTGGCATTTCATCGTATGACCAAGCAAAGACATCTCTAAATTCACGAAAAAGAGCGTTATATATTTTCAGTTCTGAAGGGGAACAACCTTTGACAACATGAATATTCTCTACAACATCAGGTTTTGTCGAGATATTTATGGCTATAGTCTCTTCGATATTTGATAAGTTTCGCTCGGAATCCACCGTGTTTACAGTATTTGTTAGGAATTCAAAGACTGAAGGGTGGTAAAGATCCTTCTGAGTATCTTCTTCGTATTCTGGAAGAAGGGAACGATGGTGGTGATCATTCCATGGTGCCTCCTCAATCATCATTGATTGTAAGATTCCTTCGTCAGTCCCATGTACTTTCGACCAAGGATCTAATGGGGTACCATATTCCCTAGATCTATCTACCCAAACGCTCAACGAGAGTTGGTTTGGGTTTGCCTCCCATGCATGAAACATTGATTGCTACAATATTTCAATGGGATTTGGCGGCAAAACCATTGCATGATCCATAGCGACTCTGCCTTATGTGACTTTCAAGGTGGATACCATATTGCATGTTGCTACAAATGGTACATTTCCTATATAAATAGGAGGTGGTAGCGCGAAAGTTCCCATCATAGTGGGGTCTTTCAACAGACCTACTCCAATGTCTTGAATCGACCGGTCGTTGCCATGGATCATGGGAACGCTTCCTGTAACTTGTGAACCATTAGGGAGGAAGTTTTGTTGATCGACGACCGTAATCCCTCCTTCAAAGGGGAATGCGATCTTCCTAAAATAAGTCGACACAACAGCTTGCATGGCATAAATCCATGGCCTTCCTAGTAGGATGTTATAGTCAAGATTGCCATCGATGACTTCAACATCTATTTCTACTGTTTTGCCCCCTAGTTCAACCTTCAGGTTACTAAGGATACCGTAAGGGGTATATATCCTCCCGTCGAATGCTTTTAATGTCGTCGATGATCGCGACAAGGTTGGAGATCCTAAAGTTTTCCAGCAACTCATCGACATAATACACGTCGATGCTCCCTCATCAATAATCGTTCTATGAACTGTTTTGTTGAGGGCTTTCACTTGGACGAGGAAAGCTAATTGAGCCGGCAACTGAGGATCATACCCTTTGTGATCAAAGGATACCAGATTGGAATCTTTAGGATCTACCCCACCAATTGCTGATAACAATGCCTGCCTTTGGGATGGGCAATGCTGTAATACCTCAAGAGTCGACATAGCAGATGGCGATTGCGCCAAATCTTCTACTACGTTGTAATGCTGTGCCGCTCTGGCACGAGGATTAAATGTCGACTTGTGTACTACTCCCTTTGGCGGTTTTATTGTTAATTCATGTGTGATGGGGGGTACAACTTCTGCCGAAGTTGTCGTCGAACTGCTAGGTTGATCTGTCCCTTTATCGCTCGACACCTATGGATTCCCATAATCTTTGCTCCTTGTCGAAATTAAAGCATCATTTTGTTGTTTCAAAATCGACAACATAAGTACTTGGGACGGGGAAGCGTTTCCACTATCAACCAGATTTTGACCTGGGTTAGGAAATTGATCACTTGACACAGTTGAGGTATGAGGACTTTTAAAGAACCTCTTTAGCTCAGCTTTGAATGGGCAATCCTTAGTGTTGTGATCTTTGTCATCGCATATTTGACACAGAAACCGTTTCCTATTCCCAGGAGGGTTCGAAGAATTTTTCTTAGGGGATGACCCACCTTGTTTATTCTTCCTCCCTTTGTTTTGATTCTTCTTGCTTCCTGGTTGATTGGTTTCTTTGCCCCTATCTGTCGATACGGCATTTACTTCCGAAGCAAGAACTTCTTCATGCGCATTTTGATTCGAATCCTTACGGGCCTTCTTTTGATTGGTCCTTTTCGGATTCGTGTTTGCCGTGCCAATCACGCCACCGCCGGCATGAGAGTCACTATTTGATTTAGGAGGAGGAGGGATTGAAAACTCTGGTCTAGGGGCGTCTGGTATTTTGTCATAGAGCGTGCCGGACTGAGTATATACTAAATCCAAGTATTGTGCACGAGCGATAACTTGCTCTTCTGTTACGACTCCTCCCTTTGCTACATCTTCTGTTATAGCCGGAAGTAATGACTTTATAAACCACTCAGCTAAAAGCTGATCAGGAACGTATGTCTTAACCATTCTTCGTCGACGTCGCCACTCATGTATATGATCTGATATATGAGTTGCGGTTGTCTGTTTGAAGTTAGTCAATATCTCTGTTCCCGTTTCGTACCTTATTGGTAATTGAAAGTGGGTCAAGAATGTCGTGGCAAGGGAGCCAAAATTGTCGAACGAAGCTCTAGGCAATTCTATATACCATTTTGCCGCTGGACCTGTCAATGTCCTCTGAAAGAGGCGAAGCCTTATCGAATCGTCATTCAAAGTGTTCGACGAACACCATAGATGAAATGTCATCACATGATTCGACGGGTCTTCACCTGGATTTCCATTAAATTTAGGAATGTCGGACGGGAGTTTGTGTGGAATCACTGGCCACCAAGGGGCGTAAGCAATTGGATCGTTTGTTAACCGATGTAAATCAGGCAACTCTAAAGTCACCACGAATGGTAACTGCTGGTTCAAGTTAGGTGAAGCGTAACCAGGATACGATGGAATCGCTTGAACAGTCAGTCTTTGCATACCAGCATAATGGAGTTGATGTTGGTATGATGAATACGGTTGATGGACTTGGCCACTATAAAGTGGTTGATTTTGACCATTTTGAATATATGGTTGTCCAGTATTCGCAAATATTTGCTGTTCAGAACCTTGGTACACTTGTTGGAATTGCGGCTGTTGGTATTGCATTATCCACGGTTGCGACACCATGGGTTGATGCGCTACACTAACCATTGGACCAAGATGTGGGGTAGTTGTACCCAACTGCACTTGTGTTGTCCCACCAGTAGGTGATTGTGGTTGGGTCGCAGGGTCAAGGGGCTGTTGCATGAGAACCTCAGCAATCTGAGGTTGACATACAACAGGAATTGTTTGAACTTGCGACACGGTCGCAATAGCCGGTGTAGTTGGGATGTTTGTCACAGGTACACACTATTGCATAGAATATACAACTCTCGGTGGCTGGGATAGCACAGGTACCCAACTACTCGTTGCAATTCCGCCATAACTTGAATAAGGTTGAGAGCTCCCGTATGGGTACTGCCCCCCATACGGTAGCAACCCAGAACTCAAGGCAACTGCCTGCCTTGGAGGACTGGATGGCCTAATTAGATTCCCAAAAGGGTCAATTTGATGAGCCTCACCATGAGAGTTACTAGACATTACTCCGGAACAAACAGGAACAGACCATACTGTCGAGATAGTCTCTTGATGGACTCCTTCTAGCGACTGCGAGCTAGTTGGGACAGATGGTATGCCGGCGAACATTGTTGGATTTGCAACAGGTAATTCTGCTGTCGCCGTGTCATTCGACACAGTCCTAGATGTCGACGGTTGTTCAGTCATTTTTAGTCTATCTAATTGATCACCTAGTGATTCTACAGGAACTTCCACTGGTGATGGACAAACTTCTGTTGTAGCAGGAAATAGAGTGACCCCTACTCCAAATTGAATTGGAGTGGATACTTGCGGTTCCTCTATAATTTCCTCTATCGCAATCAGACCAGGTGGAAGAGGAAGACCGTCAGGTCCGTAAAAGATTTCCGGTGCCGAAGAAGGGGTTGTATCGACCGCGATGGATGTTTGAGGAACAAAACTCTCTGGACCGGTTACAGATGGAACTGGTTCAGTCATACAAGTATTTGCCCCCAGACTAGGATCAGTATTACTGTCCCTCTGTGGCGATCGAACTTCTTCTATTAAGGCAGGGTTTCCGGAAATGTTTGGGGTGACCAGAATCTCAGATGTTGTTGGAACGCTTGTTCTAACTTTTAAAGGAGATTTTGAACTGGTTCGACGAGCTCGCTTTGTCCGGATTGTTTTCGATTCCGGAGACAAAGACGGTTGACTCGAAAGCCTCCAAGAACGACGGATATTCAATTGACTTTCTTCCACGATTGCGGATTACTCGATCAACTAAAATATAAAGGGGAAAATTTGTGTTTCCGATTTGAATGAATTCTATTAGACGCTTTTAAACATAACTTTGCTTTTTCATGTTTTAAGAGTCGAGAAAAAGCTAAAGATGACTCTAGTCGCCTTCGATGTATTAACGAGCCCGAAGTGACAAATGCTCGGTTGGACCTTTTCAGTTATAGAGTTTGAAAAGGGCCAAAAGAAACTGCTCTGGAGATCTAAGCAGAGGGTGTGCCAAACCTTTCGCGAAACCACAGAATACGTTTTACGGTACGGGTGGTCGATCTTCGTGAATGCTGTGTTCACTGCATCACGATCAGTAGGGCGGCCGACACGGCTTCCTATGGATAAAAGATAATTGCCTATAGGGGTCTCCCAATATATACTCGACGGTACGTGGGAGCACAAGTCCGTATTAGTGCCACCGACTCTCAGGAGGAATCACCCACCTTCGTAGAGATCGACAGTCACTATGTTTAACGACGCCGGAACACATCTCTACCTAGACCTCTAGATGTTTGCGTTATGTTTCAAATGCGTTGTTAGGTTCATTCAATATATTTTAAGTTGATCTTTTTAAAGTTTTCCTTTCAAGGTTCACCACGAGATGTATATGACAAATTCCTAAATGCAGCCTAAGATGAGAAGCAAGCTTTTTCAAATCTTTTTGACTGATGAAAATCTTAACTATTGAGAGAGAAAGAAGGCAAATTCTTTTCACACAGTTCATACAGCACAAACTAATGCACTTTCTCCTAAATCATCATGCAAACTTTTTCAAATGCAAAATGCACAATGCATGTATTTTCTTTTCCCTTTCTTAATGTGGATGGATACAAAAAGAAAGTGGTTATATAACTTTGATTTCGATTTAAAGCGAAAGTAAACAAGCTTGTCCAAAATCAAAAGACACCTTAAGATTCACTTGCTTAATCACTGGAAATACATGAAATCAAACCATACGAACGAAAGTAAAATGACTAACCAGCTATGGACAGCAAACAAGCTAACTCTTTAGACCAGCAAAACGCCTAACACAGGTTCAGATCTAAGAGGCCAAAAGCATGACTAGTTTACTTTTCGTTATGGGAAATTGTAAATGAGCAAGAAATACAAAGAACAAGTACAATTTCGTTATATAACAGAGGCAGAATGATGGCAAGTAATATTGGTTTCAAAACAGGCACAAGACTGACACCTAGCAGCAAAACTAAGTGAAAACAGGCAAGAGAAAGGAGGAAACCCCAAATGCACTAAGCAAATTTGGGTCAACGCAGGCTCTGCACAGTCAAACTAGCTCTCAGCGCAGGTAGCTAGTTCGGGACCTGCGTTGCAAAGCAGGTAGCCTGTGTACTACCTGCTTTGGAAAACGAAAGTTGCGTTTTCACAGTTTCCGGGTCATAATTTTCTCAAAAATGCACGGTTTTTTCTCAAATCAGAAGCATTCAGTCAAGCACACTTAAAGGGATAATTTAGAAGGTGCAAAGCTATCACTAAGAGCTTACAAGGATCTTTGTAGATCAGCTCTTCAAATCATGAATCTGCTCAGACAATGAGCAAGAGTAGCAGCCCCTCTACTTCGCTTTTGATATAGTCAAAAGCTTTTCGATTTGGTACTCTTTTGTTCAGGAAATGAATAGCAAAATACTACAAACACAATCAAACGGATACGATCCCCAGCGGAGTCGCCAGTTTGTTGTAGGGAAAAGTATCCGACTCGGATGACCCTAACCCACTCTAAGGGTGACAGTTCCTTAGCAACAACTGTAAAACAAACTACTGACGGTTTACTTCTTTTTGAAAGCAAAAGAGAATGGAGGAAGCACTAACCGTTGCCTTGCGCTTAATGTCGAATCCAAACTCTCCTCTTTGGCCGCTTGCTCCTAGCTCTTTGTCCTTCTGCTCGCCCAGCTGCAATGAGATCCTGCAAAACAACAAAGAAGGAAACTACAAGAGGCATGCAATCATAACTAGTTCATGGATTAGTGTAAACCAAATATGCAATCATCACAATACACCATTGAAACAAGAGCAAAAAGAAGAACCTCAATAGCTTTTATTAATGAAGAAATAAAGGTTCTGAGAGGATTACAACCATTGCAGGCTCCAACCCAGCAACACCTCCCAGCGGAAATAATTGCTCTTCTTCACCTCTCTCAAACAATCACCCAATAACTCAAGAATGAAACCAACAACATATCATTACTTTGCACAAAATTCCAGCCTCCTGAGCTCATAGGAGAGAGCTCAATATATAGATGAATTGAGAAAGGATGAGTCAGCTTGCAACTGATGTGTAGCTGCCTTGTGTCCTCTCTCTCTTCAGTTAATCTTTAGTTGATCTTCAGTTCTTGAGTCCACTTGGTGAACCTTTCTTCCACTTGGAGAAACAAAGCCTCTGACTCATCACAAGGCGAAATACCTGACCCAAGTGTCATTTTTGGAAGATTCCAAAGCAATGACTCACTGTGCCACATGTCCAAACTCGCCCAACGCAGGTGGGCTTTGTTCTGCCTGCTTTGCAACGCAGGTACACCATGGAGCAGTTGTGTTTCAGTGCAGAAACCCAGTGGAGCACCTGCTTTGATTTCAGGATTGCTTGTTTTTGAGCGTTTTCAGGTGGAGAACTGATCTGAGAGCTGTTGGTTTGCTGACCTTGTTCCTCTAGGGGTAGGAACATCATGTTTAGGGAACTTTGGATCCCTTGGATTATTGACAATTCATGCTTGTTGCTGTAAGGCACAAAATTGTCTATAACACCAGCCAGGGCTTGGCTAAACTTATGGCTGAAGAAAATTGTAGATTATTAGACATAAATTCCATAGGTCTAAATTCAGATGATGAGAAAATAGAGGGAGCAGCAGAAGAGCAAAAGCATAATCAGTATTTGGCTGAAAATATAGCCACATGTGAATGGTATTACAACATAGTTCATTTTTTGCAAAAGCTAGAAGTCCCTTCAGGGCTTAGCTCAAGTTAAGCTCGTGCCATTAAACTCAGATCAGCAAAATTCTACATTAATAAAAATCTGCTTTATTGGAAAGACCCATCAGGAATCCTCTTAAGGTGTCTAGATAAAGAACAATTTGTGCAAGTCATACACCAGTTCCATTCTAGCATCTATGGAGGGCATCATTATTGGAAAACCACAGCTCAAAAAATCTTGAGGGCTGGATATTATTGGCCTACTCTGTTCTCTAATGTGTTTTCTTTTGTAAAATCTTGTGGCAAGTGTCAAAGGTTTGCAGGAAGACAACAACTAAAATCTCTACCCTTGAAGGCAATACATGTCAATGGTCACTTCTAGCAGTGGGGCTTGGACTTTATAGGTGAGATCAACCCACATTCTAGTGGCCAACACAAATGGATCTTAGTAGCCACTGATTATTTCACCAAGTAGATTGAGGCTATACCCACTAAGAATGCCAATCATCAAGTTGTCATAAAGTTCTTGAATGAGAATATTTTCACTAGATTTGGTTTCCCAACCAAACTAGTCACTGATAATGCAACAGCTTTCAAGGCAAAATAATTGGTGGACATGACTGAATCCATGGGAATTCAAGTGGTGCATTCTACCTCATATTATCCTCAAGGCAATGGCCTGGTAGAATAATCTAACAAGAGTCTGGTAAGGGTAATCAAAAAAATGTTAGAGGACAACAAAAAGAGTTGGGATTCCAAGTTGAAGTTTGCACTATGGGTTGATTGAGTTACCATCAAAAATTCCATAGGGAATTCTCCATTCAAACTGGTTTATGGCACTGATGCTATTTTCCCCATCTAGCTAATTCTCCCCGTGGTTAAGTTCTTGCAAGAAGAACAAGATGAAGAGTATGATATGGTAAGAAGAATGCATAACCTGGTTGAACTACAGCAGATCAGAGAGCAGCTGGTTGAGAAGTCAAAAGCTCATTAGAAGAAAATCAAAGAAACCTTTGACAGGAAGGAAAAAGTGGAAAATTTCCAAGTCGGTGATTGCGTGCTTAAATGGGATGCATTTAAGGAAAAGAAAGGTAATCATGGCAAGTTTGACTCCTTATGGATAGGTTCATTTGTCATAGCTCATATTCAGCAGAACAATACATTCATTCTGCACAGTCTGGAAGTGTTAGGGTCCCACCCTAACCCCCTTATTTATGTAATAGGATTGAGTCATAGTTATAGTTAAGTAAAGAGTCAATAAAGCCCATATTAATAATTTTAAGTTGTTAACCCACATTTAATGATGGGACCATAGTTAGTTGCAAATGGGCCATGGTATTAGATAGTTGGTATTAAGAAGAACCATGGTATTGCCCCATGGTATTGCATGTATGAATCCTATATAAAGGATAGAGACTCCCTGCAAGGAGCATCATGACTTATTTTGTAATCGAGCTTTGCTCATTTGGAGGTTGCCCCCTCAAAGAGGCAAGTGAACATTGCTTTCTGAATAATAAAATACTTGCTGTTATTTATCACTGTTCTATGTTCTGGGTATATTCCTTCGTATATTTGGTATTCTGGTATCGTCTTGTAGGTTAAGAGCATAACAAGTGGTATCATAGCACTTTCCAGGGCCGGTGGGATCTCCAATTTTAGCAATTTTTTAATTTTTGGCTAGAGACGTGTTCCGATGTCTTTAAACCATGGGATCTGTCATTGAGTGCATAAACTTGTGGATTTGGGGAGGCATGCACGTAGGAAATACAAGAGGTGGTCACACTTGTTGGACTCCCTTGTAACCCCTATGGGTACCCCTTCGAGTAGTAGTGCATTAGATGATACCGCGCAAAAACTGTCTTCCAAGTATGCTCTGGGTATATCGGAAGCCCCCTAGCTCCCTTGAAACCTTGCCATAGATAAACCATTAGTCGTCTTGCTGCTACAGTACACCGAGAATAGCACTCGGAGAGATTACTCGCCCGTACGATAGGGTAGTCAGATTGTATGGCTAAGGGTACAATTGATCCCACTTGGTTAGTGCCCTGAAAAATTTGGCCGAGTACTACTATCAGACCCTTATGTATATTGCGATCTGTAGCACCTGACACTCCTCGAGACCATAGTTCCCTTCTCTATTTCTGGATCATGCATAATCTCTGTCAGATCAGATCTTGCAAGTGGGGTTTTGCAGCAGCAGCAGCAATCAGTCCCACAGTTCAGATTTGTCAGAACAACCATATATATCTATTAGATCCATCAAATCTGCAGCAGATCCGTAGGAGCAATATGTTTCACTGTTCAGATCTATCCGATCAGCCATTCAGATCTCTCATATCCATCAGATCCGCCATCCAAATCTGAGTAGTTGTGGGGGTTTCTATACCTAGGCGTGATTTTCACGGGACTTTTGGTAGCAATGACATTTTGCGGATTCGGCTACTGCAATATTCCTAAGTAAGGATTAAAACTCCGTTAGGATTTTTCAAAAAAAAAAAAAGTCTAAGAGCCCTCGGGGCGCTTATTGGTGACTTAGCCCATCAGAATCAAGATGATGAGCTGAGAAAGGTGGTACCATTCAATTGTTACAGCCAAAAAATTTGGTCGGTCCCAAAGTTTCCAGTACATTGGATCAGTGCATGGTAGAAACTAGAGCTCAAGCTATGGCGAATGAGAAGATCAACAAACATGAAGCATCCTTGAAAGAAATCCAAGACCAGCCAAAGAAAATAACTACAACTCTCTCTATGGGCAAGGCAGAAGCCCACGAGGAGGCATATATTGGAAATGAACACAGTGAGGGTGAGTCTAGTCACTCTCTTCACCTCTGGGGAACCCATCAACAATCCTGTCTATGACCACCCAAGTCGAACATGCATAAATTTGATGGCTCTCACCCGGAAGCATGGATAGCACAATTGGAGCAATATTTCAATCTAAATTACACCCTGGATAATGCCACTCAGCTTAGTGTGGGGAGCATGTACTTGGACAATGAAAGATGGAAATGGTGGCAATGGCATCAACATTGCCATGGAAGGCCCTTGACTTGGGACACATTCAAAAAAGCGCTTATGGATCACTTTGACCATGAATCTGCTTTTTTGGGTCATCTCCCTAAGATCTGACAGACTGGAACAGTGGATGAATATATTACAGCCTTTGAAGCCTTAGCTTTCCGCACTTTAGGTCTACAAGATGAGTTCTACATGGAATGTTTTATCAGTGGTCTTAAAGAGGCCATACAAGCTCACGTCCAGCTGCACCACCCTCCAACATGGATGGAGGCTTGCAAGATAGCTCGTGAAGTAGAACATGCATTAGCACCCAGTCCAATCGCCCAAATTTCATTGCCAAGGGTTGCCCACCACAAGCTCACAACACTACCCAAACACTTAAGGTTCAAAAGGTGTCACCTGTAGAAATGGCGGAAAGAAGAAAGCATGGATTATGTTACTACTTTGATGAAAAATACTCTCTAGGGCATAAATGAAAGGAGCCCAATTTTTTTCAAATTGATGCTACTGATCACAACTCATCGGAGGAAGCCCCACCACTTGAGGAACCAGAGGAGGAAGAAGAGGACAACTAGAAGGACAATGTACTTGAAGAACTAGTTATTTCGCTGCATGCTTTGGCAGGGATTTCTTCACCTCAAACTCTCAAAATCAAAGGTTTTATTAAGCATCGCCCAGTAGTACTCTTGATTGATAGTGGAAGTACACATAATTTTATACATCAAAGAGTCGCGGAAACAGTGCATTGTTTTGTACAAGCGGTTTCTAACTTCCAAGTCCAAATTGCTGATGGGGGAACAATGAATGTGAAGGCCACTGTGAAAATGTCAAACTTCAAATGGGGGATTATCAGTTAAATACCCACATGTTTTCCATACACATGGGAGGGTGCAACATTGTCCTAGGTGCTGAATGGCTTCGCACACTTGGCCCAATCACAATGGATTTCCAGGAGTTATATATGAGCTTTAAGCAGAACAACCACACACATACCCTCCGCGGACTCTAGGTGGGAGCTCCCTCTATCATCAGGTCACATCAGATGGAAAAATTGTTAAAAAAGGGCCATCATGGATTTATAGCTCAATTTAATGCCATCCAAGCCTTCGAACCCAGTTCTCTTCCGATTCATCCTGAGATGCAATAGATCTTAAATAACCATTTGCCAGTCTTTGACAAGCCTCATGAGCTTCCACCCTCGAGAGGGGAACATGATCATAGCATCACTTTGGTCCCAGGGGCCCAACCAAAAAATGTTCACCCATATAGATATCTGTTTTCCCAAAAGAATGAAATAGAAAAAATAATCAAGGAACTTTTGGAAGCAGGCGTCATTTGTCCCAGCATTAGTCCTTATTCATCACCGGTGGTCATGGTGCTCAAGAAAGATGGGGAATGGCGTATGTGTCTAGACTTCAGGGCCCCCAATAAGTTGATATTCAAAGATAAATTTCCCATCCCGGTTGTTGATGATTTGCTGTATGAACTAAATGGGGCTCAATTCTTCACTAAGCTTGATCTTTGCTCAGGCTACCACCAAATTCGCATGAAAGAAGTCGAAATTCCAAAGACTGCTTTCAGAACTCATGAAGGCCATTATGAGTTCCTGGTCATGCCATTTGGTCTTTGTAATTCCCCATCTACTTTTCAGAGCCTTATGAACCACCTGCTCAAACCATATCTCAGAAAATTTTTCCTTGTTTTCTTCGATGACATCCTCATCGACAATCGCACTTGGGCCACACATCTTCAACATGTAGATCTGCTCTTGCAATTGCTCCATGAGCATAAATTATTTGTTAAGATGTCCAAGTGTTCTTTTGGCATGGAAGAAGTTGAGTATTTGGGCCACATTGTGGGGTGTGAAGGTGTTTGGGTGGACCCTAAAAAGATCCAGGCAATGCAGGATTGCCTCAACTTAAGACCTTGAAGAGCCTGAGAGGATTTTTGCTTCTCACGGGCTACTATCACAAATTTGTCCGCAATTATGGTCGCATTGCGAGGCCCCTCACTCACCTACTCAAGAAAAATTCGTTCCTCTGGAATGATGAATCACAACAGGCCTTTACATCTCTCAAAAATGTCATGTGTTCCACTCCAGTCTTAGCACTACTCGACTTCACCACATCTTTTGTCATTGAATGTGATGCTTCAGGTACAGGTATTGGGGCGGTCTTAATGTGGGACGGTTGACCCTTGGCCTTCACAAGCCAACAACTAAGTGGGAAGAATCTGGGACAATCTACCTATGAGAAGGAGATGATGGCCATCTTACATGCAGTAGATACCTGGCGACCTTACTTATTTGGGAGACACTTCCAAATCTACACAGACCATCAAAGTCTTAAATATGTTTTGGAGCAATGCCTATCCTCACCACAACAAAATAAATGGCTCGCCAAAATTCTGGGATATGATTATGAGATAATTTACAAGAAAGGGTGCGAAAATATTGTAGCAGATGCATTATCTCGCCAATTTGAGGAGGAAGGTACCTTGCTCGCAATTTCCCTTCCCATTCCAGAATGGATTGAAGAGGCTCGGAGGGAATGGTTTTCACATCCTTGGATCTCCCAACTCATTACTCAATTGCAGGTGGATACAAATTCCACCAAGGGCTACTCGTGGCAGGATGAGATTCTTCGCTACAAGGATAGAGTCGTAATATCACCAACATCCACCCTCAAAAGCCACATTTTGGCAGAGTTGCACTCATCCCCCATTGCAGGACATTCAGGCTTTCAGAAGTTGTATGCTCGCACTCGAAGATCATTTTTTTGGACATGCATGAAAAAGGACATTCTTACTTTTGTAGCGGAATGCGACATCTGTCAGCGCCACAAAGGAGAGACAGTCAAAGCACCAGGCACATTACAACCATTGCCCATCCCGGCATCAATATGGATAGAGTTTTCTATGGATTTCATTATAGGTCTTCCAATGTTAGGAAACAAGTCAGTCATCATGGTGGTTGTGGATAGAATTTCTAAGTATGCTCATTTTTGCACCCTACCCCACTCGTTTACACTGACTTTGGTCGCTCAATGTTTCATGGATCATATCTTCAAATTGCATGGCATGCCCACTTCCATTGTGTCTGATCGTGACCATGGTCTTCACCAATAATTTTTGGTAGGAAATCTTTAGGCTACAAGGTACCCAACTAAAACTCAGTACTTCCTCTCATCCACAAACTGATGGTCAAACTGAAGTAGTCAACGAATGTCTGGAAACCTACCTTAGCTGTTTCACTTCAGAAAAGCAACATCTTTGGGTACAGTGGTGTTGTGGGGAAAAGTATCCGACTCGGAATGACCCTATCCCTACTCTAAGGGTGATAGTTCCTTAGCAACAACTGAAAGTAAAGCTTTGATATTTTTCCTTTATGAAAGTACAGAGAAGGAAGAAAAGATTGACCAACCGATATCCTTCGCTTTTGTCGATCTTGTCTTCTCTCTTCGTCCCTTGCTCCCAGCTCCTTGTTCTCTTGCCGGCCCAGCTACACAAAGATCCTGTACAAACAAGAGAGGGAAACTACAAGAAACATGTACTCATAACTGATGCATGGATTAGAGTGAATCAGATATACAAGTAAATACAATACATCAATGCAATACAAGTATATAGGAGAACATTCTAAGCTTTATTGATAGAAGTAAAAGGTTCTGAGAAGGTTACAACCATCAATGGCTCCAATCCAGCAGCACCTCCCCAGCAGCAAGAAATCTCCTCTTCCCCTCTATAAAAGCAATCACCCAATAGCTCTAACTGTAAACCAATAGCACTTCCTTGCTTTGCACAAAATTCCAGCCTCCTTAGACCTCATAGAAGAGCTCTATATATAGGAGATTTGGAGAAAGGATGAGTCAGCTTGAGGCTGGCATAAAGCTGACTAGTGTCCTCTCCCACTTTAGTTAAACTTCAGTTCTTGAGTCCACTTGGAGATCCTTGCTTACACATGGAGATCAAGTACCTCTTACTCATCACAGGGCAAATCCCTTGAACCAAGTGTCAGTTTGGAAGCTTCCTGGGCAATTGACACCTTGCAGAATGACTGTGCCACTTGGCCAATCTCACCCAGCGCAGGTAGCCTTCATTGGAGTTGACTTTCAGCGTAGGTACAAGGAGGAGTAGTTGACATTCAGCGCAGTTGCTCAGTGGAGCAGCTGACATGATCCAAAAATAGCCTGTTTTTGAGTGTTTTCAGGTGGAGAACTGATGGGAAGTGCTGTGGTTTGTTGACCTTGTTCTTCTAGGGGTAAGAACAACATGTTTAGGGACTGAGGATCCCTGTAATTATTGACATTTCATGCTCCATGCTGCGAGGCACAAAAATGTCTATAACAGTTGCCCCCTAAAGTATGAGGCCGTTTATCGGGTGAAATGCTTTATCTAGAGGGTCCGAAGTTCATTCCAGTGCTGAGGAGGCGCCCTGTAATACAGTACAATACAATACATTATTTTTCATTTTGTTTTCATGATCTAGCTGAGGCGGGCATTCCCATGCTCAGCTTTATAAATACATTTTGGTACATAGAACAGACGATCGTCTGATGGTAGACTGATAATTCTCTGCTGAAATTATCATCCTTTGAATAGGATGATCGTTTGCTGCAATGATGTACATGACAAACGCTTTTATATTTCCTGAATATATATCACAGCCCGGATGGATGAAACTAGATCCGGGGTCTTCAAACTCGTTCGATCTTCACTCTAAGTACAAGTCGATCCATGTGAGAATTTCGCTGAAGTCAAACATGGAAAGACATCGCTTGATTACCGGTCAATGATGAAAACCATTAACAAGCGCGAGAGGAATCACCGATAATGATAATGACCCTCAAGGTACCGTAGAACAATTCACGTGGCGTGAATAAAGGACTTGGCGTCGAACGCCACGCAAAATCTTCTGGGCGAAGGTCATTGATGTATACCTATCGCCGGAAGTGAGAAACTTGCCATTGAGGCATGCAAGCTTCAAAGTACTGATGGGGTTGTTCCTAGATCAACTTCTTGGATAATGAGCTGAAGTCGACAAGAAGCGATCCGTCAAAGGAGGGCCTTAATGAATCCCACATCAATGACACGGAATGGAGCTAATGATTTTAGTGGAGGTGAAAACAAACTGTGACATATGATTCAGGGTGGCGATCATGAATGGATGAAGGATAATGTATGGCAGTGGATGGGACACGGTTGACACTTTCAGAATGACCTCTCTTGAACACATAACGACACTGATGCGATGGATCGGTAGCATTACCCCAAAATGTGGATGGTTTGGCGAAGACCATGGTGATGAGACCGGTGAATGAAACAACCCAACCCGATGTGGTACGGAAAAAAAAAAGTGTCATGTTCAAGAGCGACTTGCTACCATTAAGCTTTGATGTTCTCCCAATTTTTCCCCAGTCATTTTTGACCAGTACCTCTTTATTTTTGTCAAGCTTGAGGAGGATAACATATGCTTGTTCTATAACCTGCCCTTCGGGCAAGCCCATTGCTATGATTTAACGAGCTTAGCGATAGGGAAACTCGTTCTCGTCTAAAGACAAGTTTGTCGCTATTTAATGAATTTAACGAGTCTAACGACAAGGATAACTCGGTCCTTTTCATTTTTAGAGAGTCTGAAAAGGTACAGAAAGTTAACTCCATAATTCCTTTTTCGTCATCTAATCCCTTAAGTCCGAAAAAGTATAAAACAATACAGAAGGGATGAATTTTCGATTGCTTTAACGAGCCGAACAAAACAAGCGCTCGATCTTTTTGTGCAATAATCCCTCAGGTCCAAAAAGATTAAAATCTAGAGGAGGGATAGCTCTTCCGGTCGTTTTAATGAGCTGGAAGGCCAAAACTCGGCAAACTTTTCATATTTTACGAGTCAGTGAAAAGAGCTCAAAGAAGACTCGTCTTTTGAGGAACGAGTGATAAACAGGGATAGCAGCAGATTCCAGGTACAGGTTGGAATTTTCCAATCACGGCAGTGTCACAAGGATGGCTAGGTGAAATCACTCTTCGCAGCTGTTTCTCAAAAGAGGTAAACACACAAATGGAGGTGAATGATCGGCCAAATGAAAAGTGGAGGTGACGGTGCACAAACACAACCAAGGCTTTTATGGCTGATGAATTTACGATCTCAAAAGGTTATTTACCAGTTCATTTTTTCTGAATGAGCTTGAACTCTAGGGGAAGATTGCTCACAAATTATGTTTATTTTTTAACGAGCATGAACTATGTGCTAAAACTGCTCGGATCTTGCGTTTATTTTTTAACGAGCATGAACTATGTGCTAAAACTGCTCGATTCATGGTCAAATTTGATTTTTTACTTTTACTAGCTTTTCTCTTTTCAAATGTAGTACTTCACCTTCAATTGCTGCAACAAACTTTGTTAGAAATGGACAATATTTGCATGAAAATGAGATTGTAACCCTAATATTTAACTTTAAACTGTGTAAAAAGCCATAAAAAGGTGTTCTTACCTCTCATTTACCATTTCATTTGCATTTTGCTTGTTGGAGCTCTGGAGGTGCCTCTTCTTCCTTGATTTTCACCAGCTGATTCCGGGAGATTCTGTGGACGATTTTCGGTGCCGTTTGGACCAGGTAGGAGCTAAACCTTAGCCCTTCACTTTCATGGTTTCCTTTTTCAGTTTCATGCACATTTTTCAGGGTTTCTGAGCCTCAGGGGTTTCATCAAGGCGCCCTGGCATCAGCGCAGGTTCTCCTTCTGAAACCTGCGCTGCATGTCAGGTTGTCTTAAGGCAAACTGCGCCTCAGCGCAAGGGAGAGACTCTCTGCCTGCGCTGGACCTAAAAAAACTGATCCTGCATGTGATTTTTGATGATTTTTCGCCAGTTTTTCATCAAAATTAGGAACTTACTCCTTCTCTTGTTTGCTTGCAGGGAGCTTTGAACAAAATGTCCCTTACATGGCGAGAACGAGAACATGAAGCAGAGGACATGGTTGCACTCCATGACCCGGTCACGGTGAATGCGCTTCGGAACTGTGGCCTACTGAAGTTCTTCCGTATCTCTAGCATGAGAGCACAGATTTCTTTACTGCAGTATATGCTTGATGCTTGGGATCCTGTTAACCAAGTATTCCAGATTAGGGGGAAAACCATCTCTTTGACCATAGAGGACATGTACTTCTTGACTGGGTTGTCAAGGCGGGGTGCCCCCATTTCTTTGTCAGGTACGGCTCGAGGGACTAATTCCACCAGAGACTATATTCGTCAGTATTGCCGGGAAGGTTCACAGCTGAGCAAAGACGGCAAGATCAATATCCGTGACATCACTGGCAGGTCTCTTAGGTCCATTCTGTTTACCATTGGTAGGATGGTCGATAGCGCAGCTTTACATGTTGCCAACAGATCTTACATGCAGCACACCTTGGAGTGTCTCCAACCAAAAGTGTTTAACTGGTGTGATGCAGTACTTGTTCAGATGAAAAGTCAATTGACCAAGGTAAAGGACGGGAGGCTGAAGAACTTTGGATTTGGTTCTATTCTGACTGCCTTCGCCTTGGAGAAGATCCCATTGATGCAGCCTCAGTACATCATACTTGACTTGCCTTCTCCGACCGAGCCACGCATGCAGAGGTGGGTTGACCACATGTCCCGACATGTTGGTCAACCTCAGATTACTTTCACTGAGGCCTTCTTTAGGTGGTTTGAGCGTCAGGAGATGGTGTTTTCTGAGTATCCATATGTGGGTATGGACTATCGAGGTGATCCGGACTTGGTGCTACCGGATGGCGAGCAATGGGGCGCTATTGGTAAAATCTCTGACCATATCACTGTTTATTGTTTTTACTCATGATGTTAATGTGCAAAACTAATCAAACTCTTGGGTGCATGCAGATGTTGGTCCTGTTCGTCCAGCAGCCCGTCCACGATCGCCAGCTGCTGCCCCAGCAGCAGAGCCTGCTAGGAGAGTTGTTATTCGCGACCTTGGTGATACTGAGACACTTACAGCTGTGCAGGAGTAGGTTGAGAGCCTTACTCGTGGTCTTCCAGATGTACAGATTGACGAGTTACCTTTACAGTTGCAGCGGCACACTATTGGCGTGCCTAGACGATGGACTCGTCTCTTGCGCATGGTTGCACAGACCGTGACGTACTATCATGAGCACCACTAGGCTAGGGTGCCCCCTAGCATCTTTTTGAGTTCTAGGTCATACGACCAATTTTGTTTTGATTACAGCACATCATGTACAAACTATAAACAGCTTTATATATTTTGTTTTTCGGGGTTTATTCTGGTTTATTTGCGATCCACTTGCATAGCACCGATGCATCTCTTTTTATATATGTCGTAAATGTCTATCTAATACATAGTTTGCTAATGAATCTGTTAATGTGTTCAAGTTTCTGGAAATATGTTGGTATTGAATTGCATCAAACTCTCTTTCCAAAATCTTAACCCTTAAAAACATTCGATAAATAGCTGGATTGCGGACTGAATATATACCAGTGAGTTGTAGTATCACAAGCTGTGAGTCTAGCCTAACAATTAGTCGGCGTATACCATGAGCGATGGTATCCGAGAGGAGTTCAATCAACGCGCTATACTCAGTGATGTTGTTCGTTGACTGCCCAATACACACACCTCTGAAACTCACTAACTCGCCGCTTGGATCAAAAATGGCCCAGGCTGCGGAGGACAAATTCCGCGTACTACGACTCGCTCCGTCGGCATATCCTACATATGTCTCAGAAAAATTCGACATCTGCAACAAACGAGAAGGGTGGATTACTAAACCGAAACAAACACTTTATCGAAAACAAAATACAACAAAAGCACTCAGGTTACTATTCAGGCATCGTAACGCTTGAGGTACAACCCGTTACAGGGTTGCGCCAGTGGTATCCTGTCATAATCCATTAACTCGTAGGCTCCTTTTGCTAACACCCTTTTAACAATATAGGGACCCATCCATAAGGACTTAAATTTTCCTGCTCCTAATTTGTCGGATTCTTGGTCGTAAAGCAAAGCCAAGTCACCCTCAGAGAAGATACGAGGTTTGACATTCTTGTCGAACTGTGCCTTGACTCGTTTCTTATGGGCTTCGTTCGCCAAAGCGGCGTCACGACGGTTTTCATCCAACTGGATCGATTCCAAGAAACGAGCCTCTTCTTCTGAGGTTCCGGGGAGGAGGTCAATTGCGAGTTTAAGAGACGAAATTTCGCATTGGATCGGTAAGACTGCCTCCAGGCCATACACCAATTGGAATGGTGTGAACCCAGTGGCGTTCTTTACTGAGGTTCGGTAAGCCCACAATGCTGAGTACAGGAGGAGGTGCCATCTTCTTTTGTGAACCCCGATCATCCTTTGCAACATACGCTTCAGGACCTTGTTGATTGCCTCAACTTGTCCGTTGGCTTGTGGATAATATGGGGTAGAGCTGTCATGAGATAGCCCTAGTTTGGTAGCTAATTCAACCATCATGTGATTGCGAAAATGCGATCCATGATCTGTCACTATAGCCTGCGGAACGCCGAACCTGGCGACTACATGATTAAAAAAGAAAAGGGCAGCTGTTTCACCAGTGTTATCCAATGTAGGCATCGCCTCGGCCCATTTGGTAAAATAGTCAACAGCGACTATAATATACCCATGCCCCCCGGTCAAGGTGGGGTTACATTGCATGAAATCGATGCCCCACTTGGCGAAAGGCCCAACAGCAACTATAGGCTGCAAAGGTGTGGGCGGTCTCCTGGTTTTGCTATCAAAGATCTGACACGCATGGCAACTTCTGACAGCTATTATGCAATCTTTAAACATAGTTGGCCAGAAATATCCTGCTCGTAAGATTCTTTGTGCTGTTGCATATCCAGATTGATGCCCCCCGCACGCGCCTGAATGACAATCATTCAGGGCTTTCTCGGCCTCCTCATGGGTAAGGCACCTCCTCAGAACCGTGTCGACACCACGACGGTAAAGTGTATCACCGACGATCATGTAGTCTTTAGATTGGTATCGTATACGCTTTTGTTCCGAGTGTGAGGTATTAGGCCTAAATTTTTGGGTTTGGAGATAAACAATGATGTCTCCATACCACTCATCGCTTACTGATATCAGAAACAAATTTTCATCCACGATTGACTCTTCTGATGTTTCATCGTTGGACGACGATGGGAGATCGCATAATAATTCCGCGAAAACTAGAGCTTTCTTTGATTTGGATTTTACAAAATCCAAATCAAACTCTTGAAGGATCGCTATCCATTTTGAATATTTGCCCCCAAGCAACTGTCGCGACAGTATATACGTCATGGGGTTGCAATCCGACAGAATGGTAGTTTTCCTAAAGAGGACATAATGTCGAAACCTTTGAATCGCTTGAACAGCAGCAAGCGCTAGTTTTTCAACATAGGAATATTTACTTTCTATGTCATTTAAGTTCTTGCTTAAATAATAAATAGGGTGTTCAATTCCATCGACTTCTTGCACTAAGACCATCGCAATGGTCGTATCTGCTGCAGCTAGATACAGGTTAAAATCTCTTTGATAGTCCGGGGCGTACATTAATGATGCTCTTACTAGGGAATCTTTCAGAGCGTCAAAGGAAGCTTGCGCAACCTGGTCCCAGACAAAAGGTACATCCTTTTTCAAAAGATGAGTATAACCTTTGGCAAGTTCTGCGTAATTTGGAATGAACCTCCTCAGAAAGTTTGCTTTCCCTTCGAGTTTCTGAATCTGAAGCAAATTTGAAGGTGGAGGCAAATTAATGATTGCCTACACCTTACAGGGGTCGAGACAAATCCCATCCTTAGAGACTACAAAGCCAAGTAAACGACCAGAACCGACGCAAAACACACACTTGTGCGGATTGAGTCTTATCTTGTAGTGTCGGCAACGTAGAAATATTGCTCTCAAATGTCGTGGATGATCAGTCCGCTTCCGCGAATGAGCCGGAAGATCGTCGAGGTAAGGTTGAATGATGTTCTTGATGTCATGGAAGGCATAATTCATTGCCCTCTGAAACGTCGCCCCTGCGTTCTTTAATCCAAAGGGTAATTTTCGATAAGCGAATGTGCCCCACGGACAAATAAATGCAGTCTTAGACTGGTCCTGTGGGCGGATATTTATTTGATTATACCCGGAAAATCCATCCATAAAGGAAAAGATTTCACATCCGGCGCATTCATCAATTATCTGGTCGATGAAGGGTGTAGGGTAGTTGTCCTTTGGACAAGCTTGGTTTACATCCCTATAGTCGACGCACACTCTTATCGTCCCTTGTTTTTTCATAACAGGGACAATATTCGATACCCAATCGGTTAGAGGAACCGGGTAGATGAATCCAGCATGGAGAAGTTTTTCAACTTCTGCCTTAATGGCAGCGGCTTTCTTGGGGTGCACCTGCCGAAGCTGTTGTCTTACTGGTTTGACATCAGGATACATTTTAATCTCATATTCAACTATGCTTGAGTCAATGCCTGGCATTTCATCATATGACCATGCAAAGACATCTCTAAATTCGCGAAAGAGAGCACCATATATTTCCAGTCCTGAAGGGGAACAACTTTTGCCGACATGAATATTCTCTACAACATCAGGTTTTGTCGAGATGTTTATGGCTATGGTCTCTTCAATATTGGATAGGTTTCGCTCTGAATCCACCGTATTTATAGTATTTGTTAGGAATTCAAACACTGAAGGGTGATATAGGTCGTGTTGAGTTTCTTCTTCACATTCTGGAAGAAGGGAACGATGGTGGCGATCATTCCATGGTGCCCCCTCAATCATCATTGATTGTAAGATTCCTTCGTCAGTCCCATGAACTTTTGACCATGGATCTAATGGGGTACCATATTCTCCAGACCTATCTACCCAAACGCTTGACGAGCGTTGATTTGGGCTCGTTTCCCATGCCTAAAACATTGATTGCTACAATATTTCTATAGGGCTCGGTGGCAAAACCACTTGATAATCCATGACGACTTTGTCTCCTACGACCTTCGAAGAAGATACCATGTTGCATGTTGCTACAAATGGGATATCCTTTACATGGAAAGGAGGTGGCAACGCGAAAGTTCCCATCATTGTGGGATCTTTTAGCAAGCCTACTCTGATATCTTGCACTGAATGGTCACTCGCATGGATCATGGGAATGCTTCCAGTAACTTGTGAACCATTAGGGAGGAGATTCTGCTGGTCGATGATCGTAATCCCTCCTTCAAACGGGAATGCGATCTTCTTAAAATATGTCGACACTACAGCTGCCATGGCATATATCTATGGTCTTCCCAGTAGGATGTTATAGTCAAGATTGCCATCAATGACTTCAACATCAATTTCCACTGTTTTTCCTCCTAGTTCAATTTTAAAGTTATTTAGGATACCGTACGGAGTGTACGTCCTACCGTCAAATGCTTTTAATGTCGTCGAAGATCGCGACAAGGTTGGAGATCCAAGAGTTTTCCAGCAACTCATCGACATGATACATGTCGATGCTCCCTCATCAATAATCGTTCTATGAACAGTTTTGTTGAGTGCTTTCACTTGAATAAGGAAAGCTAGTTGCGCCGGTAACTGAGGATCATATCCTTTGTGATCAAAGGATACAAGATTGGAATCCTTAGGATCCACTCCACCAATTGCTGATAACAATGCCTGCCTTTGGGATGGACAATTTTGCAGTACCTCAAGAGTCGACATAGCAGATGGCGATTGGGCCAAATCTTCCACTATGTTATAATGCTGCGCCGCTCTGGCGCGAGGATTAAACGTCGACTTGTGTACTACTCCCTTAGGTGGCTTTATTGTTAATTCATGCGTGAGGGGGGGTACAGTTTCTGCCGAAGTTGTTGTCGAACTACTGGGTTGATCTTTCCCTTTGTCGTTCGACACCGGCGGATTTCCATAATCTTTATTCCTGGTCGAGATCAGAGCATCATTTTGCTTAGAAACTGACAACATAAGCACTTGAGATGGGGAAGCATTTCCACTATCAACCATATTTTGACCTGGGGTGGGAAATGGATCAGTCAACACAGCTGAAGTTTGGGAACTTTTAAAGAACCTCTTTAACTCAGCTTTGAACGGACAGTTCTTTGTTGAATGATCCTCATCGCATATATGACATGGATAAATTTGTTTCCCTTGCCCAGGAGGGTTTGAAGAAGTTTTTTGAGGGGATGAGTCACCCTGTTTCTTCTTCTTCCCTTTGTTTTGTTTCTTCCTGCTTCCTGGTTGATTGGAGTTTTTGCCTTTATCTGTAGATACAGCATTTACCTCCGAAGCAAGAATCTCTTGATTTGCTTTTTGATTCAAAGTCTTACGGGCTTTCTTATTTGAATCCCTTGTCGACTTAGCGTTTGCAGTTCCAATCACGCCATCGCCGGCATGAGAGTCACTATTCGATCCGGGAGGAGGAGGGATTGAAAATTCCGGTCTGGGGGTGTCAGGTATCTTATCATAGAGCGTGCCCGACTGAGTATATACTAAGTCCAAATATTGAGCACGAGCAATAACCTGCTCCTCTGTTACGATGCCTCCCTTGGCCACATCTTCTGTTATAGCAGGAAGAAGCAACTTTATAAACCACTCAGCTAATAGCTGATCTGGAACATAGGTCTTTACCATTCTGCGACGACGACGCCACTCATGTATATGATCTGATATATGTGTGGCCGTTGTCTGTTTGAAATTGGTCAAGATCTCTGTTCTAGTTTCGTACCTTATAGGTAACTGAAAGTGTGTTAAGAAAGTCATGGCTAGGGAACTAAAATTGTCGAAAGAGGCTCTAGGTAATTCAATATACCATTTAGCCGCCAGACCAGTCAATGTCCTCTGGAAAAGGCGAAGCCTTATCGAATCATCATTCAAGGTATTCGACGAACACCACAGATGGAATGTCATCATATGATTCGATGGGTCTTCGCCAGGATTTCCATTGAATTTAGGAATGTCCGAAGGAAGTTTGTGAGGAATCGCTGGCCACCAATGGGCATAGGCGATTGGATCGTTTGTCAATCGATGTAAATCTGGTAATTCTAGAGTTGCCACGAATGGCAACTGCTGATTCAGGTTTGGCGAGGCGTACCCAGGATACGATGGAATCGCCTGAGCAGTAGGCCTTTGCATACCAGCATAATGCAACTGATGTTGATATGACTGATATGGCTGGTGGGCTTGGCCACTGTAAAGTGGTTGATTTAACCCGTTCTGAATATAGGGTTGCCCACTATTCGCAAAGATCTGTTGTTCAGATCCCTGGTACACCTGTTGAAACTGAGGTTGTTGGTATTGCACCATCCATGGTTGTGAAGCCATGTTTTGCTGTGCGACACTAACCGACGGACCAAGATGCGGGGTTATGGTTCCCGTTTGTATCTGTGTCGTCCCGGCAGTTGGCGATTGTGGTTGTGTTGCAGGGTCAATGGGCTGTTGTATTACAACTTGGGGTTGACATACAACAGGCATCGATTGAACTTGCGACACGGTTACAATTGCTGGCGTCGTCAGGATACTAGACACAGGTACACACTGTTGCATGGAATATACGATTCTCGGTTGTTGGGGTAACATAGGTACCCAACTACTCGTCGTTACTTTAGTCAAACTTGAATGTTTTTGAAAACTGCCGTATGGTTATCCCCCGGAAGGGGAAGTGAAAGGGCATATTGCCCCCCATACGGTAACAATCCGGAGCTCAAGGGTATAGATTGCCTTTGAGGACTGGATGGCCCAAACGGATTTCCAAAGGGATCAATTTGTCTAGTTTCAACATAAGAATTACCGGGTATTATACCGGAAGAACAAACTGGAACAGACCAAGTTGTCGTAATAGTCCCTGGGTGGACTCCTTCTAGCTGATGAGAGCTAGTCGGGACAGCTGGTATGCCGGCAAACATCGTTGGATTGACAGCGGGAGCTTTTGCTGTCGCTGTGTCATTTGGCACAGTCCTAGATGTCGATGGTTGCTCAGACATTTTAAGTCTATCCAATAAACTGTCTAACGATTCTACAGGAACTTCCTGTGGCGATGGACAAACTTCTGATGCAGAAGGAAAAAGAGTGGTGCCTACTCCAAAATGAGTTGGAGTATTTGCTTGCTGGTCCTCTACGATTTCCTCTATTGCAATCAGACCAGGAGGAAGAGGAAGACCGTCGGGTCCGTAAAAGATTTCTGGTGCCGAAGAAGGGGTTGCTTCGACAGCGACAGTTGTTTGAGCAACAAGACTCTGTGGACCGGTTCCAGATGGAACTGGTTCAGTTATGCAAGTACTTGTCCCCAGACTAGGATCAGTACAACTGTCCCTCTGTTGCTGTTGAACTTCTTCAATAGAGGCAGGGATTCCAGAAATATTAGGAGTGACCAGAATCTCAGATGTTGTCGGAACTGTTGTTCTAACTTTAATGGGAGATTTTGACCCGGTCAAGCGAGTTCGCTTCGTCCGTACTACTCTCGATTCCGGAGACAAAGACGGTTGACTCGCGAGTCTCCTAGAACGACGGAGTTTTAATTGACTTTCCTCCACGGTTGCGGATTACTTGATCAACTAAAATACAAAAAGGGGAATTATGTTTCCGTATTGAATGAATTTTATTAGACGCTTTTAGACACAACTTTGCTTTTTCATGTTTTAAGAGTCGAGAAAAAGCTAAAGATGACTCTAGTCGCCTTCGATGTATTAACGAGCCCGAAGTGACAAATGCTCGGTCGGACTTTTTCAGTTATAGAGTTTGAAAAAGGCCAAAAGAAACTGCTCTGGAGATCTAGGCAGAGGGTGTGCCAAACCTTTCGCGAAACCACAGAATACGTTTTATGGTACGGGTGGTCGATCTTCGTGAATGCTGTGTTCACTGCATCGCGATCAGTAAGGCGGCCGACACGGCTTCCTAAGGATAAAGGATAAATGCCTATAGGGGTCTCCCAATATACGCGACGGTACGCGGGAGCACAAGTCCGTATTAGTGCTATCGTCCCTCAGGAGGAATCACCCACCTTCGTAGAGATCGACAGTCACTACGTTTAACGACGCCGGAACACGTCTCTACCTAGACCTCTATTGTGAGCGTTATGTTACAAAGAGTTTTTAGATTCATTCAATATATTTTAAGTTGATCTTGTTTTAGGATCACCACGAGATGTATTGGTACAAATTCCTAAATGCAGCTAAAATGATAAGCAAGCTTTACAATCTTTTTAGCTTTGAAAATCCTAACTACTGAGGGGAGAGAAAAACATTATCTTTCCACACAGAGCACAAAGCACAAACTAATGCACTTTCTCCTAGATCAATCACGCAAACTTATCAAAATGCAAATGCAAGATGCATGTATTTCTTTTCTTTTCCTTTAATGTTGATGTAAGACAAAAGGAAATTGTCGTATAATTTTCGAATTCAATTTGAAGCGTAAACAAACAAGTTTTGTCTAAAATCAAAAGACGCCTTACAGGTACTTGTTTTTACACTAAAAATGTATGAATTCAAACCATAAAATGAAAAACAAACAAACTCAAACAGCCATGAACAGTAACAAAACTAGCTCTTAAGATCACAAAGACACTTTTACAGTTCAGGATCTAAGAGGCCACAGCTATACTGGTTTGCTTTTCACAATGGGAAACTGTAACTGAAACAAGAAATACTGAAAGAACAATCACAGTTTCATCACACAACTGAGGCGGAATAATGTCAAGGAGAGTTGGTTTACAGCAAGTACAAATGACAAGCAATCAGCAGCAAAATAACAGTGAAAACAAGGCCAAGACTCAGTGGGAAACCTCAGCAAGACACTGGCTAACTGGTCCAGCGCAGGCTCTAGTCTGTCAAACTGAATTTCAGCACAGTTCCCGAAGGGAGTACCTGCGCTGAAATGCACACTGCCTTTGGACAGCCTGCACTGAGACACGAGAGTTGCGTTTACAAGGATTTCCGGGTCATAAAAAGCTCAAAAATTCACTGTTTTTGCTGAAATAAAAAGCTATAGGTCAAGTACAAGCTAAGGGATGATCAAGAGGATGAAAAGCTATCACAAAGAGCACAAGAGTCTTTTGTAGATCAGCTCTTCAAATCATGAATCTGCTCAGAAAATAAGCAAGAGTAGCAGCCCCTCTACTTCGCTTTTGATATAGTCAAAAGCTTTTCGATTTGGTACTCTTTTCTTCAAGAAATGAATAGCAAAGATACTACAAATACAATCAAACGGATACGCTCCCCAGCGGAGTCGCCAGTTTGTTGTGGGGAAAAGTATCCGACTCGGAATGACCCTATCCCTACTCTAAGGGTGATAGTTCCTTAGCAACAACTGAAAGTAAAGCTTTGATATTTTTCCTTTATGAAAGTACAGAGAAGGAAGAAAAGATTGACCAACCGATATCCTTCGCTTTTGTCGATCTTGTCTTCTCTCTTCGTCCCTTGCTCCCAGCTCCTTGTTCTCTTGCCAGCCCAGCTACACAAAGATCCTGCACAAACAAGAGAGGGAAACTACAAGAAACATGTACTCATAACTGATGCATGGATTAGAGTGAATCAGATATACAAGTAAATACAATACATCAATGCAATACAAGTATATAGGAGAACATTCTAAGCTTTATTGATAGAAGTAAAAGGTTCTGAGAAGGTTACAACCATCAATGGCTCCGATCCAGCAGCACCTCCCCAACAGCAAGAAATCTCCTCTTCCCCTCTATAAAAGAAATCACCCAATAGCTCTAACTGTAAACCAACATCACTTCCTTGCTTTGCACAAAATTCCAGCCTCCTTAGACCTCATAGAAGAGCTCTATATATAGGAGATTTGGAGAAAGGATGAGTCAGCTTGAGGTTGGCATAAAGCTGACTAGTGTCCTCTCCCACTTTAGTTAAACTTCAGTTCTTGAGTCCACTTGGAGATCCTTGCTTACACATGGAGATCAAGTACCTCTTACTCATCACAGGGCGAATCCCTTGAACCAAGTGTCAGTTTGGAAGCTTCCTGGGCAATTGACACCTTGCAGAATGACTGTGCCACTTGGCCAATCTCGCCCAGCGCAGGTAGCCTTCATTGGAGTTGACTTTCAGCGCAGGTACAAGGAGGAGTAGTTGACATTCAGCGCAGTTGCTCAGTGGAGCAGCTGACATGATCCAAAAATAGCCTGTTTTTGAGTGTTTTCAGGTGGAGAACTGATGGGAAGTGCTGTGGTTTGTTGACCTTGTTATTCTAGGGGTAAGAACAACATGTTTAGGGACTGAGGATCCCTGTAATTATTGACATTTCATGCTCCATGCTGCGAGGCACAAAAATGTCTATAACAAGTGGTTACCTCTAGCTGAATGGTGGTATAACACCAACTATCATGCTACCACCAAAATGACTCCATATGAAGTAGTTTATGGTCAAATCCCTCCTTCCCCTACTTCTTATATCAAGGGGTGCTCAAAGGTACAAGAAATGGATCAACTCCTGCAAAACCACACAACCATGATCGCCATCTTAGAGAGAATCTTCATCAAGCTCAAAACCACATGAAGCAACAGGTAGATCAGCATCGCTCAGAATGCTAATTTCAAGAAGGGGATTAGGTATTTTTGAGGTTGCAACCATATAAGAAAACATCACTCAAAGACAAGGGTTGTCAGAAACTATCTCCAAAATTTTATGGACCGTATCAAGTACTTCAGCGCATTGGAGAAGTAGCCTACAAGCTAGCTTTGCCACCCACTGCAAAAATCCATCCAGTTTTCCATGTCTCGTGCCTCAAGAAAGTGATTGGGAACAATTGCAGAATTCAAACCTGTCTACCTGAACTGGATGAAGAAGGGTCAATATGGCTCCAACCTGAACAGGTCCTGGACACACGTAAATGGAACTTGCATGGCCGCATGATCAAGGAAGTGCTCGTCAAGTGGAAAGACACCTCTCCGGAAGATGCATCCTGGGAACCAGCCACTATTCTTCAGCAGTTTTCATAGCTACAACCTTGAGGACAAGGCTATTCTTTTGGGGGATGGCATGTTAGGGTCCCACCCTAACTCCCTTATTTATGTAATAGGATCGAGTCATAGTTATAGTTAAGTAAAGAGTTAATAAAGCCCATATTAATAATTGTAAGTGGTTAACCTGCATTTAATGATGGGACCACAGTTAGTTGCAAATGAACCATGGTATTAGATAGTTGGTATTAATAAGAACCATGGTATTGCCCCATGGTATTGCATGTATGAAACCTATATAAAGGATAGAGACTCCCTGCGAGGAGCATCGTGTCTTATTTTGTAATCGAGCTCTACTCATTTGGAGGTTGCCCCCTCGAAGAGGCAAGTGAACATTGCTTTCTGAATAATAAAATACTTGTTGTTATTTCTCACTGTTCTATGTTCTGGGTATATTCCTTTGCATATTTGGTATTCTGGTATCGTCTTGTAGGTTAAGAGCAAAATAGGAAGGAGGAGATACTTCTGGTAGACCAATAAATGGGTGGTTCTTAAAACTTTATTTCGTTTAAGGCTTTAAAGCCTTGTCATTATAAATATGTTTTTCCAGTTTTTATTTCATTACAAAATAGACTCCATGCCCAATGGAACACTAGAAGGAATATTTGACTTTGTTTTTTCAAGAAAGGCATTGATCTGTGATCCTTGAAACCTCACAGTGAGGATTTCATCCCCAGAAGGAGCCAGTGTTAGCATTGCTGGCAAAAGGCCCAAAAATGGATCCATATAGGCTCTCAAAGTCTCCAAAGTTGCTTAAAATCATGCCAATGGATCCATTAATGCTCTTGAAATCTTCAATTTTTTCCCGAATATAATCCAATGATCAAAATCAACACAAGAGGAGAGCCCTTGGAAGGGCGGAAATACATTATCGGGAAGCAAAAACACTTGAAAACCATGAAAAAACCCACAATCACAGGCTTAAACAGAGGATTGAACAACAACCGTTAGATCTGGATGATCAACGGCCTAGATCTAATTGGCTAATTGCAATCAGCCAAGTAGAAGGGACAATTTAAAGGTGGGCACATGACACCACCGATCAGCAATCACCGATGATCAAATCGGTGGGGAGCATATGCTACGTTATATGAAGGCTCGGGCATTAAGCGATAAATCACAATCTCTATATCACATCGGCACTATACCATGGGGCGGGGCCTAGGCACACGCATGTGTGTGACCTGATGGGCTGGACCCGATGGAATTATATGCAATATTTGATAAATTTTAAAGTCCATGGGAAGGCCTGTTTTCAACGTTTTTTGTGTATTTTTGTTGTTTCAACGAAATATAAAGGGAAACAGGGGCAGTACAATAGTGATTGAACCCTGACCTGATGGGTTTCTTGAATAAAAATATATAATCTTTTTGCACTTTTGTGTGTTTTCGATGTTTAAACGAAATACGAAGGAACCTTTGGTCAGTGTCGATTGCGATGAAGCCCAGACTCGAAAGGGTCCGGGAAGTGGAATATATGATATTTGAAGTCCGCCAAAGCCATTTTCATGAATTTTTCAGTGTTTTAGCATATTTCATAATATAAGGGAAATACACAGGAGCAGGCCTTTTGCAACTTGTGATGGCGACAAGGCCAGACCCAATAGACAATTAAACCATATTTTAGGACTTTTGAAGTCCAAAATGAACAGTGATGGGCATGATTTATCAGTGTTGCAGCGTTTTTGTTGTTTGTAACGAAAATAGTCACTGTTTGTAGTTTAAAGGGAAAAACAAAGGCCCACAGACACATTCCACCATATAACGGAGCCTAGGAGACAGTTTACCGAGAAAAAAAGCCCGGAAATGGAAAGAGAAGAGCCACATCACATTGCAGCCCGAAATAGAAAGATTAGGGAGCATATAGAATGAAATAGCCACACCAAAAAACATTATGGGGCATCTCTGGCACGAGAGTACTCCCAAACATGACAACAAACTATCAAAAATATCTAAAAGTGGTTATTCTGCTGTCAAAGCAGAAAACTACGAGCCCATGCTTGCCCAGAGGGCATCAAATCAGTTAATAAGACAGATCAGACAGATTAAGACTCTGAGCCTCTTAGGGCTCAAGAGCATTGTAAACAGGTTATAAATAGCTGAAAGTAAGATGTAATAGAGGTTCAACTTCTGGAGATTATTCCTCCTCTATTCCTTCAAGATTCTCATCTTCATTCTAGCAATATAAGCTTCTTTTGCCATTATATGTTCAATGTCCATTCTCCTTGCTGTTCTATGCTTGCACTTGAACAGTTTGTTCATGTTTTCTTTATGTCTAAGGCCAGATAACTGTCATCTTATCTCTACTTTGATAAATTATATTTGCAAGCTTCTTTGCGCCTGTAGCTAGCCATACATGTGTGGTCATACATGCATCTGCAGTATGTATTATCTTTTTCTATCTATAGCTAGCCATTGATTTATGTTTATGTATGCAATCTGCTGGTATAGTCAGTATTCTCCATTTATCTATTGAATTTATAAATTATTGAGCATTAGTGGTCTAAAGCCATGTATAAGTGAGAGAATTCATGCATGCCTTGAGTGAAAACAGAGCTGAAATGGTTATCTAACTTGATCCAAACCATCATTCATTCCAATAGTTCAAAGAACAATATTGAAGATTATATGTTACCGGGCATCTCCGAGCTACAACCTAGGAGAGTTTCCTGGAGTGATAAAAAGAGGAACTACAGAAATTTGAAGGGGTTGTGAAACTATGGCAATAGCCTTAGATATTGTTGGTATATCAATGTTCTCGATTTCTTCAAATTCTAAAAAAATAGGAAATGAAAAGGAGACAGGTTCAATGGATTTTCCTTCTAGTGTAAGTTCAAGAAAGAGAAAATGAGGTGTAGGAAATTCCCCTTCTGAAAAGTCCAATATTTTTGGAGCTATTTCAGGGATGTTAGCTTCAATCCTTTCAGAAAAACTAATGGAAGCCCTAGGAGTAGACAAGGTAGGTCTTGGGTTTTTTGGAGACTGCATTTCTCTCCAAACTCTTCTTGAAATAAGATTTTCAGTATTGGAAAGAATAGGGTTTTCTATTCGGAGGTATCATACTAAGTGTTAGGTATTCTTGGATCAAGATTGCTGATAATAACTCCCTCTTGATTAGTGAATTTAGCCAAACACTTCTTTTTTTCTTTCCATACAAAGAAATTATTTAGATAAAAACCCATGGAAAAATGATTGCATTCTCTATTCCCCGACAACAGTGCCAAAAGTTGTTGTAACCCTAGGGAAAAAATTTGGCTGAAAGGAGGCCAGTGCCTAGGACATCTATTCAAAAAAAGTAAAAAAAAAATCTTTTATGGCTCCAAACATCATTTCCCAGAGATATTTCTTTAAAATGTAATGTAATTTCTATTCTTGGAGAAAATTACGAAACCCTTCAAGATGGCCAAGATGTTCGTGGATACATCTTACTGAAGTTTTAGTATGGCAGAAAAGAATATTGAACAAATTGATTTAATGTAGAGTGGTGATATAGAATCTTTTACACAAAATCTTAGTTGAATTGATGAAATGCAAGAAGCTGAACTAATGAAAAATGTGGAGCGCATTTTAAGGTTTCTTTACATAAAAATCTATAGGTACTTTATTTTATTAGCACAACATCCGTAAATCTAGTATTAAAAAGCAACCAACAGCTTCATTACACATTTTTCTATAGAAGAATGAACATAAATAATGACTTACATAGATAAAGAAAATGTGTTATACCCAGTCACACATGGAATCATCTGAAAAAATTATTGATTCTCCAAGAATATTTGCACATTACATAGGAAAATTTGATCTCCAGGTCGACATTCGAAACACCAAAATTGGTCCCTTGGTATTCTTTTACAGAGATTTTACATTGAGGGGCAGTTATGAAAATTTTTAACTGCCCTAACTACCTTTTAAAACTACTCATTTATCTTAAAACATTTAATGGCTAAAATACTTCTGTACTTTTTCAAAATTACAAAATACAATTTTTTTCAAATTTTCCAAAAATAGGTTATTTAGAAATTCGGGACTCATGTGCTCTAGATACTTTTGGTTCACTTGCCGAAGTTTTAGGCTCAATTAATCGAACATTCAATGGTGTGACAATATTCTGACACTTCTTCAAAAGTGTTATTTTAGGAACTGGGCACTAAAGCATTCTACTATAGGTCATCCTTAAATTTGTTAACTTGGTGTAGTTTGGTTTGTGAGTGAACAAAGTCTTAACTAACCAAAACACCTAGAAATCCCTTTGCAGGTAGTTAATAATGGTTGATCCCTTTAATATTCCAGTGTTTTCATGTGAGGTGCTTATATTGCTTTTAGCTTCCACCATTAGTCTTTCATAATACTCCCTGGATAGAAGGTCCCCTTGTTTATCCCAACATCTTGGAAGCCCTACTCTAATCGTTTTGTCAAAATTAGAATTAAAATATGTCAGTGATTCTCTGACTTCCTCTAATATGCTCTCTCCCTACTTTCTATACATGTTTCTCTCTCCCATTTTGTTTATCTTTAATACCAATGTTTTCCTATCTGCAATGTCGACTTCCCTAAGCTCTTGGGATGGATTGGCATTTAAATAATTGATGATATTTCTTTTGAGTTGTGCACCTTCCTATACTTTGTCTTTATTTGTATGGATAATCACTTCAGATGCCTTAATCATTTCTTTTTCTTCATCTATAACAATCATGTGATCCTAGAGATCTCGAATTTCTTGGATTATGTTTCCCCATATAATTCCCCTTACTTGGATCGAGGACATGTTTCCTTTAAGCTTCTATGCTAATTCCCTAACCTCATCACATGTTGACTGATATTTTTTATTATTCTAATTTGCAATCTCTCTTGTGATGTTTAATTTCATCTCTTTGTGTTTTAGTTTCTCCTTAGATTCATCTAGATATTTCTACAACTTCGTAAACTCACTTTCTGATATTTTCAACCTTTTCGTGATCCTGATTAACTTGTGAGTTGGTTCCTCTAAATCAGGCTATACCACAATTGTCCAAGCATGTTTTTCTATCTTCTACAATAGTTCAACATTTTACTACTTGAGGACTAAAACTTATTTATTTCTCTCCAATAATTCATTTTTTAGGATCTCGTTCTCCTTTTCGACCAGAGCCAATTCTAGAGTCTGTACATGTTCTGTTGCATGCATTTTCAATTTCCTCCTCAAAGATCAAATTTCTTATTTTGCACCTTGAATTAAAGCTTGGATAGTTGTCTTATCTTCTGGATTTACCCCAAGCTTGATAATTACTTTCTTATACTCTTAATTTTGAGTATGAAGAGCTCTGTAATTTTCCTTTTAAAGCTTCAGCTAATCTGTTACTTTTCCAAGAAGTGCCTCTAACTTACTTGCTTCTAAGGAATTCTTACTCATGTCATTATAAATTAGCTCTCATGTTGGCCTATGAAGGTTTATTTTGTCTACTAGTTGGATATCTTTAGTATTGACAGAAAGATTTGTAGTCTTGAAATCCACACCTGAAGATACAGACTGGGAGAGTGGATGAATAAAATATAGTTTCAACTAGTTCCTCTCAAGACCCATGGATGAGAGGAGCCTAGTATGGTAGCCAAAGATTGATTGAGCCTCTAATTATGTCATGACATTACTTTTCACCTTAGAACTATTCTCTTCAATTTGTTGAAAGTTCTCCTTCAAAGTAATCAAGGAAGACAACAACTCTTCATTGGGGGTTGGAGATCAGGGTGCACACTTTATACCTCCCAATTGTAGCTAGAATCCAACCTTGCTTAAATGTATCTCTATCATATGTGAAAAATATGTCTCTCCTCCCTACGTTTTTGCTTGTTAGTCTAAGAATTTTCCCCCTCAATATCCATGGTTTCTGGAACACTTCTCTTCAATCCCTTTTCTGTAGGTAGTTTCCACATCCACACCTTCTTGTGACTCCACCATACCATGATTTTCTAACATTTATATTTTTGGCCTTGATTCATGAACATATGGGGCATGTGATATTTCTAGCCTTATTTTAGAAATTATTTGGTAAGGATCATAGATCCATTTCTCCCCTGCGGAAAATTCATCTCTTGCAACATCCTCTCAATATCCTGTGAAGATTTCCTACTATTTACAATGAATGGGCATATTATTCTAGGAAAAAAAAAAAAAAACCCTTTCTGTTTGGGACAAAGTGGACTTGGTCCACATTCAAACTCTACCTGATGAATTCTAGTGCAAAAATCCCCATTGGCACAAAAGTGGGAAGCTTAAATGGTGGGATTTCTGCACCATACAACCTTATCTCTACATATTCTTCAAATAAATACTGGTCACCAAACTTAAGGTCTCTACTCAACTGTAACAAAGATTGGGCCTCTATAAGAATTCTTGAAGTAGATGTGTTATTTATATTTTTGTACACTATTGACATGAAATAATAAATGCATTAGGAGAAACCTTCATTATTTTCTTTGCATCTGAAAATGTCAATCCAATTCACAACAGTTTGTTTCTGCTTATTTAAATCAATAATGTTTAGACCTAAGTCCATGAACTAATCCACATGTGCATATAGAAATATGTATACCATTAAAGAGTGGAACCTAAAATATTTAGAATTGTTGAAATTGAGGGCTTGAAAGTTAATAGAATGCTCCCAATAAGTGGGAATATCCAACACAACATTAGGTTACATTATCAGATGGAAAAACCCTAGGGATTGACAATTGATGACTGAAGTATCATCTCTTCCTAGAACACCCATAATCACAGACAGAATTGAATTAACAATCTCAAAAAAAGAAATCACAATATTGGGAGGCAAAATGAGACTAAACAGTTTGTTTCTATCATCTACAAAAAGGCTTTGATGAATGGGAAAAAGGGATTCATCAGTTAATTTCATATAATTGTCTTACTATGGAAATATAAAGCCTGATCGATTAGTGAGGAGGATACCTGCAAATTTTTTGAACCCAATCAGTTCATGATGAAAAACATTGGAGGATACAAATATTAGTTAATCCAAGAGATGAATCCCAGGAAATGGTGCACATGAGGGATAATAACAGTGCTAAGAATGGATTTTACTACCTAAAGGGAGATTTCTAACTCAGTTTAACTAACCAACAAACTCTAACGAATGTTTGTTAGATTTAAGTGACAAACGGGATCAAAGATATCCATTTCCATGTCCATTAAAGGTATATGAGTGGATGACCCAACTAAAGTAACTTTTTTGGCCATTTTAAATTTTATTGTTTGAAGCAAAAGAAGGTGACTTAGTGATATTAGTACCTGGAATCTTCGAGATGCAATTTCTACAATTAAAACTGGAAACTGAAGTAAAAGAAACGAAAAAACAAATGAAATGGCTGAAAAAGGGGTTTATCGAATGATAAAGTGGGAAAAAAAGAGAGTTATGACAACATAGAAAAAAAGGTACATAGGGATGAGGTGTCAAATGATGTGTCAGATGATGTGGGAGTAGGGAGATGACATGGAGGGGATAAGGGTGATGTGGATTGTATTGGTTGGCTCACTTGCTCAGGCTCCCTTGTTGCCAATGGTAGGATCCATGGAACCCACTTACCACCCTCAGGGGCACATTGGCTGGTGAGAAATTTTACTTTGGAGTGGTGTCAGGGTAGATTAGAGACGCCAATCTCCCCAATGCCTGTTTCTCGAAACTACCCCCTGTGGGTAGTAACTTCCATAATGCTCATTCACTTTGTGTCCTCGGGGTTTCTTCTACGTGCAACTTGATTAGACTTGCGGTAGTGTGTTTTGAAAATTGCACACTTTTTAATTTCTCAACCACTTTATGTATACGCGAGATGACCCGCCCTTTTAAATACACATAAATATTCACAATGACTTCGAGCTTGTAATTAGGCTTACAACAAACTGTAAAAGATTTAAAAAGGATGAATATAAAGAATCCCACAGTTCATGCTTCCTTTTTTCCTTTTCTTTTCTCTTTTCTCTTTTTTCTTTTGAAATATGTATATGATATATATATGTGTGTGTGTGTGTGTGTGTGTGTGTGTGTGTGTGTGTGTGTGTGTGTATGTATATGTATATCTATATATATATATATATATATATATATATATATATATATATATTATTTTCTTTTCTTTTTTTAAATAGTACAAATATGGAATAGTTACAATAGATTCCATGGATGAAGAATATGAATCAATTATGAAGAATGATGCATGGAATATTGATCCAATACCAAAAGGAAATTTTGTCGTGACTTCGAAATGGCTATAAAAAATCAAACACGGAGTTTATGGAACAATTGAGAGGTATAAAGCAAGGATATGTTGTCGTTGCTACAACAACCTCCAAAATATTGGCTTACATCCAAATTTGAGTGCCTACTTTCACTCTGAATGTTGTTGCTGCAAGTATTAAGAGTCATTACATGTGTTTTCTCTAAGTGTTATTATCCCTTTTTGAAGAAAATCAAAGTGTCATCTTTTAGCATGGAAAGCATCACACATCATGAAAATGTAGTTTTGGTTTGTGTCAAGGGATTATCTTTATGTTAATGATTCATTCTTATCATGTAGATATGCATCACACTCATTTCCAAAGTTTCAAGCACTGGTGTACAATTTTTGTCACTATTGTTGTAAAGTGTACCTTTAGTTTCGCACTTGGGGAAAGTCGTTGCGATGTCATCGCATTGAGGGAAGTATGTTGTCCATGTTTTCTAAGTGATAAATGTTGCGTCATAAACTATTCTAAGTGTGTGATCATAATTTAGTTTAATTATTGTTCACTTTGGTCTCATTGATCCCACACTTAGCCAAATTTGGAAAACTTCCCAACCAAACAACCCGACATCACTCAACCTTCTTGAAATACGCACTACACAGTCTTAGTCCTCAAGGCTCAACCTTGCCTCTTCGCACTACATAATGCATGGCCTTCTAGAATTGTGTATTGTGTAGTCTCAATGCTCAATATTGAACCTTGAGGTCCAAAATTGTGCAATCCATGCCTTCAGTCTATATTATCTACGCATTTCACAGTCTCAAGCAACAAGCTTCATCCTTGAGCCCTTGAACTATGCAACTACACAATCCCTTAGCCTCTATCCCTCTGGAACTTCGTAGTGGGAAACCTCAAGCCTCAGCCCTATGCCCAACTGCTTGATCCCGTTAGCTTCACATTTTCCTTGCCCTGGCCAGCCTGAACTGTGCACTGCATAGTCTCAAGGCTCAGTCCTGGCCCTTAATCTCGTCAGCTACACAACTGCACAATCCTTGAGCTTGTGTCTCATCCTGCCACCCAGTTCCAGCTCAGTTAATGGATTATCATGAAGCATGTTAGACTAGGGGTTTATCGAACTGATGTCATCTTGTCATGAGTGGATTTCAGTTGCATGTATCATTTTATGCCATGATAGGATGATGATGAAGGATATGAAGAAGGAGACCTTGCTATAATACACCTTTGTAGCTACAAGGACATGATGATCAATCAAGAGAAGGTAAAGGGGCACAATATTGTGACAGTAGCTAGAAGTCAACATTACATTGAAGACACCTTGTCTTCAAGCCTAATGAAGGAGGAAATAAAAGAACATGCACCATCTTGCAAGAAGACTCAAAGATAGCAACAAAAAGAATGACTTGACATTACTACATTATCATGCATTCCATATCATCAATGTCTTATCAAATCTTGTCAAGATTTCATGTCATTATTGGACACATCATTTGTGGATTATGTAATTTCATTGTATCGGAAATGTAATGTAAAGTGGAAGTCCAAGAGAGATGTACAAAATGTGAAAATTCATGTAGTAGTTGAAAGGTCATAGAGAATTAAAGCAAGCATGAGGGTAGTCCAAGAGCCACAAGGGAGGTCAATAGTCACCCCATTTGTTATATATAAACCCTCATATCACATGCAAAGGACTTTTCACCTTGGCTCCTCCTATGAGGAATAAGAGAGAAATATTGTTTTATTGGAGGAGCAAGTGGTTGCTCTAATTCTGCACTATTAGAGCTAGTGGTGTTCTTTTTATTGATGTATCTTGGAATTTTTTCTTAATTACGAAGCTCGTTTAGCAGTACACTTTCATGTGTATGTCATAAATATTGTAAGACTATTATTTGAATGTTTGCGATGTATGTTGTTTTCATCTGTACTAAGGAAATTGAACTATTTTGGTGGCTTTGGTACTTATCTTGTTGAACATGTGTTGTATTTGTTTTAACAATCATTGCTTTCGTGTGAAATACATAAGGCTACAAACTTCTTTCTTCCTCTAGTGACCTTGTTTCATAAATTTTCAGACTCGATACTCCTGGAACACAACAAATAATATGAAGGCCACATTTCATCCAATTTTCATACTAGACCCATCAACAACATTGAAGCTCAAATCAATCACTACTAAAATACAACCATCAACTATATCTACATCAACCAATCACTGAAACTCAATCATTACTTTCTAAATATACCAAACTCAATCAATCACTAACAACCTCTGAACCTCTGACACAACTGAATTAACCATTCATTCATACTTTAATCAACTTCAACAAATCAACTGGAACAGAGAGATCACTGTAGCCAGTACACATATTTGTACCCAGAACACTGCATCATTAATCAGAACCAGCTGTAACCTCAAAACCATGCATCAGAGTGTATACACAACTTGGAAGAGCTAAACCAACGTGTATACACAACTTAATTAAAGCGAACTAGCGTATAGATCTGCAAATACTTACTTATAACTTCGTTGCACTTCCTGACTTCAGACATACCCAGATCATCACATATAGAGGATAATACATGTGTTAGCAACCAGATCTAGCCCATTAGATCACATAATGGTAAGTCATTATTAGATCTCATCCATCATCATTGAAGCAAATCACAATCAATCAATCTGAACACTATTACTAGAATGTAGTCACCAAAACATAAAGCAAAACTCAGAACTCTGCATCAACAACCAGAACTAATTGTAACTTCAAACATCATAGTTCATAAGGTATATGCTACTTTTATGTGTTGAACCTGCATGTATACGTGCTTTTACCAAAGTCAACCAGCATATACATCTATAAATATTCAATCATAATTTTGCAGATATTCCGGACTTCAGTTATACCCATATCATCACATTTACAGACTACAACATGCGCCAGTTATTCAGATACATGATCAAACCACATAAAGATAATTCACTTCAAGCCTTAAGATCCTGATACATCATTAGATCTTATCCTTCATCAAATGCTAAGGTTAATACTTGTCTCAGATCAAGCAGAGCATCATAAACCCATAACTTGCATACTGGATCTCACATTTTATCAAATATTCGATGCTTTTCTACTTTGGCCTAATGATCTTCTCCTCCTTATATAGTTTTAGGCATTTCTCAATACCATGGACCAAAACCACTTAGGACCAATACCTTGGACCAAATACCTAGGGTCAATACCTTGGACCAGATACCTTGGACCAATACCATGGATCAAAATACCATGGACCAAATACTTCAGACCAAAATTTTAGTGTTCCAAGGTATACGTGCTTTTCCTTTTGTGAAAGTGTGTGTGTGCGTATACATGACTTGTATACAGTGAACCTACATGTATATGCAGCTTGGTCAATGGTGAACCTGTGTATACCTCTCTTTCTTAATTCTGTGAAGACTGATATGTAATTCTTTGCTATTTACCTGCTATACTGTGATCTTTCATCTGAGTGAGTTGCCTTCTGAACTGATTCCTTGAAGCTACCAATTTCATCACATCTGTAAACACTACTATCATGCATTCTGTCACATCTGATATCTCTTCTGTAGATTCATCTAGTTATCATGTACAAGTGAGTTGTTCTGCTACAAGTGGGTTGCCATCAAGTACAACACATGCATCATAATGCCAACAATCTCCCCCTTTGGACTTGATGGCAACAACAACACCAAGTCACTCTCCCCCTTTGACATCAAGGGCAAAGGGCAGACCAAGATATTCCCCCCTTTGATATCAAGAGAAAAGGGCAGACCAAAATGAGGACTTTCATATTTGAATAGTCGAGTATTAATCATGCTCCCCTTAGGCACATGCTGAATTCTCTGATTGAACTACCCCTTTTTTCATGCTGAGATGAACTGTATCATCCATGCTCCCCCTGAGCACATGTAGAGTCTGCAAATATTTTCAAGAAAAAATAGCATGACTCTATAACTCAACTATGTGAGTTTGACCTTCCTATCACTAATGACTTATACATACATCCATTCTCCCAACCAAGTGGGGATATACCAAACTTGACTCATCCATCCAACCAAGTGGGGATATACCAATTGTTTATACATGACTGAAATATTACATCATCCTTCCCATGCATAGTGGGGGTACAAATTACATCATATGACCAAAAGGGACTCATCAAAAGACTATAACAGTCAGAGACAAATTATTACATCATGGGTCTTGATATGACCTTTACATTGAATGATATACATGCCACTTATAACAGAGACCAAATATCTAAACACGACCATGATAGTCATCAACAACTATCATAGACCATGTATGATCTGTTCCATAAGTATCTGTCAACAACATCCAGACCAACAACCTATATATGTCCATGTCAGTGTAAATATCATCAACCTGTGAAAAAGTATGTCTGCATATAGATATCAACTCATCCTTTTGATCTCATCTTGCTTCATTTCCTTCCATGAATCAACTCAGCATATGTCATGTCTCCAAGCAGTAACAAAATCATTCACATCATATCATATGTATGTGAAAACACCATAGTCATCATCATCAAGAATTGCATGATCTTTCCACAAGAACCTTCAATATATCAATCATGTATCATCATTAGGGAACATCCCACATCTGATAAGCATTAACCATGATAATCAACATATGTGAGTATCAACTTATCATCATAAGGTAAGAACTCATCATCATTATAAGCCATGTCTTCAAATATCTATGTCTTCAAATAGCTATGTCTTCATGACACTTGCAATAGCACCATTCTCTTGGCCAACAAACGACATTTGTCAATATGTAACTTAAGTAATCACCCATTTATCCATCATAGCAATATGTATCTAGCAAACCATGAGCTCATGATCATTTGCGAAGATTTCTTGATATCATCAATAGCAACACTCCTCATCCATGTGAGAGCCAACAACTATAGGAATCCTGCATCATAATTGCACCATATGAAATTTATGCATCTTTGAAGGCATGATGGCAGCAGCATAAAACAAATGAGTGGCTCATCATCAAATAATGAAGTTGTGTACTCAAGCTTTGTACTTCTCCTTGTCCTTATGAAGAACACCATGTAAGCAACATATATGTACTATATGCATCATCAAAAAGTCATTCACAATCATCCATAAATATGATCTGAATACCAACTATGTGACCCCAAGTATCATCTGAGATTTTATCATGGGAACCTCATAATTGTAACATAGCAAGATGTATCATTTAGCCATATAAGCATCATTATCATTGATTAGGTACCAAAGACTTCTAAACATAATGCCAACAATGATTTATTAGAAGCATAGCATGTTCTCCCCTTGAACCTGTTCCACCTGTTCACTGTCAGATCTGATCATTACATATATTAGTAAGAAGTATCAAGGCATCATCATCAATCAGATATACATCAAGTTATCAACAACTTGTGAGGATTAAAAAAACTTCTAAATAAAATCCACAGACTGTAGTCATCTATCATCACGACAGAAAAATTAATTGATAATTGTCTGAACCATATCATATCAGTTTTTCTGAGTCTATCCCACTGCATTTTTCTCAAACCTACATATACGCGACTGTGCAGCTTCGAACTTGTGTATATACGCAACTTGTATTCATGAAAATTTCGTATAAGATTTAGAACATTAAAGTTTCATACTTTCAGCTCCCCCTGAATATGTTATGTCTGTACACTCTTCCATGCCACATTTTTCTGACTGTACTTCCTTTTTCTTCCATGTCTTCGAGTGTGATGATGTTTTCTCCTTTTGGTATGGTGCCTGGAATTTTGTCCGCATTCCTTTGCTATATGTCCAAACTTGTTACATGCATAAAATCTTACATGTTTCATATTTCTTCTATAACATTCAATGGATTTGTGACCAAACATATTGCAAGAAAAGCAATATCCCTTAAAGTACCTGGAAGCTGATGCTTTTTCTATGTGATGTTATTGAACCATTCTACTTCCGCATCTTGCTGCAACATGTCCAAGATTATGACATATAAAACATTCAACATTATTCATTTGAGGAAATAACTGACTATCACTTCCACATTTAGGAGTAAAACATTTTCTTTGAAGATTTTCTTTCCTTGGTTGTTGATGGGGTTGACTTCTAATCTCTTTGTTGAGCATTTTAGGTTTTACATTAGAGTTCCTTGCCTTAGCTTGTGAGCTAGATTCACCTTCAATAGATTCATTGAAACCAAGACCAGATTTGATGTCATGATACCTTTGACTACTAAGAATATCATCCAAAATCTTAGTACTATCTTGAAATCGTAACAGTTTATCCTTTTCTTCTAATTTACTTTTTAAGATATTTACCTCTACCTGATGTTGGTCTTCCTTTTCCAGATATTGCTTCTTCATGATTTCTTCATCTTTTGTTCCTTCTTCCACTTGTTTCCTTAATTTGAGAACTTCGTTTTCTTGTTATTTAAGAGTTTGGAGTAGTTCTTCATTCTGCTTATTTGATTTTTCAAGATCTTCTCTTAGAGAGAGGATCTTAGCTTCAAGACCTTCATAGTAACTAGATTTATCTTTAAATTTCTTGATTGTTTTGTTCCTTTTATTTACTTCATTTCTTAATGATGTCACTTCATCCTACAACTTTTGACATTGATCTTCCTTTTCCTTGTATTGCTTCCTTACTTTGTTTCCTTCCTCTTTTAGATTGGTAGCTTCTTCTTTGAAGGCACACTCCCTTTTGTCCAATAGATCTTGTTGATCTTTAATTTTGTCTGTGAGCCTTTTAAATTTTGCCTCTATTTGATATATTTGTCTTTCACCCATAAGAGCAAATTCAGTTGTTTCGCTGTCACTTTCATCATCTTCAAATGGATAGAGAAATGTATCACTAGAAGATAATAAATTCATACATGATGGTTATTTTTCTTGTTCATCTTCATTCTGAGGTGATTCTAAATCTGAAGAGTTGCTTCCACATAATCCCCAATCAACTCTCCCACTACCATAGTTCCTTTGATATGTCTTCTTCTTCTATTTCTTCTTTAGCTTCTTTCCCATTGTTCTACGGATCTCCTTCAAGCGATCAAGCTTGTACCAAAGGACCTGCTCTGATTCCAATTGTTGGAAATAATACTGAGAGGGGGGGTGAATCAATATTAGTCAAGTCAATAATCTTTTTCTTTTCATACTCAAATTTGTATATGCTACTTTCATGTGGGTAACCCACATGTACACGCAACTATGCTTAAGGAAACGAGTGTATATCCAGCAAAGTAATGATTCAGTTAATTCATCATATGTTGATCTTTAATCTGTTCATCAGTACTTTATTAAACATTAAATAGTAACCATATGCAGTTAATAACAGAGTAAACCCTCACACATAAGCAACACACATGAACACCAAGCTTTAAGGTGGAAACCCAATGTGGGTGAAAACCACCTGCTGTTGTCGTCTCTGTCTTCTTTTAGTAATAAGAAAATCTGTTTAAAACATTGTACTAGTGCAGACTCATACCAGTACGTAGGCTTCTACCTGCAGAAGGCTACAACCTTCTCTCATTCTCCAGCTTCTACTGGAAGGGAGCTATAACTCCCTAGCTCTTGTACTAGCCAATATATTTACTAGTACGTAGGCGCCAACCTACAGAAGGCTACAACCTTCTTTCTTCCTCCAGGGACCTCGTTTCATAAATTTTCAGACTGGATAATCCTGGAACACAACACCATAACTTCGCTGCATTGAAGCTCAAATCAATCACCACTAAAATACAACCATCAACTATATCTACATCAAACAATCACTAAAACTCAATAATTACTTTCTGAATCTATCAAAAATCAATCAATCATTGAAAACCTCTGAACCTCTGACACAACTGAATCAACCATTCGTTCATACTTTAATCAACTTCAACAAATCAACTGGAACAGAGAGATCATTGTAGCCAATACACAGATTTGTACCCATAACACAACATCATTAACCAGAACTAGCTGTAACCTCAAAACCATGCATCGGAGTGTATACACAACCTGGAAGAGCCAAACCAGTGTGTATATGCAACTTAATCAAAGTGAACTAGTGTATAGATCTACAAATACTTACTTATAACTTCGCTGCACTTCCCGACTTCAGACATACCTAGATCATCACATATAGAGGATAATACATGTGTTAGCAACCAGATCTAGCCCATTTGATCACATAATGGTAAGTCATTATGATCCTGATCCATTATTAGATCTCATCCATCATCATTGAAGAAAATCACAATCAATGAATCTAAACATTGTTACCAGAATGCAGTCACCAGAACATAAAGCAAAACTCAGAACTTTGCATCAACAACTAGAACTAATTGTAACTTCAAACATCATATTTCATAAGGTATACACTACTTTGATGTGTTGAGCTTCCGTGTATACACGCTTTTACCAAAGTCAACTAGCGTATACATCTGTAAATATTCAATCATAATTTTGTAGCTATTCCAGACTTCAGTTATACCCAAATCATCATATTTACAGACTATAACATGCACCAATTATTTAGATACATGATCAAACCACATAAAGATAATTCACTTCAAGCCTTAATATCTTGATACATCATTAGATCTTATCCTTCATCAAACGCTAAGGTTCATCCTTGGCTCAGATCAAGCAGAGCATCATAAACCCATAACCTGCATATTGCATCTCACACTTTATCAAATATTCAATGCTTGTCTACTTTGGCCTAATGATATTCTCCTCCTTATATAGTTTTAGGCCTTTCTCAATCCCATGGACCAAAACCACTTAGGACCAATACCTTGGACCAAATAACTAGGGTCAATAGCTCGGACCAGATACCTTCGACCAATACCATGGATCAAAATACCATGGACCAAATACTTCGGACCAAAAATTTAGTGTTCCAAGGTATACATGCTTTTCCTTCTGTGAAAGTGTGTGTACATATACGCGACTTGTATACAGTGAACTTGCGTGTATACGCAACTTGGTCAATGGTGAAACTACGTATACCTCTCTTTCTTCATTCTGTGAAGACTAATTTTTAATTCTTTGTTGTTAACCTGCTATACTATGATCTTTCATCTGAGTGGGTTTCCTTTTGAACTGATTCCTTGAAGCTGCCCTGCATTTCATCACATCTGTAAACACTACTGTCATGCATTCTGTCACATCTGATATCTTTTCTGTAGATTCATCTAGTTATCATGTACAAGTGAGTTGTTCTGCTACAAGTGGGTTGCCATAAAGTACAACACATGCATCATAATGCTGACAAAGGTATCAATGCATGTTCTCCCTCTTCCCACTTGGCTTGAAATTTTCCCCTAATATAAGTCTCTCCTTGTGTGGATGTCTCCACTCGGTATCCTCTCACTTCTCCAATTATGGCTGCTCCACAAATTTTTGAGGCTGCTTCTGAGGCTACATGCTGAGAGGTAATTTATGCTTCCTCTCAACCACCAATTCTCTAACCTTTTCCTTAATCCTCAAGGCTTTGCATGGATCTTGTACCTCAAGAGCATACAAGTTCTTGACTCGCACACCAATCTGTTTCACTTGTCCCACCCTCACCAAATTTTTTGAAAAAAAAAATTGATTTTAAATGGGTGATATATCCCTCATCCAAACTCTGATTCAACCAATTTTGTTTTTTGAATTTGGGTATTTGTTCACAAGGAATCCAGATCTTCTATTTTCTTTTTCAAAAATTTTCACAAAAATTTTATCCTCTTCTATGCAAATTTTCCACCCAAAAAATTCTTGCTCTGATACCATTTATACTCTTTCTTGTAGATTCAAACTACTTATGTAATATGGTAAAACAAAAGACTTGAATCTACTCTACTCGCTAGTGGAAAAAAAAATTATCGATGAAAACACTAATCAGAAAAGGAATAATTTCAATTGCACATAACACAATATTTTACTATGGAAAGAAACTGCTCAAAACCTCGACTATTTATATTGCATTAACCATAAGTTCTGAGAAGAAAATACAATGCTTGTTCAACCCAAACAATTCTTGCACAAGTACAATCTATCTCTCTTCATCACAAACTAGCTCAAGCCAACACTTAGCCAATTCTGCTGCCTACCAAGCCCCTACATGCTTTCGTATTTCTTGAAAGAATTAGCCCATATTTAATTGGGAAATTCTTGACTTATAACTGTGCAATCGATCATAGGCCGTCTACTGATTGTATGCAACATCTGTACAACTCGGAAAATTATACAACTGGTAATACATTATCCCTGAACTCTAATCTCAACTGGTTCTTCGTCTGAATTGACATGAATGAGTTATTTATGAGTGAATTATTAATTATCTAATTGTTCACTGCATGTGAATTAAATCCAATTTAATTCACTTGACCACTCACTAGTTCCTCCAATAGTTAGAACTAGTTTAACTTAATTTGACTTAGTTAAACTAAATTAAATAATTAAAACTCAATAATAACTCAACCTAGGACCCTAAAATTTAGGGATCACTCTACATTACTCTAGATATACTTCCAACTCGAAGTTACTGAGCCAAAAAAGTCAATTTATTGACTATTACAAGTTTCTATGGGAATCGAATTTCGATTTAATTCGTAATTTAATTCAAGGACAAATTAAATTAGGATTTTTCTTGATGATATTTTTAAAATTTCTTGTTGAAATTTTCAACACTCCCTCTTAACAAGAAAGGAATTAAACTCTATCTTGATCTAGTACCCTTGGAATGTTCTGCATGCAAAACTTGTCATTGTTGTTGTTTCTATTGTAACATCTACAACTAAAAAGCATCCAAACAAAATAAACTGAATCAACCGTGTCTGCAACTGTCTACTGGGAAAATTGTGTTGTTGTTGACTCTACTGCTAGGCCTCATGCTCTTCTATCAACAATTCTCTGCATTCCTCAGTATATGACTAACATTGATTGTCCTGCTACTGAATATTGTGGGCCCTCGTAGCAAGGTAATGATCCATGAGACTAAAAAACACCCCAATGGATCCTGCCCAATTTTTGAAACTCTTGGACTAAGGTTTCATATCGCACCACATCACACTTGGAGGTATGGCTGCATTGCTCCAACTTCCCACTTGGCTTGGAATTTCCCCTATTAGAGGTCTTTGCTTGAGTGTATATCTACACTTGGTCTCCTCTCCGCTTCTCCAATTGTGGCTACTCCACAACTTGTTGAGGTTGCTTCTGAGGCTGGATGTTGATAGGTAGTTTATGCTCCCTCTCAACCACAATGTCTCTAACCTTTGCCTTGATCCTCAAGGCTTTGCATGCATATTGTACCTCAAGAGAATACAGGTTCTTGACTCACACACCAATCTGTTTCACTTGTCCCGTCGTCACAAAAGTTTCTTAAAAAATAGATGATTTTAAATCGATGATATCTCTCTCATTCGAACACCGATTCGGTCCATTTTTTTTTAATTTGGGTATCTTTTTACAAGGAATCCACATTTTTTATTTTTTTTTGAAAATTTTGCACAAAATTTTGCATATATTCTTTGGAAACGTACCACCCAAAATATTGTTGCTCCGATACCATGTATATTTTTACTTGTAAATTCAAACTTCTTATGTGATATGCTAAAACAAAAGACTTGAATCTACTCTACTCATGAATGGAAACAAAAATTGATTGATGAAAACAATAAGTAGAAAAGGAAGAATTTGGATTGCAGATAACACAATATTATTTTGCGGAAATCAACTGCTCAAAACCTTGACTATCTATATTAGATTAACTAGAAGATCTGAGGAGAAAATACAATGCTTGTTCAACCCAAATAATTCCTACACAAGTATAATCTATCTCTCTACTTCACAAACTAGCTCAAGCTAGAATTTAGCCAATTCTGATGCCTGCCAAGCCCCTACTTCCTTTTGAAATTACTGAAATAATTAGTCCATATTTAGTTGGGAAATTCTTGATTCATAACTACGAAATCCATCATAGGCCTTCTACTGATTTCATGCACCATCTGTACAACTCAGAAAATTATACAACTAATCATATATTGTCCCTAAAATCTAATATCAATTGGGTATTCCTCTGAACTGACATGCATGAGTTACTTATGAGTGAATTATTAGTTATCTTATTTATCACTGCATGTGAATTAAATCCAATTCAACACTTGGCCACTCACTAGTTACTCCAACATTTAGAGCTAGTTTAACTGAATTTAACTTAGTTAAACTGAATTAAATAATTACAACCCAATAATAACTCAACCTGGGCCCCTAAAATTTAGGGATCACTCTACATGACTCTAGATAGACTTCCAAATTGAATTTAATGATCCAACTAATTCAACTTAAATTAGTTAATTGTTACAAGTTGCTATGAGAATAGAATTTAGATGTAATTCCTAATTTAATTCAAGGACAAATTAAATTAGGATTTTTCTTGATGTTATTTTTAACATATCTTGTTGAAATTTTCAACACTCCCTATCAACAAGAAATTAATTCAAATCTATCTCGATCCAATACCTTTGGAATGTTCCAAATGCAACACTTGTCACTTTTTTTGATCCTATTGCAACATCTACAACTAAAAAGAATCCAAACAAAATAAATTAAATCAACCATGTTTGCAACTATCCTCTGAGAAAATTATGTTGTTGTTGACTCTCCTCCTAAGCCTCTTGTTTTGTTGTCAACACTACTCTACACTCCTTCGTATCTAAGTAACACCGATCCTCCTGCTATTGAATACTATGGGCCCCCGTTGAAAGGTAATGATCCATGAGACAAAAATCACCTCAATGGATCCTACCCAATTTTTGAAACTCTTGGACCAAGGTTTCATATCACCCCACCTCACACTTGGAGGTATGGCTGCATATTATCTCTCTTGAGTGGATGTCTCCACTCAGTTTCCTCTGCACTTCTCTAATTGTGGTTGCTCCACAACTTGTTGAGGCTACTTCTGAGCCTGCATGTTGAGAGGTAATGTATGCTCCCTCTCAACCACCAAGTCTCTAACCTTTTCCTTGACCCTAAAGGCTTTACATGCATCTTGTACCTTAAGAGAATATAGTTTCTTGACTCACACACCAAACTATATCACTTGTCCCACCATCAAAAAATTTCTTAAAAAAGAGATGGTTTTAAATCGACGATATCTCCTTCATCTGAACTCCGATTCAGTCGATTTGTTTTTTGAATTTGGCTATTTTTTCTCAAGTAATCTATATCTGCTATTTTTTTTGAAAAGTTTTCACAAAACTTTTCATACCTGCTCTGCAAACTTGCTGCCCAAAAAGGTCTTGCTCTGATACCATTTAGATTTTTACTTGTAGATTCAAACTGCTTATGTAATATGCTAAAACAAAAGACTTGAATCTACTCTATTCATTAGAGGAAAAACAAAATCGATCGATGAAAATAGTAATTAGAAAAGGAAGAATTTCAATTGCACATAGCACAATATTTTTTTGGGGAAATAAACTGCTCAAAACCCCAACTATCTATAATGCATAAACCAGAAGATCTGAGAAGAAAATACAATCTGTGTTCAACCTGAACAATTCCTGCACAAGTATAGTGTTATGAAACCAGCTCACAAAAAGATAGAAAAGATAGATGAACGCCTCATAAATCAGCCTCTTCGAGGGGGAAACCTCCTTTACATTACACAAATGAACAGTTCTTTGATGATACAAATGACAGGACCTCCTTTCTATATATAGGAGTCTAAGGGGTCATAATATAATCAGAGCCGACATAACAATAATAATGTAAGGGCACAATAATAAAAATAGTGGGCTTCTATGGGGCACAATAGTAACAATATGGGGACTACATGGGCACAACAATATAATAAGGGGGTTGTACTAATAACAGTAAGGGGTTACACTAGTAGTATAGGGACCTAACATGCCCCAATCCTTCAAAAAGTGTTGTTCTCAACGCTTGAATAGTTATTGATGCTTCTGTATAAAATTCTTGTCCTCCCATGTGGAATCTTCAGAAGGTAAGTTCTTCCACTTTATGAGATACTCTGAAATTGATCGATTTTGTAGTTGTAGGGTTCTTGTTTCTATGAATGCTCCAGGCTCGAATATGATTTTTCCTTCCTCGTCAAGTTCTGGCAATATTGTTTGACCTGAGATATTCTGCAAGTTTTGAATTAGTGGCCACACTTCTTCGTCCTTCTTCCATTCATCCCTTGCTTCGTTTATCCAATCTGGTTGGATAATAGAAATAACACAAAACAATGCTTCCACATCCTCATCCTTTCTTGAGAGTGCATCTGCCACAACATTTTTCTTCCCTTTTTTGTAGATGATTTCAAAGTCATAACCCAACATCTTTGTGACCCATTTTTGTTGCACTTCAGAGGATAATCTTTGTTCTAAAAGTATTTAAAACTATCATGATCTGTTTTTACCTTGAAGTGTCTTCCCATTAGGTAGGGTCACCATTTCTTAAGTGCATGTAGTATTGCCAACATTTCCTCCTCATAAATAGCTTTGTGTAAATACTTTCCTTTGATTGGATGAATTTTGAAAGAAATTGGTCTTTCATCTTGCTTTAAAATATCACCAATTCCATTTCCTGAAGCATCACATTCCACAATAAATTTTTTTGTGGAGTCCGACATAGCTAAGACCGGTGCTTGGCACATTGCCTCTTTAAGATGTTCGAAGGTCTTTGTTGCATATGGAGTCCATGAAAATGCATCTTTCTTCAATAATATTGTTAGAGGTGTTGATATTCTCCCATAATGCTTAACAAACTTGCGAATACCCTGTCAGCCTGAGAAATCTTCGCAGATGCTTTATGGATGTGGGGATTTTCCATTCCTTAATGGATTTAATTTTTCTAGGGTCTACCTTAACACCTTCATGAGATACAATATGACCCAGATATTCCACCTCTTGTACTCCAAAGAAACATTTGGAGCTTTTGGCATATAATTGTTTCTCATCCAATAGTTCGAGCACCCTGTCAACATGTTCAACATGATCCTTCCAAGACTTGCTATAGATTAGTATATCATCAAAAAATACTAGCACAAATTTTCTAAGGAAGGGTTTCAAAATGGAATTCATAAAATCTTGAAATGTAGAAGGTGCATTTGTAAATCCAAAAGGCATGACCAAAAAACCATAATGACCCTCATGAGTTCTAAATGTGTTTTCAGAATGTCTTCAGTCTTCATTTTGATTTGATGATATCCTCACGAAGGTCCAACTTGGTGAAGTAAATTGATCCATGCAATTCATCTAATAATGCATCAATGACAGGAATGGGAAATTTATCTTTAATAGTGAGCTTGTTGAGCTCCCTATAATCCGAACACATGTGCCATGACCCATCCTTCTTGTGAATCAATACTACTGGAGCAGAGAAAGAACTTTGATTAGGTTGAATTATACTAGCCTCTAGCATTTCTGCTACCATATGTTAAATTTCACTCTTTTGGGCATAGGGATATCTGTAAGGCTTGATGTTTGGAGGAACACTTCCTCGAATGAAATGAATAGAATGATCATGATCACAAATAGGTGGGATGCCTTTGGGAGTCTCCAATACCTTGGAATGATTGTCCAAGCCCTTTTGGAGATCTAGAGAAATAGATGATTTCAATGTGGGAACCTCTAGCGAACATAATTGTAAAATTACGCCTCGTTTTTCTTTCTTTAGAAGCTTTGTCAGTCCATTAGAGCTCATTATCTTTCTCGGTTTCCCTATGATACCCCTTAATTCAACTTCCTTTCCTTCCAAAGAAAATTTCATGAAACGTTCTTGAAAATTAAAAGCTATTGTACCCAAGGATTATAGCCATTGGACTCATAGTACAACAACAACATCACCCATTGGAATGGAAAGCATTGGGCTATTCAATACATATTCTCCCATGGATAGCTTGATATTATGACACTTTCCAGAGCAATTTATGGTTCCTCCTCTTGCAAACATCACTTGACACTTTGGTGCTGGATATAGGAAGCAATTCAATTCCTTGGCTATCTTACAATGAATAAAATTATGCGTACGACCTGAATCAATCAACACTATTTCCCTTTTCTTCTTGATATGTCCTTCTATCTTGATAGTTTGAGGAGTGGTAATTCTAGCCAATGCATTACAAGATATGGTTGGATTCATTTCTTCTTTCTCGATGTGATCTTTCACTTCTTGAAACCTTTTCTTCTTGATATGTCCTTCTAACTTGAGAGTTTGAGGAGTGGTAATTCTTTCCAATGCTTTACAAGATATGTTCAGATTCATTTCTTCTTTCTCTGGGGTTGGTTCTTGGTGTATATCCTCTTCTTTTGATGTTTCTTGATCCTTTGCTTCCTCCTCTTCACAACCTATGTAAAATAATTTCTTCTTAGCACACTTATGACCTTTAGTGTATTTGCTATCACAAATGTAACAAAGTCCTTTTTCTATTTTTTCTTCCAAATGTTGTCTTGTAAACCTTGTAGGTTGTGGAAGGCTAGAAGAAAAAACACTTCCATATTTATAGTTGTGAGTGGTAGGATTCCTTGTTTCCATAATTCCGCTTTCAATTTTTCTTGCCAACTTGAATGCCTTCTCCAATGAATCAGGTTCCCAAAGACGAGCCTCATGTTGAATGTTATCCTTTAAAGTCCCTATGAAGACATCAATCCTTGTCTTCTCTAGAATTTCATTTACCCTTCTATTCAATTTTTTGGAATCCTCAATGTGCTCTGCCATTGAACCCTTTTGTCTGAGATTTATCAATTGGCTAAAGAAGGTGTTACTCTTTGTATCTTCATAATGTGCTATCATTTCTTCCATGAAAATTGACCAAGTGACAAGTTCTTTACAAGAACACAACCCTTTATACCATAAAAACTGATTCGGTTCTAAATATGAAGATGCAATACGTACCTTTTGTAATAGTTTCACCTCATGTAGATCAAAATATTTCTCCATCTGTAGTATCCAATTTACTGGATCCTTGCCATCAAACTTTCTGATATTGCCTTTTCTTGATTTTAGGAGCTTGATATTGGAACGATTGCAAATGTATAATTTTAGATTTTTCAGTTCTGAAATCGTGACTCACAATAGTCCTCTTTGTCCTCTTTCCAATGCGACTAGTATGATCGAATTTGGATTCTCCAAGAAAGAGTTATGCACAATCTCCCAAGATGACATGATTATATACATTTTCAGAAGAGAGAACTTGCATGAAGTGCCATGTGTCATTAGTTTGACCTTTGGATATGAACAATAGAAACAAGAAACTATAGTCCATCCTCTTTCTATAACTTCTTACGAAATTTCAATTAGATGCTCAGAGAGAAAGTTATGACGATTTTCACAAGGTCACTTGTTTAAGATGTAATTCGGGAGTCTGCAAAAACTCTAAATTCCTTAGATCATATAACCTAAATTATAGCCATAAAGGATCTGAAATTTGGACCTAGACTTTTAGACCGCTTTTTTCTCAAATGAGTTTTTTTTAGCTTCTGAAACTTTGTAGCGAACAAGTTATAGTGAAACTTCCATGATGACCTATTTTAGATGAAATTTTGGAGCTTGCAAAGACCCTAACTTCCTCAACTCATATCACCGATAATATAGTGAGAAAAGATCTAAAATTCAAACCCAAGTTTCAGCATGATTTCCTCTCAAATTAGTTTTTTTTAAGCTTCTGAAACCTCGCAGAAAAAAAAGTTATAGTGAAAATTCCACGATGACCTGTTTGGAGTAGCGAAACCCTAGAAGCCAAAGATCTGATACCAAATCTTATGAAACCAGCTCACAAAAAGATAGAAAAGATAGATGAATGCCTTATAAATCAGCCTCTTCGAGGGGGGAACCTTCTTTACATTACACAAATGAACAATTCCTGGATGATACAAATGACAAGACCTCATTTCTGTATACATGAGTCTAAGGGGTCATAATATAATCAGAGCTGACATAATAATAATAATGTAAGGGCACAATAATAACAATAGTGGTCTTCTATGGGGCACAATAATAACAATATGGGGACTACATGGGCAAAACAATATAATAAGGGGGTTGTACTAATAACAATAAGGGGTTACACTAGTAGTATAGGGACCTAACATACAGTCTATCTCTCTTCTTCAAAAACTAGCTCAAGCCAACACTTAACCAATTATACTGCCTTCCAAGCCCCTACTTCATTTTGCAATTCATGGGGGAATTATCCCATATTTAATTGGGCAATACCTCACTCATAACTGCAAAATCCATCATAGGCCTTTTATTGATTTCATGCACTATTTGTACAACTTGGAAAATTATACAACTGATAGTACATTGTCCCTGAACTCTAATCTCAACTGGGCCTTGCTCTTAACTAACATACATGAGTTATTTATGAGTGAATTATCAGTTATATTATTGATCATTACATGTGAATTAGATTCAATTTAATTCACTTGACCACTCACTTGTTCCTCCAACAGTTAGAACTAGTTTAACTTAACTTAACTCAGTTAAACTAAATTAAATAATTACAACTCAATAATAACTCAACCTAGCCCCCAAAATTTAGGGATCACTCTAATGACTCTAGATATACTTCCAATTAATATTTACTAACTCAAATTTACTGAGCCAACTAAGTCAACTTAATTTAGTTAACTATTACAAGTTTCTATGAGAATATAATTCTGATTTAATTCCTAATTTAATTCAAGGACAAATTAAATTAGAATTTTTCTTGATGCCATTCTTAACATTTCTTGTTGCAATTTTCAACAACACCTAGTGGTGTGATAGCTTCATTGGTGGAATATTTAGTTATATCAACCCTTGAGGATCTAGTTGAACGTACAGAAAACAAAAGGGAACTTTCACTTGTTGAAGAAAATCCAAACATCAAAGGAGAGGATATTCAATTTTCTAACGAGAAGAACTTTGATCACAACATAGAACTGAATGGTGAAGGAGAAGCTTCTTCAGACTCAGAATATGAGGAGGAAGATAATGAAATATACATGGTTGATGAAGATTTAGATTGGATGGATCAAGGGCCACTCGCTCTTCCAAAAAGACTTCATAAGATTCCCAAACATCCATAAAATCTGTTGTCAAATTTCGATCCAGACAAGAAGACCAAAGTTGAAGACCATATAGATGAGTTCTACATGCATCTAGAGATGTTAGAGGTATGTTTCAATGGCGTTACTTGCAAATGCTTTCCATATACCTTAGAAGGTAGAGCTCATGTATGGTATCACAGTCTTCCAACCAATTTAATTTGAAGCTGGAAGGAGTTTAAGAAGTTGTTTCTAAAAAATTTTATTAACGATAAAACTCACGCCTTATTGTTGAAAGAACTCGGGAATTTAAAAGTGGGGAATAAGGATAGATTCAAAGATCTTAATGAGATATTTATGTGTTTTTTGAATAATCCCCCCACCAATGTGCAACCTCACAATGATATCACTAAACATTACTACACATCGGCCTTGCCAACTAACATTATTGTTTTCATAAAGAGAGTTATGAAATAAACATTAGCCTTATAATTCGTAGAAGCTCCTTCCATAGAGAATTTTTTTTAATCTATTGGAGTCATCGCAAATGATGATGATACCAAAGACTCCAAAGATGCTGGTGTTATAAACATTTTTGTGCCTCGCGACATGGAGCATGAAATGTCAATAATTACAGGGATCCTCAGTCCCTAAACATGTTGTTCTTACCCCTAAAAGAACAAGGTCATCAAACAACAGCACTTCCAATCAGTTCTCCACCTGAAAACACTTCAAAACAGGCTATTTTTGGATCATGTCAGCTGCTCCACTGAGCATCTGCGCTGGAATGCAACTGCTCCTCCTTGTACCTACGCTGGAAGTCAAATCTAATGAAGGCTACCTGCGCTGGGCGAGATTGGCCAAGTGGCACAGTCATTCTGCAAGGTGTCAACTGCCCAGGAAGCTTCCAAACTGACACTTGGTTCATGAGATTCACCCTGTGATGAGTAAGAGGTACTTGATCACCATGTGTAAGCAAGGATCTCCAAGTGGACTCAAGAACTGGAGATTAACTGAAGAGGGAGAGGACACAAGGCAGCTTCATGTCAGTCTCAAGCTGACTCATCCTCTCTTCTTCTCTCCTATATATAGAGCTCTTCTATGAGGTCTAAGGAGGCTGGAATTTTGTGTAAAGCAAGGAGGTGCTGTTGGTTTACTGTTAGAGCTATTGGGTGATTGTTTTACTAGAGGTGAAGAGGAGAGTTCTTGCTGCTGGGGAGGTGCTGCTAGATTGGAGCCATCATTGGTTGTAACCTTCTCAGAACCCTGTTACTTCTATCAATAAAGTTTTGCATGTTCTCCTATATACTTGTATTGCATTGATGTATTGTATTTACATGTATATTTGATTCACTCTAATCCATGCATCAGTTATGAGTACTTGTATCTTGTAGTTTCCTCTCTTGTTTTGTGCAGGATCTGTGTGTAGCTGGACCGGCAAAGAGAGCAAAGAGTTGGGAACAAGAGACAAAGAGAGGGGACAAGGATCGACTAAGCGAAAGATACCAGGTTGGTTAATCTTTTCTTCCTTCTCTTTGTACTTTCATAAAGGGAAACATCAAAGCTTTACTTTCAGTTGTTGCTAAAGACTGTCACCTTTAGAGTAGGGATAGGGTCATCCGCATCGGATACTTTTCCCCACAACAAACTGGCGACTCCACTGGGGAACCCAGTATCTTGTTGGTGTTTGTAGTATTTTGCTATTCATTTCTTGAAGAAAAGAGTACCAAATCGAAAAGCTTTTGGCTATATCAAAAGCGAAGTAGAGGGACTGCTACTCTTGCTCATTTGCTGAGCAAATTCAAGATTTGAAGAGCTTATCTACAAAAGACTCTTTACTCTTTGTGATAGCTTTTCATCCTCTTGATCATCCCTTAGCCTGTACTTGACCTATAGCTTTTTATTTCAGCAAAAACAGTGCATTTTTGAGCTTTTTATGACCCGGAATTCCTTGTAAACGCAACTCTCGTGTCTCAGTGCAGGCTGTCCACAGGCAGTCTGCATTACAGCGCAGGTACTCCCTTCGGGAACTGCGCTGGAAGTCAATTTGACAGACCAGAGCCTGCGCTGGACCTGTTAGCCAGTGTCTTCCAGAGGTTTTCCACTGTGTCTGAGCCCTGTTTTCACTGATTTTTTGCTGATTGCTTGCTGGTCATTGTACTTGCTGTAAACCATTCTCCTTGACATTATTCCGCCTCAGTTGTGTGATGAAACTGTGAATGTTCTTTCAGTATTTCTTGTTTCAGTTACAGTTTCCCATTGTGAAAAGCGAACCAGTATAGCTGTGGCCTCTTAGATCCTGAACTGTAAAAGTGTCTTTGTGATCTTAAGAGCTAGTTTTATTACTGTTCATGGCTGTTTGAGTTGTTTGTTTTTCATTTTATGGTTTGGATCTATACATTTCCTGTGTTTAAACAAGTCGATCATAAGGTGTCTTTTTGATTATTGGACAAGCTTGTTTATTTCTACTTGAAATTAGATTCAAAATTATACAACAGTTTCCTTTCTGTCTTACATCAACATTAAGGATAACGAAAAGAAATACATGCATTGTGCATTTTGCATTTGACTGTGTGCTTGACGATTTAGGAAAATGTGCATTTTAGTGTGTGTTCTATGATCTGTAGAAAAAGTTGTGTCTTTCTTTTCCCTCAGTAGATTAAGGTTTTCAAAGTTGAAAGATTGAAAAGATTTGCTTCTCATCTTAGATTGCATATAGGAAGTTGTATATATACATCTCGTGGCGACCCTGAAAGGCAAACTGTTAAGCAAGATCAACATTAAAATAAACCCAATTTACATAACAACGCTTTGTAACATAACGCAAACATCTAGAGGTCTAGGTAGAGACGTGTTCCGGCGTCGTTAAACATAGTGACTGTCGATCTCTACGAAGGTGGGTGATTCCTCCTGAGAGTCGGTGGCACTAACACGGACTTGTGCTCCCGCGTACCGTCGCGTATATTGGGAGACCCCTATAGGCTTTTATCCTTTATCCTTAGGAAACCGTGTCGACCGCCCTACTAATCGCGATGCAGTGAACACAGCATTCACGAAGATCGACCACCCGTACCGTAAAACGTATTCTGTGGTTTCGCGAAAGGTTTGGCACACCCTCTGCCTAGATCTCCAGAGCAGTTTCTTTTGGCCTTTTTCAAACTCTATAACTGAAAAAGTCCAACCGAGCATTTGTCACTTTGGGCTCGTTAATACATCGAAGGTGACTAGAGTCATCTTTAGCTTTTTCTCGACTCTTAAAACATGAAAAAGCAAGTTTGTGTCTAAAAGCGTCATTAATAAAATTTATTTTAAGCGGAACATAATCACCTGTTATTCCCACGTTGATCTTTCGGTTGAAAAGTATGGAGCCCACCAACCAAGGAAGTAACCTTGGTAGAAGTCCAAATCCCTTCTCCTCTTGGGGAGATGTTGGTGCGCCTCATATGGTTACATTGTCACTTCCAGGATTGACAATCGGCCTCCCTGTATGGCTCTTTTCAACTAATGTAGTCCAGATCGCCACTAATCCTGAGCAGTCGAATCAACAGTCAGAACAATCTAGAACTACCCACCAGCCTTCCACTTCTTATGATACTTCCTCTGATCCTTCATCTTCGCAAGGTAGAGCTGGCAAAAGTCAGCCTCCCAAGGAGAAAAAGGAAAAGAAGAAGAGAGAAAAGAAGCAGAAGGAGCCTCTGGCGAAGGCGACTGGGGGCAAGCAGAAGAAAGCTGACAAAAACCCACACACTGCACCGACCGGGCCTAAATCGCCATGTGTCATTTGCAAAGGGATCCACTTCCATCGTGATTGTCCTTGTATTCCCCGGATACTAAGGGACTGGTCCCCAAGGTTGCACAATCCGGTAGCATCAACCTCTGGTTGTCACGTTGATTGCAATCCGTCAACTAACGAGAGTGAAGGACAAAGAAGGGGACCAAGATCACCCTGTCTATTGTGTGGAGGCAATCATGCCATCCACAAATGTCCATTCTTAGATGAGGCAAAGAGAGTTTTGGAAAATCGCCCGGTTTCACCATTGCAACTTCCTCCTGGATACCGAAAACTCGCGCCTAATCCCTCGATAGTTGAAAATCCAGTTGACCCGCTCAAGTGGTCAGCTAAAGTGTCGGTCATTGAGAATGAACCTACTGAATCCAGACCAGACGAAAGTCTAAAGGTCGAAACGGCAGTTGGCCCGGTTCTTCCTTCAGAGGTTCTATCGCCCAATGACTCCGTCATTGAAGACCCGTCTTCGAATGACGCCGTCGCCGAAGAGTCATCTTCATGCGACACCCTCACTGAAGAGAATAAGGATGACACCATCCAGGTTCTTTTCATCAGCACCGACTCTGATGAGTGTCAGGGCAATGCGCCCATTCCTTTATCGCAGGAAGGAACATCATCAGAGTCATATCCGGCTGTATATTCGGTCCCACCACCAAGCAACCTGGTTGTATCCTTTGATTGGAATCAACTAGGCAGACCCCGGTTACCAGCCAGTATACCATTCAGAATCATTGTCCAGATCTATAGAATGGTTATGGCTGGTACTATCATTGATGAAGGGGCGTCTGTGAGTATCCTTTCCTCTATTGCTTGGAAAGCACTGGGTTCCCCAGTGCTTTTACCTGAGTTGAGAAATCTCTCAGGTTTTGATAAAGGAACCAATCGACAATTAGGAATCCTCCCCAATGTACCTGTTACATTGAAAGGGAAGACCGTTAATATAAACGTGATGGTCGTCCAAGGACCCTTGGATTATAACCTACTCCTTGGACGCGACTATATTTATTGCATGGGAGCGATAGTCTCCTCACTCTTTAGAGTAATGTGTTTTCCACACGAAGGAAGGGTGGTCAAGCTCGTAGACCAACTTTCATTTCCGGGATCTCGCATCGCAAATAGTCAAATACCATTCCTAAATGGTCTGTTCACTCAAGATTCGCCTCCCCCCCCAGTCCTCCTTCCCGATGAATGCGAGTGATTCGGAAAGAAAGACTAGGACCCAGGGGGCATGCACCCTGGTCTGCTTCGGGCAGAAGAAACCCCGGGTATAAGGAAGAATTTCCGCAGAAGAATATGACTAGTCCGTACCCCGTCCGTGGAAGGAAGTGGGGTTGTTCTGGAATAGTGTTCTTTTGTCAAAGTTATGTGTTTGGCAAAAGAGTCATTCACCTTTGTCTAAAAAAGTGGGCAATGCCCAAGTAGGAATTCCCTTATCGCGACGAATAGTAACCATCTTTGAATTCAAGCCTCGCCCATTAAAACATATGTTTTGAAGGATAAGCAGGGGCAGCCTACAAAGTAGGGGACTATATTGTTGTGACAGAGGGTAACCATCTTTGGACAACCCAATGATAGACACCGTCGAAGAAAGAGATTGATTTGCGGCAGCAAATAGAACCCTCTTCGGATAATAAGAAAGAGGCAAACCTCGTTGATAAAGGGGCAGCCTCGAAATTCTACCCTATACCTGGGGGCATGCAAACTTTTGGAATGCAAGCAAGGGACGACTATTTATTTTTTAAATTTTTAGGTCCTCCCTTTAAACCTGTAGGTCTAACCCTTTAAACTCGTAGGATTAGCCGTTTCCGACCTTGCATGAAGAAAGCCTGTGGGGCAAAAGTAAAATTTGCCAAAATTGGAGCATAGCTTTGTGAGATAAAGCTCCTTAAAAAATAGTTATCTCATAGGAGGCGTTCTTATTATGACTGGTATATCGAGCAGTTTTAGCATATAGTTCATGCTCGTTAAAAAATAAACGCAAAATTCGAGCAGTTTTATGACTGAATTTATGCTCGTTAAAAAATAGAAAAGTGTGAGCAAAAGTTTCCCCCAGAGTTCAAGCTCATGGAAAAAATGAACCTATCCCGGTAAATAACCTTTTGAGATTGTAAATTCATCAGCCATAAGAACCTTGATCGTGTTTTCATCCATCACCTCCACTGTTCATTTGGTCGATCATTCACTTCCATTTGTGTGTTTACCTCTTTTGAGAAACAGCTGTGAAGAGTGATTTCACCTAGCCATCCTTGTGACACTGCCGTGATTGGAAAATTCCAACCTGTACCTGGAATCTGCTGCTATCCCTGTTTATCACTCGTTCCTCAAAAGACGATTCTTCTTTGAGCTCTTTTCACTGACTCGTAAAACATGAAAAGTTTGCCGAGTCTTGGCCTTCCAGCTCGTTAAATGACCGGAACGCTATCCCTCCTCTAAATTTTAATCTTTTTGGACCTGAGGGATTATTGCACAAAAGGATCGAGCGCTTGTCTTGTTCGGCTCGTTAAAAGTACCGAACAGCCATCCCTTCTGTATTGTTTTATACTTTTTCGGACTTAAGGGATTAGCTGATGAAAAAGGGATTATGGAGTTAACTTTCTGTACCTTTTTAGACTCTCTAAAAATGAAAAGGACCAAGTTTTCCTTGTCGTTAGACTCGTTAAAATGATTAAATAGCGACAAACTTGTCTTTAGACGAGAACGAGTTTCCCTATCGCTAGGCTCGTTAAATCATAGCGATGGGCTTGCCCGAAGGGCAGGTTATAGAACAAGCATATGTTATCCTCCTCAAGCTTGACAAAAATAAAGAGGTACTGGTCAGAAATGACTGGGGAAAAATTGGGAGAACATCAAAGTTTAATGGTAGCAAGTCACTCTTGAACATGACACTTTTCCTCCGTACCACATCGGGTTGGGTTGTTTCATTCACCGGTCTCATCGCCATGGTCCTCGCCAAACCATCCACATTTGGGGTAATGCTACCGATCCATCGCATCAGTGTCGTTATATGTTCAAGAGGGGTCATTCTGAAAGTGTCAACCGTGTCCCATCCACTGCCATACATTATCCTTCATCCATTCATGATCGCCACCCTGAATCATATGTCACAGTTTGTTTTCACCTCCACTAAAGTCATTAGCTCCGTTCCGTGTCATTGATGTGGGATTCATTAAGGCCCTCCTTTGACAGATCGCTTCTTGTCGACTTCAGCTCATTATCCAAGAAGTTGATCTAGGAACACCCCCATCAGTACTTTGAAGCTTGCATGCCTCAATGGCAAGTTTCTCACTTCCGGCGACAGGTATACATCAATGACCTTCGACCAGAAGATTTTGCGTGGCGTTCGACGCCAAGTCCTTTATTCACGCCACGTGAATTGTACTGCAGTACCTTGAGGGTCATCGTCATTATTGGTGATTCCTCTCGCGCTTGTTAACGGTTTTCATTATTGACCGGTAATCAAGCGATGTCTTTCCATGTTCGACTTCAGCGAAATTCTCACATGGATCGACTTGTACTTAGAGTGAAGATCGAACGAGTTTGAAGACCCTGGATCTAGTTTCATCCATCCGGGCTGCGATATATATTCAGGAAATATAAAAGCATTTGCCATGTACATCGTTGCAGCAGATGATCATCCTATTCAAAGGATGATAATTTCAGCAGAAAATTATCAGTCTACCCTCAGACGATCGTCTGTCATATGTACCAAAATGTATTTATAAAAGCTGAGCATGGGAATGCCCGCCTCAGCTAGATCATGAAAATAGAATGAAAAATAATGTATTGTATTGTATTGTATTACAGGGCGCCCCCTCAGCACTGGAATGAACTTCGGACCCTCTAGATAAAGCATTTCACCCGATAAACGGCCTCATACTTTAGGGGGCAACTGTTATAGACATTTTTGTGCCTCGCGACATGGAGCATGAAATGTCAATAATTACAGGGATCCTCAGTCCCTAAACATGTTGTTCTTACCCCTAAAAGAACATGGTCATCAAACAACAACACTTCCAATCAGTTCTCCACCTGAAAACACTTTAAAACAGGCTATTTTTGGATCATGTCAGCTGCTCCACTGAGCATCTGCGCTGGAATGCAACTGCTCCTCCTTGTACCTGCGCTGGAAGTCAAATCTAATGAAGGCTACCTGCACTGGGCGAGATTGGCCAAGTGGCACAGTCATTCTGCAAGGTGTCAACTGCCCAGGAAGCTTCCAAACTGACACTTGGTTCATGAGATTCGCCCTGTGATGAGTAAGAGGTACTTGATCACCATGTGTAAGCAAGGATCTCCAAGTGGACTCAAGAACTGAAGATTAACTGAAGAGGGAGAGGACACAAGGCAGCTTCATGTCAGTCTCAAGCTGACTCATCCTCTCTTCTTCTCTCCTATATATAGAGCTCTTCTATGAGGTCTAAGGAGGCTGGAATTTTGTGTAAAGCAAGGAGGTGCTGTTGGTTTACTGTTAGAGCTATTGGGTGATTGTTTTACTAGAGGTGAAGAGGAGAGTTCTTGCTGCTGGGGAGGTGCTGCTGGATTGGAGCCATCATTGGTTGTAACCTTCTCAGAACCCTGTTACTTCTATCAATAAAGTTTTGCATGTTCTCCTATATACTTGTATTGCATTGATTTATTGTATTTACATGTATATTTGATTCACTCTAATCCATGCATCAGTTATGAGTACTTGTATCTTGTAGTTTCCTCTCTTGTTTTGTGCAGGATCTGTGTGTAGCTGGACCGGCAAAGAGAGCAAAGAGCTGGGAACAAGAGACAAAGAGAGAGGACAAGGATTGACTAAGAGAAAGACACCAGGTTGGTTAATATTTTCTTCCTTCTCTCTATACTTTCATAAAGGGAAACATCAAAGCTTTACTTTCAGTTGTTGCTAAAGACTGTCACCTTTAGAGTAGGGATAGGGTCATCCGCATCGGATACTTTTCCCCACAACAGCTGGTAAGAAAAACCAAGCCTCTTCCATCATAACCAAAGGCAAATATTCAAGCAATGTGGAACGCTTCACCAAATATCTAAAGTTTCTCATGAATGAAGTATTAAACGTGAAGAGACAGTCAAGCGAGGCATCCAATACCAGCATCAAATCTTATCAGCCAATGTTCTTCAAAAGGAATTACAATTCACAATCGGCCTAGTTTGCTTAGAGTCCTAACATGGTTTTCAATATCAAAATCTTGCACATGAATAATTCCTACACCTTTCATCAAGAAAAACATTCAGAAAATACATGTCCACAGTGGAACCATATAATGAACACCAGGATGGCCAATCTCGTTGACACCATATTAACCAAAGAGAAAAATGAGCAGAATAAATAGACAAACAAACCTGTCATGAGTGAAGAAAGTTTGGGTGTTGGAAATTCATTGAATACATTCAGTATCATAGAGAATGTTGAAAAACAAAGTGTTGATCAGCCAACAGTGAGTGAAGCTCCTCCCAATAAATCATCTGGTCGTTACAATCTGAGGAGAAAGGGATCTGTTTCTGAGTAGGATATTATGAAGAAATTGCTACACAAAATAGTTTTGGCTTCCAACAGAGCTCATAATTCATGGAATAAGTCTGGAGCTGATCCTTCTTCCATGAACACTTCTAGTAGCAACAAGAACAAGTCCATCACTCCCATTGCAACAACCAAAGTTACACAATTGGACTCATCAACACATCCTGTTACAATGATAAGCATTGATTACAACATTTTGGATGATATGATGAGAGATCACACTAATATTTCATTGTTCAAGCTCACAAGGATAACGTGTCAGTCGGAATTGATCCTCAAGTCACTCTCATTACACACTCCAGCAGGTCACGAAGCTTCTTCTACTCAGGTAATGTCAGGTAATTGTTGCGTTATCCTCAAATTTGTTGTAAAAATTGTAAATTTAAGTTCTAACACTCTCTACTCACCGTTTTTGTTAACATTTAAAACTTTTCAATTATAATGTTCACAATTGTTTGGTGGATTCCAGTGCATCCGCACATGTGATTCCAGTGTCGGCTTCCATGAAAATAAATGCACAATGGGATAAAACCAATGCACAGATCATACAACTAGACATATCACATTTTTAGGCCATTAGTGAACTCTGAAATGTTCTTATCTGACTATTATTTGATCGCAAATTTCACCAATAGATTAATATCGTAATTATGGACATTCCAGAAGCATATGGTTTACTGTTAAGTAGAGACTAGTCTAATAAACTCCAACGGTACTTTGTGATGGACTGGTATCACTTATGCCTTCTGTGCAAGGGAAGAAATAATCAGATTCAAGTTGAAAGTGAGCCCTACGTGAAGTGTACCATGACACAACTTGAGGACAATAATGAACCAATGGGATTCGCAGAAGTGATATTAAGAAACTTTATTCTTAAAGTGGATCATGGTTGTTACCTAGCTCAGCCTTCACGAATCCCACTAGACCCATAGTTGGAACTCCTTCCTAGAAATCCAACTGGTGATAATGAAATTTGTACAGTAGATGTAAGAAGTACCAGTGTAGGATGTAGCTCTAGTTTTTCTAATACTTGGATTTTATATTTTGATGGTTCTAAAACATAGGCATTAGGGGAGTTTTGAGGTCTATAATGGGCCTCCTAAGAAAAATGTACAACCAAAATAAACTTTATAAGAAACAATAGGATTCAAGATGATGATGTCAACCATTGGGGATGATGAACCATTTTTGGAGTAAAAAAGTAAAAAGATTAAAAAATAATAAAATATTAAAACTATTTTTTCAACTTATCTCCCATATTTTTTAATCAAATTTTGAGCGAGAGTACACATTGGATGCAAACTTTAATTCCTCATCCAAAGAGTACCCATGTTGTATACTTTCGATGCACCCTGTTACACGAAAAATGAGAAATAAATGAAAAAATGTGATTGAAACCACATTTTTCATGTATTTCTCATTTTTCGTGTAGCAAGGTCCATTGAAAGTATGCAACATGGGTACACCTTGGATGAGGGATCAAATTATTCATCCATTGAGTGTTTACGCTCAAAATTTGAGTAAACCCATAGGGAGATAAGTTGAAAATACGAGTTGAAAAAAAATAGTTTATCTTTTTTCCCTCTAAAATTTGATGATGTCATCTAATCTTATTTTATTATTTCCACTATTATTTTTTAATTTCCTTAGGAGGCCCATTTTAGACCTCAAAAATCCCATAATGAGGGCTCTGGGGCTGGTTGCGTTTTATTAGACTCGCAAAAGAGAAAACATTTGGTATCCTGTCACTTGGAATTTGAGTGCACAACCAATATTGCAGAATATGAAGCACTCATCTTAGGTTTGAAGAAGGCCATCAACCTCAAACTTGAATTAATCAAAGTAATAGGTGGCTTTGAAATCATTGTACAAAAAGTACGAAATATTATACATTGTGTGTCACCTAATATCAAAAGTTATCAACAATAGGTATGGCATGTAATTTCACAATTCCAGGCTTTCAATATTGTTTCTATTTCTAGGATTCGTAACATTGTTACTGATACATTGGAAAATTCCATTGCTAGGTTGTCACTTCTTAAGGATGGATTTCCTATTCAAATTATTTATAAGCCATCCATACTTTGATAATATCACTAAATTTATTGTTTTTAATTATGACCAATATATACTAGATTTTATGGTGAATGTTGATGTGTTCATGGATGCAGCCATTAACGAAATAGGCATGATAAAGCATTGAAATATGTAATGTAACCAAGAAAAGAAAACCCCATGCCCAGGGGTTTGGTGTCACTTGAAAAGTTGTATGACTTGCAAAATTGCTTCAGGGGACTAGTAAATTCAAAGACTCATAGATTGACTCTATCGCATGAGAAAATAGATCTTGGTACATAATAAGATACAAAGTTTGTTAATCTTGGTACTTTTTGCATGCCTCAAGAGCGCAAATATTCCATCTACCTTTTCAATTAGTACTAGGATGTTTTCACATGTACATACGATGATCTCAAAACTTACGACATGCAAATAATCCAGTATGTAATCCCAATCATGGAAGGGGCCAAGCCTTTTCAATAGAAGTAGAGTAAATTTCATCTGATGCTTGAGCCCCTGATTCAAAAGGTGTTGTGAAAGACGTTGGTTGCAAAAATCATATTCAAACTGTGACATTCAACATGGGTATAAAATTTGGTTCTGGTAAGAAAGAAGTCCAAGGAAAGACGCTTGTGCATAGATTTTTGCAATCTTAATCGTGCCTTAGAGAAGGATAATTATCCAGTTTCATCGATTAAGCAGATCTTATAGATAATACTAGGGTCTGAGATGTTTTCCTCTTTCAATGGATTTTCTGGCTACAACCAGGGTCTACTGTCAAAACCTGACAAACATAAAACAACCTTTTGAACCAAGTGGGGCTGGTTTTCTTTTAAGAGAATGTCCTTTGCAGTTATCAACACAGGTGCCAGTTTTCAACATGTGATCGACATCAAATTTTGTGGTCTAATTGGTCAGAGCGTAGTGGTCTATATTGATGATGTAACGATGTTTTCGAAAACAATATCTGACCACTTCAGCCATTTGAATCAAATTTTTGAGTGATGTCGTAAATATGAGATATTTCTGAATCCCAAGAACAACATTTTTGCAGTGTTGGAGGGAAATATCTTGGGCCATATCATCACAAAAAGTGAGATTAAGGTGGACCCTAAAAGGGTTATAACTATTATGTAGATTCCCTTCTTGGTGAACAAGAAAGGCATGCAGTCCTTCTTGGGGAAAATTAATTTCCTTCACAAATTCATCTCTGATTACACTCAGATAGTGGAAACACTGCAAGATATGATAAAGAAGGATGTGATATACAAGTGGTATAAATGGAGAAGGATTGATTTCCCCATATAAATAAAGTGATCGTAGGAGCAACAACGTTGTATAGTCCATGCTTCAACAAATATTTCTTGCTTTACACCTTTGCTTCTAATTACTCTCTGGTTGTCATTCTTACACAAAAGGATGAGCAGAATAATGAGGAACCCATATCCTTCATGAGTGTCGACTTACAAGGACCAGAACTTAACTATATTTCCATTGATAAATAGGCATATGTAGTCTACAAGGTTGTAAGACACTTTCATCTTAATATATTCTAAAGAATCATTATATTACCTTTGTGTCGCACCCAGTTGTCAAATCATTGCTTTTTCAGAAAGATTTGGGTGAAAGAAGATAAAACTAGATGACCATCTTACAAGAGTATGATATTGAGTTCAAAATAGCACACACTATCAAATGCCATGTTCTATTCTAGCTAGTATCATAAGCAGAAAATGCACTTGAACATGACTCTTTTGGATGGTAGGAGGAGATTGAGATGTATAATATTGAACATGCTACCCCCTTGCATGTTGGCAGTATCTAGCATTGTCAACAGGTTCATGACTCAAGGTTTTTCCCAAAAATAGGGAGAATGTTATGATGATATATTTTCTATATTATGGTGATATATTCACTCCCTTTTCCCATTACACTACCATTAGATCGATTGTTTCCCTTGTTGCTATGCAAGGATGGACTCTTCATCAGATGGATGTAAATATGACATTTCCTCATGGCATACTACAAGAAGAAGTATATATTGATCATTCACATGGATTTGAAGTAAAGGATAGAAAGAATCATGTTTGTAGGTTGAAAAAAGAATGATATGGTCTAAAGCAAGTCCTTAGAGCCTCGTATGTTTGCATTTACAGTTACCTACTAAACCTTGGATTCACGAGAAGTAGTGTTGACACTAACCTCTATGTTAAGGTGGTCCAATATATGCCTTTGATTTTTGTTTTATATGTTGATGATATACTCTTGATAGGTTTTGAGCCCTTGATGATCAAGTGTAGAGAGTTTTCCTTTGAATTTGAAATGAAGGATCTTGATATGATGCATTACTTCCTAGGATTAGAGGTTTGGAAGAGACCCGAAGAGATTTTCCTTTCTCAAGGAAAATATGTCGTGAATCTATTGGAAATATTTGGAAGGAAAGAATGAAAATCCTTGGCCTCCATGATGGAGATGAACTTCAAGAAGTTGTGTGGAGATGTTGTTGGACCTAACTTGGAATTCCCCTCTAAGTATCAAAAATTGATCAGGGAATTGATGTTCCTTGTAAATACCAGTCCAGACACATGCTTTGTAGTCAAAACTTTGAGTCAATTCATGACTCAACCCCTTCATGCACACTGGGTCACTGCCAAACACATTTTAAGATATTTTCATGGGATAATTAATCTTCGTCTTATATACACTACTAGTGATGTACAAATTCATGGGTACACTAATTTCGATTGGGATGAAACTATTATTAACAGGAAGAGCACTTTACACTATTGATTTAGCTTGGGTTCTGCTATGATATATTAGATGAGTAAGAAAAAGAAGTTAGTATCTTTAAGAATGACCTAGGAAGAGTACATTATTGCTATCATGGCTATCTATGACGCAGTTTGCTTGAGAAAGCTCTTTAGAGAGCTATTTGAGCAGGTCCTAGATACTATAGTCATATATTGTGACAAGAAGAGTGGGATCTAATTGGTAGAGAATCTCGTATTTCATGAAAATTCCAAGCATATTGAGATCAGGTACCACTACTTTCGAGACATGGTACAGAGGGTGTAGGTTTAACCTCATACAAAAATTACCTGCATACAAATTCTAAAAACAAAAAACAAACAATGGTAAGAGCATAAAACATAAAATAAATATACGCAAAGATCCTCCCCTGGATCCCAAAATTGGGACTACCAAATTATTTTTTCATTATGTTCCTTTCAATGTGTTGGCTTATTGGGCCGTGACCCAGGTTCGGAAGAGTTTTTAGGCAAACAAATCCCACGCTACCGGCCCTTTTGGCAACAACCCGCGGAGGGCAGACTGAAGTCTCACCCGAGGTAGTATGGGAGGGTGCTGGAACCAGGTTTCCGCACCCTAGGTATGTCTTGATGAGGTCTGGAGGATCCACAACCCAATCTACGCACTGATGTTGTTCTGCGCAGCAGTCTAGTCTTCGTGAAGATCCGCGAAGGGGTGTTTCTTAGATCTTGAGTCTTATTGGAGTTATTATAGATCCGTTTTATTCTTTAAGGTCTTTAAGCAAACATTTAACAATTAAACCCAATGCGCACAACCATACATCTTCAATACACTTCATAAAATCCTAACATAAGCATAAACATTTAGATCTGTGGTTAGATACACAATAATTTAGAAACACTTATCTTTATTAATATTCCATTCAGTACAATCCACTTTCCACCCTGTGCACATAGCTGCAGGGGTCCGCGCACACAGCTGCGGACTCTACCAGGCCTTTGCACACATAGCTGCAGAGCCTACTCTAACCTCTACCCACGACTCAGACTTACAGACTCAGATCACCCTTACTTCACAAACCCATATGCTTTTGATCTCCATTACAATTATCATCCCAAAATTGTCTTCTAAACCTAGAGCCTTGCTCTATTTATACATTCCCATGGTCCGCGGACCATGGGAAAGTCGACACATTCTAGATTAACCTATAACATTTTAGGGCAGACTACCCTTGGACTTTACCCCATTAAAATTTGTGCTCCTCGCACTTCGCGGAACCTTTACCATACTTTTACCCAAAACTGTGGGCTTTGAGCCCCAAAACCATTACGCAGGGGGTCCGCTACCCAACATGCCCCCAACACAATCATCGTGACTCGTCCCGAGTCACTCGTTGGTGTGGCTAGACGCGCTGCCAAGGCTTCATAGTTCACCATCCCCATGAGTGACATACTGCACCTCGTCATTCCATCCTTGCTTCTTGCATGCTTCTTCAAGCTCCTACTCCATTGCCCCTACTAGTTCACTAAACCAATGATGCTCATTCTGCTCTGCTCAGTTAACACAAAGCGGATCCTCCTAGGATTTTAGCTCTAGCTGAGACACCAAAGCCATAAACTCTTCATGCAGGTACAACAAGTTTGCACTTTCTGGTCCCGTATACTCAATATTTGGTGCACCTTGTGTTGCAATTTTTTGAGAAAAATGTTGTTGTCTGCGAGATCCCAATCTCCAAGGCTTGTCAGAGATGAACTTGTAAGCATAATTCCATCATTTGCCTTAGAATTCACCATCTTTCCCTTAGCTTTGTCAAATTTCTTTCCAACCCTTGGTCTATGGAGCGGCATTTGGACTGGTCCTGCTACTTGTCTGAGAATTTCTGGTACATCTCCCATCGTCGGCGTTGAGCGTAGCATGGTGCCCCCAGCTTTCAACATTGCACTGTTCAGAAGGTCCTGCATCTCTTTTGAAAACACCCAGGTTACTGCCCCACTGTTGAGGTTCGCCGGTTCCATATCTAGTGGAGTGCACAATAGCTTCAGTATCTAGATACTACAATTTTTGCGGTAGGTTCCCTACTATGATTTATAGGCCTGTGGAATTTTTCCCGCCGCCTACTCCTTTTCACCATAACTTAGACATCTTGTCATGAACAGTGACGAAAACAGTCACTTCCCTGCTTGTCCATGCAGCAGCACAACCCCTCCCATGCAACTGCAACCCTTGTGATGTACTGATTCTATGTGCATCCCTGTTGTTGCGCAGCTCCCTTACAGACTGCTTTATCGTCATGCGCTCTCTTTCAACTGTCTAGAGTGGTGAGACTATACTCTAGTCGGTTAGTCAGGCAGTCGGCCTGCCCGTGTAGAGCTTCAGGTGACTACCATTTACTCTTCCAGGGAAAGTCTCTCCGTTAAGCTTACTGAGCTGGACTGCGCCTCCATTTGTGACTTCTTTGACCACATATGGTCCTAACCAATGCATCTAGAGTTTTCCAGGGAATCTCTCAAACTGGCTGTCATATGGTAATACTAAATCGTTTTCTTTGAATGTGTGCAACTTGATATGGTGATCATGCCAAGCCTTTTCGCGCTGCGTTTGTACTTGTTGATGGAATCCCACCAGAAATTGTTCCTCCTCTAGTTCTTCCAGTTGCACGAGCCTTTCTTCTAATGCTCCACGATCCTCCATGCCTGTTATTTCTACTATTCGCAAACTGGGTACAATGTATTCCATTGACATGACAGCTTCCATGCCGTAGACTAACCAGAAAGGTGTCTGACCCATCAATTTCTTGCAAGTGGTTCGGTATGCCCATAGCACGGCAGGTATGTGCAAAACCCAATCATTGCGCTTCACGTTGTAGATCTTGGTCAATGCAGTCTCTAAAATCTTGTTGAAATCTTCCACTGTCCCATTCACTTGTGGATGATATAGTGTACTTTGTTGATGATATACCTAGAATTCATTGGTAATGCGTTGATAGTTCATTTAGGTAGTGCATTCCGCGGTCGCTTATTAGAATTTTCGGGAATCAAAACCATGTCAGCATATTCTTGAACAAGAATTTTGCAGCTGTAGTGGTTGTGCAGTCCTTAACCGGTTGTGCTTCCACCCATCAAGTCAAGTATTCTATCGCGGTGATGATATAGTGCGCACCCGTCTTTCCCTGAGGCATGATGGGCCCCACAAATTCGCATTTTTTGAATGGTTACAACGTCACCTGTGGATTCAATGGTATTTCATCCCTTCGCGATGGTTTCCCAGTCCATTAACATACGTCACAGGCTTAACAGTACGCTTTTCAATCTTGATGTAGAGTTGGCCACCATAGTCTGACGTGAAGAATATTCTGCGATGTCGCTTGTCCCGCATAATGTCCTTCTGCAGCCCCTCCATGTGATTCTGTGAGGATCTATCCCCATTCAAATTCAGGTACATATCTTCATAATATTTCATCATTTCCCATTTTGTAGAGGTGTCCCGTGATAAAAGTGAAATTCGCCGCGCGTATCACCAATTCTTTCTTCTGTTGAACTAAATACCCCTGTGGCGTGGTCCTTGTGGTTAGGAAGTGGATTATATCTTCAAAGTGACCATCCGCGATGTGTACTGCATAGAGCTATGCATCAGGTATTCCTTCCTCTAAATTTTTTGGCTCCTCACCGTTCTCAATTCAGGACAGGTGATCTAGGCCTACATTTAGGCGTCCTAGCTTTATGACGACCTCGAAGTCATACTCTTGGAACAGTAACAACCATCTACAGATGATGATGAGCCCCAGAATTGGGTAATTATATGGGCTCATTCGGCCTCTTATTTCAACTTAATCCACCATTCTCATTAATTCGTTGCATGTTTTTGAATATATTTATGCTAATAGAGGGTTAATCACTTTGCCATGTAGCCTAATGAATGTTTTATGCAGATTTTTTGGATAATTTTGGACAAATTCAAGGAATTTATGAGAAAATGGCAGTGAAAACTTGAGGAAAATAGGGAAGAGGAATTGTAGGGGGGGTGTCTCCTTCATTTATGACCCCTTCCCTTGAATCTTCCATTAGCAACTCAGAGCACAAAGGTCCACATTGATGATTCCAAGGGGCAGCCGAGCAAATAAAGTAGGACTGCTATTTATCTTTAGTTCTAGGAAGCCGAGTTCCTTGATATTAGGAGGACTGTTGGAGGTCCCCATTTCTATAAATAAGGAGTCTCAGAGCCTCAATAGGTTAGCCATCTATTAGTAGAATTTTTGCACTTTTGTGCAGCACATTGTTTAACTTATTTTCGAGTTCCTTTTGAGAACAGTTCTTGTAATGTGACTGTTATTTTTGGTAATGAAGATGAAACAGTTTTTGAGCCAGCACTGATCTCTTTTAGAGGGCTGATGCTCTTGGGTTAGGGCCCAACCCAAGCTACCCAACACCTCTTACTGTGTACTTATATGTTTTTGCTTCAATTCATGAGTTAATTTATGTTGCATAGATTCATTTTACTTTGTTAGATTAGGTTGCTTTTGATGGTTAGTGTAGTTGTTTTTGTTTCAAATTGCTTAAGTAAGTTATTGTAGTGATAGAACAGGATTCAAAAAATCCAACAACAGGCCTTGATTTCCTTTCTCCCTTCCTAGGACTATGATTTGAGGTCAAGGCACTACTGCTGCCACCAAAAACACAGTTTTTGCTCTTCCATGCAACTGCTAGTGTGATAACTTGATTTGGGAAAGTTGATATTGGTTTAGATTCAGTTGCTTAGATAATTTCCATTCTTTTCCCATAGATCTCTCTGCATGCTTTTCTGTTCATCGGTTACTGTTCAACATTTTCTGTTTGTAGGTCAGAAATTAGGTCAAGCTAGACAAAGTTCTATTTTCATGGTATAGTTAGTTCTTTCTTTGGTTAGTTTTGATAAGTAAATGTGCAGATCTCTTGTAGGACATCTTAGCTCACCATACATCCATAGAATAGCCAGCACTAGCCCACTTCTCATAGATTTCCCAACTCATTCGCAACATTTCGCCAATTTGCCCTAATTTTTGTGTTTTTTCCATAAAGTCGCTTTCTTACCATTTGAAAAAATCCAACCATCATGTTTGTTCTTGATCTTCCTTGACAAGTTCTAGACACCTCAACACCTTCATCTAGCCTTCATTTCCCCTTTCCTATCATTTTACCACCTTCAACGTCCAAGGAAAATTTTAAGAACCCCCCCTAAATTTACATGTATAATAAATGGGCAAATCTCCATGGTAAATAGGAAAAATGGAAGGCGATTTTATCAATAATATGATATGTATATATAATTTTTTTGGCGAATCTCTCACTAGGCATGGCAAATATTTTACTCAATTATAAAATCTTGTGTTTATTGAATACACAAATGAAATCATTGCATTTCTTTAAAATATCTTTTGAAATCAAAATTACCAAAATTACATATTGATAACCTAGTGGGTGTAGGATAAAATTCACCCATGCCATTCACAGAAAGCATGAGAACAAACCTAATACTATATATAAAACCAAAAAAAATTCAAATTCATCACTTCTAGGGACCTCGTAACCACCCTGCCAATACACAAGTATGTTCCTGTTTGCAATTAGAAAATTACCCAAATTACAATCTGTTTACTCCAGAATATGTTAGAAAGTTATAGAAGGATGACTAGTGCAATCAATCCATTCCTTTTAGCCCTGGATTTGTTTCAGTTTAAAACAGAAGTATACAAATATACTTTTCCAATGTCTATGCTTTAACCATTCACCTTAAGATTTTTTTACAATATAATTTCCTAAGTCTATTTAATATCTTCATTATCATAAAAACCAACCTATATCCATCTTAACTCCACATCTACCACTCTTAGGGGGATGAAATCTATTTATCCCTCTGAGCACTTGGTAGACCCAGAATTAAGATGGATCTAAGATAGAATTTCCCCTTTAAATAGTCTATGCTCACATGAATACCATGGTATTACCATGGGTCAATACCATGGGTCAATACCATGGGTTATCATAAACCTGGAGCTTAAAAATTACTATTAGTAATTTATAAAAATTAATAAAATTAATAGTTGATTTTTATTTTATTTTTTATTTTAACCAAGCTAAAATGTTTAAAATACATTAAATTACAACATCCATTTTTACTCTTGATCAGATCAAATATTTTTTCACTCTATGCTAGTTTTCATATCATGATATTTGATACCTCTCGTAGATCCAGAGTAAAGATGGATCTATGCTGGTTTAATTCCCCCATTTAAATAGGCTACATTTGAGGTGAATACCATGGGTCAATACCATGTGCCATTTTGGTGAATACCATGGGTCAATACCATGTGCCATTTTTATTTTTATTAATACTAATATTAGGGTTAATAATGTTTCTTTCATGGTATTAATAATAATCTAGTCCATGGTATTTGTCCCATAGTATTTTGCCCATAGGTTTCACCTAAATATAACTCATTTTTTGAGTGTTCGTAAATATAAGGTGACTTATGGAGTAAATATAAAAAAATGTTTTATTTGTTTACCATACCTCTCGTTTATTTATATTTTTATTAATTTACCATACCTCTTTTACAAATATGGTATTTGGCCCATAGGATTCACTTAAATAAAACCTCTTTCTTGAGCCTTCATAAATAGAACGAGGGTTATGGACTAAATATAAAAAGAGGTTTTATTTATTTACCATGCATCTAGTTTATTTATATTTTTATTTATTTACCATACCTTTTGAGTAAGTATAAAAAGACGTTTTATTTATTTACCATAACTCCACTTTACTTATATTTTTATTTGTTTACACCCTTGCATGTATATAAGGTGACTTATGGAGTAAATATAAAAAATGTTTTATTTATTTACCATACCTCTCATTTATTTATATTTTTATTAATTTACCATACCTATTTTGTAAATATGGTATTTGGACCTTTGGCTGATAGGATTCACTTAAATAAAACCCATTCTTGAAAATGGGCGAATGGATTCACTTAAATAAAACCTATTCTTGAAAATGGACGAATGGAAGGTTGTAACTCCTAATTTCAAGGGCTAAATTTACCTTTTTTACCATCTCCCTTAAAATAAGGTGGGCTATTTGAGGTGATTTGTAAAAATGTACTATGATACAAAATATTCGCCCACTAAAAATTTTGAAACCCCTTAATTTCGCCAAAGCGCAAACATTTGCCCCTAAAATTTTCTATGAACGCCTCCTCCTGTAGATCCCCTGCAACTTCCTAAAGAATTTCCTGTGAGTGATTTTTCGAAGTCTGATCACTATGGAAGTCTCCAAAAGGGTACTAGGGGCTTCTTATGACCTCCCCACACCTTCCTCCACCTCTACAACAACTAAATCCATCTTCCTTTGCCACCAAACCTCTGCACAATCACAACTAGATAAATCACAAGCATAATAATTCCACATAAAAACACTCAAAAGCACAAAAAGATGTTTTCTTCTCATTTCTTTTCAAAAGTAGCTTGAATAAATGAAATTTACCTTTTCAGTAGTCAATGGCATTCATTTCTTCAATTTTCATCTCTTTTCTTGCAAAAGTAGGGTTAATAGGTAAATTAGGGTTTGCTAGGGTTTGCGTTACATTTAAGTTCTTCTTCTCTTTCTGCAAACAGATTAGCCCTTGTAGAGTTAGTTTTCTTTCATCACAGTCAAAGCTTCTTCTGAGAACTCATAGAAGTTGGCTTAAGCTCCTAGCGAACTTGCGCCAACTGATCAAGTGACAGCCTGCAGTAAGAGCTAGTACTTGTGCATATAGCACCGTCGCTTCCAAGTTTGTTACAAACTACTGGGTTGATAAAATTAAAGTAGGAAGCCCTAGGAGTTGAAACATTATTGTTGCAATACTAGTGCTCACCAGATGTGCCCCCCCAACACAGGCTTGTTCACCAGGTATTTTAATGCGGAGTGATCGATATACATTTTAAAATGCACACCAAGTAGATAGTGGCGGCATTTCTGGAGTGCATATACCATCGCTAATCCCTCACGCTTAGTGGTGGAGTAGTTCTTTTCTGCTTTAAACAGTCACCGGCTTGCGAATGTGATCAGGTGATCGATTCCTTCTGCTCCTTCTTGTGTGAGTACAACGCCCAGTGTGATACATGACGCATCCACATGTACATGAAATTCAATGTCCCATTTCGGGAAAACCAAAATGGGGGTGGAGGCCATTTTTTCCTTTAGAATCTCCAAACTCTTCTTACAATCCTCATTCCAACAATATGTAGCATCCTTCTTTAACAATTGTTCCATTGGTGCCGTGATTTGTGTGTATCCCTTAATAAACTTCCGGTAGTACCCAGTGTGTCCCAACGTGGTACGGAGTTGTTTGACACTACACGGTGCTTGCAGATTGAGTATGACAACAATTTTCACAGGGTCCACCATCAGGCCCTGTCTGCAGACCACATGGCCGAGAAAATTTCTGAAGGGAATGAGGAAGGTACACTTCTTAAGATTTAGCGCAATCTGGTGTCGTCGACACATATCCAACATCAATCATAAGCTTTCCACATGTTTCTTGACTAGCCCAAATACAGTCCAATCATCAAAATAGACCTCCAAGAATTGATGATTGAATTTCTTGAATGCAGCCACTACTATGCATGAAGATATCACTGGTGTGTTCTTCAACCCAAAGGGCATCACAGTGTACTGAAAGCATCCCCATTTGGTTGCGAAGGTGGTCTTGCTCTTATCTTCTGGCACGACCTTGATCTGGTGATACCCTGAGAACCCATCCATGAATGAGTACGCTTCCTGTCCACCAACATTTTCCAGGACTTCATCTGTAAACGAGGTTGGGAATGGGTCATGAACACAGGCATCATTCAATTTTTGGAGATCCATGCAGATTCAAATTTCACCCTTCTGTTTCTTCTCTTGTACTATCATAGGACTCACCTAGTCAGATTCTTTGACAAGTTCAATAATTCCTGTTGCAAGCATCTTGTCCAATTCTTCACGGACATTTTCCTTATACTTTGGATTTAAACAGTAGGGACGCTACTTAATTGGCTTCGCGTCCAGCTTCAGAGTTATCTTCATCACCCTTAGGTCACCGAGAGTCCCCTTCAACTATGTCAGTTTTGTCGGGAATAAGTCTTGATATTCACGAAGTAACTTGATGACTTTATCGATTGTGGCATCATCCCAATAATCCCCCAGAGTCACGTACTTCGGCTCCTCATCTGTACCAATGTTCACCTGTTTCGTTTTTAGTGGCACTGTGATGTCAGGATCCTCGATTTTCAGTCCACAAACTTCGCGGCTCCCTTCTGTTTCTGAAATGTTAATGTTTCGGGGATCATCATCATCATCCTCTACTTGTAGGTTGTAATATTCTAGGGCATGGCTTAACTGATGTGTCCATTCTAGTTGAACGATTTCTTCTGGTTCTTGTGGTAGTTTGAAGATAGTGGCTTTTACAAATTGCAGTGCATCGTCAATGGTATCCATCCAATTGTCCTCAAATAAGAATGTTAATAAAAACCCTATGTGCAAGATATCCCATTCGCCCATACCATGTCGGAGCTCTGTCTCAGTATACCAGTTTTTTGGGATGACATCCAGGGTATGATAAAATAAATGTACCCGTTCAGGCTGGGGCTCCTTCCCATAGGCTTTTGTCCATTTTGTGAGGTGCTTGCACAGGTCATCGTGTCCATCGTATTTCTTGGTTATTCATAGATTCAACCTCCCTAATCCTAGCTGCATCATCCTTTTGTAGTCCTTCCAGCTTTCAAAGTTCCCTTCACGTGTTCCCCACCAATGCGTAGGAATCGTGTGCAACACCCATTTTAATGCATCGAACCTTTGGTTTTCTGGTACTACACTCTCATACTGGTGCAAGAATTCGTCCACCGTTGTTAGTCCATCATAGGTTGGTAGATCCCGCACCTAGGTGGTTATGCAACACAGGGATTTGGTCATCATATTACAATTTAGCATCGTCACTTCCCTTAACTGATTGTGCCATCACTCATCATCTTCATTGGCCTTCGATAGACAGGATTTTGTGAGCCTCCACGGGGTCCTTTCATATACAGTAGGGTGTAATTGATCCTGGTTCCACGCAGTTATTTTGTAGATACAATCGAGCTCTTCGTCACTTCCATCGTCATGCACGGGCTCTGTGTAACATTGTCCTTCAGCGGGGTCTAATGGCTTGATCACACGTAGGGACTTTGTCTCAAAATCATATTTCGCTTCTTTAGATTAATAACTCCATTCATATCTGTTGCCCAGTATATTCCGAGTAATGCAGGGTAAGGGTTACTGTCATCCACAATTTCTACTCGAAATCTGTCTGCATGCTCGCACCACCAATATTCACTGTTACTCATGTTAATCTTCACATGGGCAAGATCTTTTCTTGGTTCACCATTCATAATTGAATGGGAGACCGCTATAGTGTGGGCCTACCCATGTGATCCCAAGTCTTCTTTGGTAATATGTGCACGTCCGACCCCAAGCCTAAGATTACTTGATCCATATCATATTCACCAATTTGCACTATTAAACTCATTTCCCATTCGGTGCATAGGGCATGCTTCCCCATTTTTTGAACTACGCATGACTCCTCAGATCTTGTGGATCTAGTGATCAATTCTTGTAGCCCTTTGACTGCCTTATTATCATGCAACAGTTTCATACGTGTCTCTAAAAAGGTAGTTAGTAGCGAGGGGTCCAGATCCATCTTTGGTTAATCCCTACTACTTGAAGTAGAGACCTCCGTGAAGCTCTTCTTAGCTTCCATAAAAATTTCTTTTATGCGGTTTAAGTCAAATTTAGGTTCCTTTATAGGAGACTTACATACCCAGGTGTATTCTTCAGGCTTCTTCCCCTTATCTTCCCCCGTGGTCACGCTACTTCTGAGCATCATGTTCACGTTGGGGTCCTCTTTGCACAATTTGGATCTCATCATCTGGACATTTTGCGTAGGAGTGGGCTGCAACACCCCTTTTTCGCGCATTTGTGCAATTAGCATCGGACAATTTATCATTTCATGATCAAATCCTTCACAGTATGGGCAACTTATTCTGGTCGGAATCATATAATCACGTGCGTAGTGCCTGGGTCCTCCATAGTTATAGCAAATTAAGTGTCTGTGCCCTCATCTTGGTCCCATCCCTCTTCGTCCTCGACCATGCCCTTAGAATCCACCCTGCGCTATTGATGCAGCTGGATCAGGCCCTCGTGTTTCTGTCTGCACTCGATAGGCTAGATTTCTATCCATCATTATTTCATAACTTTGACACATTCGCTCATCAAGACCCATTGATCTACAAAATTACAGTATAGCTGCTGCTGAGTGTGGGTATATTTCTGCAATAGGTGACAGTTGTCCATCGCATGCTTTCCTCCTACTTGACAAATCGCGCACCAGAGAGTGGCAGGAGCACTCAGACCATCTGACACCTCTAGTCTCCATGGCATCAATGACCCTGCTGCTGAATAGCTCACGAATACATGACATTGATCCTTATCGTGACTCTGGCCCTTGCATTTTATACACCACACTTCTTTGTGTAGTTCTGGTTGTGGCACCCTATCCTTCATCAAACTCTACATCTCTAAACATAGGTTTTGTAGTTGCGCGTGGATTTGTTGGACTCCCAACCCTGGATCCTATATCAGTGTTTCGTGTAACCTCATCGTCATTCCAATGCCTCTGCCTGGGTTGAGAGCTTCTGTTGCGACAGTGTTGTCCTTAGGTGTGGTGTTAACGACACCACAAACCACGCGCGATGTTGTGCATCAATCAGCATCATATTAGCCTCATGGAGCATACCTTTCAACCTTTTATCTAGGTCCCAGGGCATTTCACCTAGAAGCATCGCGATCTCCTTGAATCCTATAATCGACTGTGTCTCCGATTTCGGTCGACTAAACTCTCTGTTCAATGCATTTTGGATTTCTACTATTCCAGCATTTGGGTGATCATTTGAGTGTTTGATATACCAAGTCAGCGTGCGATCCTACAGCACACTTACCAATGTGGCCTTTTTAATGTTATCATCTGTAACCCCGTGCACTTCCCATACTACTTTCACTATGAACCAAAACTGATCAGGATCTTCGTTTCTGACTCCTTTGAATACAGGCAACTTGATCTCGTTCGCCATACTAAACCACACTCCATGGAGAGACCCACATGCACTCTTCCTCACTCGTTCGTGGTGGTGAAATTAACCCTTCAATCCTTTTGAAGCTCCTTCTGCTCGCAATCTTTCAAGAAAACGTCTTTTGGCTTCGTTGTAGCTGACAGTTGCGTCTATCACAAGTTCAGTGATAAACCCTCTGATCCCACCAATCTTCAACTTCTTTCTTCGTAGGGTTCCAACGTTCTAACATTATACATCCCTTAGCTAGATCCTAGTCTCGGCAACTGAACCATTTGTTGGCTTATTGGGCCCTGACCCAGGTTCGGAAGAGTTTTTAGCCAAACAAATCCCATACTACCGGCCCTTTCGACAACAATCCGCGGAGTGCGGACTGAAGTCTCACCCGAGGTAGTATGGGAGGGTGTTGGAACCAGGTTTCCACACCCTAGGGATGTCTTGATGAGGTTTGGAGGATTTGCAACCCAATCTACACACTTATGTTGTTCCACGCAGTAGTCTGGTCTTTGCGAAGATCCGTGAAGGGGTGTTTCTTAGATCCTTAGTCTTATTGCAGTTATTATAGATCTGATTTATTCTTTAAGGTCTTTAAGCGAACATTTAATAGTTAAACCCAGTGTGTACAATCATAAATCTTAAATACACTTCATAAAATCCTAACATAAGCATAAACATTCAGATCTACGATCAGATACACAATAATTCAGAAACACTTATCTTTATTAATCTTCCATTCAGTACAATCCACCTTCCACCCTGCGCACACAGCTACAGGGGTCTGCGCACACAGCTGCGAACTCTACCAGGCCTCTGCGCACACAGCTGTAGAGCCTATTCTAACCTCTACCCATGACTCAGACTTACAGACTCAGATCACCGTTGCTTCCCAAACCCATATGCTTTTGATCTCCATTACAATTATCATCCCAAAACTATCTTCTAAACCTAGATCCTTGCTCTATTTATACATTCCCACATTCTCGATTAGCCTATAACATTTTAGGGTGGACTACCCTTGGAATTTACCCCATTACAATTTGCGCTCCTCTCACTTCGTGGAACCTTTACCATACTTTTACCCAAAAATGTGGGCTTTGAGCCCCAAAACCATTACCCGGGGGGTCCACTACCCAACACAATGTTACAATACATATATATACATGCCAAAGAATCCATAAAACCCAATCCATTAACAATGTGTTAGAACATAACCGTAGTTCCCTTGACTGGATCTACAAAAACCATGGGCAGAAAATCATCATGCCCAAAACCATGAGCGAAAAACTGTTAGAAAATTATATATTATGGAGCAATGGAACACATAAAATATTGCAAAAATATAAACACAGAAAATGCATAAAAAAAGAGAGACATAGATATATGTGGTTCACCCATTTTGGGTTACGTCCACCCCGAATAGCCAGTCCTTCCTTTCTATTATCCAACAAAATGAAGAGACACAACCTACAGCAGATCCACTGTAATATCCTCTGTTTTCTCTCATAGTCTCACCTCTCTGTTTCTTGCTCGGAGAATACACATATATTACACAGACTCAATACAATGCCCTCATACAAAGAGAGGGGATGCCTTCTAGGGCAAAAAACCATAAACTAAACATAAGTTCTATCGTCAGGTCATCCGCCTAATGAACGGCCCAGATTGAATATAAATTACTATACTTTTACAAGGCAATTTTACATCTGTTTTTAGCTTCGGGGGCGTTGCCCCCAAAACCCCCCGCTAGGGGAGGGCTCCCCAAAGGTCACAGCTGATCCCCCAGACTCCCCCTGTAGTGAATATTTTACGGGCAGCATTGCCGCCCCATTCCAAACTGGGGTCCAATGTGGCGATACCTTTGAATACATAAGATAATCAGGCTCCACACCCAACAATCTCCCACTTGGAGACTGATTATAGTAACTCCACCGCTGCTTCATTTTCTATACAATGACTCCTCTTTGGACCTAGCTATTTCTCATCTTCATCGTCATCCTTGAAGACCAATTGAAACTGAGCATATCCTCAATTTCTCCCTGGTTACAACTTTTGTTAGCATATCTGCAGGATTCTAGCTAGTGTGTATCTTTTCCAGCTTCAACTCTCCATCTTCCAACACTGATCGTATGAAATGGTACTTGAGCTGTATGTGTTTAGTCCTAGAATGAAATGCTGAGTTCTTTGCAAGATGAATGACACTTTGGCTATCACTGTATAATGTGCCCATATCATTCTCCTTACCCAATTCACCCATAAACCTTTGTAACCAAATCATTTCTTTACTAGCCTCTATAGCAGCAACATACTCTGCTTCTATTGTTGAAAGTGCAACAACACTTTGGATTTTTGAAACCCAACTGAAATCTGTTCCACCAATAGTAAATACATATCCTGTAGTGCTCCTCTTGATATCTCTGTCACCTACCATATCTGCATCAACATATCCCTGTAGGGAAATGTTTGAACCACCAAAGCATAATGCTTGATTTGTGGTACCTTTCAAATATCTGAGAATCCATTTCACTACCATCCAATGTTCCTTTCTTGGATTGTTCATGTACCTGCTTACAACTCCCATTGCATGTGCAATATCAGGCCTTGTGCATACCATTTCATACATTAAGCTTCCAACTGCTGATGCATATGGAACTTTAGACATATAATCCATGTCTTCTTAGGTCTTTGGGCACATTTCCTTACTAAGTTTGAAATGTCTAGCAAAAGGTGTACTAACTGGTTTTTCATTGTGCATGTTAAATCTTTTCAACACCTTTTGTATGTACTCATTTTGAGACAATGTTAATTTACGATTTTTCCCGTCTCTAGTTATTCTCATACCAAGGATTTGTTTTGCAGCTCCCAAATCCTTCATTGCAAATGAATTTGCCAATTTTCTTTTGAGCACATTCATTTCCTGCATGTTAGACCCTACAACAAGCATGTCATCTACATAGAATAACAATATAATATGGTTTCCATCATTTTGCTTTTTCAGATAAACACAATGATCAAAGTGTCATCTAGTATAACCTTGTTCAAACATAAACTAGTCAAATTTTAGATACCACTACCTTGGAGCCTGTTTTAAGCCATACAAGCTCTTCTTCAACCTGCACACTAGTTTCTCCTTCCCGTTCACTTCATATCCTTGTGGCTGCTGCATATATATCTATTCCTCCAAATCCCCATGGAGAAAGGTTGTCTTTACATCTAACTGCTCAAGATGCAAATCTTCAACTGCTACTAGACTTAAAATAGTTCTGATTGAAGTCATTTTAACAGCATGAGAAAATATTTCATCAAAATCAATACCTTTCTTCTGTGCAAACCCCTTCACCACAAGTCTAGCTTTGTACCTCTCTTTTCCTCCATCTTCTTCCTTCAGCTTGTAAACCCATTTATTCTTCAATGTAGTTTTTCTTGCAGGCAACCTGACTAAGTCCCAAGTCTGGTTATGCATTAAGGAGTCCATCTCTTCTTCCATGGCCATCTCCCAGTTCTTCCTGCTTTCAACCTTCATTGCTTCTTCATAACATTCGGGTTCACCAGAATCAGTCAACAATAAATAATATAATGAAGGAGAGTATCGTTCAGGGGGTCTACTTATCCTGGTAGATCTTCTAACACCACTTTCAGGTGTTTGGGGTGCTTGTTGCTATTTTGGTGGTTGTTGTTTTTGTGGTTGTTGATTATTATTATTTTTATGCACCTTTACTTTTTCAATGATTTCATCAAGGACTGCGTATTCCTTGTTTTCTTTTTCCTGTTTCTTTTCCTGCAAATAATTCTTATACAAGACCTGTTCATTGAATATTACATCTCTGCTCCTAATGATTTTGTGATTTTCGTAATCATATAAGTGATAACCAAAATCATTAACACCATATCCAATAAAGGTACATTTCTTTGACTTTGCCTCAAGCTTTGTTCTATTTTCTTTATCAATATGGACAAAGGCCTCACAACCAAAAGGCTTTAGAAAAGAGTAGTTTACTTTTTTACCGGTCCTTGATTTCTCTGGAACACCACCATCCAAGGAACTTGAAGGCCCTTTGTTTATTATATAAACAATAGTATCTGCAACATCTGCCCAAAATTGTAAAGGCAACCCTACATGCAATCTCATGCACCTTGCACGCTCCATGATTGTTCTGTTCATCCTTTCTGACATACCATTTTCTTGTGGTGTTCCTGGAACTGTCTTCTCTCTGCGAATTCCATTCTCTGAATAGTACCTATCAAACTCTTTGCTGCAATATTCACCTCCATTGTCTGATCTGAGACACTTTAATTTCTTTCATGTCTCAATCTCAACCAAAGCTTTCCATTTCTTGAAAGTATCAAATACATCAGATTTATTCTTAATACAATAAATCCAAGTTTTTCTAGTTGCATCATCAATAAAAGTAACATAATAATGAGAGCCACCGAGAGATGATACTTGAGTAGGTCCCCATACATCTGTATGCACAAGCTCTATTTTTTCGCTCTTCTTTTCTTTCCCAACTCTAAGAAATCTGACTTTCTTCTGTTTTCCATAAATTCAATTCTCACTGAAGTCCAAATCAACATTCTTCAAACCCGGCAAAAAATTCCTTGGTGAAGAATCTTCATCCCCTTTTCACTCATGTGTCCGAGCCTATGATGCCATAATGCTGCATCTACTCCTTTGGAAGTTAAAGCATTAACAGAGTTAGAAATACCATTGCATAAATACAATGTACCAACCTTTTCGCCTTTTGCTATTACCAGGGCTCCTTTGGTAACCTTCCAAGCTTTATCTGTGAAAGTTGTCACACAACCTTCATCGCCTAACCTCCCTGTTGAAATCACAATTTTCTTTAGATCTGGAACATGCCTTACCTCCTTTAGTAGCCATTGGTTTCCATTCTGCTATTTTACAAGAACCTTACCCATTCCAACAATTTTACAGGGTTTATCATCACCCAAATGAACTTGTCCAAAATCTCCTTGAAAATAGTCATGAAAGTATTTCTTATCAGGTGTGGCATGGAATGAGGCCCCTGAATCTGCCACCCAGGAATCAATAATATTTTCAAAAGAAAGAATCAAAGTATCTTGTAACACCGCACCTGTCACGTTTGCTTCATGATTGTTTTCTTGCTGTGCATGTCCTTATTTTCCCTTCCGAGATCTACAGTCTTTCTTTAGGTTTCCTTTCTTTCCGCATTTCCAGCACACTATCCCCGATCTAGACTTGGATCTGCCTTTCCTTGATTTACTGTGATATCATGAGCTCTTTCCTCTTTTCATTTTTCTTCCCCTAGACTCTACACTCAAAGCATTACCCGATGTCTCACCAGAGCTTTTCTGTCGCATTTCCTCGCTAAGGATAGCACCGACAACATCATCAAACTTTAAAGTACTAGATCCTGAAATAGAGTTACTAATGGCCATTACTAAACCATTCCAACTTTTTGGTAATGAGCACAAGAATAGCAGAGCTCTAACTTCATCACCCTACAGAACATAACTGACTTGTAATAGTATTAAAATCATTTAAATGGTCTGCAATAGATCCACCTTCTGACATCTTCATATTAAACAACCGTTTCATAAGAAATACCTTGTTTGTGTTAGGAATTATATATTATGGAGCAATGGAACACATAAAATATTGATAAAATATAAACACAGAAAACGCATAAAACAAGAGAGACACAGATATACGTGGTTCACCCAATTTGGGCTACGTCCACCCTGAACAACCAGTCCTTCCTTTCTATTATCCAGCAAAATGAAGAGACACAACCTACAGCAGATCCGCTGTAATATCCTCTGTTTTCTCTCACAGTCTCACCTCTCTATTTCCCGCTCACAGAATACACATTTATCACACAGCCTCAAATACAATGCCCTCATACATAGAAATACGTTGCTTTCTAGGGAAAAAAACCCTAAACTAAACATAAGTTCTACCATCAGATCATCCGCCTAATGAACGGCCTGGATTGACTAGAAATTACTATACTTTTACAAGGCAATTTTACAGCTGTTTTTAGCTTCGGGGGCACTGCCCCCGAAACCTCCCCGCCAGGGGGGGCTCCCAAAGGTCACAGCCGCCCCCCCTAGACCCCCTGCAGCGAATATTTTACGGGCGCCGTTGCCGCCCCCATTTCGAACTGGGGTCCAATGTGGCGATACCTTTGAATATAGAAGATAATCAGGCTCCACACCCAACAGTTTGAGGCCGAGGGTTTTTCATATAGTTTCTCCAATGCCTTAATCAAACCCTCTCTCGTTGTTTCCTTTGAAATTTTGAAGGCGACCGATGTTGCGAGGCACAACCGTACTGTTCCGAGTGCCTTTCTATTGAGAAGTTTCCATTCTTCATCTGTCATACCTATCGGCATCTTTGTTTTTCCGCCCAATGGTAGGTATAGATATTTCTGATACATATAATCTTCCATCTGCATCTTCCACAACGAGAAGTTTTGGCCGTTAAATTTCTCAACCCTAAACTTACCATCTTCCACCATTTCTCCCACTTGAAGGAGGAACCCTTCTTTCCTACGAGTTTATCAGCCAAATAGACCTTCGGATCCGATACCAGTTATTAGAAAATTATATATTACGGAGCAATGGACCACATAAAATATTGCAGAAATATAAACACAAAAATGCATAAAACAAGAGAGACACAGATATACATGGTTCACCCAATTTGGGCTACGTCCACCCTGAACAACCAATTCTTCCTTTCTATTATCCAGCAAAATGAAGAGACACAACCTACAGTAGATCCGCTGTAATATCCTCTGTTTTCTCTCACAGTCTCACCTCTCTGTTTCTCGCTCGGAGAATACACATATATTACACAGACTCAATACAATGCCCTCATACAAAGAGAGGGGTTGCCTTCTAGGGAAAAAAACCCTAAACTAAACATAAGTTCTACTGTCAGATCATCCGCCTAATGAACGGCCCAGATTGACTAGAAATTACTATACTTTTACAAGGCAATTTTACATTTTTTTTTAGCTTTGGGGGCGTTGCCCCCAAAACCTCCTGCCAGGGGGGGGGGTTCCCCAAAGGTCACAACTGCCCCCCCCTTAGACCCCCCTCCAGAAAATATTTTATGGGTGGCATTGCCGCCCCATTCCAAAATGGGGTCCAATGTGGCGATACCTTTGAATACAGAAGATAATTAGGCTCCACACCCAACAAAAACCATGCACAAAACCGTAGGTAGGTCGACCCGCCTAATGTAACACACACCCAAAATTCTCGCACTTGTTGTTTTCTTTCCACTAGGGCCCACAGGAGAGCTTAGTCATTGGTCTAGCCCTACAATGACCATTGTTTCTCTACACCAAGATAACTTCTCAGTGCTGACAGAATTCACCAATGCATCTGAAGCATTCTTCAAAGTGTCCACCTTTACCAACAATTCCTTTTTGTCCTCAAACATATACCTCACAAAGTGATATTAAACATCAGTGTGCTTTGTATTTGAATGATAAGCAAGGTTATTTACTAAGAAAATTGCACTTTGGCTGTCATAGTTTATCCTTATAGCTCACTGTACCAACTCCATACTTGAACACAATCTCTGCAACCAAACTTCTTCCTTGCTTGCATGAGTGGTTGCCATGTATTCTGCCTCTATAGTTGAAAGTGCCACTATAGACTGTCTCTTGCTCATCCAACTAACTGCACCTCCAAATAGGTTAAATACATACCCACTTGTAGATATTCTATGATCCAGATCTCGAGACCAGTCTGCATTAACAAATTCACAGATGTCCAAAACTCTATCCAATCCTGGTCTTCCTTAGTAGCAAAGACCATAATCATTAGTGTCATGAAAATATTTGAAAAACTGCTTCAATTTTGTCTAATGCTCCTTCCCTGGTTTTGACATAAACCTGCTCAATACTTCCACTACATGGGAAATGTCTAGTCTAGTACAAACCATTTTATACATCATACTACCAACTGCACTTGTGTATGGAACACGGGACATGTCCTCTTCCTCTTCTTGTGCCTTGGGACACTGTTCAACAGATAACTGTACATGTCAGGAATAGGAACCTTCATCGGTTTACTATCATACATATTAAACCTCTGCAATATTGTCTCAACATACTTCCTCTGGTTTAACTAGAGCTTCATTTTTTCCCGGTCTCTTTTAATTTACATGCCCAAAATATAGTTTGTAGCACCAAGATCTTTCATGGTGAATTCAGAGGACAATTGGGTCTTCAATTCCTCGATAAATTCTTTGTTATTTCCAATCAACAACATATCATCCAAATACAAGACCAAATAAATAACACGGTCACCAATTAATTTAAAATACACATAGTGATCTGTGTTGCTTCTGGTGAAGCCAAGTCCCCATATATATGTATCAAATTTATGATACCACATACTTGGTGATTTTTTAACCCATACAGAGACTTTTTAACCTGCATTCCAGTTATTTCTTACCCTTCACCACAAATCCTTCAAGTTTCTTCATTTAGATCTCTTCTTCCAGATCCCCATGAAGAAATGTTATCTTCACATCCATTTGTTATACCTCAAAATCAAAATCAGCAACAACAGATAAAAGTAATTTAATAGAAGCTACCTTGGCAACAAGAGAAAAAATATCACCAAAATAAATTCCCGACACCTAGGGACAACCTTTTTCTACCAACCAAGATTTTTATTTCTCCACCTTGCCTTCTGCATTCATGTTCTTCTTGAACCCCCATTTTCTGCCAATGGGTTTCCTTTCAGCTAACAACTCCACCAGATCTGAAGCCTCATTTTTATGCAAAGATGTCATTTCATCAACCGTGGCCTCTTTCCATAGTTTTTCATCCTTTGAATCTATTTCTTCCCTAACAGTTCTAGGATCATCATCATTAATAGATAAAGAAAAATTTGAACATGAAGCAGGTGGACTATACCTTTCTAGTTGCCTTCTTTCTCGCACTGAGCTTCTCACATCTGGAGTTTGTGGCTCTTCATCTTATGATTCCTCTTCTGCTGTAGAGTCTGATTCCTGCTCCTTTAGCTCAAACTCTATCTTCTCAGGTTCCTTTGGTAGGACTTCATGTCTAATAACATCTTTCACCTATCTAAACACCACATCGCAGTTGTACACAACCTTCCTTGTTTCTGGATTCGAAAGCTTATAACCTTTTAAACCGTCCTTATACCCAATGAACATGCACCTTTCAGATTTACTATCCAACTTGGTTATTTTCTCCTTTGGAACATGTACATATGCATCACATCCAAATACCCTCATATGTGAAAGAGATGGTTGCTTACCAGTCCATACCTCTTGTGGAGTCTTATCATCAAACTTCTGTAAATCACGTGAGATACTACGGAATAGTATCATTCTTTTGTATCTTAATGTTTCAAATTTTGTCTTTGAGGACCAATTTTCTATGGACACTACTATTCTCAAATAGCTCATTCATTATATTCCACATTGTGAAAGGAGTTTCTTCCTCATGGAGATTTGAGACAATGTGGTCTCTTGCTCCCTCCAAGATTATTCTCTTGGCCTTGGCTACATCTTTCTTTTGGGCATCAGTTGATCCTAGTTTTGGAATGTTTGTCTTGACATATTCCACCAATAAATTGTCATCAAGCACTGCCTCCTTGCAATCCTTCCAGGAAATGAAATTTGAGCTTCCTTCTAAGGCATACTCTAATCTGAGACCATTCAATGACATTTCCTTGGTCATGAAGAAATACGACTACATTGAAGACGCAAATTCTAACCTTTTGAGGAACAATTTTGAAATTATTTTTCTAATGTGAATATTACTATGATACCATGTATAAATATGGTGATAGAATTTCAATTGCTCAAGAAATTTAATAAATCAAGAGACACAATTCTACTCTCTTAGTTAGTAGAAATTAATTCACAGTTTAGGACAACATTGACAAGCATGCATCAATCCCATACACAAGTAAACAAATGTGTATATGGGAAACCAAATAGTAAAAACCCCTTAATCCTGCATGCATTAATCATATGAATAGAAAATTTGTTACAATTGCTAACCCCAACTTTGAGCTCAAATTGCAAAAGAATAAATCTTGTCTTTTCTCAACGAGAAGATTTGAGCTAGACTTAGTCAATTTCTTCCTCCACTTGAGCTCTTATTTCATTGTGCAAATTTTGAGGAAATTAGCCCCTATTCTTTAGGAATTTCCTCCAAAATTATTGTGCAATTCCCAAGGATTAATCATTGATTGCATGCAACACTTTACACTCAAGACTAGTCTACAACTGATGTTACACTACCTTGGAATCTCCACCGCAACTAAGCAATTAGAATTCCTTGCATGCATGAGCTATCTTTGGTTGATTGATTAGTTAACTAGATGAACAACAAGTTAGATTTTTTTCCCACTATAGAATAGACTTCCAATTAGTTCTATCAAATGATAGAACTAGTTTAATTGAGTACAACTGGAAATCTAGTTTAATTGAGTACAACTGGAAATAACTTTATTGATTGCTACAAATTAGAAATCACACATGCATAATTGAACTTGAAGCCATCTAACTCGAGTTTACTAAGCTAAATGAGTGAAAAGGTCCATATAACCTAAGTTAATTACATCCAAGTTGTTTGTTGATGTGGAATTTTCAAATTTTTTCAATTTTGAGCCTTTCTTGCTACATTTTTTCAACAAATATTTCCAATGCAACAAACCATTTAAGATAACATACTTTTTGGATTTCATTCTCATAGCCTTATATTTTGTTTTGTCACAATTTGACGGAGAGCTGAGAAATAACAGATAATGGATAATACTTTTGTACCAATCTATACATAGATATTTATATGCAATTCTATTATCTTGTTCATTGGATTTGTTATCCTTACTCACTGCATTTGGTCCAGAATTTTCAGCCAACAAGTTTATTCTCTTAGCTTGAAATTTTGTCTCTGATAGGATCTTGGCCAAACCTTACCCTTTTATTAATTTAGCTAGATTGATGTCCATATCATACTCTTGTATTTTTGTTATCCACATTCCTCTTCTTCCTTTGTTGTCTCCATATCTCAAAACATATTTGATTGTGGTATTAGGAACATAAGTTGTGATTGTTGACTATAGGATATATGTTCTAAATTAATTCAAGGCTTTGACTAGAGCATATATTTTTTTCTCCAAAATATTATATTTCAGCTCTACATCCCTTAACACTTGACAGGAAAATGCCATAGGTTCTCTTTGTTATCTTCATTTTTTTGCAACAACATAACTACAATAGTAGTTGGTGATGCAAAAGAAAAAATATGGAAAGCTTTCTCATAATTCGGACTAACCAGAATAGGAGCCTCCCCAAAAGCCTTTTTAATTCTTGAAAAATATTCTCTGGTTGTTGGGGTCCATTTGACCTCTTTATCCTTTTTCAACATATTAGTAATCTCCTTTATAATTTCTGAAAAATTTGGGATAAATCTCTTGATAAAATGTATTCTTCCCACACAAATATGAATTTCATTATTTTTTTCAAGATAAAGGAATATAATTGATTTCCTCTCCTCAATCATGATCAATTTTAACTCCTTCCTTTGATACAATATGACCGAAAAATTTTCCTTCACTAAGAGAAAAATGTGACTTCTTCGGATTCAAGGACAACCCATATTTTCTACACTTTTGTTGTTGCCATGACAAACACACTCAAAAACTTTGCCTACACTTGAATTTTGGAGCCTACTAAGGATATTGCAATCACTTCTTGGTCAGTTGATTCCCATTTAAGTCTTTGAGCTCCCTCTTGGGTTAAAAGAGATGAAGTCACTTGCTTGCACATGTTAAGTCTACAAAAATTTCAAGAGAACATTTTTTACGCAAACTTGTACAGGCATAACATAGTCCATTGAGACTATGCATGTGTGATGATCAAAACATGTTGACGGTCGATATGTGCTTTCATTGATAGTCTCTCACTTTTGACTGTGTTTGTGCTTTTGATTCAGTGAGTTTTCTAAACTGTCGCTTTTGTGTGCCTTCACTTTCCTGGGTGTCCCTTTCATATTTTTGACTGTTGTCTTCACTTGATTTCATCCTAATTAGTGTAATTTTCATGTCATCTTGGAATTGGCATGCTTTTTTCACTGTCGTTCACATATTGCAAGTGGCTTTCGGACTTTTCTCTTTATATAGTAAATATTTTCTTTTGGTGTGGGAAGTCTCGCTTATCATGTAAAGTGGAGTTTTGGCTTGTTTCAAAGGGTAACTTTGGTTTTGATTAGTCCCTCTAGTCATGTAGACATGTTTTACACTAATTTCCAAAGTTTTATGCATTGTCACACAAGTGTTATCACTGTGATCGGAAAATGTAACTTTAGTGTTGCACTTGGGGAAATTCATCGCAATGTCATTGCATTGAAGGAAGTATGTTGTTCATGTATTCTGAGTGATCAATGTCGTGTCTTAAATTTTTCACTTTGGCTCACTAATTCCACACTTAGTCTCATCTAGATAATTTCACTCTCGAGCAACCTGACGTCACTCAACCTTCCTGAACTACATATTGCATAGTCTTAACCCTCAATCCATAAACTTTCCTCTTGGAACTGCACATTGCGTAGTCACAGTGCCCATATTCAACCCTTCAGCACCAGAACTGTACAATTTTTGCCTCCCAGTCAGCCTTAACTATGCATTGGGAAACTTCAAGCCTCAAGCCTCAACCTTGAGCCCTTGAACCCCTCAACTATGCAATCTCCTAGCTTGTTATTTTGTCTAAAGTTTGCATTGGGAAACTTTAAGCCTTAAGGTTGAACTCCTTAGTTCCACAACTAATCATTCACTTAGCTCAGACCCTTAGAAATGTGCACTACATAGTCTCAAGCCTCAAGCCTCCCGCTTGGGCCCTTGAGTCCCTCAACTATGTAGTCCCTTTGCCTAGACCTCTAGAACTATGTATTATGCAGTGTTAAGGCTCATGCCTCTAGCCCAAGTCCTTGAGTCCCTCAACTGCACAATCCTTTGACCCTGGCCATCCTAAATTGCGCATTGTGTAGTCTCAAGCCTCAGTCTCAGAACTTGGCCCTTTGAACTACACAATCCTTGAGTCAATCATTCAATCAATCACTAGTTCCAGCCCTAACACATGATTTCATAAAACATATTAGGCTAGAGGTTTATCTAACTTATGTTGTCTTGTCATGAGTGGTTTGCAGTCACATGTATTCTATTATGTTGTGACAAAATGATTATGAAGGAGATGGAGAAGGAGACCTTGCTAGAAGACACTTAAGGAGATGAGGAACTAAGATAATCATTAGTAAAGAAGACGAAGGCACACTGGATTACAACAGAAGACCAAAGGTCAAGAACACATGAAAACTCCATCTAATTCACAACCTTTTGGAGGGTGGATACGAAGAAAAAATTATATTTCTTGTGAAGATGAAGTATTGTATACATATCTTATTGAAGACAGGAAGAAATAATTAGCAATAAGGACAACTTAGCACTGATACATCATGCAATCCATGTCATCAATGTCATGTCATGTGCTATTAGGAGTCATTATTTGCCACATCATTTTTGGATTATGTAAATCCAATATCAAAGAAATGTAATGTAAAATGGAAGTCCAAGTGTCATCCATGTAATATGAAAAGTCATGTAGGAAGTTGAAAGGTCATTGATAAGTCAAACAGTCATGAGGGTAGTCGAAGAGTCACAAGGGATGTGAATGATCACCTTGTTTGTTAAATATACACCCTCATTAATCATGTAAAGGACTTTTCACCTTAGCTCCTCCTATCAGGCATTGGAAAGGAAGAGAGTTGTTTTGGAGGAGCGAGTGATTTCTCTAATGCTCCACTATTAGGGCTAGTGGTGTTCACTATATTGATGTATCTTGGAAAATTTACTTAATTCAGAAGCCCATTGGACCAACATGCTTTCATGTATATGTCATGAATATTGTAAGACCATTCTTTAAATGTTTGCAATGTATGTTGTTTTTTTTTTGTTACAGAGGAATCGGCAACTAGAGCAGCCTCAAAACTTGCATAACACAGGGTCGATTCTGACCGCTACCACTATAACCCCTGGGAAACTGTGCCTACCCCTCTCCATAGCTTCCGAGCTAGTCTAGGGGAGTTGAACTTGTGACCTTTAGTACGGAGCCCGCCTTTCTAATGAACTTCACCACAATGTGATTACCAACTCGCCTACTCCCGTGGGGCTGCAATGTATGTTGTTTTCATTTGTACTCATGAAATTGAATTATTTGTGTGGCTTTCATACTTATCTTGTTGAAGGTGTGTTGTAGTTTCTTTAAAAAACATTGCTTCCTTGTGAACTATTTTGTTGGTAGATGAATGGTTCATTCATATGTAGATGCACATGTGCCTTTTCCAGATTAGTATTATTACTTTTCTTTAAAGGGCCCAATTTTCTCTTCCATTTTGGTAGAAGGATCTTGATACTTTCCATAGTTGAACATTTCACAAGGCATACTCACTTGTTGATCTGAATCTACTGTTTGTTACTCTCTTGTGTTGAACTTTGTAGCCAAGGAAAATCTAAAAGGATATATGGAAAACGGGCTGAAACTCTAGATGGGGCTCCTACTCCCAATGGTGTGAGGTCTAATTGGGACTGCACGTACGGGATACCCCTTTGGTTGACATATTTCTTGCATCGTCAACAAAATGGTGCTAGAAGGAGGGCCGGATTGACACATTGTGCCCATTGAGTCAATTTTGAATCTCTTATCATAAATGGATCATCCTAAAATCATATTCTCATGGTGTTTTTCTAACCCATCCCCTGGTAAGATTTCAATCCCCGATAAATATTTTCATTACTTGTATCAATTAAAGTTTGATGGTGAGGGTGATACATCCATTAGATAGCATGCAACTCCTTTTCTTAATTTTTGTGAATACTATGAAAATGATTGTGAAGATGTGCCTTTTATTATTTTCTACCTCGCCCTTTAAGGTTGAGTTAGCTGATGGTGTCACACTCTACCACCCACTTCCATTCATTCTCTTAACCATCTCATCAAGGAGATTCATTTAGTATTTTATAGGTATGATTACCGAGATGTTTATAAAAGATAAATCATCATAGAATGAAGCATGATTAATTAGTTGACGATTTCTCTAATCGATTCCTTCAACTTTGTTATGGATTTCATGAAGAAGATACGTATTCATATTTCTTGAAAACAAAATTGAACATTTGGTTCATATCTCTTTGCACGATGAATCCAAACCACCTAATTTTTCTTCTTCCCCAACTCTTATAAATCATGAGACACCTCTAATTTCAAAGGAGGAACCTGCTATTCCTTTTTTTCCTTTTCCTCCTCCTTTTCCAATTCTAATGAGGGTGCCTTCTTGTGATGATAATAAAGTTTGGAAAAATGCACATAAAATTCCTAATACATATTCTCATCCTCCTTTCTCTTTTCATGACTCAGATCGCATGAAGGAAATCTTGTAATGGCTCATGAAGCCTATGGTGAAGACTAGTTTTTCCCTTCCTCATGTGGGTATTAACACTCATAACTCTGGTCATAATCTAATTTGGATGCCTACATCCTCTATCGTCTCTTTATCATGACCCCTTGTCTTGTGATCTTCCTAATCCACCTCTTCCAAATCTAAGCAGTGAACAGATGCAATGTAGTCACATTTCAAAGGTAAGGGAGTGGGAAGGTGAATGTTCTTTCAATATTTCTTCTCCTTTTCAAAGTCCTTTGTGTGAATATGGTGTTTCCTCATTCTTGCTTGATATTGAATCTGTTAATCATAGTAATGAATCAAATGAGATCAATTTTTTAGACCCATAGAATTGGGAAACAATCATTCTGATGGTGATGATTGTGTTGATGTAAGCAATGACAAATCCCAAGTGCACCAGTTGATCTTTTAGTTTCTCATGAAGATTTTAATTCAAAAGATTAATTCAAAGGAGTTGTTGTCGAAATTCCTATTCATCTCATTATCCCTTGTGCTATATTGTTTGCGACGTATCTACATGCAGTGAATATATTCCATGCTCTTCAAGTTCTCCATTAGATGAATTCACCTCTCAATTGACACAAGGTAGTGAGGTTTTCCATGATTAAAGAGAAAATAATCAGATCATTGAGCATCGTTTTTTTCTCGTATCATATCTTTTTCTTCATGAAGAAAACTCTTCAAATCAACTTTCTCATGAAATTTCTTTGATTCATACATCTCTATATTTGCGATCAAAATAATCTTTCGACATGAGTAATCTGGTTGTAAAATCTGATCAAATTAGTGACAAAGATGATTTCCATACGGTTAATAGTGACCTTAATAAAATCAGTGAAAGCAACTATCCTCACACCATGTATGATCTGGTTCAATATTCAAAATGTGATTGTACAATCCTTGAAATTTATGGGACTTGTCTGGGATTCGAAGCACTTCAACTTCCATTGATGGTTATGTCAAGATATTGCAAATATGGAAATATCCCAAAATAGAGTAAGGTCCGGTTTTCCTCGCAAAAATCTTCTTTATGAATGGTTTCACTCGATGTAAATTCCTTCTTGAAATATGTTTAGAATTGCAGATATAATCTTTCAAACTTTCAAGATTTAATTTTTTATTGTATTCAAGTTTCTATTTCAGTTGATTCATCTCCATGCAAAACGCTTGCTCTTAGCTTAGGCTTGGAGAGTGTGTCTTTCACAGAAGCATGCAACTATGAAGTTGATTATTCTAAAGATTGTCTTTGGCCAAAGAAGTCATACTTGTCACATTCTTTTGAAAAACATTAGCTCCTGATCCTTCTTGTGAGTATTCTGATGCTAATATTTTTCTTCATCGTACCTAAAGTCCTCTTGAGTGTCATTGAATGCATGGATTATTTTAAGAATCAAATTCTTCTTCAATCATTTTATCGTGACTGGTTTCTTTTTTTTTCTATACTAGCATTCATTTTTCCTTCTTTCAATGATTACAATGCTAGTGCAGTGTGTAACTAGTTACAAGAAAATTGTTTGTTACACTCATCACACAAGGAATATGATTCTATTGTGTAGAGCATTCATGAAACTATTCAAATTTATTTATCCTTGTTAATTATAGACTAGTAATCTGATGCTTTAATCGGGCTATCAATCATGATTCTATCTCACAACTTACCATTTTCCCATCAGTTTATCCAATGACAATTGTTTTACATCCTTTGATCTTCATGGTTTAACATTTCATCCTTTGAATACTTTTCAAATGGTTGAGGCACTTTAGCCTTCAGTAATGGTCATGTTAGGTCCTCATTATCTTGATACATTGGTTGAATATGATTAGATCAATTTTCCCTCATAGGATTCTCCTCCTGACCCTATGCTTCTAATTGAAAATTCATCTTTTCAAGCATTTTGGGGTTTTCAAGAGGATTGTTTCAAATTTCATGATCCAATCTATGATATCCTGGAAGCATATTTCTTAGCAATTACTTTTTCTAATAAAAATTTTTAGTCTTTTTTCATGCTTTATAATAAGGATGAAATAGATAAAGGTGCATTCACAAGAAGCTTTCATTGGTTTGTCTACTTATAATGGTCATCGAAAAGGTAAAAATGTGAACTGGTTAGAAGTAGTGGTTATGGCCTATCTTTTTTCTTACAGGTAAGACCTTCTGCTTGCTCTAAAATATATTCAAGCTTTTACCTTTTCTATCGCACACTATTACATATCATTTTTAATTTCTTGTATCTTTGTGAATGCAAGTCGGAAGCAACTTCAGTAGCTTGATTGGAAATTTCATTACACGTGACATTGACCTTCTAGTTGGTTAGGTTAATAGTAGTTATAGTTGCATATTAGTTTACATGCATGTTAACCTTGCATTCATTTTCTGTATCTTTTCTCGTGCTTTCTCATTTTAGTTTTGCATCATCTTTTCAATTATCGTCCTTTTGTTTTTTCCTCCTAGTTTTATTTCCTTGTTGTGTTTTGTCTTTTGTGATTTTTTCAATAAGACTTCACATGAAGGACGTTCCCTTTGGCTCGAAGACAATGTATCTAAATAGAAAAGGGCTTTGTAATACTGTAACATTTAGCTAACCATCATTTCTTCTTCTCCATCTTGATTATCCCTTGGTCGATGATTTTCTGATGAAAAATATGATTCATGCATAAGAAAATCTAGGTGTCAAACCATGATATCCATTTCTACTATAGAAACCTCATCCCTATGATTGGTTCTTTATGTTTTTGTGTTTTCCACGCTGATCTGATTAAGTAGAGAAGGACAAGGGGAAAATATCAATGAGAAAACAAATATAAGAGGTTTTATATACGCTTCTCTAGAGGAACAACCTCTTATGCTCTCAATAATCGGGATCTCTCTTCTACCTATAAAATTAATAAGTTCCTATGCATAGTTCTATATATAAAATACATAAATAAAGGGTGAAAGAACAGAAAGGTTTCCTACGCAGGGAGGTGAAGCAAACAACTCTGTTGGGGTACTACCCAGGCTCGTCAACGGTTGAGAAATTTTTATGTTCCTGTAGTGACATCGGCGGGGTACTATCTAGGCTTACTAGTAGCAGAGCAACACCAGAGATGAAAATCTATACTCTAGAAATCTAAAGCTCGTAAAATATAATACCATTTCCTAATTCGAAACATTGCAATGTTATTGGTATTATGCTTGTGTTCAACAGAAAAAGGACAGAGAGGACTATGTTTATTAAGTGAGGAAGTCGAGGTAATCTGAATGATGAGTCAATACTTCTTGAAGAACTAGACGCTGCACAAATAGTTTGCTAAGGCTAAGAAGGTGGATTTCTACTAGTGTGTCAACAAGTGTTGTCGTGACGAAAAACATCCTCCAAAATTTTTCCTACACTTCAATTTTGAAGCCTATTGAGGATCTTGTGATCAGTCATTTTGTAGTCACTTTCTAGTCAGTTGATTCCTTATTAACTATTTGAGCTCCCTCTTGGATTATAAGAGTCGAATTCACCTTCTCGCACATGCTCAATCTACAACAAGTCCATGAAGGCATTATTTAAGAAACCTTGTAAAGGCGTAGCAAATTCCATCGAGACTGTGATTATGTGATGATCAACCCATTTCGATAGTTAGTGCACGCTTTTAATGATAGTATCTCACTTTTGGTTGAGTTTGTGCCTTTTTTCAGCTAGTTTTCAGAACTACCACTTTTACGCACCTTCACTTTCGTGAATGTCACTTTCATGTTTTCGATTGTCATCTTCACTTGATTTCATCCTAATTAATTTTGATTTCATGTTATCTTGGCTTTGGAATGTGTTGTTTTCATTTTCATTCACATATCACAAGTATCATTCACACTTTTCTCTTTCTATAGTAAATGTTGTCTTTTGGCATGGGAAGTGTTGCATATAATGTAAAGTGGAGTTTTTGCTTGTTTTAAAGGGTAACTTTTGTGTCGATGAGCCCCTATGGTCATGTAGACATGTTTTGCACTCATTTCCAAAGTTTTATGCCCTATTGCAGAAGTGTCGTCACAAAGTGTACCTTTAGTGTTGCAATTGGAGAAATTCATCGTAATATCATCACAATGAGGGAAGTATATCATTCATGTATTCTAAGTGATCAAGGTTGTGTCTTAAATTTTTCTAAGTGTGTGATCATGCTCAAGTTTTTTCCTTGTTCACCTTGGCTCACCGATTCAACACAGCCTCATCTGGAAAACTTCACTCTTAGGAAAATTGACCTCACTTAGCCTTCCTGAACTAAGCATTGCATAATCTTAACCCTCAGTCCGCGACCTTGCCTCTTGGAACTCTTCATTGCATAGTCACAGTGCCCATATTTCACCCTTGAACTCCATAAATGCAATTTTTTTCCTCCCAATCAGTCTTAATTTCACATTGGGCAACTTCAAGCCTTAACCTTAAGCACTTGAATTCCTCAATTGCGTAATATCCCAACTTTTTCTCCTGTTTGAAATACAAATTAGGTAACTTGAAGCCTCAGGGTTTACCTCCTGAGTTCCCCAACTACGCAGTCACTTAGCCCAGGTCCTCAAAATTGAACAATGTGTAATCTCAAGCCTAAATACTCCAACTTGAGCCCTTGAGTCCCTCAACTACATAGGCTCTCTTCGCAAGCATACAAAACTATGCATTGTGCGGTCTCAATGCTCAAGACTCTAGTATGAGTCCTTCAGTCCCTCAAATATGCAATCCTTTGATCCTTTCCATCTTGAAATGTGAATTGTGCAGTCTCAAGCCTTAGTCCTAGACCTTGACCTCTATAAATTCTCAATCCTTGAGTCATTCACTCAATTAGTCACCATTTCCAACTGTAAAAGGTGATTTCATGAAGCATATTAGGCTAGGTGTTTATCATAATAATGTCGTCTTGTCATGAGTGGTTTTCAATCAAAAGAATTTTGTGTCATAAAAATATGATGATGAATGAGATGTTGAAGGAGACCATGCTAGAAGACCCTTAAGGAACTGAGGAAATAAGTTGTTCATTAGGAAAGAAGATGAAGGAAAATTGGATTACAATAGATGACCAAAGGTTAGGACCGCACGAAGACTCCATCTGATTCACAACCTTTTGGAGAGTAGATATGAATAACAAAGCATATATCTCATGAATATTAGGTATTCGATACTTCTCTTATTGAAGACAAAACGAAATAAACATGAAGAAGGATAGCTTGTCACTACTACATCATCATGCAATCCATGTCATCATTGTCATGTTATGTCTTGTCACAATCATTATTTTCCACATCATTTGTGGATTATTTAAATTCAATATCAAAGAAATGTAATGTAAAGTGGAAGTCTAAGAGTCATCCATGTAATATGAAAAGTCATGTTGTTATGCAGTAAAATGACCTCCTCATCTATTGAGAGGGGAAAGACATGATGACCGAAGCAATGACCAAGTTCACAAGCTTTGTTTCCAAGCTAACTCTACCTATACAATAGCAACCTGATTTATAAGGCTTCTCAGCAAGCCTAAGGGTGCGTTAGTGACCCAATTAACTCTACTTTTTACCTTGGGAACAACGTTATTAAACCCTAATGAGGATCTAAGGGTCAAAGGAGTGGATTGAATAAGAAATATCTCTATATTCTCTCCTAAATCAACTCATAAAAGCTAGGAAACATCAAAGTTCGACCTATTTGGGGGATTACTAATCCTAATGGAGTATGAAAATGGGAAAGAGATCAAAAGAATGGCAACATCATTGCTTTTACCTATGGAGACACATGGAGAAACTTAGCAACCCTAACCTCGCATGCTACATAAGCAGATCTAGGGCTATTGTGAAAGGGGGTTAGATCATTTGAAAGGATAGCTTACTTGATTGTTGAGCAGAGTCTCAAACTTGAGCATAAGAAGTTGGTAAGGAGGGGGAGAGAGAGAGGAGATGGAGGTGTAAGGAAAGGCTGATGTAACTGATGGTTGTCATCACTCTTTCAACATTAATATGGAACTGCAATTGTATTGCCCACTCTGTGATGTTGGTACTATAATTCATTTATATGTTTATTCAATGTCTTTTAGCATGAGTAGCTTAGTTATGTGCAACTAGATGTCTTTTGTATATTCATGCATTGATTATCAAGGTTTTATGTTGTGATTACACTTGTCTTTTCTATGTGCAAGACTTGATATGGAGCCGACTCAGGGGACTTTTGCGTAGCTGCATTGTTCTCTCCAACAACTCCACACGAAGGCTTGAGGTAATGAATCTATCCTGCTTTGATAGTTACTTGTTGAATATGGACATGCATGTATCTTTGTGACAACTGAAGATAACCTTACAGTCTGCAAAGGGTCCCGGGAAGAGCCTTGAGGGTTCCTTCATCTTCCATACACCGTGCATTAATCCCTATAGTGGAATTGGTGACTCCACTGGGGACTACACTTTAGTTCCCAGTTTTTCCAGAAAGTTCCTAGATCTCTCCTTCTTCCAGACCTTCCTATACTTCTTCATTCCCTTTCTGACCACTCAGGACATTGTAACACTCTTCTTTCATTGCTCAGCCCTGGATCTGATCCCCACAATCCTTTTTTTGAAGTGTTTTTCCTCACTAACGCAGTTTACCTGTGTAAAAAGAGCTTTATAAAGCACTGTAGCTTCACAACCAGAGCATTAGTGCCTCCAGTAACTCTCTGTGGCCTCTAGCACAGAGCGTTAGTAACCCAATTTTTGATAAACATCAGTGTTTATGACCTGAAAGGGTTAGGAAAATTTCTTTTGGACTGATAAGGGATCTGTAGTTGTGTTTTGTTTGACTGATTTGTGTCTTGAACAATTTTTTTTTTAAGAAAATATATTTCCTTCTTAAAGTTTTTATTTTCATAAAAGAAAATATAATTTTTTTTTATTGTTTTCTGCTTAGCTAGTTAAGTTCTGCATTATTGGTTTCAGTAGTTGTAAGTGAGCATTGAAAAGTTTTGTTGGTTATGAGAGTTTTGTACTAAATAGGATGCATGGAATGAATATTGATGTACGAATGACTATTCCTTTGTAGGAGTAGCTTATTCATCGACATTGAAAATTTACAAGCATTGTTTTTGCATGATTTGGGTCAGAGTCCCATAAAATCTCATACGGCAACACCCCTACCGAAGACTCTAATGAAGTACACTTAAAAAATACCTAATAAAATCAATCAATAACTCTTTCTAGAGTAAACACACATTAGTTTAGGCTAGGATCTTGGGTTAGGAAGTGTGAGTAAACTTCCCAAGATCATACACCAAAACTAGTGTCATTAAAGAGAGAAATCCTTCTTCACTCATACTATTGGGACCACTCCAGTAAAAGAAGAGCTAAATATAAGGCAACATCGTACTGTAAGTGAAGATAGCCCACCTTTTCTTACATCTCCTTTGGGTATTCTATGTATCGGGCATGCCTTCGGGGATATCGGAGCTCAATCAGGCACTCAGGTATCCTGCCCACACAACGTACTATCTATGACTATGTCCCCCCCTCGTAGTGTCTATGATTTGAGGTATCCTTAGTGGCCATACTTTTATGGACTAAAACAAGGTGATTGGGGTGGGCTGCCCTGGTACCTAACACAGATGGAGCTACTCTATCTTTAATTTTTGGGAGGGTGGTTGTCTTCACGAGAGTACTTGGCCCCTCAATCTGATGTTCAGGTGAAGCTCTAGAGTAACCGTAATTGTAAATTTGGCTAGCTCTCTGATTCTGTGTTTCATCTCCAGTGATCGGCGCTTATCAGACAGGGTCATTTCCCTCTGCTTGTTGATTGATTTACTTAGTGTATTTTTTTATTTTTTAGGTGCCAGAGTGTTATCATTGAGACTTTAATAAACACCATTGTAAAATTTACTGATAAAAATTATTAGCCATTGTGGCTACATCTGGCCCTTGTCGTCAATCTAGACAATTGTTAGGACTTCCCCCACCCACTGTGGAGGATTCGCTAAGCTCTAGTGAACCAGATTCCCCATCTTCGGGAAATCAGTCTCCAAGATCTCACGCAGAATTTATTTGGAAATACAACAATTCAAGCTTACTGGAGGATTTATTTACTAAAGGATTTCTTCCTCCATACAATCCTCTGATCACGAATCTGTTGGGCCCACTCTTGGTTCTTGTTGCATCTGTACCTCCTTTTTCTTCAGTTGGAACACTTCCACCCATCCGGTCGATGACTAATTAGTCGTGGGATTTTTTGGACACTTATGGTTCCCCACCACTTCTCTAGTCGATGGTCAATACCACACCTTTGATGGGGAACCCTGCTATCCCATTTGTCCCAGGTTCAAACCCTATGGTGACACCCTCCATGAGTGGAACCTAGTCTATTCCAGGTTCCGCCCCTTTACTGTCAAACTCTGTACCTTCGACAAGTGCTACATATAGCGCTCCTTATAATTCTCAATATAGCACAGTTAGCGTAGGTCCCTTTAACCAACAATATGGTTGGCATCCATTGTATAGTTCTAACCCCAAAATTCAAGTATCTGGGGGCACTCCCAATATGCATATACCGGCTGTGAGCATAACAGTTCCCCATCTATTTTCAAGCATGCATGGTCATTCATTGATTGACATGAACACTCCTTATGCTAGTCAAGGACTTATGGTTAGTTCTATGGCGAGCGAGAATCCTCAAGGAGGTCCCAATCAATCCATGGGGGCACCCTACTCACAACCTCAAATGAGTCAAGGGGGCACTGCTTATCATGGGGGCACTTCTATCCCCCAACCTGACAATTCCTATGGAAATCCACATTACAATACCATACCCCAAGGCACCTACTATACCACGCAACTCATGTGCAATATTGGGAACAACATGATGGGAGGACCGCAAGTATCCTCAAGTCATACGTCATCACCTTGGTCTGATTCGGGGCATCACACACTCTGCCTTTCTTGGCAACGCTTGATATCCCAAACTTGTACAACTTACAAATGACCCCATCTATCATAACTTACTCTGGCCACCAATCCCGCATAAAATGTCAACAGACATCCCTAAGTTCAAAGGCAAACAAGGGGGGCATCCGGGTACACACATCACCACTTATCATCTATGTTGTGTTTCTAACTCCATGGTGGATGATAGTATCCGGTTATATCTTTTTCCCCATACCCTTACTGGAAATGCAGCCAAGTGGTACATTGAGTTACCACGTGTGTTAGTCAATACATTTGACGCTCTAGCGATGGAATTCTTAAAGCACTTCCAACTACCCATCCACTATGAAACTAGGACAAAACTCCTCACTTCATTACGTTAGGATACCACCACCCAAATCTCTAATCATATACATGAATGGATATGTAGGTAGAGGTTAGTCAAATCTCCCCTCCTAGACTATCTCTTAACGGATTGGTTCTACAAGTATCTACTCCCCCAAATCGCTAAGGATGTCACCTTAGGTGGTGCGGTCATAGAACACCAATCCATTTGTCATGTCTGAAACTTAGATCTGATATATTTGTAGTTTGACACTCTATACGATATAATTCCCAATGCCACTTGCAACTCCAATGCTCCCACTACTTAGCAACCGAGAGCGCACGTCGATGGGATTATCGCCGCAACGTAAAGGCTACTATAAAACAACTCAACAATCACATTGCCCAGATGTCAGTGGACCCATCTACCAAATCGACTGCTCTTCCTACCATCGCGATCAACCCTGTGCAATATACACAAAAACTCGGTGGTAAGAGTTATCTTTATTAGGTGCTGGTTTTATAACATACGTCTGAATCTACATAAATGTGTTTTCTTTGTCGAGTCTAGATGCTTACATGGAATCATTATCTCCAAGTACGGGATTAGGGTTGATCCCGATAAGGTAAAGGCAATTACTCAATTTCCTAAACCACAATCCATTTTGCAACTCCAATGTATGCAAGGGAAAGAAAACGTTTTACAATGGTTCATTGTAAACTATGCTGAGTTGACGAAAGGATTTACGCACCTACTCAAGAAGGGAGTGTCGTATCTGTGGGATGATCAAACTCAATGATCATTTGATACCTTGAAAAGGGCACTTATATCAGCCCCACTCAATGCTCCCAATTATGGACGCGACTTTCTTCTATACCTGGTAGCCTCGCCATCCTCTCTAGGAATGGGCTTGGTTCAAACTCATGATGACTGGAGTGAACATGTGATATATTATCTTTCGAAAGGCCTGGCTAGGCTAGAAATTAGATATTCACATGTGGAAAAGCTATCATTGGCAGTCATCTTTGCTGTCAACCTCTTTCGACATTACATACTAATGTGACAGACTACTATCATCACCTTGGAGAATCCCATGAGACACATTTTGTCTCATCAAGTAATTGGAGGGAAATATTCAAAATGGATCATGATACTCCAACAATTTGATTTGGTTTTCACTGCCGCCAAGGTGAAAAATTCCCTAGCCCTCGCCGAAATTTTGTCAGATCTTCCCATTAGCAATCCTAATGAGATAGCCCATGATCCTCTTCTAGATGAAGCTATTTATCTTATAGACACTACTGACCCTTGGAATGGTGACATTCTTGTCTACCTCCAAGTGCAACGGTTCTGCCCCAAGCTATCGTCAAGTGACTGTCGTCGCATCTGCCACTAAGCGCGACACTATTTAGTGCTTAACGATACGTTATATCGTCATGGTGTGGATACAATTCTTTGACGTTGGCTCACTCATGAAGAGGTATAACACGTTTTAAATGACTGCCATGCTAGTGCATGTGGTAGTCATCTTTTTGGCATATCTACTGCACAGAAAATTTTGCACATAGGCTGCTACTCGTCGACCTTGTTCAAAGATTGTATCAATGTTATTCGATAATGCCATCCTTGTCAAGTGTTTACAAAGAAAATGTGTGTTCCCCCAGCCCTACTGCACCTGGTTATCTCCATCAACCCCTTTGCCAAATGGGGGATAAACTTCATAACTTGCAACCCTATTTCCTCTCCTGGACACAACTATATTATTGTAGTTGTCGACTATTTCACGAAATGGGCCGAAGCCCTTCCCACCTTCCGAGCTGATGGGGAAACCGTGGCACTATTCCTATTCATTCAGGTCATCTGTTGCTTCGGTGTACCCCACACGATCGTTACAGGCCATGGGTCTCATTTTCAGAATCACATGATGTCTGACTTAACATCGCTACTAGGTTTTCGTCAGGATCAATCATCCTCCTATTGCCCCCAAGCTAATGGTCAAGTAGAGGACATCAATGGCATCTTAAAAACCATGATCTGTAGGTTAGTATGGAATCATAAAACCCACTGGCATTGAATGTTATATCCTATGCTATGGGCATACAGAACTTCAGTTAAGACTGCTACAGGCTTCACACCTTTTCAACTAGCCTATGGCCTAGAAGCATTTTTACTAATCGAGTGTCATATTCTGTCCTTAAAAATCATCATTGAACTCTTGCCCGACACTAATACAAAAGAGGAGCCCCTACTATACCTAAATAAATTGGATGAAACCCATCAAGATGCTGAATTGGCACTCGAGGCCCACAAGCGCTGGGTGAAAGCCCAGTATGACAAAAAGGTCAAGCCTCATTCTTACCAAGAGAGAGATCTTGTTTTACTATACGATCAAAAACATGACCTCTTGGGGGCGGGAATGCTTCAACCCTTATGGCTCGGTCCATATGTCATAAAAAAAGCCCTCTCAAAAGTAGCATATGAACTTCAGGACTGGGAAGGAGTCCCACTTGCTGAGCCCCGAAATGCGCTCTATCTAAAAAAGTATCATGCCTAGTACTACACTAGGCATGTGCTTTGTAATTTTATGTATTTATAAGTTTTGCTTCTTTTTTTATGTGATTGGATTATTTGGTATTTATTGAAGTATTTGTCTCATACATCTTTCTCGCAATGTAGATGCCTTAATTACCCCTAGTATACATAGGATACGCGGATGGTGCTAGTCATCACACAAGGCACATTGCATCAGCTGCTTAGGTCATTTACACACCTGAGTTGGAACTATTTTGTTATGGGGGAGTTCTTCTTGGTACTACCGCCAACAATATTGCTGAGTACATGTTCGTAATTTAACTTCTTACTGAAGCGTCATCAAGGGACATCTCCAATCTAGTGGTCAGGTTAGACTCTTAGCTTGTTGTTATGCAATTGACAAATTGTTATCACATTCGTAATCCAACCTTGTTACATCATTATTTAAGGGTACAACTCTTGGAATGTCAATTTGAAGTTATCACATATGAGCACATTCCTAGAGAATTTAATACAGTTGTTGATTCATTGGCAAACTATGTGTTAGATTGGCATCTGTCTCATTCACTATAGATACATGTATGAAAATTAAATATTTACAGAGTTAAAAATTTACAAAAACACTTAAAAAACATTTACATCATAAAATACCAAAATATATGTAGACATATATATATATATATATATATATATATATATATATATATATATATATATATATATATATATATATATCAAATCCACTCTTTTACATCAAAATATTCCAAAACTTGGGTGTTTTAAGTACAAAATGGCTACTAAGTCTAGCTATAAACACCTGCTATCTACGCCAAAGTGCCTGCTAATAAAGCCTACTGCTCCTAAAATGATAACACTACTCTAGCTATCCTCCGAAGAGGAACCAGAAACCACTTAGGCACACTGACTGTGTGTTGCTGCATATGAGCGAGGATCTCTCTCATAGGAAGGTGGGGCACACCCATGCTCAAGCCCTTCGGGTTCCTCAGAACCTCGTGAATATTGTCAGCATCACACCCCCCCCCCCACAAGTAGGTAGTTGGCCTCCCCGCCTCATATGGAGAGGTTCACCTGTAGGTCATACTAGTGCCACATCTGTGTGAAGTAAAAAGCTTCATGTCAGTACTTGTTCACCCATAAAATCAACAAAAACATAACATAAATATTCAAAAGCTTAAAAATAGTTTAATTACTCTAAAAAATCATTCTTACCTTGAGGACCCCTGTTAGTCCTAGGAGTCTGCATCAAGTCAGGGTCGCCAGTGAAGTCCATGCCCTCATAGGTGTAGTCATTAATCATCACAATCTAGCCACGAAGCCACTCGAAGAACTCTTCCTTGAAGAAGTGTCAGATAGGTCCTCCTCCTATGCGAGGATCAAGTGATTCCCATCACCCCTGTCTCGGCTCCCTCGGATCAAAGGGACCTAAGCTCATCCTCAACGCATAACATGTACTGTCTCAAGTATGAATGAGATAATGAGAGTGCCATACACAAAACTTTGTTGGGTTCGAGTCTTGCATGCGGTCAATTCCGCCTTCAACTGGTGAAGCACTGCTTCACACCAATTGAACATCTGAGGCTGGACACAATTAACTGCAAGCAATAGTTGGGCCTTTTTTGCAACATGGGGACTCTTTCACCCCGCCAAATGCACAATCAATCATAAAATGGCCCTCATAGATCTGGATCTAATCCTCTCTATGGGGACTTTTCTGTCGACGAGTCCACTCTTAGGGATATAGTAAGATTGAACCAGCTCTAGGGTGGATCGAGGATCAGTCCTACCCCCGGTCAGGTTTTATTATGCTCCTTGGCATGAAAAACTAGTAAAAAAGTAAATATTATCGCGGTCAATGGCCAACTCATGATCTACAATCCTGAACACCTGCTCATGTTCATCCCAGCACTGGATAATCCATCTCATCAAGTCCTCCCGCACTTTTGTCAAGTCCAACTTCACATACTTCATTAAACCACAACGACACAATGCAAGTATGCATGCTGGATCATTTTGCATCAGTAATTCCTATCTGTCATGGGCCCATTCTCTCCATAGGCTAGTCATAATGGCTCGGAACCTGTGCAAAACAACCCAAAAATTAGCAAAATGGGCCAAAAAATCTTCTAAAATCAATGCCTGGGGTTTTAAAATGTGCTCTAATACTTTAACACTCCCCCTAGTGGTACAAAAGGAGGATTAATTCCCTCCAGCAGGTCGCAAAGGGCATTTAACTCTCCCTACAGGCCTACTAGAGGGCGTTAGTGTGCAAATACTGATTTAGGGCTCCCCAGATCTGCAAAAATCCACCCCAGAAACTAATAAAAAAGGTTAAGTAAAGAAAATATTAAGGTTTTGGCATCTACTTGGGACTGACGGCACATTGAATGGTTGCCCGCATCTCCCGCAATCGTCCATGGAAAATCTGCTCCTCTTTGGCTCTAAAACACTCTCACAGCTCTCAAAGAGTGAAAATGGCGAATGTGAAATCTCAAGAGCTCTCTTGTATTTATTTTGTAGATATGAGTTATCTTAATTGAAGTCGTTAAAGAGGAATTAGTCCATTCCTCATGATTTTTATCATGCATGACCCCATATTGACAAAAATTGTTGCTTTTATTTTTGCTTTTTTGATGAAAGCACTTTCAAGAATGAATGGCAGCAATCGCCACATGCAATTCTTAATGAGCGCTTTCTTTTATGGGATATTTTCTCATTCTTAAATCAAAAAATCCCTGAGTTTTCATCATTGGGCTCATTAAACAACTACAACGACAGTTTGAGCAACTCTTTTTCGCTCTTTTTCTAGCTCATTAAACTGAAAAAGATCATTTGAGCATTCTTTTTAAGCACTTTTTTCTCACTCATAAAACTGAAAAAATCCTGAGTTTTTTCTTCAGGCTCATTAAAGACTTATAAATATGATCCAAGCATTCTTTTAGGTAATTTTCTCACTCGTTAAATTGAAAAATCTCGAGTTTTTGTCACCGGGCTCGTTAAAAATCTACGGTAACAGCAAGAGCACTTGCTTTTTTGGCATCATTTCTCACTCTTAAATCAAAAAATCCCTGAGTTTTTCCCTTCTTCCAGATCGTTAAATCTACGAAGAAGGAGTGAGCAGTTCTTTTACCTCTTTTTCCTTTCTCACTAAACTGAAAAAGATACTTTGAGTTTTCTTCATTTGACTCGTTAAAATTCGATGAAGGTATTGAGTTTGTCATCGCGTGACTCATTAAAAATTCACGACGAATATCGAGTTTAGTCCATCTCCTCATACTCGTAACAAAATGAGGTCAACATCTATTGAGCATAGGTTTCTCTTTATCCAAACTCAATATATTAACTCACGGAAAGGTAACCGATCTGGGTATACTATTAAACCTTTGTCGCACTCGATTAACAACTATGACAAAGGGACAACCATGGAGTCATTCTTTATGATCTTTTTAGACTCTCTAAATATGAAAATACCATTGAGTTATCTCATCTGGACTCATGAAATTACATAGAAGTGAAGTAGGGTTGCTCTTTTTACAATCCTTTTCAAACTCTTAATACATGAAAATATTGACGAGTTTGCCTGTGTGGACTCATTAAACTAATCAGATAGGGCATAGAGTCACTCTTTTTGTGGTCCTTTTCAGACTCTTAAAATATGAAAAGATCGATGAGCTTACCCATCTGGACTCACTAAACTAATCAGATGGGAAAATTGGATAATACAACTGTGTTCAGTATTTAAAGTGTGTTTTGGCAACAGTCGTTCCCTTGAACATGGCACTCCCTCAGATAAACCTTCCTTGTGACAGCCTCTCAATATGAATCTTACCATCCTATGAGTTTAGCCTATATACCTCGATGTTCTTGCATCTCTATATCCTAACACTCTTCGGTGTTCATGAGTCTAGTGTTGCATGGTTAAAACCATTGTCGTGCCTTCTATTGTTCAAGGGAAAACCTTTTTTATTTTGTTTCCTCCATCAACCCATCAAGAATATTCTTTCATCATGCACTCTATCGTTTTGACTAAGTTCTCAAAGATTCCTAAAAAACAAATCATCCTTGTCTCATTTCGTGTCGATTGATGTAGGACACATTATTGCCTACCTTTCGACAGGTCTCTTCTTATCGACTTCAACACTCTATCTAGGAAGATGATCCACAAACACTTCAGTGCCTCGGTACTTGCAGACATCAGTGGAAGGTTACCTTTTGTTTCGTTAGGGGTTCTCATTATTGGCCCTTGGTTAAATGATTTTACGAGTGTTAGATGTAAAAACATTTTTCACACTCGCTAGATTGTACTATGCATCTTGGATACCATCACCATTATTGGTGGCCTTCCTTGCGTTTGTTAACAGTCTCCATTATTCACTAGTAATTAGACGATTTCATGCATGTTCGACATCAACACATATATTCAAATGTATCGATCTATGTTGTTCAATGAAACAAAAATCAAAACCTTGGGTAGAGGCTTGCATCACTCAGCCTTATTTCCTCTCCCAATTTGTGTATATTTTTGTTTGGAGACAACTCATCAGAATGATCGTATTATGACATTGGTTCTGCATTGTGCTTATCGATGGTCAACATTGTCATATCTATTTTATGAGAAAATCACTCTGACATAGCTATTGAGCATGGGAATACTCGACTCAGGACATGATTTTAGTTGTTTTATATATATGTGTTGTATTAGGTTTCCCATACTGCTCGAAGCTTTGATCCTCTCTCTCTTTTTGTCAAGAAGGAACAGAAAAATTAATTAAATTATTTCGGCCATCGTCGTAGCCTCTGATCTCACACTTTAGGGGGCATCTGTTATATAGTAAAATCACCTCCTCATCATCTCAGAGGGGAAAAACATGATGTCTGAAGTAATGACCAAGTTCGCAAGCCTTGTTTCCAAGCTAACACCACCTATACACTAGCAACCTAATTTATAAAGCTTCTCAATAATCCTAAGGGTGCATTAGTGACCCAGGTAACTCTACTTGTTCCCTCAGGAACAACGTTAGTAAACCCTAATGAGGATCTAAGGGTCAAAGGAGCGGATTGACTAAGAAATACCCTATATTCTCTCCTAAATCAACTCAGACAAGAAAGGAAACATCAAAGTTCAACCTAGTTGGGGAATTACTAATCATAATGGCATATGCAAATGGGAAAAAGCTTAGAAGAATGGCAACATCATTGCTTTTACCTAAGGAAACTCATGGAGAAACTTGGAAACCCTAACCTTGCATGCTACATAAGTAGAGCTAGGGATATTGTGAAAGGGGATCAAATCATTTGAAAGGATTGCTTACTTGATTGTCGAGCAGAGTCTCAAACTTAAGCATAAGAAGTTAATAAGGAGGGAGAGAGAGAGAGAGGAGCTGGAGGTGTAAGGGAAGGTTGATGCAACCGATGGTTGTAATCACTCTTTCAACATTAATATAGAATTGTAGTTGCACTTTCCACTCCATGATGTTCGTACTATAATTCATTTATATGTTTATTCAATGTCTTTTAGCATGAGTAGCTTAGTTATGTGCAACTAGATGTCTTTTGTATATTCATGCATTGATTATCAAGGTTTTATGTTGTGATTACGCTTGTCTTTTCTATGTGCAGGACTTGATCTAGAGCCGGCTCAGGGGACTTCCGCCTAGCTACATTGTGCTCTCGAGAAACTCCACACGAAGGCTTGAGGTAATGAATCCATCTTTCTTTGATAGTTAGCTGTTGAATATGTACATACATGTATCTTTGTGATAGCTACAGATAGTCTTATAGTCTGCCAAGGTTCCCAGGAAGACCCTTGAGGGTTCCTTCATCTTCCATACATCGTGCATTAATCCCTATAGCACATGTACGAAGTTTAAAGGTCATTGAGAAGTCAAATAGTCATGAGGGTAGTTTAGGAGTCACAAGGGATATGAATGATCACCCCATTTGTTATATATACACCCTCATTGCTCATGTAAAGGAATTTTCACCTTGGCTTCTCCTACCAGGCATTTGAGAGGAAGATAGTTATTTTGGAGGGGCGAGTGATTGCTCTAATGCTCCACTATTGGGGCTAGTGGTGTTCACTATCTTGATGTATCTTGGAACTTTTAATAAATTCAAAACCTCATTGAGCCAGCATGCTTTCATGCATATGTCATGAATATTGTAAGGCCATTCTTTGAATGTTTGGGATGTATGTTGTTTTCGTTTGTACTAAGAAAATTGAACTATTTTGGTGGATTTTGTACTTATCTTGTTGAAGGTGCGTTGTATTTGATTTAACAATAATTTCTTCATGATGAACTATTTTGTTGATAGATCAATGATTCATTCATATTTTTATGCTCGTGTACCTTTTCTAGATTAGTAATATTAATTTTCTTTAAAGGACCCACTTTTCTCTTCCCTTTTGGTAGAATCACCTTGATACTTTCTAGAGCTAAAAGTTTCACAAGGAATACTTTTGTGTCGAAATTTGTAGCCAGGGAAAATATACAAGGATATATGGTTGTTGAGTCGATACTTCGGATGGGGCTGCTACTCAAATGGTGTGAGGTCTAATTGGGACTTCACATCGGGGAGACCCCTTTGGTTGACATATTTCCAACAATGTCAATAACTCCTCAAAAGTATGTTGTAAGTGATCTAGATGATCATCATCGATTTTGAAAATATTGTTTTATCATCTAAATAGATGACCATAGATGTTTCATTCTGTCCAAAGAAATCTATGTCCATGGCCCTTTGGAAAGTTGCACCAACATTCATTAGGCCAAAGGGAATCTTGACATACATAAATGTACCCCAAGGTGTTATAAAGGATGTTTTATTTTGGTCCTCTGGATGAATAACAATTCAATTATATCCAAAAAATCCATGAATCATTGATAGTGTTGAGGATCCCACCACTTTCTGCAAAATATGATCCATCTTGGTAGGGGATAATTATCCTTTAGGGATGCCCTATTTAAATTCTGAAAGTCCACACATAGTCTAATCTCCCCATTATTTTTTTCTTACTATTACAAGATATTCCACCAATTATTAATACCTTAATGGAATAATGATTTTAGCCTGAAGTAATTTCTTGACTTCCTTTTCAATTAAAGGGATCAAGAGAGTGTTAATTTGTCTAAGCTTTTGTTTATGTGGATTTAGTTCTAATTTTATTGGAATCTTATGCTGGACAATATATTTATTATATGTCCTTAAATATTCATAAGACCGGGAAAAGATATCAAAATACTTTTTGAACATATTTGCATACCTTCGTTGATATTCCTTCAGGATTCCCTTCATTAATTTGATGAATTTAGGTTGCTTCTCTGTACCAATATTATAATATTCATTGTATTATTCCCAACTCTTCTTGGTTAACTTAACTGGGACATCATTTGCAACAAGTAACCTTTCCAAAGGTACAAGGATTTTTTGAATCACATTTCCTTTCAGTTGTACAATTTTGGAATCTACAATTGAATCCTTCCAAGGTAATTCTTCTTCCTAATTCCCACCTTCTCCTTCTTAATCAAATTTGGATGAAGAAAACTCCCCACCAACCTCCATATATCATTTGATATCATCCTCATCCTCAAATACTTGCCAATATTTTACATTAGCTGGTACTAAGGGTTTACATCTAGCTTCAAATTCATACCTCAACTGAGAATTTTGTGGAGGTTTGAAATTGTTGGTTGCTACTGCTAGAGAATCAACCAATATGTTGTTTTATCTAGGTAAAAACTGAATATTGAAAGCTGATTTTTTTTTTTTTTAACAATGTACCAAATTTCATTTTGATATGCTCTTAACCTTGGATGTTTTGTCTGAAATAGACCCTTTATTTGCTTCAAAACTAATTTATAATATCCAAACACTAATAAACAATCAATGTTCAATTTTTTTGCAGTTTGCAATCCAAGAATCAAAGCTTCATACTCTGTAATATTATTCGTTGAATCAAACTCTAGCTTATAAGAAAAGGGGATCATCTCTCCTTTATGGGAAATCAATAGAACTCCTACACCATTTCCTTCTCTAGAGTATGCTCCATCAAAAATTAACTTCCAAATGGAATATTGAACTGCTTCTTGATTTTGAATTGTTGCTGGAATTTCATCTTGTGTATCTTCAACAATTTCATCATCTACTTATAATAAAAAACATGAAATAATATTTCCAAAGGTACAAGGCCTTTTGGAATCACATTTCCTTTCATTTGTATGATTTTTTGATCTGCAATTGAATCCTTCCAAGGTAATTCTTCTTCAGCTTCCTCTTTCTCATTCTCACATTCTCCTTCTTGATCAATTTTTGATGAAGAAAACTCCCCACCAACCTCCATATATCATTTGATATCTTCCTCATCATCAAATACTTGCCAATATTTTACATTATTTGGTATTAAGGGTCTACATCTAACTTCAAATTCGTACCTCAACCGAGAATTCTGTAAAGGTTTGAAAGTGTTGGCTACTACTGCTAGAGAATTAGCCAATATGTTGTTTACTCTAGGTAAAAATTGAATATTGAACACTGAATATTATTTTTTTTAATCAATAATGTCCCAAACTTCAATTCGATGTGCTCTTAACCTTGGATGTTTCATTTGAAATTGACCATTTATTTTCTTGACAACTAATTTATAATATCCAAACACTAATAAACAATCAATATTCAATTTTTTTGCAGTTTGCAGTCCAAGAATCAAAGCTTCATACTCTATAATATTATTTGTTGAATCAAACTCTAGCTTATAAGAAAAAGGGATCATCTATCCTTTAGGGGAAATTGATAGAACGCCTACACCATTTCCCTCTCTAGAGTATGCTCCATCAAAAAACAACTTCCAAATGGAATGTTAAACTGCTTCTTTCTTTTTAAACTATTGCTAGAATTTGAACTTGTGTATCTTCAACAATTTCATCATCTACTTCAAATAAAAAAAAGAAAAATCCTTCTCCTGGCTATAAACTAGGAAGTTATTTGGACTTCCTTGGTAATAGTTTTGACAAACATGGATTCTCTATATAGACTTCTGTCTTCAACACCAAAAATTGGAATTCTAGCATATGTTAAATCCAGCTTGATAGATCCATCTAGCTTCATACCCGATGATCTTGAAAATAGAATCCAAAATCTTGTTGGAACGTCAGAAACAATAACATCCATTACAATACTTCTAAAAATAATTTGTGTCAAGGTGACCACCATATCTTTAATAAAGCCCACACATTCCACTCTTTTAGAATAAAAAGAATAAATTATATGTAATATTTTGTAATCTGCACTCCCAACTGCTCCATAATAGAAAGAGGCATAAGATTACGTGATGCCCCTGAATCCAACATGAAATTATGCAACACAAACTCATGAATCAGAAGAGTGATATAAAATGGTGGGGTTTTGGAATCCCACTCCTCAACATGGGGCCCAAACATGACAACTCACTTTTCCTCCTGCAAATTTACAGTGTCTTGAACAACATTCACTTATGACAATTTTATGAAATTTGCAATCTGCTTTTATAAGTTGGTTACTTTTCTAGTTCAACTAATGGGATGGGAATTTTCACTTTCTCCAATTCCTTTTCAATTTTAAAATAATGATAAAGTTTCTCCACATTTTCTTGTTCTTATTTTTCTCCTTTATTCCTTTGAATCTTTTGTTGAGTTTGAATATTATAGTTTGCTTGTTTTCCTAAACGAAGCTTCACTTGTTGAATTTTTTATTGCTCCCCTTCTTGGACTGGAATAGTCGGAACAGACTCCTTCCCTTTATCATTATTTTTTTTGCATTCTTCTAGGATTTCTCCTCATGTTTATCTTAGGTCCTAGGCCTTTTTCTTGATCTCAAAACATGTTTTTTGTGCAACTCACCTTGCATCAAATCTGCAAACCTGTTGTAGTAAGTACCAATTTCTTCCTCATTCAAAGTGACCTAAGGTTCCAAATCAGCATCATCTTCATATGTTTGGTCTCATCCTTCCTCCTCTGACAAGATAGAATATCAGTTTTCGTGAAACTTCAATGCTTCTTCTAGATTCTTATCTAGTTCATCTTCAATATACAAAGTAGGTTGCACTTGATCCTCTTGTTCCTTTCTCTCCCTCTGTAAAATTTGCAGAGGTGGTCTCCTAAATTGAGGATTGAAACTTTTGTTCAGTGATGTTTGAGTTTTTATTGGTGTTTTTTATTCTCCAACACAAATTTTATCATCTTATTTGACAAATTTTGTATGACCTTATTCATCTCATCCAATTTTTGCTCCTAAGGATCTTTTTGCTAGAATGAAGATCCAACTTCCTCCTTCCCTTTTCTTTTGTCACCATGATCAATTTTGGTCTTTAATTTTCCAGCTACTAATAAATTGGCCTCTATCTCCAGAGAATTTGTTTGATTTTGATCTAAGGTAGGTGACGTCCTTTATCACAAAGTAAAACCAAAGTCAGAGTCAAAGGACGCTACAAAAATTACCTTTGCATCTACAGGTGGGAGTTTGATCTCTGCAGTAAAACTTTTATCAAGTTTATTGAATCTCTTTATAAATTCTACAACCTCCTCACTTGCCTTTATTTTAATGTTATTGAATTTTGTTAGAAAATATCCATGATCCTTCTTTTCTCCCCATATATGTATGAAAGTATTCTCTAACTCCTCCCATGTGTTAATTGAATTGGAATGGAGATTTTTAAACCATTTCCTGGCTTCTCCATCAAGGTACTGCATAAACAATCTCATAACAACATCCAAATATTCCACATTTAATTTTTTTGCAAAAGCATAGAATGTAGCCACATGTTTCATTTTTGTTATTTCATGTTCTCCTATAAAATGAGGTAATAATTTCAAGTAATCTATGGAGTAGAAAACTTTGAATCGTCATGTCTTGATTTGGAGGTGGAGGAAGATTTGTTGTTTGAGATGCATATGAGGCAGGAGGAACTACAGAAATTGGAAGGGGTTGTGAAACTATGGCAATAGCCTTAGATATGGTTGGTATATCAATGTTCTCAATTTCTTCAACTTCTAAAAAATAGGAAATGAAAAGGAGACGAGTTCAATAGATTTTCCTTCTAGTGTAGGTTAAAGAAAAGGAAAATGAGGTGTAGGAAATTCCCCTTCTAAAAATTCCAATATTTTTGGAGCTATTTCAAGGATGTTAGCTTCAATCCTTTCAGAAAAACTAATGGAAGCCCTAGGAGCAGACAAGGAAGGTCTTATGTTTTTTGGAGACTGCATTTCTCTCCAAACTCTTCTTGAAATAAGATTTTCATGATTGGAAAGAATAGGGTTTTCTATTCAGAGGTACCATACCAAGTGTTATCACTCAGAATTTTCTCAAGGTTAAAGAAAGAAATTTCCAAGGTAACCACAAACCAATCTTTTAGGCTTAGGCTCTAGCCAACCTAAGTCTAGAGAGGGCTCTCTATTTATAATTTAACTTTATTTTGGGTGGGATTTTAGGCTAGTTCTTAGTGTTCATGGGATTTTGGTTTTGGTTGGGTGGTGGAATCCTAGGAACAGATGGATAGAGAAAGGCCTTCAAGCCATTGGGCTATGGAGTCAATCAAAGGATGGCTTAACTAGATTAGATCAATCACTAAAGGAAGAGTTCACAGGGTAGGCTAGCAAAGCAAAAGGAAAATCTTCAGGGTCTAATGGATGAGGTAGTCCTAACCAGGGTGAAAGGGCAATGAAGAATCGTTAGACCAGGATCAAGATGAAGAGCAAGAGGAGATCAGTAGAAAAGGGCAACTAAGAATCCTTTACTATGAACCTAGCGGGGAAACAACGGAAGTAAGGGAGCAATTAAGAATTCCCAGACTAAGATAGTTTAGCAAAAAACATTGAGAATGCAAACATTCAAGACAGAGAGATTTTAAAGCTAATTCTAAAATATTATTCCTAGTTCACCATTCATATTTCATAGAAACACATGTGATTATTTATAAACATGAAGAGAAACAATAATAAACATGAGATAGAGAATACTTATTTGATTTCCGCTTTACACAAAAATCCTGTGAAATGTCTTTACCTTTATTCCTTGATCCAGCAAGCCAATCTAGTATTGATTAAAATAGCTTCTTATCTTGAGAAGAAAATGTCTATAGAAATGTATTTGAATCCACCCAAAATACTTCAAATGAAGAAGTATTTATACTAATTCTAAACTGAAATATCTTGAAAAAATATCAAGATTGGTTTTACAAATATCTCAAACTGTTTTACACTAATAGAACTTAAATAAAGGACATTCAAAACTAATGAATCTATTTGGCACTATTTTTATGGATTTATGGTGAAAAATAAGAGAAAGTCGAATTTGATAGCAACTCTTAATTGATGATGAGGCATCCCAGTCACTAACTGCATCCTTTCTTTGTGCATTATGCTCCAACAATTCTGCAAGATTAGGGTCCATTGATACCTTTTTATATCTCAATCCATTAACTATATGTAAAACATGAAAGAGGTTATTGTAGATAAGCATGTTTTTGAGATAAACCTCTCTCAGTTTCCCAAAATTCAGCTCCAATTGTTCACAATATTCTCTGCAAAAAGATGTCAAAAACAAGACTTTGCACAAATTGAAAAATAGGTTGTGAAGACATGCACGTATCTCCCGTTTGGTAATACTTGTGTAAAACGTGAGATAGGTTTTTGTAGATTGGCTTGTTGGGAACAAAAAACTCCTCCAGTATCTCAAAATACATCTTACATTGGTCACAATAGTTTATGAAAAACTATGACTTAAACAGAAAATTTCTGAAGAATGTACCATTTCTGCTCTGATTTCATCTTTTAACCTTAAATTTCTTTTAACTATTTTTCACTTTTACTTTGGATAAACTTCATTTTTTCTGGTGAAAGTGTTTTCATCTCTGTTTAACCCTTACTTCCTCCATGCTTACTTTTACTGTTTGCTTTTACCACTCTATTTTTTCATCTGTCTTCACTTTGACATGAATCTGTATGCTCTGTAACTGTTTTCCCTATTGTTTATCTTCATGCTAGCTAATTTACTTGACTGGGTTTTCAATCTAATACTCTTTAACCCTGATACACTTTGAATGTTCTTTAATATGTCCTTTTACCTTCACTGTATATTTTATGTTTTTTACCGTCTATTTCAACAGTGAATCATTTAATTTCATGTTTCCTCTACTTGTCTTTTAACTGTATGTTTTATTTTCCATCTCCGTTTGAATAGATTTGATAACAGTATCGGAGTAAATAGGTCTTATGACTAGTATTAATACTATTTGTCCAAGGCTGCGGTCTTCTGATCGCCTGTAAAATAAAACAAACTATTAGGAAAACGTTGGGTTGACATGGAGGGTCATTAATAGATTTATCGAGCTTTATAGGTCTATGGAGTGAGTCCAAAGTGATTTCGGGAGGTAAACCATGCTTGAATTGGTGAGCAGAGGCTTCAGGTGGAGCAGAAGGGTTTCATAAGTTTACACAATAGAATGGGCGAAGGGCAAGAAAAGCTGGGTTCTTGGGGTTTGAAATTTAACGGGAAAACTTTTAAAATATAGCACGAACTGAATAGTAGACGGTTTGTCGCGTAGTGGGTGGGTGGTAGGAGGTTTGTTTCACGCAGCTTTTGGGCGCTTGGCAGTATTGAGGGGAGGCCGCCCGATGCCATTCATCAGGCACCACATAGCATTGGGGCCCAACAGGAAACCACCCATATCGAGCGAGTAAAGGTCGTCCTTGGGAGGCTGCTAGATATGAGCATCAACTGTCATATCAAATGGGACTTGATTCTACGGTGATCAGGGCAAGGATTTGACATCAAGTTTAATGGAGGGACCCGATGGGGTTTTAAGAGTGGCGAGATTAATTAATCACAGATTATGGCGAATTAAGGGCATCGGGGGTGATTTTATTGGTGGGGGTTGATTATTAATTAACCGTAGATCGGTTAATTAATATTTTTATTCGGTGGAGGGTTTTGGCTCTTAATTAGCCACTAGTCGACTTAATTAACCCATTAATAATTCATTAATAGATTTTATGTTTCAAACTTCGGGGCGGAATATTAATATAGGGGTTTTATTTATAATTATATATAGGAAGGGTTATATTACTTTTTTTGGGATTTTAATATATAAAGTTAAAGTTAATATGAATTGAAAGCGGAAAATAACTTAGTGCCAAGTTAAATGTGTATTTATAATTTATTTTCTTTTATAAACACATTATAACTTAGGCTTAGTGTTATTTTTGTGGGTTTCTTCGGAAAAGGGGTTTGCTTGGGGGAATGGCTTTTCCTTAGGAGAAAATGGTGTTTTACCTTAGGAAAAGGGATTTGTTAGGGAAAATGAGGTGAAGTGAAGAAGGGTAATGATTACAAGGGGAATTTTAGTACTTAGGACCTATAAGTTATTGGGCCAAAGGTCCAGTCCCTCCAGAAGTCAGAGAAATGCTTTGAGCCCTTTTAACTTAAGATTTTAGGTACTTTAAGACTTTCCTTGGAAATTAGTTAAGTAAAAAAATATAATGAATGAGGGAGGTTAACCAATTGACTTTGCGTACTTTGGTAAATGCTCAATTTTCATCCATACTTAGAAATTTGATGATGAAGGTGAATAATATGATCTTATCTAATCAATCATCACAATTCTGCAGCCATTCAACTACTTACCCATCTACTCATCCTACCATTTTTTCTTCTCTTTATTAGGGTGCACTTAAGCTGGAAAACCCTTATCAAAACCTTTTTCTTTTCATTTACAAAATTAATCTATCTAAGTCTAACCTTATTACATCCAAGGGCTCAGATTAAATAGTTGAGCTCCTTTTATTCACTCTACCTATCTACTTATCTGCCAAGATTAAACAGTTTGGTCAGATTTTATTCTCTATCTCTAAGCATAAAATTGAAAACATGAAATAGCCAAGTTTAAACATTTTGACTATCATGGATTTGTGGCATAGGTTACAAACTGCACACAATCATTATTGTGCATAAAAAGTAAATAGTAGTGGCATTTTGACTTGCACACTTTCATGGTCTTTTTGCTTTTGGGATTCATATTCTTTCATTTTTTTGACCTTCTCTTATTCCTTTTGTCCTTTGATTTATCTTTTAGGACATACCCTCTTTACATTTTTTTATTCTTATAATATGGAAAACATTTGCAGAAAGCAAAGGTATGTACATATTACAGGTTTATTCTCAATCATTCAAAAATTATGACTCCTATTGTAATAGGAACCTAACACCAAGTGTTAGGTCTTTTTGGAGTCAAAATTGATGATAATAACTCCCTCTTGATTAGTGAATTTAGCCAAAACACTTATTTTTTTCTTTCCATACAAAGAAATTATTTAGATAAAAACCCATGGAAAAATCACTGTGTTCTCTATTCCCTAACAACAATGCCAAAAGTTGTTGTAAACCTAGGGAAAAACTTTGGCTGAAAGCAGGCCAGTGCCTAGGACATCTATTCAAAAGAAGTAAAAACATTTTCTTTTATGGCTCTAAACATCATTTCCCAGAGATATTTCTTTAAAATGTAAAGTAATTTCTATTCTTGGAGAAAATTACAAAACCCTTCAAGATGGCCAAGATGTTTGTGGATACATCTTACTGAAGTTTTAGTATGGCAGAAAAGAATATTGAAGAAAATAATTTAATGTAGAGTGGTGATATAGAATCTGTTACACAAAACCTTAGTTGAATTGATGAAATGCAAGAAGCTGAACTGATGAAAAATGTGCAGTGCATTTTAGGGTTTCTTTACATAAAAAATCTACATATGCTTTATTTTATTAACACAACATAAATAAATCTAGTAATAAAAAGCAACTAGTAGCTTCATTACACATTTTTCTATAGAAGAATGAACATAAATAATGACTTACAGAGATAAAGAAAATGTGTTATACCCAATCAAACATGGAATCATATGAAGAAAATTATTGATTCTCCAAGAATATTTGCACATTACATAGCAAAATTCGATCTCCAGGTCGACATTCAGAACACCAAAATTGGTCCCTCAGCATTCTTTTAAAGAAATTTTACATTGAGGGGAAGTTATGAAAATTATTAACTATCATAACTACCTTTTAAAACTACTCATTTATCTTAAAACATTTAATGGCTAAAATACTTCTTTACTTTTTCAAAATTACAAAATACAACTTTTTTTTCAAATTTTCCAAAAATAGGCTATTTAGAAATTTTGGACTCATGTGATCTAGATACTTCTGGCTCACTTGCTAAACTTTTAGGCTCAATTAATCGAACATTTGGTGGTATGACAATGTTTCGACACTTCTTCAAAAGTGTTATATCAGGAACTAGGCACTAAAGCATTCTATTATAGGTCATCCATAAATTTGTTAACTTGGTGTAGCTTCGTTTGTGAGTGAACAAAGTCTTAACTAACCGAAACACCTAGAAATCCCTTTGTAGGTAGTTAATAATGGTTGATCCCTTTAACATTCTAGTGTTTTCATGTAAGGCACTTATCTTGCTTTTAGCTTCCACCAACAGTCTTTCATAATACTCCCTGGAGAGAAGGTCCCCTTGTTTATCCCAACATCTTCGTAGCCCTACTCTAATCCTTTTGTCAAAATTATAGTTAAAATATGCCATTGATTCTCTGACTTCCTCTAATATTCTCTCTCCCTACTTTCTATACATGTTTCTCTCTCCCATTTTGTTTATCTTTAATACCAATGTTTTCCCATCTGAAATGTCCACTTCCCTAATCTTTTGGGATGAATTGGCATTTAAGTAATTGATGATATTTCTTTCGAGTTGTGCACCCTCCTATACTTTATCTTTATTTGTATGGATAATCACTTCAGAGGCCTTAATCATTTCTTTTTCTTCATCTATAACAATCATGTGATCCCAAAGAGCTCTAATTTCTTGGCTATGTTTCCCAATATAATTCTCCTTACTTGGATCAAGGACATGTTTCCTTTAAGCTTCTTTTCTGATTCCCTGACCTCATCACATGTTGATTGATATTTTGTATTATTCTAATTTTCAGTCTCTCTTGTGATATTTAATTTCATCTCCTTGTGTTTTAGCTTCTCCTTAGATTCATCTAGATATTTCTACAACTTTTTAAACTCACTTTATGATATTTTCAACCTTTTCATGGTCTTGATTAACTTGTGAGTTGGTTCCTCTAAATTAGGCTATACCAAAACTGTCCAAACATGTTTTACTATCTTCTACAATAGTTCAACATTTTACTATTTGAGGGCTACAACTTCTTTGTTTCTCTCCAATAATTCATTGTTTAGGATCTCCTTCTCCTTTTCTACCAGAGCCAATTTTGGAGTCTGTACATGTTCTGTTGTAGGCATTTTCAATTTCCTCCTCAAAGATCATTTTTTTTATTCTGCACCCTGAATTAAAGCTTGGATAATTGTCTTATATTCTAGATTCACCCCAAGCTTGATAATCACTTTCTTATACTCTTAATTTTGAGTATGAAGAGCTCTATAATTTTCCTTTTAAAGTTTCAGCCTAAGTTACCAGAAAACGGATACGGGAACGGATACGGGTACAGGGTTTGAAACAGATACGGAAAATTTTCAAAAAATCTAGATACGATACGGCAGGAAACGACACATAATAAATAAATAAATAAATAAATAAATATATATATATATATATATATATATATATATATATTAAAAATAAAAAATTTATATTACCATTCATATTTCAGAATCTAGATTATATGTATCATCTATGATCTATCATGATTCATGATTCATCATCATCAATTCAAGTTTCAACATATGCCATATTGAAGCAAGACCTTGGAGAGATGCTTGACCTATATTAGAATAGTCTTAGGGAGATCTTCTTGCTTTAGTAATTCCAGGGTCATCAAGTCACCTGGTTCGGGTTAGTGACAACCTTGGAATTTGGAAAAAAAAAATCATCTTACAAAAAATGGTGGATAAAATTCGCCATTAAATTTGACACACATATATATATATATCCCCCAGAGGAACCCAGCGGCCAGCCTGACACGTAGCTATTAGTAAACCTATGGGTCTACAGTGTGTCGTCTCATTAAAACCTTGCAACCTTGCATCTCTCAGTTTTTTTCAGCACTCATATTTTGATCATCAATTAAGCTGCCCCATATATATATATATATATATATATATATATATATATATATATATATATAAACCAGCTAAATTACATAATTTTTTATAATAAATTTTATATTTATTTTATTTATATATATAAAATATTATATAAATTTATATTGATATATGAAATTGAAAGTAATAATAATAAATATTAGGTTTATATAATGCTAATTAACATAGCCGAGTATTTAGTTGATTATGGTTAAAGTAATGTGTTGGCAATATCGACAAGTTACACGAACTCAGTTACCTTCTGTTGTGGGGGCAACCCGTAGTTCGTAAGATAGAACAATGAAGGATTGTGTGAATGAATAACGACGTCACTGTCATTTTCGCATAGGGGGTCAAACAACAAAGGTCGTTATACTTGAACACTATATGGGTGTACAACAGTCAATGGAGGCGTCGGACTAGCCCATTTTGGCATGGATGCACAGAGTCTATTTTCAGAGGATCCATAGAATGTTTACAAGTTGATCCAGAGGCTTCAGAATAATGCTGGCCCGTCCTCTATTCCCTCATAACCCTTGTGCCTCCTGCGTTGAAAATGAACCCTATCTAAGTGCTCGATTTGCAGATTTATGCCGGAATTCAAAGTCATCATCAAATGTGCCTTGGAATTTACCGAATTAAAACGAATTTGTTTGGCCTGGTTTGAAGTTTGACAAATTTCGAATTCCAACATTGGAAATTCCACTAGCCTATAGATGATTCCACTCACCGGATTCGACGAACTTTTCACCAAAAATGTTTCACGATTTTTGAAAAACCTTTTAAATTTTCTAAACACTTTTCAAAATTTCCTGAAAACGTTTTCATTTTTTTAAAACTGCAAGTTTTTTCAACAAAAACGCCTCAAAAACGGCTGTGAAAAAAAACTTCCCGTTTCCAGAAAAAAAAAAATGGCACAAAAACGTTTTTCCGGCGTTTCGTACGCGGATCCGGATCCGAAACGGGAAAACGCCGTTTTGGGGTTGGAGGTAGCCGTTTCCGGCAACTTAGGTTTCAGCTAATATGTCACTTTTCCCAGAAGTGCCTCTAACTTACTTGCTTCTAAGGAAGTCTTACTCATGTCATTATAAATCAACTCTCATGTTGGCATATGCAGGTTTATTTTTTCCAGTAGTTGTATATCTTTAGTATTGACAGAAAGATTCACAGTCTTGAAATCCACCCCTGAAGATATGGACTAGGAGAGTGGATGAGTAAAATATAGCTTCAACTAGTTCCTCTCAAGACCCATGGATGAGAGGAGCCTGGTATGGTAGCCAAAGATTGATTGAGCTTCTAATTGTGTCATGACATTACTTTTCACCTTAGAACTATTCTCTTCAATTTGTTGAAAGTTCTCCTTCAAAGTAATCAAGCAGGACAACTCCTCTTCATTGGGGGTTGGAGATCATGGCGCAGACTTTATACCTCCCAATTGTCGTTGGAATCCAACCTTGTTTAAAGGTATCTCTATCAGATGTGAAAATTATGTCTCTCCTCCCTGCGTTTTTCTTTCTTCTTAGTCCACAAATTTTCCCCATCAATATCCATGGTTTCTGAAACACTTCTCTTCAATCCCTTTTTTGTAGGTAGTTTCCACATCCACACCTTCTTGTGACTCCACCATACCATGATTTGCTAACATTTATATTTTTGGTCTTGATTCATGAATATATGGGGCATGTGATATTTCTAGCCTTATTTTAGAAATTATTTGGTAAGGATCATAGATCCATTTCTCCCCCTGCGGAAAATTCATCTCTTGCATCATCCTCTCAATATCTTGTGAAGCTTTCCTACTATTTACAATGAATGGACATACTATTCTAGGAAAACTAAAAAAAAAAAAACAAAACCCTTTCTGTTTGGGACAAAGTGGACTTGGTCCACATTCAAACTCTACTTGATTAATTCTAGTGCAAAAAACCCCATTGGCATGAAAGTGGGAAGCTTAAATGGTGGGATTTCTACACCATACAACCTTATCTCCACATATTCTTCAAATAAATTTTGGTCACCAAACTTAAGGTCTCTTCTCAACTGTAACAAAGATTGGGCCTCTAGAAGAATTCTTGAAGTAGATGTGTTATTTATAATTTGTACACTATTGACATGAAATAAGCAATATATTAGGAGAAACCTTCATTATTTTCTTTGCATCTGAAAATGCCAATCCAATTCACAACAGTCTGTTTCTACTTATTGAAGTCATAATTCTTAGACCTAAGTCCATGAACTAATCCACATGTGCATATAGAAATATGTATACCATTAAAGAGTGTAACCTAAAATATTTAGAAATGTTGAAATTGAGGGCTTGAAAGTTAATAGAATGCTCCCAATAAGTGGGAATATCCAACACAACATTAGGTTACATTATCATATGGAAAAACCCTAGGGTTTGACAATTGATGACTGAAGTATCATCTCTTCCTAGAACACCCATAATCACAAACAAAATTGAATTAACAATCTCAAAAAAAGAAAGCACAATATTGGGAGGAAAAATGAGACTAAACAGTTTGTTTCTATCATCTGCAAAAAGGCTTTGATGAATGGGAAAAATGGATTCATCAGTTAATTTCATATAATTGTCTTACTATGGAAATATAAAGCCCGATGGATTAGTGAGGAGGAGACTTGAAAAATGTTTTAACCCAATGAGTTCATGATGAAAAACCTTTGAGGATACAAATATTAGATAATCCAAAAGATGAATCCCAGGAAATGGTGCACATGAGGGATAATAACAGCACTAAGAATGGATTTTACTACCTAAAGGGAGACTTATAACTCAATTTGACTAACCAATAAACTCTAACGAATGTTCATTAGATTTAAGTGACAAACAGGATCGAAGATATCCATTTCCATGTCCATTAAAGGTATATGAGTGGATGACCCAACTAAAATAACTTTTTTGGCCATTTTAAATTTTATTTTTTGAAGCAAAAGAAGGCAACTCAATGATATTAGTACCTCGAATCTTCAAGATGCAGTTTCTACAATCAAAACTGGAAACCAAAGTAAAAGAAACAAACAAAACAAATGACATGGCTTAAAAAAGGGGTTTATCGAATGATAAAGTGGGAAAAAAAGAGAGTTATGACAATATAGAAAAAAAGGTACGGAGGGATGAGGTGTCAAATGATGTGTCAGATGACGTGGAAGTAGGGAGATGACGTGGAGGGGATAAGGGTGATGTGGATTCATGATGAGGTGGAATGGTTGGCTCACTTGCTTAGGGTCGCTTGTTGCCAATGATAGGATCCATGGAACCCACTTACCACCCTCAGGGGCACCTTGGATGGTGAACAATTTTACTTTGGAGTGGTGTCAGGGTAGATTAGAGACGCCAATCTCCCCAATGCCCATTTCTCGAAACTACCCCTCGTGGGCAGTAACTTCCATAATGCTTATTCACTTTGTGTCATCTGGGTTTGTTCTACGTGCAACTTGATTAGACTTGTGGTGGTGTGCTTTGAAGATTGCACACTTTTTAATTTCTCAACCACTTTATGTATATGCGAGATGGCCTGCCCTTTTAAATACACATAAATATTCACAACGACTTCGAGCTTGTAATTGGGCTTACAACAAAATGTAAAAGCTTTAAAAAGGATGAATATAAAGAATCCCACATTTCATGCTTCCGTTTTTCCTTTTCTTTTCTCTTTTTTCTTTTGATATATATATATATATATATATATATATATATATATATATATATATATATATATATATGTATATATATATATATATATATATATATATATATATATATATATATATATATATATATATATATATATATATATATATATATATATTCTTTTCTTAAATAATACAAAGATGGAATAGTTACAATAGATTCCATGGATGAATAATATGAATCAATTATGAAGAATGATGTATGGGATATTGATCCGATACCTAAAGGAAATTTTGTCGTGACTTCGAAATGGCTATACAAAATCAAACATGGAGTTTATGGAAGAATTGAGAGGTATAAAGCAAGGTTATGTTGTCATTGCTACAACAACCTTCAAAATATTGGCTTACATCCAAATTTCAGAGCCTACTTTCACTTTGCATGTTGTTGCTACAAGTATTAAGAGTCATTACATGTGTTTTCTCTAAGTGTTATTGTCCCTTTTTGAAGAAAATCAAAATGTCATCTTTTAGCATGGAAAGCATCACACATCGCACAAATGTAGTTTTGGTTTGTTTCAAGGGATTATCTTTATGTTAATGGTTCATTCTTATCATGTAGATACGCATCACACTAATTTCCAAAGTTTCAAGCACTGGTGTACAATTTTCATCATTATTCTTGTAAAATGTACCTGTAGTTTCACACTTGGGGAAAGTCATTGCAATGTCGTCGCATTGAGGGAAGTGTGTTGTCCATGTGTTCTGAGTGATAAATGTTGCATCATAAACTATTCTAAGTGTGTGATCATAATTTAGTTTCATTATTGTTCACTTTGGTCTCATTGATCCCACACTTAGCCAAATTTGGAAAACTTCCCAACCAAACAACCCGACATCACTCAACCTTCCTGAACTACGCACTATGCAGTCTTAGTCCTCAAGGCTCAACCTTGCCACTTCACACTACACAATGCATAGCCTTCTATAATTGTGTATCGTGTAGTCTCAATGCTCAATATTGAACCTTGAGGTCCAAAATTGTGTAATCCCTGCCTTGAGTCTATATTCTCTATGCATTGCACAGTCTTAAGCAACAAGCCTCATCCTTGGGCCCATTAACTATGCAACTACACAATCCCTTAGCCTCTAGCCCTCTGGAACTTTGTAGTGGGAAGCCTCAAGCCCTAAGCCTAACTGCTTGAACCCGTTAACTTCACATTTTCCTTGCTCTGGCTAGCTTGAACTGCACACTGTGTAGTCTCAAGGCTCAGTGCTAGCCCTTGATCTCGTCAACTACACAACTGCACAATCCTTGAGCCTGTGTCTCATTCTACCACCCGGTTCTAGCTCAGTTAATGGATTATCATGAAGCATGTTAGACTAGGGATTTATCGAACTGATGTCATCTTGTCATGAGTGGATTTTAGTTGCATGTATCATTTTATGTCATGATAGGATGATGATGAAGGATATGAAGAAGGATACCTTGCTAGAATACACCTTTGTAGCTGCAAGGACATGATGATCAATCAAGAGAAGATAAAGGGACACAATATTATGACAGTAGCTAGAAGTCAATATTACATTGAAGACTCCTTATCTTCAAGCCTGATGGAGGAATAAAAGAACATGCACCATATTTCAAGAAGACTCAAAGATAGCAACAAAAAGAATGACTTGACATTACCACATCATCATGCATTCCATGTCATCAATGTCTTATCAAATCTTGTCAAGATTTCATGTCATTATTGGACACATCATTTGTGGATTATGCAATTTCATTATATCAGAAATGTAATGTAAAGTGGAAGTCCAAGAGACATTTATAAAATGTGAAAATTCATGTAGGAGTTGAAAGGCCATAGAGAATTCAAGCAAGCATGAGAGTAGTCCAAGAGTCACAAGGGAGGTCAATGGTCACCCCATTTGTTATATATACACCCTCATATCACATGCAAAAGAATTTTCACTTTGGCTCCTCCTATGAGGAATAAGAGAGAAATATAGTTTTATTGGAGGAGCAAGTGGTTGCTCTAATTATCCACTATTAGAGCTAGTGGTGTTATTTGTATTGATGTATCTTAGAAATTTTTCTTAATTACAAAGCTCATTTAGCAGTACAATTTCATGCGTATGCCGTAAATATTTTAAGAATATTATTTGAATGTTTGCAATGTATGTTGTTTTCATCTATACTAAGGAAATTGAACTATTTTGGTGGCTTTGGTACTTATCTTGTTGAACATGTGTTGTATTTGTTTTAACAATCGTTGCTTCTGTGTGAACTATCTCACTGGTTGGTTAATGATTCATTCTTATATATAATCTCATGTATCTTTATTACATCAATACTATTACTCATCTTTTAAAGGCTCACTTTTCCTCTTCCTTTCGATAGAAGAACCTTACTACATTCCACAGCTGAACATTTCACAAGTCATTCCCACTTGTTCATCTAAAATCTCATGTACATTCCTTTGTTGTGCTGAACTTTGTAGCCACGGAAAATTTATAAGAATACATGGCAGTCGAGCCTTCATTTCGAAAGGGCTCCCACACCAAATGGTGCGAAGTATAATTTGGACTTTTCATCGGGGAGAATGCCTTGCATGTTGATGGTATTTATCACTATTAACATTCCACTGCTAGAAGGAGGGCATCTACCTTTTTATGTATGAAAACTCACCACATCCTAATAGAAAAAAATTTGTGCAAGGAAGTAATATTATCGTTACCACTCCCACTCATAATCTTGAAAACAAAGAAATTGTTCAGACTAGTTTGGGACAAGCCTTTGAAGTTACCTACAACCAAATCTGGGCTATTCAGATTACTCCCTGTTGTCATTCTGCTTCATGAGGCTTTGAAGAAATAATTCAATATCTGACTAACACTGATCCTCCTACTATTGAATATTGTGGGTCCCCGTAGCAAGGTAATGATCCATGATACAAAAAACACCTCAATGGATCCTACCTAATTTTTGAAACTCTTGGACTAAGGTTTCATATCACCCCACCTCACCCCTAAAGGCCTCGATGCATGTTCTCTCTCTTCCAACTTGGCTTGAAATATTCCCCTAATATAGGTCTCTCCTTGAGTGGATGTCTCCACTCGGTCTCCTCTCGCTTCTCCAATTATGGCTGCTCCACAACTTGTTGAGGCTGCTTCTGAGGCTACATGTTGAGAGGTAATTTATGCTCCCTCTCAACCACCAAGTCTCTAACCTTTTTCTTAATACTCAAGGCTTTGCATGGATCTTGTACCCCAAGAGCATGCAAGTTCTTGACTCGCACACCAATCTGTTTCACTTGTCCCACCCTGACCAAATTTTTTGGAAAAAAAAGATTGATTTTAAATCAACAATATATCCCTCATCCAAACTTTGATTCGACCGATTTTTTTTTTTAATTTCGTTATTTGTTCACAAGGAATCCAGATCTTCTATTTTCTTTTTGAAAATTTTTCACAAAAAATTTCAGCTCTTCTATGCAAAATTTCCACCCAAAAAATTCTTGCTCTGATACCATGTATATTGTTTCTTGTAGATTCAAACTACTTATGTAATATGGTAAAACAAAAGACTTGAATCTACTCTACTTGCCAGTGGAAAAAAAATTGACCGATGACAACACCAGTCAGAAAAGGAATAATTTCAATTGCACATAACACAATATTTTATTGTGGAAAGCAACTGCTCAAAACCTCGACTATATATATTGCATTAACCATAAGATCTGAGAAGAAAATACAATGCTTGTTCAACCAGAACAATTCTTGCACAAGTACAATCTATCTCTCTTCTTCACAAACTGGCTCAAGCCAACACTTAGCCAATTCTACTGCCTACAAAGCCCATACTTCCTTTCTTAATTCTTGAGAGAATTAGCCCATATTTAATTGGGAAATTCTTGATTTATAACTGCGCAATCCATCATAGGCCTTCTACTGATTGTATGCACCATCTGTACAACTCAGAAAATTATACAACTGATAGTACATTGTCCCTGAACTCTAATCTCAACTGGTTCTACCTCTGAATTGACATGAATGAGTTATTTTGAGTAAATTATCAGTTATCTAATTGTTCACTGCATGTGAATTAAATCAATTTAATTCACCTGAGCACTCACTAGTTCCTCCAATAGTTAGAACTAGTTTAACTTAATTTAACTCAGTTAAACTAAATTAAATAATTAAAAATCAATAATAACTCAACCTAGGATCCTAAAATTTATGGATCACTCTACATGATTCTAGATATACTTCCAAATCGAATTTACTAAGCCAACAAAGTCAATTTATTAACTGTTACAAGTTTCTATGAGAATAGAATTTTGATTTACTTCGTAATTTTATTCAAGGAAAAATTAAATTAGGATTTTTCTCGATGATATTTTTAACATTTCTTGTTGCAATTTTCAACACTCCCTCTTAACAAGAAATTAATTCAACTGTATACTGATCTAGTACCTTTGGAATGTTATGCATAAAAAACTTTTCACTGTTGTTTTTGCTATTGTAACATCTACAACTAAAAAGCCTCCAAACAAAATAAACTGAATCAACTATGTCTGCAACTGTATACTGGGAAAATTGTGTTGTTGAATCTGATCCTGAGCCTCATGCTCTGCTATCAATAGTGCTCTGCATTCCTCAGTATCTGAATAACATTGATTGTCCTACTACTAAATATCATGGGCCCTCGTAGCAGGGTAATAATCCATGAGATAAAAAAACACGTCAATGGATCCTGCCCAATTTTTGAAACTCTTGGACTAAGGTTTCATATCACCCCACAACACACCTTGAGGTATGGCTGCATGTGCCCCAAATTCCCACTTGGCTTGAATTTTCCCCTACTAGAGGTCTTTGCTTGAGTGGATATGTCCACTTGGTCTGCTCTCCACTTCTCCAATTGTGGCTACTCCATAACTTGTTGAGGTTGCTTCTGAGGCTGGATGTTGACAGGTAATTTATGCTCCCTCTCAACCATAAAGTATCTAACCTTTGCCTTGATCCTCAAGGCTTTTCATGCATATTGTACCTCAAGAGAATATAGGTTCTTGACTCACACATCGATCTATTTCACTTGTCTCGTCATCACAATTTTTTTTTTTAAATAGTTGATTTTAAATCGATGATATCTCCCTCATTCGAACACTGATTCGGTCAATTTTTTTTTGAATTTGGGTATATTCTTACAAGGAATCCAGATTTGCTATTTGCTTTTGAAAATATTTCACAAAAGTTTTCATATATTCTCTGCAAACTCACCGCCCAAAAAATTCTTGCTTCGATACCATGTAGATTTTTACTTGTAGATTCAAACTTCTTATGTGTTATGCTAAAACAAAAGACTTGAATCTACTCTACTCATCAACGGAAACAAAAATTGATTGATGAAAACAATAAGCAGAAAAGGAAGAATTTGTATTGCACATAACACAATGTTTTTCCGGGGAAAGCAACTGCTCAAAACCCTGACTATCTATATTAGATTAACTAGAAGATCTGAGAAGAAAATGCAATGCTTGTTCAACTCGAATAATTCCTACACAAGTACAGTCTCTCTCTACTTCACAAATTAGCTCAAGCCAACACTTAGCCAATTCTGATGCCTGCCAAGCCCCTACTTCCTTTTGAAATTACTGAAATAATTAGTCCATATTTAATTGGGAAATTCTTGATTCATAACTACACAATCCATCATAGGCCTTCTACTGATTGCATGCACCATCTATACAACTCGGAAAATTATACAACTAATCATACATTGTCCCTAAAATCTAATATCAATTGGGTCTTCCTCTGAACTGACATGCATGAGTTATTTATGAGTGAATTATTAGTTATCTTATTTATCACTACATGTGAATTAAATCCAATTTAATTCACTTGGCCACTCAGTAGTTCCTCCAACAATTAGAACTAGTTTAACTGAATTTAACTCAGTTAAACTGAATTAAATAATTACAACTCAATAATAACTCAACCTGGGCCCCTAAAATTTAGGGATCACTCTAAATGACTCTAGATAGACTTCCAAATTGAATTTAATGATCCAACTAAGTCAACTTAAATTAGTTAATTGTTACAAGTTGCTATGATAATAGAATTTAGATGTAATTTGTTATGAAACCAGCTCAAGAAAAGATAGATCAACGCCTTAGAATTCAGCCTCTTCGAGGGGGAAACCTCCTTTACATTACATAAATGAACAATTCTTGGATGATACAAATAAAAATACCTCCTTTCTATATATAGGAGTCTAAGGGGTCATAACATAATCAGAGCCGACATAACAATAATAATGTAAGGGCATAATAATAACAATAGTGGGCTTCTATGGGGCACATTAGTAACAATATGGGCACTACATGGGTACATCAATATAATAAGTGGGTTGTACTAATAACAATAAGGGGTTACACTAGTAGTATAGGGGCCTAACATAATTCCTAATTTAATTCAAGGACAAATTAAATTAGGATTTTTCTTGATGTTATTTTTAACATTTCTTGTTGAAATTTTCAACACTCCCTCTCAACAAGAAATTAATCCAACTCTATCTCGATCTAGTACCTTTGGAATGTTCCACATACAACACTTGTCACTATTTCTGATCCTATTGCAAAATCTGCAACTAAAAAGCATCCAAACAAAATAAATTGAATCAACCGTGTCTGCAACTATCCTCTAAGAAAACTATGTTGTTGTTGACTCTCCTCCTAAGCCTCCTACTATGTTTTCAACACTGCTCTACACTCCTTTGTATCTAAGTAACACTGATCCTCCTGCTATTGAATACTATGGGCCCCCGTAGAAAGGTAATGATCCATGAGACAAAAAGCACCTCAATGGATCCTACCCAATTTCTGAAACTCTTGGACCAAGGTTTCATATCGCCCCACCTCACACCTGGAGGTATGGCTACATGTTCTCTCTCTTCCCACTTGGCTCAAAATTTCCCCCTACTAGAGGTCTCTTCTTGAGTGGATGTCTCAACTTAGTTTCCTCTCCACTTCTCTAATTGTGGTTGCTCCACAACTTGCTGAGGCTACTTCTGAGGCTGCATGTTGAGAGGTAATGTATGCTCCCTCTCAACCACCAAGTCTCTAACCTTTTCCTTGACCCTCAAGGCTTTACATGCATCTTGTACCTTAAGAGAATATAGTTTCTTGACTCACACACCAAACTATTTCACTTGTCCCACCGTCAAAAAAATTTCTAAAAAGAGAGATGGTTTTAAATCAACAATATCTCCTTCATCTGAACTCTTATTCAGTTGATTTGTTTTTTTGAATTTGGGTATTTTTACTCAAGTAATCTATATCTGCTATTTTTTTTTTTTAAGTTTTCACAAAACTTTTCATACCTGCTCTGCAAACTTGCCGCCCAAAAAAATTCCTGCTCCGATACCATTTATATTTTTACTTGTAGATTCAAACTGCTTATGTAAGATGCTAAAACAAAAGACTTGAATCTACTCTTCTCATTAGCGGAAAAACAAAATTGATTGATGAAAACACTAATCAGAAAAGGAAGAATTTCAATTGCACCTAACACAATATTTTTTTGGGGCAAGAAACTACTCAGAACCCCAACTATCTATATTGCATTAATGAGAAGATCTGAGAAGACAATACAATGCGTGTTCAACCTGAACAATTCCTGCACAAGTACAATCTATCTCTCTTCTTCAAAAACTAGCTCAAGCCAATACTTAGCCAATTATATTGCCTTCCAAGCCCCTACTTCCTTTTTCAATTCATGGGGGAATTATCCCATATTTAATTGGGAAATACCTCACTCATAACTACACAATCCATCATAGGCCTTTTATTGATTGCATGCACTATTTGTACAACTTGGAAAATTATACAACTAATAGTACATTATCCCTGAACTCTAATATCAACTAGGCCTTGCTCTGAACTGACATACATGAGTTATTTATGAGTGAATTATCAGTTATATGATTGATCATTGCATGTGAATTAAATCCAATTTAATTCACTTGACCACTCACTAGTTCCTCCAACAGTTAGAAATAGTTTAACTTAACTTAACTCAGTCAAACTAAATTAAATAATTACAACTCAATAATAACTCAACCCAGGCCCCTAAAATTTAGGGATGACTCTACATGACTCTAGATATACTTCCAACTCAAATTTACTGACTCAAATTTACTGAGCCAACTAAGTCAACTTAATTTAGTTAACTGTTACAAGTTTCTATGGGAATATAATTTCGATTTAATTCCTAATTTAATTCAAGGACAAATTAAATTAGATTTTTTCTTGATGCCATTCTTAACATTTCTTGTTGCAATTTTCAACAAGACCTGGTGGTGGAATATTTATTTATATCAACCCTTGAGGATCTGGTTGTACGTATAGAAAACGAAAGGGAACTTTCCCTTGTTGAGGAAAATCCAAAAATCAAAGGAGAGGATTTTCAATTTTCTAACGAGAAGAACTTTGATCACAACGTAGAACTGAATGGTGAAGGAGAAGCTTCTTCAGACTCGGAATATGAGGAGGAGGATAGTGACATATACATGGTTGATGAAGATTTAGATTGGATGGCTCAAAGGCCACTCACTCTTCCGAAAAGACTTCATAAGATTCCCAAACATCCAGAAAATTTGTTGTCAAATTTCGATCCAGACAAGAAGACCAAAGTTGAAGACCATATAGAAGAGTTCTACATGCATCTACAGATGTTAGAGGTATGTTTCGATGATGTTACTTGCAGAATCTTCCCATATACTTTAGAAGGTAGAGCTTATGTATGGTATCACATTCTTCCAGCCAATTTAATCTGAAGCTAGAGGGAGTTTTAGAATTTGTTTCTCAAAATTTTTGTTAACGATAAAACTCACGCCTTGTTGTTGAAAGAACTTGGGAATTTAAAAGTGCGGAATAAGGAGAGATTCAAATATTTTAATGAGAGATTTAGCTATTTTTTGAATAATTCCCCCACCGATGTGCAACCTCACGATGATATCAGTAAACATTACTACACATCGACTTGGCCAACTAACATTATTGTTTTCATAAAGAGAGTTATGAAATAAACATTAGCCTTATAATTCACAGAAGCTCCTTTTGTAGAGAAATATTTTTAATCTATTGGAGTCATAAAAAATTATGATGATACCAAAGACTCCAAAGACGTTGGCAAGAAAAACCAAGCCTCTTCCATCATAACCAAAGGCAAATATTCGAGCAATGTGGAAGGCTTGACCAAATATCTAAAGTTTCTCATGAACGAAGTATTAAAAGTGAAGAGACAGTCAAGCAAAGCATCCACTACTAGCGACAAATCTTATCAACCATTGTTCTTCAAAAGGAATAACAATTCACAACCAGCCAAGTCTACTCAGAGTCCTAACATGGTTTTCAATATTGAAAGCTTGGGCATGGATAATTTATACACCTTTCATCAAGAAAAACATTCAGAAAGTACATGTCCATAGTGGAACCATATAATGAACACTATGATGGCCAATCTCATTAACACCATATTAACCAAAGAGAAAAATGAGTAGAATAAATAGACAAACAAACCTGTCGTGACTGAAGAAAATTTGGGTGTTGGACATTCATTGAATACGTTCAGTATCATAGAGAATGTTGAAAGACAAAGTGTTGATCAACCAGCAGTGAGTGAAGCTCCTCCCAATAAATCATCTGATCATTACAATATGAGGAGCAAGGGATATGTTTCTAAGAAAGAGATTATGAAGAAATTGTTGCACAAAAGTTTTTCACCTTCCAACAGAGCTCATAGTTCACAGAATAAGTTTGGAGCTGATCCTTCTTCCTTGAACACTTCCAGTAGCAACAAGAACAAGTCCATCGCTCCCACTACAACAAACAAAGTTACAAAATTGGACTCATTATCACATCATGTTACAATGATAAGCATTGATTACAACATTGTGGATAATATGAAGAGATCTCGCGCTAATATTTCATTGTTCAAGCTCGCAAGGATAACGTGTTAGTTAGAATTGATCCTCAAGGCACTCTCATTGCACACTCCAGCAAGACATGAAGCTTCTTCTACTCAGTTAATGTCAAGTAATTCTTGAGATATCCTTGAAATTTTTGTAAACATTGTAAATTTAAGTTCTAACACTCTACTCACAGTTTTTGTTAACATTAAAAAAATTTCAATTATAACGTTCACAATTGTTTGGTGGATTCCAGTGCATCTGCAAATGCGATTCCATTGTTGGTTTCCATGAAACTAAATGAACAATGGGATAAAACCAATGCACAGTTCATACAACTGGACATATCACATTTTCAGGCCATCAGTGAACTCCAAAATGTTCTTATCTAACTATTATTTGATCACAAATTTCACCAATAGATTAATATCATAATTGTGGACATTCCCAAAGCATATGGTTTACTGCTAAGTAGATACTGGTCTAGTAAACTCCAACAGTACTTTGTGATGGACTGGTATCACTTATCCCTTATGTACAAGGGAAGAAATAATTAGATTCAAGTTGAAAGCGAGCCCTAAGTGAAGTGTACCATGACACAACTTGAGGAAAATAATGAACCAATGGGATTCAAAAAAGTGATATTCAAAAACTGTATTCTTAAAGTGGATCATGGTTGTTACCTAGCTCAGCCTTCACAAATCCCACCAGAATCATAGTTGGAACTCCTTCCTAGAAATCCAACTAGTGATAATGAAATTCATACAATAGATGTAAGAAGTACCAGTGTAGGATGTAGATCTAGTTTTTCTAATACTTGGATTTTATATTTTGACGGTTCGAAAAATAGGCATTAGGGGACTTTTTAGGTCTATAATGGGCCTCCTAAGAAAAATGTACAACCAAAATAAACTTTTTAAGAAACAATAGGATTCAAGATGATGATGTCAACCATGGGGGATGATTCACCATTTTTGGAGTAAAAAAGTAAAAAGATTAAAAAATAATAAAATAATAAAACTACTTTTTCAACTCTTATTTTCAACTTATCTCCCTAAGTTTTTAGTCAAATTTTGAGAGAGCGTACTCATTGGATGCAAAATTTAATTCCTCATCCAAATAGTACCCATGTTGCACACTTTCGATGCACCTTTTACACGAAAAATGAGAAATAAATGAAAAAATGTGATTGCAATTACATTTTTCATGTATTTCTCAGTTTTCGTGTAGTAGGGTCCATCAAAAGTATGCAACATGGGTACTCCTTGGATGAGGAATCAAATTATGCATCCAACGAGTGTTTCTGCTCAAAATTTGAGTAAACCCATAGGGAGATAAGTTGAAAATACGAGTTGAAAAAATAGTTTTTTCATTTTTCCCTCTAAAATTTGATGATGTCATCTAATATTATTTTATTATTTCCACTATTATTTTATAATTTCCTTAGGAGGCCCATTTTAGACCTCAAAAATCCCCTAATGAGGGCTCTGGAGCTAGTTGCATTTTATTAGACTCGCAAAAGAGAAAACATTTGGTATCCTGTCACTTGGAATTTGAGTTCACAACCAATATTACAAAATATGAAGCACTCATCTTGGGCTTAAAGAAGGCCATCGACCTCAAACTTGAATTACTCAAAGTAATAGGTGACTCTGAAATCCTTGTACAAAAATTATGAAATATTATACATTGTGTGTCACCTAATATCAAAAGCTATCAACAATAGGTATGGCATGTAATTTCACAATTCCAAGCTTTCAATCTTGTTTTTGTTTCTAGGATTCGTAATATTGTTACCAATACATTGGAAAATTCCGCTACTAGGTTGTCACTACTTAAGGATGGATTTCCTATTGAAATTATTTATAAGCCATCCATACTTTGATAATATCACTAAATTTATTGTTTTTAATGATGACCAATATATACTAGATTTTATGGTGAACGTTGATGTGTTCAAGGATGCAGCCATTAATGAAATAAGCATGATAAAGCATTGAAAGATGTAATGTAATAAAGAAAAGAAAACCCCATGCCCAGGGGTACGGTGTCACTTGAAAAGTTGTATGACTTGCAAAATTGCTTCAGGGGACTAGTAAATGCAAATACTCATAGCTTGACTCTGCCACACAAGAAAATAGATCTTGGTACATAATAAGATATGAATTTTGTTAATCTTGGTACTTTTTCCATGTCTTAAGAGTGGAAATCTTTCATCCGCCTTTTCAATTAGTACTAGGATGTTTTCGCGTGTACATACGATGATCTCAAAACTTACGACACACAAATAATCTAGTATGTAATCCCAATCATGGAAGGGGCCAAGCCTTTTCAACAGAAGTTGCGTAAATTTCATTTGATGCTTGAGCCCCTGATTAAAAAAGAGTTGCGAAAGATGTTCGTTGCACAAATCATCTTCAAAGTGTGACATTTAACATGGGTCTAAAATTTGGTTCTGGTAAGAAAGAAGTCTGAGGAAATATGCTTGTGCATAGATTTTTGCAATCTTAATTGTACCTTAGAGAAGGATAATTATCTAGTTTCATCGATTAAGCAGATCTTATAGATAGTACCAGGGTCTGAGATGTTTTCCTTTTTTGATGGATTTTCTAGCTGCAACCAGGTTCTACTGTCAGAACCTGACAGACATAAAACAACCTTTCGAACCAAGTGGGGTTGGTTTTCTTTTAGGAGAATGTCATTTGCAGTTATCAACATAGGTGCCAGTTTTCAACATGTAATGGACATCACATTTTGTGGTTTAATTGGCAGAGCGTAGTGGTCTATATTGATGATGTAGTCATGTTTTTGAAAACAATATATGATCACTTGACCCATTTGAATCAAATTTTTGAGCGATGTCGTAAATATGAGATATTTCTTAATCCCAAGGACAACATTTTTACAGTGTCGGAGGGAAATATCTTGGGCCATATCATCACAAAAAGTGGGATTAAGGTGGACCCTAAAAGGGTCATAACTATTATGTAGATTCCCTTCCTGGTGAACAAGAAATGCATGCAGTCCTTCTTGGGGAAAATTAATTTCCTCTGCAAATTCATCTCTGATTATGCTCAAATAGTGAAAACACTGCAAGGGATGATAAATAAGGATGTGGTATACAAGTGGGATAAAAGAGAGAAGGATTCATTCCCCCATATAAATAAAGTGATCGCAGGAGCAACAACCTTGTATAGTCCATACTTTAACAAATATTTCTTTCTTTACACCTTTGCTTCTGATAACTCTCTGGTTGTCATTCTTACATAGAAGGATGAGAAGAATAATGAGTAGCACATATCCTTCATGAGTGTCGACTTACAGGGACCAGAACTTAACTATATTTCCTTTGATAAATAGGCATATGTAGTCTGCAAGGTTGTAAAACTCTTTAATCTTAATATATTCTAAAGAATCATTACATTATCTTTGTGCCACACCTAGTTGTCAGATCATTGTTTGTTTAGCAAGAGTTGGGTGAAAGAAGATAAAACTAAATGCCCAGCTTACAAGAATATGATCTTGAGTTCAAAGTAGTTCACACTATCAAATGCCATGGTCTATTCTAGCTAGTAGCATAAGCAGAAAATGCACTTGAAGATGACTCTTTTGGATGGTAGGAGGAGATTGAGATGTATAATATTGAACATGCTACCCCCTTGCATGTTGACAATATCTAGCATTGTCAATAGGTTCATGGCTCAAGGTTTTTCACAAAAATTGGGAGAATGTTATGATGATATATTTTCTATATTATAGTGATATATTCACTCCCTTTTCCCACTACATTACCATTAGATCGATTGTTTCCCTTGTTGCTAGTCAAGGATGTACTCTTCACCAGATGGATGTAAATACGGCATTTCCAAATGGCATACTACAAGAACAAGTATATATTGATCATTCACATGGATTTGAAGTAAAGGATAGAAAGAATCGTGTTTGTATGTTGAAAAAAGAATTATATGGTCTAAAGTAAGTCCCCATAGCCTCGTACGTTTGCATTTATAGTTACCTAGTGAGCCTTGGATTCATGAGAAGTAGTGTTGACCCTAACCTCTACGTCAAGGTGGTCCAATTTATGCCTTTGATTTTTGTTTTATATGTTGATGATATACTCTTTATAGGTATTGAGCCCTTGATGCTCGAGTGTAGAGAGTTTTCCTTTGAATTTTAAATGAAGGATCTTGATATGATGCATTACTTCCTAGGATTAGAGGTTTGGAAGAGACCTATAGAGATTTTCCTTTCTCAAGGAAAATATGTCATGAATCTATTGGAAATATCTAGAAGGACAGAATTAAAATCCTTGGCCACCATGATGGAGATGAACTTCAAGAAGTTGTGTGGAGATGTTGTTGGACCTAACTTGGAAAACCCCTCTAAGTATCAACAATTGATTGGGAAATTGGTGTTCCTTGTAAATACCAGTCCAGACACATACTTGAAGTCAAAACTTTGAGTCAATTCATGACTCAAACCCTTCATGCACACTGGGTCACTGTCAAACATATTTTAAGATATTTTCATGGGACAATTAATCTTCATCTTATATACACTACTAGTGATGTACAAATTCATGGGTACACTAATGTCGATTGGGATGGAAATATTATTAACAGGAATAACATTTTACACTATTGCTTTAGCTTGGGTTCTGCTATGATATATTAGATGAGTCGAAAAAAGAAGTTTGTAACTTTAAAAATGACCTAGGAAGAGTACATTGTTGCTAGCATGGCTAGCCGTGAGGCAGTTTGCTTGAGAAAGCTCTTTCGAGAGCTATTTGAGCAAGTCCTAGATACTATAGTCATATATTGTGACAACAAGAGTGGGATTTGATTGGAAGAGAATCTCGTATTTCGTGAAAAGTCCAAGCATATTGAGATCAGGTACCACTACTTTTGAGACATGTTACAGAGGGTATAGGTTTAACCTCATACAAAAGTTACCTGCATACAAATTCTAAAAATAGAACATAAACAATGGTAAGAGCATAAAACATAAAATAGATATACACAAAGATTCTCCCCTGGATCCCAAAACTGGGACTACCAGATTGATTTTTCATTATGTTCCTTTCAATGTTACAATACATATATATACATGCCAAAGCATCCATAAAACCCAATCCATTAACATTAGAACATAACCGTAGTTCCCTTGACTGGATCTACAAAATACCATAGGCAGAAAACCATCATGCCCAAAACTATGTGTGAAAAACCACACACAAAACCATAGGTAGGTCCACCCACCTAATATAACACACACCCAACATTCTCGCACCTGTTGTTTTCTTTCCACGGGGACCCACAGGAGAGCTTAGCCATTGGTCTAGCCCTACAATGCCCATGGTTTCTCTACACCAAGAAAACTTCTTAGTGCTGACAGAATTTGCCAATGCATCTGAAGCATTCTTCAAAGTGTCCACCTTTACCAGCAATTCATTTTTGTCCTCAAACATATACCTCACAAAGTGATATTAAACATAAATGTGCTTTGTATTTGAATGATAAGCAAGGTTCTTTGCCAAGAAAATTGCACTTTGGCCGTCATAGTTTATCCTTATAGATTGTTGTACCAACCCCATACTTGAACTCAATCTCTGCAACCAAACTTCTTCCTTGCTTGCATGAGTGGTTGCCATGTATTCTGCCTCTATAGTTGAAAGTGCCACTACAAGCTGTCTCTTGCTCATCCAACTAGCTGCACCTCCAAACAGTTTAAATACATACCCACTTGTAGATCTTCTCTAATCTAGATTTTGAGACCAGTCTGCATCAACAAATCCACAGATGTCCAAAACTCTATCCAATCCTGGTCTTCCTTAGTAGCAAATATCATAATCATTAGTGCCATGAAAATACCTAAAAACCCGCTTCAATGTTGTCTAATGCTCCTTCCCTGGTTTTGACATAAACCTGCTCAATACTCCCACTACATGGGAAATATCTAGTCTAGTATAAACCATTTTATACATCATGCTACCAACTGCACTTGCGTATGGAACACGGGACATGCCCTCTTCCTCTTCTTGTGTCTTGGCACACTGTTCAATAGATAACTTTACATTGACAGGAATAGGAACCTTCACCGGTTTACTATCATACATATTAAACCTCTGCGATATTGTCTCAACATGCTTCCTCTGGTTTAATCAAAGCTTCCTTTTTTCCCAATCTCATTTAATTTACATGCCAAAAATATAGTTTGTAGCACCAAGATATTTCATGGCGAATTCGGCGGACAATTAGTTCTTCAATTCCTCGATAATTTCTTTTTTTATTTCCAATCAACAACATATCATTCAAATACAGGACCAAATAAATAACACGGTCACCAATTAATTTAAAATACAGTGTACACATAGTGATCTGCGTTGCTTCTGGTGAAGCCAAGTCCCCATATATATGTATAGAATTTATGATACCACATACTTGGTGATTTTTTAACCCATACAGAGACTTTTTTAACTTGCATTCCAATTCTTTCTTACCCTTCACCACGAATCCTTTAGGTTTATTCATTTAGATATCTTCTTCCAAATCCCCGTGAGGAAATGTTATCTTCACATCCATTTGTTATACCTCAAAATCAAAAGTAGCAACAACATATAAAATTAAATTAATAGAAGCTACCTTGGCAAAAGGAGAAAAAAATATCACCAAAATCAATTCCCGACACCTGTGAACAACCTTTTTCTACCAACCGAGATTTGTATTTCTCCACCTTGCCTTCCGCATTCATGTTCTTATTGAACCCCCATTTTCTGCCAATGGGTTTCCTTTCAGCTGATAACTCCACCAGATCCGAAGCTTCATTTTTGTGCAAAGATGTCATTTCATCAACCATGGCCTCTTTCCATAGTTTGTCATCCTCTGAATCTATTCCTTCCCTAACAGTTCTGGGATCATCATCATTAATAGATAAAGAAAAATTTGAACATAAAGCAGGTGGACTATACCTTTCTGGCTGCCTTCTTTCTCGAAATGATCTTCTCACATCTGGATTTTGTGGCTCTTCATCTTCTGATTCCTCTTTTTCTGTAGAGTCTAATTCCTCCTCCTTTAGCTCAAACTCTATCTTCTCAGGTTCCTTTGGTAGGACTTCATGTCTAATAACATCTTTCACCTCTCTATAAATCACATCGCAGTTGTACACAACCTTCCTTGTTTCTGGGTTCCAAAGCTTATAACCTTTTAAACCATCCTTATACACAATAAACATGCACCTTTCATATTTACTATCCAACTTGGTTCTTTTCTCCTTTGGAACATGTACATATGCATCACATCCAAATACCCTCATATGTGAAAGAGCAGGTTTCTTACTAGTCCATACCTCTTGTGGAGTCTTATCCTCCAACGCTGATGAAGGTGATTTGTTGACCATGTAACATGTAGTCAAAGACTTCAAATTTCTTCCTGAGGAAACATATCCATGTATTCCTTGAGAAGTCATCTATAAATGATAAACAGTACATATACTTACCCAATGATGGAACTGACACAAGTCTAAACACATCATTGTGCACAAGCTCTAATATTTGTTTCACCCTCTTAGCACTAGAGGGGAAACTCACCCGATTTTTCTTCCCATATACACAATTTTCATAGAAATCAAAATTCAGAGAGAAATTATGTATACCTTCTACCATACAATTACCATGAATTATTTTAAGGCCTTTCTCTCCAATATGTCCAAGCCTTTGATATCATAGCATGGTATTTTCTCTAGAGACCAGTAGATCTTCTGCTCCACTTTTAGGAACCACAAAATTGTTTCACCCATCAATAAGAGTGCTACCCTGAAGCTCGTACAGACTTCCAATCCAAGATTCCCCATCAATACCATTTCTCCCTGAACCATCTTGCAGGTATATTTCTTGAACATTGTTTTTACACCTACATGATCCCACTTGCTTATAGAAATCAGATTTCTGGCTAGTGGAGGAATATGCAAAACACCCAGAACTGTTCTAATCCTTACACCTTGCAACTTCAACTTAACTTTTCCGCAATCGATGGTTATATTCTTCCTATCATCTGCTAAGAATACATCACTGCCATCATATTTATCATACTCGCAGAACCACTCCTTGTGGGGAGTGAAGTGAAAGGATGCACCTGAGTCAATCAACCATGCCTCATGATCTACATGTTTACTTGAAGAAGAAGCCAAGTACACATCCCCACCTTCATTTGAGGTGTTTTTTGCCTCTACAGAAGGAGCATTATCAGATCCCTTTCCTTTATCAGGAGCTTTTGATTTACAGTCCTTTTTGAAGTTCCCTTCCTTTCCGCATTTCCAACACACCTTTACAGGTTTTCCTTTAGATTTAGATATCCCTCTATATTTAGATCTTCAACTTGAGGATTTATTTTTGTTTCTCTTCTGGGACCATCCTCGTATAGACAAGGCATCACCACTCGGGCCCTCCGTATTTTTCCGTCTCATCTCCTCTGATAGTAAGGATGAGACTATTTCATCAAATTGCAAGGAAGCTGCATTACTACCTATTGCAACAACCAGAATATCCCAAGAATCTGGTAGAGAACACAATGAATTGATGCGCTTATCTTCATCTAAAATTTTATTTCAACAAATAACAATTGGCTTACCATAGTATTAAAGGTGTTTAAATGCTCTATCGCTGAGTCTCCATATTTCATCCTCAGGTTATACAACATTTTCTGTAGGAACAGTTTATTCACTAAAGACTTAGATTTGTACAAAGTCCCTAAATTGTTCCACAAAGCCTTCGTTGAAGCTTCCCCTGATACATTCAACAATACTAAATTTGAGATACACAACCATATTGTGCTCTTTTCCTTCTGATCCAACTTCTCCAAGTCTTCAGTTGACATTGTCGTTGGTTTAGTACCCGAATCTACTACAATCCATTGATCTTTGTTCACTAGCAGATCCTCCATCTTGATTTTCCACAACTCAAAACTTTGACCATTAAATTTCTTGATCTCTATTATCTTTCCACTCCTTGCCATCTTCTTTCACCACAAGAATCGATCCATTGTTTATCCCACTGAACAGGGTCTACCACAGGCCTGAGCAAAACCCCTCAGCAGCAAAGGCATCCCCTTGAAGCCAAAACCTTCCTCTAATACCAAATGTAGGTTTAACCCCATACAAAAATTACCTAAATACAAATTCTAAAAACAAAAATAAACAATGGCAAGAGCATAAAACATAAAATATATATACACAAAGATTTTCCCCTGGATCTCAAAATTGGGACTACCAGATTTATTTTTCATTTTGTTCCTTTCAATGTTACAATACATATATATACATGTCGAAGCATCCATAAACCTTGTATTAGAACATAACCGTAGTTCTATTGATGGGAGCTACAAAAGAACATGGGCAGAAAACCATCATGCGTGTGGGGTTAGTCGTCGAAAGAATATAACACACATCCAATAGAGAGGAGCCATAAGACTCCATCACATTTCAACTAACAAGCATATAGTAGACTTCCTCTCCGAGGATTTTCTAAAAGGGAAGTTCTTAGTCTTCAAAGAGTAGCTTGTACTAATGGATGTGACCCTCTTGGGTAAGGGTCTCGATTAATCGAGGACATCGAGCTATGCTCTTCCCCCCTATTTGAGCTCATAGAGAGGGGAATTGATCCTCAGAGCTACTATGGTTAAGGGATCTATGTATAATAGGATGGTTGTGATCCTTACCCCCTATAGTAGGCTATATCTCAGCTATTGTCACCATAGGGTGTGTGTAATCCTTGTCATTTATGACAAGTTGGGTATCTCCCCCTACAATTATTTCTAGTGTATACCCCAATATGCATCCTACCCATAAGAAGGGCTTCTTATGATTGCCTCACCATCTGGCCAAGGGCTAAGATGGCTTGATATGGTTGCGATCCTTTCACAAAAAGTGGTATCTCGCTCAAGTCATAATTAGGGTGCAGGTGTTCTACCACTTGACTCTTAAGCTTCAACATTGGAAGATCAATAGACATTGGGATGGATATGATCATTAAATTTTATGGCAAGTTGTATCTCACTTATTCATTGGACAACAGGATGGATGTGATCCTTGCTTGGTAGATGGAACTTTCCCATTATCACTAGAGGATGGGTTTGATCCTTTCCTTCTATACCAAGTTTATCTCACTTGTTGACAAGCAACAGGATGGATGTGATCCTTTCTTGGTAAAAACATAGTTAATGATAAAATAGGAACTATTACCTCAAAACAGGTACTTTAGCCAAAAAATATCCAAAAAAACATGAAAAAACAAGCCAAAACGAAAATTGTGTGTGCTAGAATGATGTTTCTTAGGGCAATTTTTAAAGATTTTTTTAAAATGGAAGTAAAAACCATTTTTTTTTCAAAATGGATAAAAAAACAACCTCAAAAAAATAAGTGTTGATGTTGGAACAAAACAAAAATATCGGGTTATAATTTTGACACTTTTTAGCAACGAAATCATTAATGAGGCATTAAAATTTCAAAAAATTTAAAACTATCTTATACCAAATGATAACAATCAATAATATTATGGAAATATCACTATATAATTTAAAAAATCAACATTAATTTATAATATTTCTTTACTTTTAATCAAAACATCAACTTTGGTAGATTTAATATACAATACATTATTTTTGTAATTAATTATTGCATTCATTGGGGATTCGCTCTGTGAACCTATCACATAACACGTGCATTTGTGGCATATTAAACAATACCCTTAATTTGACTACATCTTGGAAAATCCCTCTAAAAATCACATTATTTAACCCCCTACCAATATGAACCCAATATAGCTTCTCAATTTAAAAAACCCCTATTTTCACTAGATATTGTAGGTATCCATTTTTTAATTAACATTTTGTATACCCATTTATATTTTCTCATTAACTTTAAGCTCCATTTTTTATATTTTCCAATATGAAAACCCTTTACCCCCTATATATCCCCCAATATATTATGTCATTTTTTCTTCAATATATATCCCCCAATATGAACCCACGTGGTATGATATTTCTCCCCCAGTGAAGCCCCTGTGATTGCATTGTGGATATTCTAAAGAGATGAATTATCCATAATTAAAACATATAATCCAACAAACATAAAAATGACTCCTAACTTCATGTAAGATCACATGGAAGTCAAAATATTTATTTCAATTTACCATGAAAACATCATTTACATGAAATGTCATAGACATTTATTCAAAATATCCCATAGGTTTTCGCACAATGTTGGACATGACCCAACCTAGTCAAAGTTTTGGGTAAAAGACCTCGTAGAAGGAGTGGACCGCGCGGGGCTGGTGAAAATATATTCATTGCACGGTATTTTTGGGCTTTGGCGATGGGACAAAGCCCTTATTCTGTAATAGGTATCAGGTATTAGTCCTTGTTTTGCAGAACCATGGTATGTGGACCATGATTTTTGTAAAGATGAAATGTATTTAAGGAGATGAAATACATTGTAATCGAATGATGTCATCATAAGTGAATTGAATCTTTGTGTTTGCATCTGTAGTCTGTAGTTTTGTGGAAGACTCAGCAACTAAGTGCGCGGAGGCCTGGAAGAGTCTGTGGTTGAGTGCGAAGGCCACCTACACCTAGGTGCGCAAGTTGAAGACGTATATGTACTGAAGAATTATATTAATAAAGAAGAATTTTTGGTGAAGAAATGTATATCTTTCTGTGTTTAGTATTTGTTGTTGTTAGTATCGTTATGTATTTTTTTCACTGAATTATGCGAAGAACTATAAGATATAGTGTTATTTGTTAGATTTTATGGGTTTAATGTAATTATATTAAATTAATAATCTACACGAAGTTCTTATGCACACAAAATTATAAGATCAATATATAGTAGAAGTAAATACACGGTGCCACTATGTGGATATCCCTTTGGTTGCAGAACTTTGGTTCTGTAGCCTCCCATACCTTCTTCGAGTGAGACTGACATCTACTTGTAGGTCGTTGTCAAAAGGGCCAGTAGTTGAGGGTTTTTTTGGTGTGGATCACACTCTGAACCTAGGTCAAGCCCCCTCAAACCAACACACACCATCATAATCTATGTCTTTAGATGAATGCCTGGATACAGATGAATACGACCCATATTCTTCTCATTCATCAGCTAGAGCCCCATTTGAGTAACCATGCATACCCACCATTTCAAGTTTCAAAAGTATTCTAGATCTACGACTAGGTTCAACAAACTCCCATCTCAACATTGTTTCTTCTAGTAGTAACTTCTTCAAAATATCTATGGTATTGAAGCAAAGAGTTCCTCTATTTTCTGAATTGAAATCATAGACAAGTATTTCAACATCCTCCAATTTTAAGTGGCTTGTGCAACGACGATTTATATTTGTACCCTTTCTTTTTCACTTTCTTCCAATTTGTTTATCAACTACCATCTCTAACTCGTACACACCATTAAATGGGTGGGTACTTGTGGCATACCAATGTACTTCAATAGTTGTAATATCTTCATTTTATTTGATGGCCTTTATAACCTTGGCAACCCAGAATGGATATCCAAGTTGATCTTCATGCTAATACTACTATAATGCAACCCTCAACATCCTTCATAGAACCCCTATAAAGGTATTCCATGGCTTCATGTTGTGCACGTGATCTTCTAGAACCAATATATAATTCCTTGATATTTTTTTTGTTCAACGATGTGTCTTTTCTCCTGTTCATTTGGCATATTGTGTGGCCAAATAAATGTAGTCTTCAAAAGTGTATCTTCATTTCTTGATCTTGAAATGATATCATATTGATTATTAAAAATATACTCCCACCAAACTCAATCAACAACATCAAAGTACTCAAATGTATCTATAATACAAATTTTTATTTCTTCCAGACATTCAAAATAATTTATCTCCCCCCTTATGCCTTTGTGCATTTTGGAGTTCAGCAACTCATTGCAATAATATTATCTTTGATGCAAATATTGGATGATCTACAATAAACTTCGAAAATTCTAAACATGATGGTGGCCCCCATTCTACAAAAGTTGAATACTTCTTTGCCCATATAAGTGTTTTTCCATCAAATTTTTTGATACGAAATTGAAGTTGGAAGCTAATGTCATTAAGTTGTTCAATGCATTTCTCCTCACCATGTGATCCCAAAATAAACCTTCACATGTCAACATTTTCTTCCAACACATGAAAACAGGCTCTGGAATGTATGATTATCCTAATACATTCAATTAATGATCCCGGGCTCCCAACATCCTTCCTCCTCAATGTTACTAAAAAATGACTAAACATCTGATTAATATGGTCATGAGTGTTCCCAACAAGAAGGAAACCAACCTTTACCCTTTTTAAAAATCTCAATTCAACAACCATGTTTAGATATCCAAAAAGAACTGGATTTTTTTTTCATAGCTTGTGTTGTCTAATTGCAGATATAAAACTTTAGGAAGAATACCAGACCAATGAGAAACCACATCATGGATTATAGTTATAGTAATATTTGCATCATTATGAATATTTGGAGTTGTGAAGTAAACCCTTGACAACATCTTCCCATTAAAGACCATACAACCAACCAAGTGAAATTGAATAAAATTTCCCCACTATAAATTTTTTGTTGTGTGGACAAAATGTGGCAGAAGTGTTTTCTTTTGGTCCATACCATCAATTATCAAAACAAAATATTTATTTGGATTATCATAACATTTCTTTTGATGCTAATCCATTTTTTTTCTTTCACTTGTTTGATGATTATGATGCTCTTGAAGTGCTTTGACAATGGAATCTGCACATAAAATAAAAGAAACCTATTAATAAATATATTTTCATAGTTTATAACTATCCAATTTTTAAAAATAATGTTATGAATGCATACCTCTTTCTGCCCCTTGACATTTATCACTTTTTTATTTAAGAGAACCACATGTTCTGCAAAACCCCATCCTTGTCTTCTTAGGAATACGAACATTATTGAATTCATTCTACCATATCCTTGTAAAATATGAATATGTAATGAAATTATCATCTCCTTCAGCACCTACTGCATATTCTTTGTATAAGTTGTAAATTTCTCGTCTTGAGAAATTTTCTAGAATATGTAATGTGTCTTTATTTGGCATACACTCTCCATGCTTTGAAAAGAAGTCTTTCATCCATGACATTGCAGTAATTGTTGACGGTCCAACCTCTCTTTTATAACGTACTTCTAAATAATATGTAGTATATTTTCCCAATCTTTCTTGGATTCTTGAAAAGCGAAAATTACCAATTGAATGCAACATTTTGAAATCCTTTATAGAGATCAATACATTTCCAATATGATAATGATAACCTGCTAGTGTAGATTGCATGCAACCCACTAAAAATGAATTTATGAATGATTTTATTCATTGACAAATATCTCTTCATTTGCTCCAAAGAAAAATTGAAATCCATATGTTTCAAGCAATCCTTTCGACAACATTCACTTGAAATCATATAAGGGATAGAAATTTTACTTATGAGATATTATGTCCTAAACCTTGTATAACTAGAATATTTTGGATTGACATGAAAAGGTTTACTCCTACTCCTAGATACAATATTTTCTTGCAATGTCACCATCATTTCATTATTATCTGTAGAAGAATTTACATCATCATTAGGATAAATATTATGCATACTGATGAGCCCCAAAAATGTATAGTTATTTGGGCTCATTCAACCTCCTAATTTGGCTTAGTCCACCATTCTCATTTGTTTATTGCATGTTTTTGATTATTTTTATGTTAATAGAGTGAATTTGGTTAGTCATTATGCCAACAAGTCTAATGGGTGCTTTGTGTAGCCTTTTTGGTCAACTTGGAGACAAAATTGAAGGTCTTAATGAGCACTTGGCAACCTAATTCGTGGGAGAACAAGCTAGAGGATTTGTAGGAAGGTGTCCCCCTCATTTATGGGCCCTTACCTCGAATTCTCCACCATCAGCTTGGAGTTCAAGGGCCACCGAATCCATCAGCACAAGGGCAGCCAAGCAAGTCAAGTAGGACTGTTGTTAACTACAAGTCTTGGGCAGCCAAGTCCCTAACTTTTAGGAGGACTATTGGGTCCTCAAATTGTATAAATAAGAGGGCTTGGGGCCTCATTTTGGTTAGCTAGTGGTTAGTCATTTTGTAGCTAGTTAGTCATTTTGTTTTAGCCATTAGTTAGCTAGTTTGTAGTTCGATTTTTATGCAATAGATTAGCTTTGCTTTCAGCTCATGTTCAAGTTCTCCTTGTGGACAGTTTTGATGTACTTTTCATTTCTTGATTAATAAAGATGGATCCAGCTTTGCACCAGCTCTAAATCTTTCATGGGAGGCTGTAGCTCTTGGGGTTGGGCCCATCTCAAGCGCCCAGTACCTCCCTTGTTTCTCTTTATGTGTGTTTGCTGCGTTCTTGAGAAAAAATCTGCTCTTTAGATTTAATTCATGCTGTGTTACTTAGGTTGCTTTCGATGGTTAAAGTAGCTTTTCATGTTTATAATAGATTGGTAGGAGTTTGTTATGCATTTAGATCTTTTGGCATGTTCTTGCTCACGTGATATATATGGTTCTCTTTCCAAACAAAGCTGTTGTTTATTCATTTCATTGATAGTTGGATTGAGTTAGCTAGGACTTGGTTTGTTTGCAAGAATTCATTGATTCGTTTGAATGAGCATTGTGCAGGGCATCTCTATCACCTTCATCACCTCCTCGTTCATCTGAGCCTCGTCCAGATCAGCTCCTCCATCACCAAGTCTGTTTCCTTATCTCCCATCTGCTCTTTTGCCACGTTACCCTACCTTCTTCTCCATTGTTGTCTCAACTACCTTAAAGCCAAATCAGCCTTCCACATATCATCTCATCACTCCATCCATCAGTTCCTGGGTCACTTCAGACCCCCATCCTACCTCCATAACCATCCATGCATCTTCCATCAACCATCCATCCTCAAAAATCCAATTCATAAACATCTTGTAGAAGAATTACAGAACATCCTGTAGAAGCCCCTGCAGACTTCCTGTAGAAGTTCATGAACACGGTTGCATGTCATCCAGACTTTGTGAAACTCTCAGAAAGGATACTGGGGATCCCTTAGACTCTCTCTGTACCATCCCAACCTTTCCCAAAGCATTTCATCCCTTGATCCATCCCTGCACAGTGGAAAACTAGTTAGAAGCACATGCATGATAATTTCAACAACTTAATCAAAAATACAAAAGGATGTTTTCTTCAGATAGTGATAATGTAGACACATGCATTTTACCTTCCTAGAAGTAATGGCATCTCTTTTCGTTGTTTGCATTCTTTCCTTTGCATCAGTAGGACTAGCTGGTAGAATTAGGGTTTGCTAGGGTTTGTGTTTCTTTTTGGCTTTCAGTTCATTTTTGCAAAATAGATTAATTTCCTTCGAGATAGCCTTCGTCCATCATTTAGAAAGCTTCTTCTGAGAGCATATAGAAGTTGGCTTGAGCCCTAGCGGACTTGTGCCAGCTGACCAAGTGACAGCTGCGACAAGAGCTAGTACTTGTGCATACAGCACCATCGCTTCCAAGTTTGTACGAACTACCGGGTTGATAAAATTAGATATAGGAAGCTCCAGGAGTTGTAGCATTATTGCTACAATACTGGAGCCCACCATCTTTTTGGTGCCATTGCCAGGGAAGCGGCAGAGTATTGGTGATTGTTGCTATTCTTCTATTTTCTACTACAACATTCTGCTAAGTAGTTTATTTCATTTCCATTATGCAATTTCATTTATGAAAAAGTAGATTAGCATTTCTTGCTTTCATAGATTAGCATTTCCTGCTTTCCTAGAATACCCTTTCAATTCCGCAATTTCCTTTCTGCAAGCGTAGACTAGCATTTCATTCTTGCAATTTCATTTGAGCAAAATAGATTAGTCCTTTCCTGCTTTCATTTCAATTCTGCATTTTCATTTTCGCAAGATAATTAGTTGCCGTTCAATCTATTTCAGTTTTGCAAGTAGAAGTAGGAAAAAGCAAAATAAAAAATAAAAAACAACCAAAAAAATTTCATTTTGTGCTTTGTAGGAGTAGAGATAAGTTAGAAAAATGATTGCACAACACCCCCACTGCTTCACACAGCCAACGTTCTTCTTCGATGGCTGTGATGAAAGAACCCCTGGGTGGACATCAAGGCATATTTAAAGAACCTCTAGGGGAGAAGAAGAAGAAAACATTCCTCTGGAGCAAATGGCTACAAGCAGAAATGTTGGGAGCAGTCCCTTATCCAAAGATGAATTTGCAAATCAGATCGAAGATTTCAAGAGTGACATGAGGCAGTTTCTTGCCATGCAACTGGATACCTTGCGGATCCAAAAGAAGCAAGAAGAAGCCAAGAGGGCTTTGGTCATTTTTTGTCCTAGGTGCCTTAAAAAGCATCCTAGGAACGAATGTCCAATGCACTCCCTAGAAGTGTGTTTTGTATCTGAAGAATACCATCCTACAGATCAGTGCCCTTCCTTTCCCAGAATCAAAGCTGCATATCAAAGAGCCAAGGGAGCCACTGAATCACTCCATTATATGAACCAAAGGAGGCCGCATGAACCTAGATCTTATCAGCAGGAAGTGCAAGGGACATCCGAGACCTATTATGACCCCTATCAAGCCACTTTCATGCCTTCTTGGGGTCCCCCTGCTCATCCTTCCTGGTCCACACCTCCTCTTTGGTCATATTCTCCTTGTTCCTTCACAGATCCATATTATGCCCAACCAGTTGCTCATTCATTTCACTCTTATGCTTGGCCACAGCCTCAGTGGAATGCACCTTATCAGGAGTGAAGGCCCCAGTACAACCCTCATCCCACTCATTTTCCTCCACCACCTGCTCATCCACAACCATCGCCTCCTCCTCCACCAAGGCAACCCCAAATGCCTACCCAACCACAATGCCATCCATCTCCATCTCAATTTCACACCTCCACTCAACTACCCGTACCATTTCCAAAACCATACGATGGAGCAACTCAACCCCATTGCAAATCTGAGGCACAACATGTGAAAATGATTCCTCGTGAGCTCAATGATGTTCACCAAAGCTCAGGAAAAGTAATGCAAAAAAGAGATCATCTTGAAAGCATTGAAGGATCACATCCAGCAAAAGAAGATTCAAAAGAGGAGATCAAAAAACCAAGGGCTGCACTTGATGAAGAAAAGAGATCAGAATCAGAGATCGAGAGAGTTCCCTCAGGGTTACCATCAAATCCTCCATGTATTCCAGAGAAAAATCAACAACAAGAGGAAGATCAGAAGGTCATGATAGAAGGTGACATGAAGAATGATCCAAATCAGCAAGATGACCAAGGATATCAAAGCTATATTGAGATATGGTTTCAGAAGGTCACTAAGTTGCAGCAGTACTCTCCTCCTCAGCTATGTTTTGTACTTTCAAAGTCAGATCATGTTGTCTCTGAAAGTTGGATATTTGTCAAAGCATGCATTCCGAGCCTTCACATCATCTTGTCTCTAATCTCGATGTGCACATGGCTCCATTGGAAGTATTCTTATACTTGAAAATGATTTTGTTTTTCAAGTAGGGTAGGGTAGAAAAAAATGAAAAAAAAGAAAAAAAGTAAAGAAATGAAAAAAAATGAAAATAAGAGAAAAAACAAAAATCTAAGGTGAAAACCTCCTCGGAGGCGCCTTAGATTGGCTCATTGATTGAAAACCTCCATGAGGCGGTCAATGGGTTGGGAAAAAATAGAGAAAAGAGAATAAGATCTCTGGGTGAAAACCTCCCTTGGAGGCGCCCAGGGCAGGCAATTAGGGTGAAAACCTCCATGAGGCGCCCTAGTTGTTTTTAAAAAAAAAAGAGAAAAAATAAAAGAAAAAATAAAAAGCTAATCTCCATTGAATAATTTCATGTTGCAGCAGTGACATTGCAGGTTGCAAGAAGGACATTGTAGGTCAGGTGGATCACTCAAAACAAAGACAAAGGAGTTTTTGTGCCTTCTACAGGAAGTTTTGTATCTTCTATAGGAAGCTTACAAAAAAGCCAAATTGATCTCTGAGGAGGACCTGAAGGCTTAGAATATGTCCATGAGGCCTACCCACATCCATGTTTCCATTCCTCACCCCTTTTCCATCATTTTTTTCATGTCATTATGCTTCTTTCCTCAAAACTGTGTCTTCTACAGGAAGCTCTGTATTTCTACAGGAAACATCATGTAGAACCTTTGGACGAGCCAAATCCAATTTCAAAAGTGAATCTGATGGTGGGAATCTGTTGATTAGGCCTACAAGCACTTGTGTGTCCATCCCTTGCCTTTCTCCATCATTTTTCCCCCTCCTTGTGCTTCTCATTGTGCTTCTACAGGAACTTCCTGTAGAAATTGTGGGAAACTAGGCATGCATTTCAAAAAGTGGTTTGGCAAGCATGGTAGCTTCCTAAAGGGTTCAAAAGCCCTCATGCAATCTTCCAACTCCTCCTCCATCATCTCCATACCTGCATCACAGCTAAAATTCATTTTGTCATACCATGCAAACACATGCAAAATGCCTTGAAGCCAAAAACACATAGAGCAGAATTTGTTTTTGCCATAACTTGAGAACCATGCATCCATTTGACAAACCATTTTATGGGGGATTGTACAAGGTCGATGAAAACATGCCTGAGCAGTTTCATGCAATTCTGGTGCACGGTTTCCAAGAAATCAGCCTCCATCACCATCAGCCATTTTTGCATTTTCTCCATATCCGTGCATCCGTTTTAAAACCTGTTTTATGGGGAGATGCACATGGGTGATATTAGCCTACCCAAGCAGTTTCAGCCGATTCTGATGCACGGTTTCCGAGAAATCGAGCTCTGAAATCTTCAGCCATTTTCCATTTTTCTCGAAATCCGTGCATCCATTGATCACGAATTTGCTATGGGAGATGCATAATGATGGTAGGAACATGCTCCCTGAGTTTCAGATCAAACCGATCTACCGTTTGGGAGAAATGGCAAAAAGAAGTTCTGGTTGTGACCATGCAGCAGCAGCAGCTTGAACAGGCAGAGTTGAACGTGGAAATGAACGCGTGAAGCTTAGATCCGTCCAGAGGGCACCTGCACAAGAAAAAACAGCCATAAATCATCAGTCAAGCCACCATACATGCAGCAAATGAAGATCAACACATGCATGCAGCAACACGCTTCACAATCAGCCGTTTAAATTTCAGGTACGTGACTTAACCTTGTTCATCTATTTGCATAGATCTAATCTAAAGTAATGCATGAATGAATGAGATGAGTGGATTTAGCCAAGAAGGGAGCCACGTTCAATTGCACTCAACAAGGCAAAAATCACGCATGCATGGATCAACCATTCACGTGAAGTTCAAAAACAAAACACAATCAGTTGGGGATATTCTAAACTCTAAGTGCAACTAATGGAATTGAATACAAGCAGAGAACAAATAAATAACAACAGCAGTTCATGACATTACTGCAGTTCTAAAAATCCACGCACGCTCTGCCACCTCACTCCAAAAATCACGCAGACATCACTGAGCGCTCGGCTGAAATCCAAAGACCGTTAGTCAACTTGCACTTGCATCATGTTCACTCAAAGAATACATCCTCTTCTTCCACAATCGGCTTAATCTATCGTCCTCCGTTGAGTTTCCTACCTATTTTCAAATTTCTCTAGTGCAGCGGGCTCACTCAAAGGCCGAATCATGCTCTACAGGCGTTTCTACAGGATGTCGTCTACAGGAAAGGCAGAAAACAGCCCTGCTGAAAGAAAACATGAGGAGCTTCTATGGGTTGATGCTTCTGTTGGCTGACCACGGGATTTTTAGAAAAGTTCAAGCTCAAAACGAGGAGAAAGGAGGAATATGCTGAAGGCCACATTCTTGTTTCCATGTATTTCCTTTTGCATTTTCTTTATTCTCAATGCACTGCTATGGAAAAAAAATCAGTTGGTATAGTTCCTTTCGAGACTATGTTTGCCTCAGTCCTTTTATGGTTTGGAATTGTATCCATTGGATTGTTCTTCAGATTAACTTCAATATGGCTGCATCAGTCCTACTGTATATTTGGGTTCTTGTTCATTATCTTTGTGATCCTCATGGTTACATGTGCAGAAATCACTGTTATCTTGGGCTACGTTGAAATGTGCAGTGAAGATTACAACCGGTGGTGGAGATCTTATTTGACTGCAGGTTCCTCCACATTCTACTTGTTTCTCTATGCCACATTCTATTTATTCACCAAGCTGGAGATGACAAAACTTGTTTCTAGAATTTCATATTTTGGTTACATGCCCATCATGTCATACTCATTTGTTGTTCTGACCGGTATAATAGATTTCTATGCATGCCTTTGGTTTGTGCGGACAATGTACTTATCAGTGAAGATTGACTGAGGCTCTGCATGCAGCTACCATTTTTCAGAGGGGCCGTTTAAATTTCAAGATTTGGACATAATCTGATCAAGGTTCAGCCTTCTACAAGAATATACTTGCACACTCATACCAAGGCTGAGGGCACTAAGAAAAGCAGCAGAAATGGAGGATGTCTTGGCAAATGATTCTGCATATCTAAAGGAGACTGAAAAATTTGAAGCTTCTGAGACAAAGGATGTATTAACAAACAGCATTGCAGAGCAAGTAGATTTTCAGAGAAGAGGAAAAAGCAGTTTCAAATTTGAATGATGCAGTGTTCGAGTCCAATCCATCTGGTGAAACTATCAGTGTACCTGTGAATGTAAGCCTTCAACAAGCCACTAAAACAGAACAACTTGAGACAATACCGCAGGAAAAATCAGTGAAATTGGTTCTACAGGAAGTTAGCAGACTGCTTCTACAGGAAGACAGAGACTATTTCTATAGGAAGCCAGCGAACAGTTTCTACAGGAAAGTCTGAAAAGCGGGAAGCCAAAGGAGAAATCGGCCGAGATGCTAGCCAAGGAAGTCACCAAGGCCATCAAAGACGAGGGGAGAGATTCGGTTGCTCAGATGATGAGCAACACTTTCAGTAGGGGGGTGATGATGAGCCCCAAAAATGTACAGTTATTTGGGCTCATTCAACCTCCTAATTTGGCTTAGTCCACCATTCTCATTTTTTTATTGCATGTTTTTGGTTATTTTTATGTTAATAGAGTGAATTTGGTTAGTCATTATGCCAACAAGTCTAATGGGTGCTTTGTGTAGCCTTTTTGGTCAACTTGGAGAGAAAATTGAAGGTCTTAATGAACACTTGGCAGCCAAATTCGTGGGAGAACAAGCTAGAGGATTTGTAGGAAGGTGTCCCCCTCATTTATGGGCCCTTACCTCGAATTCTCCACCATCAGCTCGGAGTTCAAGGGCCACCGAATCCATCAGCACAAGGGCAGCCAAGCAAGTCAAGTAGGACTGCTGTTAACTACAAGTCTTGGGCAGCCAAGTCCCTAACTTTTAGGAGGACTGTTGGGTCCTCAAATTGTATAAATAAGAGGGCTTGGGGCCTCATTTTGGTTAGCTAGTGGTTAGTCATTTTGTAGCTAGTTAGTCATTTTGTTTTAGCCATTAGTTAGCTAGTTTGTAGTTCGATTTTTATGCAATAGATTAGCTTTGCTTTCAGCTCATGTTCAAGTTCTCCTTGTGGAAAGTTTTGATGTACTTTTCATTTCTCGATTAATAAAGATGGATCCAGCTTTGCACCAGCTCTAAATCTTTCATGGGAGGCTGTAGCTCTTGGGGTTGGGCCCATCTCAAGCGCCCAGTACCTCCCTTGTTTCTCTTTATGTGTGTTTGCTGCGTTCTTGAGAAAAAATCGGCTCTTTAGATTTAATCATGTTGTGTTACTTAGGTTGCTTTCGATGGTTAACGTAGCTTTTCATGTTTATAATAGATTGGTAGGAGTTTGTTATGCATTTAGATCTTTTGGCATGTTCTTGCTCACGTGATATATATGGTTCTCTTTCCAAACAAAGCTGTTGTTTATTCATTTCATTGATAGTTGGATTGAGTTAGCTAGGACTTGGTTTGTTTGCGAGAATTCATTGATTCGTTTGAATGAGCATTGTGCAGGGCATCTCTATCACCTTCATCACCTCCTCGTTCATCTGAGCCTCATCCAGATCAGCTCCTCCATCACCAAGTCTGTTTCCTTATCTCCCATCTGCTCTTTTGCCACGTTACCCTACCTTCTTCTCCATTGTTGTCTCAACTACCTTAAAGCCAAATCAGCCTTCCACATATCATCTCATCACTCCATCCATCAGTTCCTGGGTCACTTCAGACCCCCATCCTACCTCCATAACCATCCATGCATCTTCCATCAACCATCCATCCTCAAAAATCCAATTCGTAAACATCCTGTAGAAGAATTACAGAACATCCTGTAGAAGCCCCTGCAGACTTCCTGTAGAAGTTCATGAACACGGTTGCATGTCATCCAGACTTTGTGAAACTCTCAGAAAGGATAATGGGGATCCCTTAGACCCTCTCTGTACCATCCCAACCTTTCCCAAAGCATTTCATCCCTTGATCCATCCCTGCACAGTGGAAAACTAGTTAGAAGCACATGCATGATAATTTCAACAACTTAATCAAAAATACAAAAAGATGTTTTCTTCAGATAGTGATAACGTAGACACATGCATTTTACCTTCCTAGAAGTAATGGCATCTCTTTTCGTTGTTTGCATTCTTTCCTTTGCATCAGTAGGACTAGCTGGTAGAATTAGGGTTTGCTAGGGTTTGTGTTTCTTTTTGGCTTTCAGTTCATTTTTGCAAAATAGATTAATTTCCTTCGAGATAGCCTTCGTCCATCATTTAGAAAGCTTCTTCTGAGAGCATATAGAAGTTGGCTTGAGCCCTAGCGGACTTGTGCCAGCTGACCAAGTGACAGCTGCGACAAGAGCTAGTACTTGTGCATACAACACCGTCGCTTCCAAGTTTGTACGAACTACCGGGTTGATAAAATTAGAGATAGGAAGCTCCAGGAGTTGTAGCATTATTGCTACAATACTGGAGCCCACCACATACTATGATCATTTTGAACATATTTAGAAAATTCTTCACTCTCATTGCTTGGAAATATTCATTACCATCCTCACTTGAAGGAAATTCTTAACTACCAACATTTGTGCTTTTGAAATCCTGACTCAGATGAAATTCTTCACCATCTTCATCCATGCTTCTTAAATCCTCCCTTGGAGGATTCAATTCATCATCACCATGAGTGCCTTTGAAACACTCACTTAGAGAAAATGCATTATTCACACATGTGCCTCTAAAATTATCATTTGCAAGAAAACTTCATCCTCCCCTTCATAACTAGTGCTAGCATAATCCTTAGGATTATGAGTAAGTGGAAAATATGACTCTCTATTCATAGTCAAATTATCATTTGCATGAAATTCTTCATCCTCCCCTTCATCAATGGTGGTCTCATAGTCATTGGGATTAGGACTAAGTGGAAACTTTGAATTTGTATTTAATGGAAGTTATTCATTCTCCCCTTCATCAGTGGTGCTCTTATAATCCTTAGGATTAGGACTAATTGGAAAATATGAATCTCTATTTACTGGAAATTTTTCATCATTGCCCTATCCTTCCTCAGTGGTGCTCTCATAATCCTTAGGATTAGGACTATGTGGAAAATTTGACTCTAGAAATTCTTCATCCCCCCCTTCATCAGTGGTGCTCTCATAATCCTTAGGATTAGGACTAAGTGGAAAATTTGACTCTCTATTTACTAGAAATTCTTCATCCTACCCTTCGTCAGTGGTGCTCTCATAATCCTTAGGATTAGGACTAAGTGGAAAAATTGACTCTCTATTCATAGGAAATTCTTTTTTCTACCCTTCATCAATGTTGCTCTCATCATCCTTAGGATTAAGACCAAGTGGAAAATTTTTCTCTCTATTCATAGTGAAATAATTCATGTTACATTCATCAAAATGAATAGAGTTATTGCATGACAAAAATGTCGATGTTATAGAAATAAAATTTCACTATCAGAAGAATCCATGACCTTCAACTAGAAGATGTCATATGATACAAATGTACTCCCACAATGACAATTTATAGCTTAGAGATTGAAAATTTTCCTCTAAATTTTACCTCCAAAAATTTTTGCCGAAAATTTTGCCTCCAAAGTCCCCCCGCAAAAGCTTTCCCCGAGAATTTTCCCTCCAAATATTTTGTCTAAAATTTACTTTAAAACATATTACTAAACTTTTGGTCTTGAAAATTTTCACCCTAATTTCTATTCAAAACATCCACAGAAATTTTCGTTTTATTCATTTGTTTGAAATCAAAATAAATATTCTATTTAAATTATCTAACATTGAGTACGTAACTAAATTAATTTTTATAGTTAATATTTTATTTTTTATCCCACAAGGGATAAAAACTAATCTAAACCTATAATATTAACTATATATTAATTTTTTAATTTTAATTTCAATCCCACATTCGAGAAATACCAAAGCAATCACACAATCATCGCTATAAAATAACATTCATTGTTTCTATTTGTCACATCACATCAAGTCTTCTGGTTCTTGTTAAAAAGTTTGGAGCAATTTTGCGAAAGAGTTGCATTGTCATCAATAACACATTCAACGAGAGTTTTTCGCATTTGAAAGGTTAGTTTTCCTTCTATTTTGACTATTTAAAGTGGAATTTTTGGAAACATTGCTATTTTACGGGAAAAACCACATTAAAACTCTATTTTCTTTATACTTTTATAGCAAAGAAGACAAAAATAAATCTTAAATTTGTAGGATTTTTAGGAGAAAAATTAAGAATTTTTTTATTTTTTAGGGATTTGAAATGAAAAAATGGGTGTGTGTGTGTGTGTGTGTGTTTTTTTTTTTTTTTTTTTTTTGGAGCGCATTTCAATTCTCGCACAAGAAAAAAAAATTGTTCCATTAGAAAAAGAAATCTATCTATTGATTTTTTTTCTTTCCAAACACAAAAAACATAAAAAAATTAATTACTTTTTTTTTTTTTAACCGTTTATATTGGTTTAAAAAAAAAGTTGAAAGAAATTGTTGTTTTTCTTTAAACTACAATAATATATATATATATATATATAAAATTCATTTTATAGAAATTATTGTTTTTCTTTTCTTTTCTTTTTTAATTGAATTTTTTTTGTTAAACTGTAAGGATAATTTTTTAAAAACAAATTAATTTTTTTTAAAGTGAAATTAATTTCTTTTTTATTAATAATTTTTTTAAGTAATATATGTGTTTTTTTAATTAACTTTTATATATATATATATATATATATATATATATATATATATATATATATATATATAATGGCATCAAAGAAGGTCTCTGTGAATGTTTCTGGAACAAGGACAACAATTCCATCATCTAAAGTTGCAGTTGGACGCTCTATGAATATTGTTGAACATACCCGAACTGAGAAACATCATAAAAGTCAAACAATTGGCATGTCAAGTACATTCAAGATTATTTCTGAATGGAGGAATTCATGAGAAATAAATAAAACAAATTTTACATGGCATGTTAAAGATATTGAAACCAGCAATAGTACACATATCTATCTATATTGTGGTGTGATTAACTTTGCTAAACCATATGAGGTGACAGGAAAAGTACAAGACATATGTTTCGTGTCAAATATAGACATTGTTCTTGTTCTTGCAAAATTGCCCAAGACACATGAAAATGTTAGATATCGTCTCTGAAAGGTCAAGTATGACACATATGAAGAATCTACACCATTGTGTGATGAAATCAAAATCAACATTTCAAATAACATTGTAAGTATGTTTATTTATATTTATGTGTTATGCATTATTGTAAGGATCATTAAATTTTTTATAAATGATCGATCATTGACATATTGTATTTTTTTTGATACAATTTTGTTGAGAGTTTTTCAATTATGCTGGAGGGTATTTATTATCTAGAGCCAAATATTGTGAATGTGATTAGCAGTTTCCATACAACGACAGAATAAGAAAGGACAAGGAAGAAATGAGCAAAAATCCATGACACTGCAATAGTACATGCATGTGATCATTAAAGAATCCTTAAAGTGGGTCAATCTATCAAAGCTAAACATGTTTCTTTTGAAGATATGGAAACTGAAGCTGAAGCTGAAGCTGAAAAATATGTTACCATTAGTGAGGAGGAGGTTAGAACTATTGTTCAAAAGGAGAAAATAAATAAAACACCAAAAAGAAAAATGGCCATGAATGTCTCTCTTCCAGTTGATGATGGGGACATCAATTATGTAGAAGAAGATATGTTAACTAGTAAGAAAAAGAAATCAAAACTTGGTCAATCTATTGAAATAATATGCAACAATGAAGATCAAAGCGAAACTTCTAAAGGTAGCAAATAAATCATAACACCATGTGTTGATTTAGAGGATGGCATTACTAAAACAAAGAAAAATTTCATTCGAGATCACTAAAGGAAGAATAAATTAATTAATGGTGGCAAAACATTTTAGCTTAATGTCAGAGAATTCTATAGTACAGATGAAGGACAATCTCAATATCAAATTAGAAAGGCACATCACCTACATATCCATAATTTAAAAACATTGTTCAGGTACAATCCATATGCACATGTGGTGGATTATGTGGTTCTTGTTGATCCAAATCAAGTTCCCAACAAAGCAGCATTTGATAGGACACAATTTTTTGAATACAAATATTATGTAATTGGAGGGAACCATTCAGTAGAGGCCAAAAGGTAATTGATCAAGGAATATCAAAATAACTCTCTTTTTGAAATAGTGAAATGCATCATTTATGTTGGTTTAATAGAAACAGATGAAAAGTTATTGGTATGGGATCATAATGCAGATAATGAGTCTACTGTCTATGAATTTCATCCAAAGGGTCAAGTTCATTCATAATGATTTTTTAGAAAAATGTGACGGAGATAAGACAAAGGTCAGTTTAAGTTTTCAGAAGAAATGTTATATGAAAATAGGTTATCAAATTGAGGATAAAATCAATTCAAAAGGTGGAAAAGTAAATTTAGAATTATTCAGAGGCATGGATAACATTTTCTAGTTGCACTTAGAACAGGGGAGATATGGGAATTGATTAATGATATTTTTGACGTGGGGGAGAATATTACGATAAAAAATCAGAAGATTAAAAAGTCTAAGCCCATAATATGTACCAATAGTAAGACAGGTGTTGAAATGGAGCAACTTCCAAATGATATGAATATCACACCTTGGAGAACATTTCAAGGAGTGAATGATGACAAACTAGTCAAATCAATATTGTGTCGTGTGAAGTCAAGTGAATTGTCATTGGATGAAATGCGCTCATATTAATTTCAAAAGTAAGTTTGTTGAATTATTTTTACTTTTTCTTGAATTATAATTTTCTTTTAAATATAAAATATTGTTGTTGGTAGTATTTGTTATGCATATCACTATATTAACAATTTTTATTTTATTTATTCAGTCATGAGATTTATATGAAAATACAAGAACATATGGTTAGAATGTTGAATGAAGAGAGTTGGAATGATGGTGTACACAACTACCCAGAATCATGTTCTACAACAACACTTAAAGATTTGTATCTTGCATTCAAAAAGGTATGTTGATTTTACATTTATTTTATTCATATGTAATTTTATTTTATTTTATTACTTATACTTATATTTGTTTATTTCATTAAAGATATTGAAGAAGGATGTGAGTGAAGTACCAAATAATTTCAAAATCTTTACTGAAAAAATTAAGCTGGAAAGGCTAAGAAAACAATGTCTTAGGAATGTTGAACTTGATCCTACTCTTACTCATTTCATTTGGAATAGGTTGGAAACTATCCAATATCAAATAATACAAGGTGATTGTGAATACATTGCAGAACTTATACCTAGAAGGGAATATTCCCTAGTTATTTCAAAAATTCCTCATGGTTTCAATTTCCTAGACATTAGATACGATAATGAGCCTTATACTTATCAAGCTTTTAATAAAGTGGTTATAGGATTTCAAGAAGTCACAACATCACCACTTTGGAGATTTGTGACATTTCATTCAAACACACAATTTGCAATGTTATTAACAAGCTTCAAGGGAAAAGAAAAACTCAAGGATGTAGCTTACATGGTAAGACATTGAAATTGTATGTTTGATTAATGTTAAATTTATTTTTTTATGTACAAGTTAATTGAACTTTTACTATGTCATGTTACAGACAAAAGTCAAATCTTATTTCTTCCTGTGATCAGCCAATTATAAGTGATTGTGAGTTCATCCACATTGATGTTGGACAAAAGATGATAGTTATAAGTCTATTCTTTTGAATCAAGTAGATGGAAAGAGTCATAGCCAAGTATTGGTTCATGATGTTGTCGTAAGAAAGTTAACATATGAGGATAAAGATGCAAAAGGAGGGATAGTTAACATTTATAAAAAAATGCAAGCATTGATTAACTATCTTATAGATTTATGTCCAAATGAAGGAGATTGGGTTTTGGATTTATTTTCAAGTTCATGTAAGTTTTATTCCATAAAATTGAATTTTAATATTTTATTTTTCAGGTTTATGTGTTTATACTAGTGTACTTACTTATTAAATTGTTGTGCTTGATGATTAGGTACAACACTAGCATGTTGCCTACAAAAATAGAGAAATTGCATTGTGATTGAAAAAGATCTACTACAATGCATTTTTATTCAACAAAGAATTAATTCTCTTCAATTTCTTCCAGATGCAATGCAAGAAGTTGGTCTGAGGAAAGGAGATTTTAATGAATCATGTGTAGAAAGAAAACAAAGGAACCTCCACCACCATTATATGGAATGATTGGAAATTGACACTTTAGGAGATTTTCAGACATGAAAGATCCATTAGAAGAGGAAAATGAGGAAACTCAAGCAGAAAATATTGTGGAAGAAGAAAATAATGAAGTTGTAGAAGGTGATGAGCATGGATTATATTATATTGTTCATTAATTTTAAGTTATGCTTGCAAATCAAGCTCAATTTGGAGAGATATTCATTAGTTTTACACTTAATTATTTGACTTTGATATTTTATGATAAGAATGAGCATTTGATTATTGTTGTTATATGTTCGATATTTGTATTATCTAATTTAACCTTTACTTTTTATGTGAATCATTTTCTTTTTGTAAAAAAATTGTGATTACTATTAATTTTTAACATAAAATCCATTAAAAAAATGTTATTTTTTAAAGTTAATTTTTTTAGGATTTTTCCATAAAAATCATTTATTTGACATGTCATTTTTGACAAAAAGTCTCAAAATGTGTATTTTTTTCATTATATTTATATTGAAAATGTGTGTGTTTTTTTTTCAAAAGTTTAAAATTATTGTTTTTTAAGTGACAATTATTTGATGTGCATTGAAATATTAATTAACATTACATAAACATATAGAAAATACTAACTTTAAAATATTGACCATTTTTTATTTTTTGATTATGCGAAAAATTTAAGATTTCATTTCAAAAGAAATTGAAAAGAAAAATAAAAACACACAAATACATAAATACATAAATACACTTAAAAGTAAATATATTAGGGAAGAAGAAGACATTAAAAAATTTAAAGTGTCAAAATCGACCCTCTAAGAAAAAGGGGTTGATGATGCATCAACACTTTTCAAAATCAGCATGAAAATCATTAACATTTAAAAAAAAATTGTTCATACTCAATACATAAAAAAAAATTAAGTGTCAAAAATATGGTCCAAAAAAAATAGGTGTATTCTAAATCACCACTTTTCAAAATCAAGTGATTTTTTGCTACCTCAAAAAAACAGGTACTAGGTAATTTTCTCGTTTCATCAAAAACTTTGTTTAAGTTGTATCTCACCTATTGTCATGAGAAAGAGGGTTATAGCATGAGCCCCCCTGTGATGTCAAATTATTATTCTTTTAGATTCGAGAGTGTTCATCAGATGAGCAAAGATCAGCAGAGGTGATCAAAGATGAGAAAAGATGAGAAAAGACGACAGTTATCTTAATGATGATGAGATGTTTGAGATGCGACATATATTGCAGTGGAAAAATTCTCCCTAACTAAGAGGGAGTGTTAATTTGAAAGCTCAGGGAGAAATTCCCTCCTTTGGATAGCCTTCCTGCTCAAGAAAGACCCCTCTTGGTCCTTGGAATAATTTAGTGTGGTGAAGGAAAATTTAATTTTTAATGTGAAAACCCTCAATGTCACAAAAGTTCAGGTTGACCTAGAAGACAAATTATCCCTCCTCCAATGCCTATAAATATAGCTTCATGCACCTCATTTTGACACATCACATCAAATGTCTCTCTCTTCTATTGGTTCATACACCTGAAATATTGTAGGGTTATGTTCACATGTGCGAAGGGTTTGGAGATTGTTCTGAAATCAATGTTGAGTTTTCTATATGGGAGACTTTCACCAACATTGTTTTGACTCTCTTGCACTTGGTTTGACCAATTTTGGACATGTTTTAGGAGGCTGCATTTATTGACACTAAGACCAAGGAAATAAGGACAATTTGACTTTTATTGACTACAATACTTTGACCTACATTGACCACAAACTAGTTAGAGCTTTGACCGAAGTTTTTCTCTCCCCTTTGACTGAGAGTTTTGGGACAGGTTTGGGCTGATTTTGACCAGCATTAGAGGTCGAGTACTTTGATTGTTGATCGATCTCTTGGAGGCTAGTTCGACCATTGACTAGTGGACTGGTTAGGGCACATCTAACTATAATTTACTTTAACATAATTGTCGAATTTTTCTCTGACCATATTTAACTTGGGATAGATTTGATTGTTGGCTCATCATTGGATATTGGTTGGTTAACTTTGTTGGATAGTCAAAGGTTTGAATTTAACTCATTGATGAATTTGGAACTTTTTACCCTCTATTGAAAATTTTATGACAATCTAATAAGAAGAAGAATTAAAAAGGATTTTCCCCCTTGTTGGGTTTTTCCCTAGTCTTTGACCAATTCTTATGTATCTTGTCATTTATTTTGAGTGTCTTCTATTATACAGTGTATTTGTAGTTCTATCTACAATTGTTATTTATTACTAGAAGATTGAATTGATTGCTAATTGAAGTTAAGAATTGGGCTAAAGTGATTGTAAAAGCATAGAACAATGGAAAAGTAATAGTTATTTGGCATCTGACGAAACAAATGTGCCCAAACTTGTCTAGAATGCCATTCAAACATCTAGGAATCTGAACCTCCATAAATTTTACAAAATTACAAAAATCATAAATACCAAATTTAGGCCTAAATTCTTAAATATTTAGTTATTCGTTATGTAGATCAATCACATGAGGTAAAAAAATTGGATTATAAAGGATTAGATAGTCAAGTCACCATTTAGTGTTCTCAGTCATATGATCTAGGTGTTAAATCTGCAAGGGAATGGATAGTCAAAATTTGGCATCTGAATCAGTTATGTAACACTAAATAATTCATTGCATAGATGGATAATGCAAGCTACGTTGAATGATAAATCAAATTGTGAATTAAAAGTGACACATAAGAGCCTATAAAGAATGCAATTTTATATTGAGATTGTTTGTTGGCTCAATTAGAACTTAGGTGAAAAAGTTATAAACAAAATGTAGTTGGTGGAAATTTAAGGAATGAATTAACATTCTAAGGTTGGGATAGAGAGTCAAAATAAATCTTAAATAAATTGAAGGGGGAGTTTAGTTGATGGTAGTTGTAGTGGTGGGAAGTACCTCCTCGAGCTATAGAATAATTAATGAAGAGACTCATTATGTGATGTGTGAATTCAATAAAGCTCTTATACTCAAGAAACGTGTTATTTGATTTGAATGAAAGAAGCAGTGCCATGAAAAATTAAGAGAAAGTAAAATAGAATAATAGAGAGATAGAGTGCATTTTTAGCGTTGTTGTGCCTGAAAGCGAGTGTATCAAATTGTTGCAGAAGTGTGGTGACTTGTAGAGAGAGTATGTGTTTATAGAAGAAGAAAGAGCATGGTGAGGTAATAGAGAACTTTAGGAGGAGAGGTGGAAGTAAGCGAGTATTGATTGTAATAAACATAAATGAATTACATCGCTAGAGGTCTAAGTCTAAAAATGTATGAAATATAGAACTATTGGCTATAATGGGTTGGTACATGTACAAATCAGAGGTTGGTGCCTCGAGCAGGTTGGTGCTTTTTTATTTGAGGGGGTTTGGACCTCCTATGAGTGGGTGCTCACAAAATTGATGTAACAAGAGTTGGTGCTTTATATTTACTTCATAATAAAAAAAAGATTTGGTTTTTTTTTCCCGTAAGGTTTTCCACATTAAAACACTATGTACAAATACCATATGAATTATTTCTTGTTGTGTTTGAATTGGAAATGGTTGAATGATTGGTTAAATAAGTGTAAAATTTATAATTATTGATTCACCACCCCTATGAGTAATTCTTGATTTCCAATAGAATTTTCCATTGAATTTCTTCTAGGATCAGTGCTAGTCTGGAAAGCCCCATATTGCATGAGTACACTAGAACTAGTGGAGCTAAAGCTACAATTGAGAGAAATGTTGGACAAGGAATATATCAAGCCTAGTGTGTCACACTGTGGAGGCCTAGTGTTGTTCATAAAGAAGAAGGATTGCACACTATAGTTGTGCATTGATTGCAAATGGTTGAACAAAGCTACATCGAAGAATAAGTGCCTACTACCCAAAATTGATGACTAGTATGATAAGTTAAGATGGAATGTAGTATTCTCAAAAATAGATATGAGGTCAAGATACCATCAGACTCAAATTAAGGATGAATTCATCCATAATACATCCTTTAGGACCAAACAAGGAAACTATGATTTTTTGGTGATGCCAATTTGTCTCACGAATACCCCTACCAAATTTATGTGTTTTATGAACAATTTCCTCATCCCATAGTTGGACAAGTTCTTATTGGATTTTGTGGATGACAACTTGCTTTACTGGAAAACTAACGAAGAGCATAAAGTACATATGAAAGCCGTGTTTTAATTTCTGAGAGAGTGCAAGCTCTATGCAAAGCTCAACAAATGTGATTTATTTGAATCATAAGTTTAGTACCTGGGACACATAATTTCAAGGGAAGGAGTAGCAATAGGTCTAAAAATATCAAGTCCATCATGGAGTGGCCCATACCCCAAAATTTTATAGAAGTTAGATCTTGCATTGGATTTGTCGAATACTACGAGTGGTTCATTTTTTATTATTCAAAATGGTCGTCCAATCATAACTTTATCGAAGAAAGGAATCAAATTCCAATGGACATCAAAGTGTGCATCTAGATTTGAAAAACTATAGCATTTTCTCACACATGCACCTATCATGAGAATAGTTGATATGGAAAAGGAATTCTTAGTTTACATAGATGCCCATAAGAAAGAAATAGGTGGAATCCTGATGTAGGAAGGACATGTCATTTATTATGAATCAAGAAAATCAAATGAGCAAGAAAATAACTATGTCACCCATGAACTAGAAATTGCAGAAATTATGCATGCACAAAATATGTGGATGCATTACTTACTTGGAAGGAAGTTTGTGTTAATTTCATCCTACAAGTAGTTGAGATAATTGGAAGTTTGCGTTAATTTGATACTACAAGAAGTTGAGATAATTGTTTGAATATCCCAAGTTAAATGCAATAGAATGCAGATGGTTGGGTTTGACCAGCAAGTTTGACTTTGAGATAAAGCACATTAAGGTTAAGGAGAAAAAGGAATTAGATGCACTTAGTAAAAGTGTACCAGTGGCCCAGTTATCATCCATAAGCACTTGTGAATTTAATATGAAGGAGAAGATAAAGGAGGGTATCACACAGAATGAGTCGTTCTTGCGGACAAGACCGACCTCCTTAGTATCTAATGATATCTAGCGACAAACAAACCAATCAAATTATATCTTTCTCTAAATATGAAATTTATAAATAAAGGCAAACAAGTGTTTTAGGCCTACCTTGGGTCCAATGCAAGTTTGTGGAATCCTCGTTCCATTGATCCAAATGAGCTCCCTTGTAGAGAATCTGCAAACACAAACAAGCACACAAATTAAATAGCACTTGAAAAGCCAATATAATAAAGCATACTTATCATGATGATCAAGGAATTCATGAAACAAATCACATAAGACAATTTGTTGAGAAAAATGAATCCGATTGTATTAATTTAAATCAAAGAAGAACTTTACAACCTATGCCTTGATGTTGTACAAGCTCCTCCCAGGGTCCCTCAAGAAGTCTCCTCTACTTTGACAAGTTTCACTCTCTTCCCATTGAAGCCAAAAGGTATGTGATCTCTCCTCTCAAGCTTAACTAGGAAGTCTCAATTCCAACAACATTTACCCTAAAAAATGTTCAGCTTCTAACCTCCCTAGCAACCAGCCCAATGCCTTAATTTATAGTGCAATGGAGGGAAGTTACTAGGTCCACCTTCAAAGGGATAAAGCCCTCCTTCAAAGGGATAGCTCCTCTCATCAAGGGATTAGCTCCTTCACTTTTGGGATGCATGAACCACCTAGGAGTGAACCATCCACGTCAAGATTCCTTCTAGAATCATCTAGAATTAACCCAAAGTGAGTTTTTAAGAATAAACTTGTGCCTTTTTGACTTTCACAGGGGTTTGCACCCACTCCTTTAGAGACAGAGAGGGCAGGTCCGCAGGCAACATGTACAGGGGGTGCGGGACCGTAGGCAACAATGAGAGAAAGTGCGGAACCAAAGATTTATTGATTTTTAAGGTCTTTCTCTCATTTTCAAAGCTTGACATGAAGAGCTGAGGTTTGAGACTTGATTAGGAGGACAGTATGAATGATGATAGACCCATACTGGCTGCAAATAGTCATGGTGACAATATTTTGTGTAACAGATTGCCCCCTAAAGTGCGAAGTCTGTAGTAGATGAGGATTTCATTTATCATCTAAGAAGAGTGAAGTACTTTATCATTTCGAGGATCATCTTGTGGAGATCCTGGTTGGAACCTATAAAAACATTCAATGCAAAATATATATATGAGATCATATCATCACTGAGGTAGGCATTCCCATACTCATATCAAAACTGTCTAGAAAACTAACTACTGCTCTGATATAGGAATGATCTTGTAATACATCACAAGTATAGACACATGTAGACACAGTATGGACGCAGCCATCTGTTTATGAATAGTCCACTATATAATGAATACAAAATTCCTCGCAGCCTAGATGGTGGAAACTAGATCCAGGGTCTTGATTTCTACTTCCCGAAATAGTATGATTCTATCCATACGAATGAATGTGTCGAAGTCGAACATGGTAGAAACCACTTGATTACCAGTCAATGATGTAAACTATTAACAAGTGTGAGAGAAACCACCAGTAATGTCAATGGCTCTCAAAGTACTCAGTACAATCCATGAGATGTGAATAGATGTGTTGATGTCGAACATGTCACGGAATCCTTTGATCGAAGGTCAATGATGCAACCTATCGTTGAAGGCGAGAAACCTGCCATTGAGGCATGCAGATCCCAAGGTACTAACGATTTCTAGATCATCTTTCTAGATAATGAGCTGAAGTCGATAGAAAGCGATCCGTCGTCGGCAAACCAACAACACGAAATCATAGATCAAGTTTGAAGAAATTTAGTTGCAAGGACTGACTTAGGGATGGTCAAAATGGATGACAGATATTTTGCAGATGAATATTTTATTTGCACTGACCTCTTGAACACATAACGACACAGCAGATGGTTTGGTGACAATTGACCCAAAGTTAATACCCAGAAACCTGATGAAGACTTTCAATATGGTTTGATCAACTGTTAGGCAAAGGATTTCCCAACCCAGGTGAATAAAAGTGTCGTGTTCAAGAGTGGTTACAAAGTATGACAAACAGGCTCATTTTCCTCTCTTTTCCCCCACCATTTCTGGCAAGTACCTCTTTATTTTTGACAAGCTTGAGGAGGATAACATTTGCTTGATTATAAGCTCATCCTTCGAATGAGTCCAACTTAGTTTAAATTCGAACCCTAAGAAGGAGTGGTCCATTCCTATTTGTAATTGAACAGGTCCTTTACTGTTAAATTTTAATGAGTCCAGTATAGGAGAAAATCGACGTTTTTCAATTTTAGAGAGTCTGAAAAAACTTAAGAAAACTCCATGGTTGTCCTTTTTCGTAAATTTGTGTCTCCCAAGCCCGAAAAAGTATAAAATAATACTTGAGAGAACTGCTTGATCATTACGACCAAGGAGTACTTTTCATAGTTAGTGCCTCTGATCCGCAAAAGTAAAAAAGCGATCAACGACACGTCATTTTATAACCAATATCGAATTTGAAACAACAAAAACTCGGCAACATTTTCATGTTTTTACGGTCAAAAAAGGGTTGTAAGTGGGCTATCTTTTTAGTTCCATTTTAACGATTTTAAAAAGAAAAACTCGGCGATCTTTTCATGTTTTAGGAGTCAGAAAAGAGCTTAAAGGTGACTCTAATGTTTTTTCGTCGAAAATGACCGATTTCACCTGAAAAATCCGTTATCCTGAACACAAACTCAAACATTACTCATACCTGTTTAAAATCGATAAAAATGCTTCAAAAGTTACCTCTTTAAAGTGAAACATAAACAAATTAAAAACTCATTTATTCAAAAAACTTATAAAAAGGGCTTTTGTAAATTCATTTTTACCGTTTGAGTTCAGAGTGAGAAAAGAGAGCTTTTGGTCAGAAACTTCCCGTGAAGATTGCAGAAAATCCGTCCAATGGAATCGAACGCCACTCCTCCAAGTAATCTACATCATCCTACTCTTTAATTTCATCCATTTCAAAGTTGTTTTTAGGCTTTAATTTCATTTTTTAAGGGATTTTTAGGTTAGAAAGCTGCGCACAGGGGTCCGTAGGCATAGCACAGGTAACCTGCGGACCCCGACTTTTTCGTAAAAGGAAAAAAGTCAGGGGTCCGCACCTGCCGTGAAGGCAAAGTGAGAACCCACGCACTGTCTCTAACAGAGAGGGTGCGGTCCCTGCAGCAAGGGTTTTTAAACCTAAATTTCTCAAATTTCACCCAAAAATTTTGCTTTTATATATTCTAATTCGCCTTTTTATTGAATGTAGGGTATACATCATGCTTGATTGGCGAGAATGGGAGCACGAGGATGTAGATCTCGCCGCAATTAATCATCAACCTTCGATTGATGCCTTGAAGGCATGCGACTTATACAAATTCTGGGCCATACCTGGCATGAAGGCCCAGGTGGACTTTTTGCAGTGGCTGGTAGACAGGTGGAGCATACAGGACCAGTGCTTCTTCATTGGTGGTCACCAGCTCGAAATGGAGCTGGAAGACATTTAATTTTTGACTGTTTTCCTAAGAGAGGTGAACACTTGACTCTATTCGGGACTAGGCCAGGCGGCCAGTTTGTCGATAACCTCCGGCTAGAGTTTTGCAACAACCAGACTAGAGACAAAGAGATAGATATCAAAACCATATCCCTTCCTGAACTGAAAGTGATTGCGTTTACTGTTACCAGGCTCTGCAGAAGCGCAACACTGCATATAGCCACTGGATCCCAAATGCGAATGGCAGTAGACTGTTTTCGAGGCACCATCTTCAACTGGTGCGATGTTGTGTTGGCTAATATAAAAGGCCAACTGACTAGAGCAAAGAACGAACAATTGAAGACCTTTGGATATGGTGCTTTAGTCATGAGATTTGGTCTGGAGAGGGTTCCAATGTTGGTCCCACAACATCTCACTGCTGGAGCTGGACTTTCCCGAGAGCCCAAACTGATGCAATGGGTTGCAGTTATGGCCCGTCATCCTGAGGAGGGGACAAAATTCATTCGATTCACTCCTAAGTATTTCCATTGGTTGGAGAACCAATTTGTTGCTATTCAGGACTTTCTTTACGCTGGGGTAGATTTTCGTGGTGACCCAGACATGGCTCTTCCACTAGGAGAGCAATGGGATGACTCGGGTAAAATCATTTTCAACATTTTGTAATTTATTATTTTTTTGTTTTTATCTCATCCCAAAATTGATAGTAAAAGTTTCAAATGTAGATGTAGGTCCACGGTGACCAGCCACTCTCCAACCTTATGAGAGGAAACAACCAGCTGCAGCAGCACTAGCCCCATAGGACGAATCAGCAGAGACCTTGGCCAAATTGGAGAGCCATCTAGAGCGTTTAACAACAGACATTCCGGAGACCAGCATAGATGACATTCCTCTTAGGCTACAACACTATGTGATTGGGGTCCCAGGACCTTTCAGGAGGTTCCTTTGTAGGGTGGCCCATACAGTGGTCTCTTATCGAGATCATCACCAGTGATAGGATGATCACCTGTTGTAGACACATATGACATTTTTTGCTTTTTGTACTATCATTTTTGCCGATCATAAGGTGTTTTTCAACCTATGATCAAAGACGATGTATATTTGACACACTCCTATGTTATACTATATCACTATTACCGGCTTATCTTGTAAAACATGTTATGGAATGTTTTTAAATTTACTTGTATGATTATTGCAAATGTCTACTTAACATTCGAGAAGAAATTGCATCTGCTAATGTATTTAAATATCTTGGAATATGCTGATATTCAATATAGTCAAATTCACATTCCAAGAGACGAACTCTGAAAAATAATCTCAATAACACTGGATTTCTAATGGCATATACTCTATTAAGCTGTAATACAATGAGTTCAGAATCTAACCTCACTATCAAACTCCGAATCCCAAATGAAATAGATTCAGATAATAAATCAATCACTGCACTATACTTGGCAATGTTGTTTGTTGTTTGACCGAGGCTTACCCCATGCATAGATACCAACTCGTCAGAGGGCGAATAGATAACCCAAGCTGCGGAAGAAATGTTCCGTGTACTACGACAAGCACCATCATCAAAACCAATGTATGTTTGGAGAGGCGTCGACATCTGCAATATCAAGAGTAAAACCAAGATAAGCAGGAATAATGACGAAAAACACTCTCTAAGCTAGGCATACTTTTTTAAACTAAAACACACCAGCTAGAAAGAAAACTAACCTAACTAAAAAAAATCTCCATACCCAGATTTAAGCATAATACCTCTTCAGTTAAAGACCATTTATGGGTTTACCTAAAGAGACCCAGTCAAAGTCTACCAATTCATAGGCCCCTTTTGCTAGCTTTCGCTTAACAACATAAGGACCATGCCACATGGGTACGAATTTTCCAGCACCTAATTTATCATTTGCTTGATCGTACAATAAGACTAGGTCTCCTTCTGGAAAATTTCGAGGGGTAACATTTCGATCATACTGAGCTTTAATACGTTTGGCATGAGTTTCGATCGCTAATGCAGCATCACGTCGATTCTCATCTAGCTGAGGCAAGTATTACAAACGCTTTTCCTCTTCAGAGGTGGCTGGATGTAATTTGATGGCCATTTGCAATGACGGGATTTCATATTCAATGGGTAACACAGCTTCCAGACCATAAACTAGTTGGAAAGGAGTGAACCCAGATGACGTTTTTACTGAGGTTCGATACGCCCAAAGCGCTGAAAATAGCATGTTATGCCAATTCGACCTATGAATCCCGATGATTCGTTGGATCATGATGACTAGAACTTTGTTGATGGCTTCAACTAGACCATTAGCCTGTGGATAATATGGAGTTGAACTATCGTGACGCAAGACAAGTTGGTCTGCAAGTTCAGTCATCATAATGTTTCGAAAATGATGCCCATGATCAGCGATAATCGCTTGTGGAACACCAAACCTAGCAATTATATGATTGAACACGAAAATTGCAGCAGTTTTTCCGTCTGCCTCAAATGTAGGCATCACCTCGGCCCACTTGGTAAAATAATCTACCGCAAGGATGATATACGCATGCCCCCTGGCCGAGTGAGGGTTACATCTAATAAAATCGATACCCCATTTCGCAAAAGGACCGACGGAAATTATAGTGTGGAGAGGAGCAGGTGGAGCGCGCTTCTTTCGATCAAAAATTTGGCAGTTGTGGCATTTTCCGACCACGTTAATACAATCTTTAAACAAAGACGGCCAAAAATAGCGAGCACACAATATCTTTTGGGTTGTGGAAAACCCAGAAATATGACTGCCACATGCTCCAGAGTGACAGTCATTTAGAACCCTTTCAACTTCCTCATGAGTTAAACAACATCGAAAAACAGAGTCCGCCCCACGACAATAAAGTGTATCTCCAATAATTTTGAATTGTTGGGACTGGAATCATATTTTTCAATGTTCTGACCTTGAAATTTCTGGCCGAAAGGATTGGGTCTGGAGATAAACGATGATATCCCCATACCATGGATCTAAAGTGCTAATTAGAAACAAGGATTCGTCAGCAATGGGCTCCTCCGCCACAGTTTCCATGTCAGCACGCGGGAAGTCACACATTAACTCCGCAAAAAACTAAATATTTCTTCGACTTAGACTTTTCAAATTCCAAGTCGAACTCCTGGTATAAAAAGGTTTCTGGAGATTGAGAAAACATGGATGACTGTCTTGACATATTTAACGGAGGATAATAACCCCTAGGTGTTGGTTGAAAAGGAATGCGAGGTGGTGAAAAACTTAGTCCCGGGTTTTCCAAAAAATTGGTTAATGGAAGATACCAAGCGATGCTCCTAGGTGGACTGTAAAAGATTGATTCACACTCCCTAAGTTCTATAACTGGTTGATTTTCAGGGATAGGGATAGCTTCTTCTTCCGGAGTAGCAAGTTCTTCAATAGCTATAAGTCCAGAAGGAAGGTTTTGGGTAATTATTCTTTCTACCCTGGGTGAACCAGGACCACTGGAAGTTGGAGAGGCAAATCCCGATGTTGGCATAGTAGCAAATTCAGTTTCAGGTTCAGATATTTCAGGTTCCTCACCTAAATTACTAGTAGATGAAAAACTACCAGTAAATTCGGAAACAGAAACAGATTGTGGATTATAATTTGCTACTAGAGCTTGATAATCAGGATGTACCACTAAAGAAGATTCTCCTTCTTCAGGTGACCCAACTCTATTGTCTCTAGGAGTTACAAGGGCTTGTAGCCCTTCAAGCTGGCTCGGTGAAAACTCAGGAGGTTGGCCCCGAAGTCTATGGGACTTCCTCGGTAATTCGGCCACGATTAAATATTTTAACTACTTCACACGTAAACAAAGAAAAATCTCAATGAAAACTACCTAAAGCCTCTAAAGAACCATACAATTTTGAATCACATGCCTAAAGAATCTAGGAGATCAAACCACACACAAACAGTAACTTTCCATACTGAAAACACTAGTTGGTGATGAAATCCAACGTCGCAGAGTTCAATACAGAAATGGCAGTTGGAACAGTTACCCCGGCAACCTGCTTAATGAATAGACTGGCACAAGTTTCTCCACTAAACCGTCTCAAGTGAAGAGAATCCCCTAGAAAATCCAAGTGAGTCTAGCCGACGTCTGCTCCAGGTACAGTGGGATCTTCCCTCCACCGTCACCTTAGGAAGGAATCCTATAGAATATGGTCACTATGGTTACCAACAGAAACAAATATACCTGGGGGAATAGTCTACGATCCGAAACGCACGAAAGGGCAGAGTAACAAGCTCAATCCCCTTGAAGACTCCTTGACATAATCCAAGGTTTACCAACAAGTGACCCCAGGCTCCTTGACAATGGTAAATCTGAGGTTTACCATTTTTAATACGTGAATATCTTCTATCATTCCCAATGAGGAAGGATTGATTCCCACACTGGTTCAAATATGATCTCGTGCTTCTCCTTTAAGAGGAGCTTTCCCAGAGCATAGATGTAACAATTGGATTTTATCTCCTACCGTAAGATACAGCTACTTGTTTGTTTTACTATCTTGGAGAGTTAATTACTCCCTACTCCAAGATACTAGCCTAAGATATGTTGGTGATATAGAGCCCTAGAAATAAAAATATTACTAGATAGATTTTACTTTAAGCATTATTTTTATTGGTTTTTTCTTAAGTCAAAAGGTGCGGAGATGAAACTTATGGTATGAAGACTCGACTCCAAATCATTAAAAAATGCACTTAAGATGATAAGCAATCTTTTCCCTTCAATGAATTTCTAGCTAGGAAAGAGTTGAGAATGCAAATGCTTGTAAAAACAAATCTTTTCCTTAACAAACAAACCAAAAGAAGAGCTTTTTGTCTTTTCCAATACACTAAAAAACAAGACAACTAGTTATGCTCACGAAAATTTCCCTTTTCTTTCAAACACTCAAATACTACAAAAACAAACTTTTTCAAAAGAGTTTTTTATTATTTTTATAAAACACTCAAAACTATAGAAAAATCTAATCTTGAGATCTATAAATTCTAAGAACTATTTGAAGTAAAAGCTTACAAGGTTTCTTTTCAAGGATGTTTTACTTAGCTATAAGCAAACCAAGGACTAATTTATCCATAATCACAAATCAATAAAAACAACTAATTTTTGTTTTCTTTTCTAAAAATTAAATCCAAAACTCTTAACACAAGTCCTTTCGATGTTTCGCAAAGAGAAACACAAGATGGATTCCTCAACAAAGGCAGATTTTGCAAATGGTCAGACACATAAGAAGGCCAGTAAAAACCAAGGTGATCTGAGGCTTCTAAGGCTTCTAAGCTCTGAGCTACTACAAGACCAAAATGAAAATCAAGCTCGGTAACTAAAACTTCTAGGAATTTCACCTAAAACCCTAATGCCAATGTAATTAACCTAAGAAAAGTTCCTGACAAGTCACATGCAGGTCTGGGCAGAGGCGAAAAACACCTAAACAAATCCTAAGCTGACTGAAAGAGAAAATCTTAAGTTTTTCAAAATTATGACAGGGTTCGCAGGCCCGCAGTCCACACAATTAAGGTACTGATCTGTGTGTAAAGCAAAAGTGCGGATAGGTCCGCACTGTGCTACAAGCAGAGGGTGTGGTCCTCTCCCAAAAGTATGAAAACAAAAAATAATTTAAGATCTTCTAAAACTACCCAATCCCACACACATCAAGCCAAAAACAGAAACAAAAACACAGTTTATCAAGTCAAAGTAAAGCAAATCAAAAAATCAAGTCCCCTGTGGAGTCGCCATTTTGTCACACGGAATGAGTCGTTCTTGCAGATAGGACTGACCTCCTTAGTATCTAATGATGTCTAGTGACAAACAAACCAATCAAATTCTATCTTTCTCTAAATGTTCAATTTATAAATAAAGGCAAACAAGTGTTTTAGGCCTACCTTGGGTCCAATGCAATTTTGTGGAAGCCTCGCTCTGTTGATCAAAATGAGCTCCCTTGTAGAGAATCTGCAAACACAAACAAGCACACAAATTAAATAGCACTTGAAAAGCCAATATAATAAAGCATACTTATCATGATGATCAAGGAATTCATGAAACAAATCACATAAGACAATTTGTTGAGAAAAATGAATCTGATTGTATTAATTTAAATCAAAGAAGAAATTTACAACCTGTGCCTTGATGTTGTACAAGCTCCTCCCAGGGTCCCTCAAGAAGTCTCCTCTACTTTGACAAGTTTCACTCTCTTCCAAATGAAGCCAAAAGGTATGTGATCTCTCCTCTCAAGCTTAACTAGGAAGTCTCAATTCCAACAGCATTTACCCTAAAAAATGTTCAGCTTCTAACCTCCCTAGCAACCAGCCCAATGCCTTAATTTATAGTGCAATGGAGGGAAGTTACTAGGTCCACCTTCAAAGGGATAAAGCCCTCCTTCAAAGGGATAGCTCCTCTCATCAAGGGATTAGCTTCTTCACTTTTGGGATGCATGAACCACCTAGGAGCGAACCATCCATGTCAAGATTCCTTCTAGAATCATCTAGAATTAACCCAAAGTGAGTTTTTAAGAATAAACTTGCACCTTTTTGACTTTCACAGGGGTACGCACCCACTCCTTTAGAGACAGAGCGGGCAGGTCCGCAGGTAACATGTACAGGGGGTGCAGGACCACATGCAACAGTCAGAGAAAGTGCGGAACCAGAGCTTTATTGATTTTTAAGGTCTTTCTCTCATTTTCAAAGCTTGACATGAAGAGCTGAGGTTTGAGACTTGCTTAGGAGGACAGTATGAATGATGATAGACCCATACTGACTGCAAATAGTCATGGTGACAATATTTTGTGTAACATAGGCATTTGTACAAGACGAGGACTTCAGCAGGTGAAATTTTTCTTAAAACAAGAGTCAAAAGGGCCATTGAGTAAGAATTATATTCTCACCAACAAGGGAATGTTCAAGTTTAAGGATAGATGGTATTTACCTTGTATGGGTGACTGTCACACGGAATCAGTCAAAAGTTCGGACACAACCGACCTTCCTAGAAGTCTAAGACATTCTAATGACAAACAAAACAAACTAGAGCTATCCTTCTCTAAACATGCATTATGATATGAGAAATCAAGTGTTTCGTTCTTACCTTTGTCCAAACGCTGTTGTAGAAGTCCAAGCTTTGTTGATCTGGATGAGCTCCTCCTTTTCTCCAAAATCTGCAATCACCAACAGTCAAACAATTAAATAGCACCTGATTATAACATAAAACAAAGCATATTCAACATATAGACCAAGGAGTACATGAAATAACCCATAAACAACAAGTTATTGAGAAGAATGGACCAATTTGCATTAAAGGTAATCAAAATGAACCATTACAACCTGAGCCTTGGTGTTGTGCAAGCTCCTTCCAGGGTCCACAAGAGTCTTCCTCTACTTTGACAAAGCTCACCCACTTCCAAATAGAACAAGCAAAGATGGCAATCTCTCCTCACAAGCTTCTAAATGGGAGTCCTAATTCCTGCAGCATTTACCCTTAGAAATTTATAGCTTTCAACCTCCCTCCTTCTGGCCCAATGCCTGTATTTATAGTGCTCAAGAGGAAGTTAATCAGGTCCACCATCAATGGGATAGTCCCCTCTTTGGGTGGGATAGCTCCCTTATTGATGGGATAAGTTCCTCATTGCTAGGAGTGCATGAACCATCTGGAGGCGCTCAATACACGTCAAACAACCTTCTAGAATGCTCTAGAAATGACCACAAGTAAGTTTTTGAAGATAAAACTTGCACATTTTAACCTTTTCAGAGGGACGCACCTGCCCCTTTAGATACAGAGCGTCCTTGGACGCAGACCTCATGAACAATAGGTGCGTACCCGCAGGCAAGGTTTGAGAGAACCTGCGTACCCAGAGATAAACACATTTATAAAGACTTTCTCTCTTTCTTGGAGTTTGACATGGATAGTAGAGGCATAAGACTTGCTTAAGAGGGTAGTATGACTGTTGATAGAGCCATTCCAACTGTAAATAGTCATGGTGCCATTTTTTAGTGTAACAGTGACTTGAATAAGCTCATTTGTTGGAACAAGGAATTACTAACGGGGGGGTGAATCAGTGAGAGTGAGGTTATTATAATTTAAGCTCAATTTCCTAAATTTCCTATGACTTTCCCTAGTTATTTTAAGAGAATTTCGACTATAATGTAGATGTACAATAAATAAAACCATTCACACGAGCATACATTCCATCAATTGTGTAGCACACACATATTGATACAAGTATTTTTTACTTGGAAACCCAAAGGGAGAAAACAATAAACTTATTTGTTATTATGATGTAAAGTAGGCACCCACTTAATTACATCAAGTTTTTTCTGGGCACCCACTCACAAGAGGTCTCAACCCCCTTCAAATAGAAATCCACCACTTTCCAAGAGGAACCAACCTCTTATGAATGCAGGCCACTACCTATTCTAGCCATTGTTTTATTTTTCATACAATTTTCAAACTAAAAATAGAGTCTAATAAAAATTCTCAGAAATATATAGACATGATCTATTGATGCACCAGCTCCTTCCCTTTAGCTCTTGAGTTTCAATTCCTAATGTCATCTTAACTGCTCAACAAGATATAGTCTCGACCCTCTATTCTATTGTAAACACATTTAAATTTTTGGCACTTTTCTCACTTCTTCTCGCACACTTAGACTCAACACAATTGTTGCATCCCCCACTTTCTCAATGGAAATCCTTGAGGTTTTGTTCCTTTCTTGTGCAAAGGTAAATGTTGTTTCTGTTGTCTTCTTGTTGTCTCTACAACACAGTGCATGAAAGTGTTCTTTTGCAAGGTTCTCTCTATTTTTGTTCCATCAAAATGCAAGGCCACTACAACTGCATTAAATATAAGAATGGGCAGTTGTGGATTCTCCATACTGAGAACTAAATCCTAGTCGACCAAGCACACTCAACAATTACCTTTATTGAATTCATCATGCATTAAAAACTTAGTCCTCCATTCCTCTTAAATGCCCTTAGAGCTTGGAATGTACTTCAAGTATGTCTCTTCTTCTTGCTCTAGCTATAACCCACCATCAAAGCTCATAAATTCACTGGTATGGTGTCCATGAGCCATCTTCCTCATTTAATTTCTCATGTCATGAAAGTGGGACCAAAAGAGGGTTATTTTAGAAGTTTTCATTAATAATGTGCCATCAACCTCTCTGTGTGCATTTACTTTAGTTGTTGAATCATACATCCTCTATATACTATGCTCTAGAGATATCAACTCATCCTTGACTATGACACATTTCCAAATATGGCACATATGCAAAAGAGTTGTTGACTCATTCATATCACAATATAGAACTTTGTTGAGATGGATCTCAAATTCCCTATTTCCCATAACTTTAATGTACATATCATTTCACAAGACTTACCGGCTTCCAGGTTCCAGGTTCCCACACATCGGCCCACCATGGTGCACTACAGACTCTTCACAACCGGTCTTGGAATCCTCTTCTTTATATTTGGCCTGAGGCCTTTAAAATGATTTCCCGCGATGTTTTTCTTAATTCACGGCTCAAATTCCCTTAGTCACCGAAACACATGAAACTTTTGCAAGACCAGGTCCTAGGTGTGCATTTTTATTCTTGACAGACTTTCAAATGTCAACAAAGACTTATGTCACATATATCCATTACTTGCCGCAAAATCTTGGCACTTTATCCTTTTTTTACATATTCCTTACGGGCTTTCAGGCTTCCATCCTGGCCCACATGTATGCACTTTGTACGCCACACGGGCCTCTGCATGTCATCCCCACTCACATATACACTTATACTATTGCATAGTTTGAGATCAGATGCCTGCATGGTCATAACCATTTTTAAATGAATTCCATATCCCTTACGGTCTTTCGGGCCTTCCGAGGTTCTGGGCTTCTTGCTTCCCTAGCTCAATGAAACCTTGTAACCATTTTAAATAATCATTTGGGCTTCCATGCCTTCTGGGTTTTGGTCTACTTGATTCCCTAGCTTACTACAATCCTGTAACCTTTTTTTAAATAAGCCTCAGGCTTTCGGGCCTTCCAGGGTTCCAGGAACTGCTACTTAAGGTTTTAAGAACCTTAATTTGACTAACCATGACTTTTGATCCATAGGTACATTTGTAGATTTCCACATACTATTTTAAATATATTTCCAAGAACTTTCAAACTATGCCTCTTTCATGAGAAACTAAGTTTATATCTTAAGACATCATCTCCTCCAAAGACTAAGACTTCCTAGCCATCATAGTCATCATTTTATGGTTTCTCGACTAAGCCTACTGCTATGATGATTCTCTACAAACTATCAAAACAACCATGGGACTCCCCCTAGATAGCATGCTCATCAATGCTAACATTTGTTTCCTCTACCATCAATGCTAGTATGGTTGACATCAATGCCAACATACCAAGTGCCACTAACCATTCAAACAATGCCATTGTCCAACAATCTCCCCCTTTAGCATTGATGGCCACAAACCAAGATCCCCCTGAAACCAGGTACGGTTTTTCTTCATCATTGTTCTTCTCTTTGGAATTATGAATATTCTCCCCCTTTTTCATCAATGGAAAAGGATCCTTCTAAAGTCTCCCTCTAAAACTCTGCATCCTACTCCTCAATTGATCCTTCAAGTTAAGTAGTTGCCAATACTTATTATAATTGAGTCATTTGGGAGGAGGAGTCACAAATTCTATCTGCTTCTAGAGATACACAAGGGGCTCTCTTTCAATTGGCTTAGTAAATATTTGAGCAAGTTGTTCTTTAGTGGCCACATATTCAAGTCAAACAACACTAGCAACAACTTGTTCTCTTAAGAAATGAAACTTGATAGGACTGTGCTTGGTCTTTGAGTGTATGACAGTATTCTTAGAGATGTTGATAGCACTAGTGTTGTACCACATGATTGGAATTGGAACAGTTAACTCTACCTTAATTTCCTTACAGGTCTTCTTCATCTAAAGCATTTGTGAGTAGCAAGTGGCAACTCCAATATACTATGCTTTAGCAGTTGATAAAGAGATGGATTCTTGTTTCTCATTGAGCCAAGATACTAAGCAATCACCTACAAAGAATGTTTCACCAAAGGTGCACTTCCTGTTGTTGATGTTGCATGCCCAATTAGCATTAGTATATGAATTTAATTTGAAATATTTTCTTCTACCATACCACAACCCATAGTTTGTTGTTCCTTGCAAATAATTTAAAATCCTTTTGGTAACAATGACATGACTTTCATGGGGGCAAGCTTGAAATCTAGCCACTAGAGCTATTACTCGAATAATGTTGGCTCTAGATGTTGTTAGATACAACAAGCTTCCTATCATTGATATGTAGATGATCTAATTTACTAAAGGTGTCTCATCTTCTATGCATAACTTATAACTTGTAACCATGGGGTAGCTAACTAGCTTGCAATATTCCAGTCCAAATTTATTCAAAGTTTCTCTCAAGTATTTCGATTGGGAGATGAAAACCCCATACTTTGATTGGGAAACTTACATTCATAAGAAAAAGGACAGTTCTCCTAGCTTGGACATCTCAAACTCTATTTTCATACAGTTTGAAAATGTATGTCCCAAAGGTTATGCCATCTACATACAGCACCATAATCAATAGGTGATGATCTTTAGATTTTATATACAGATGTTATCTAGAATTCCCCTCTTAAACCCTTATTGTTGAATGTATCTATCCAATATTTCATACTAGACTCTGGGGGCCTATTTGAGTTCATATAGGGAATTTTTCAGTTTCCACACAAACCCTTCATTTTTAGTGAGCATGAACCCCTCTGGCTGCTCAATATAAACTTATTCTATGTCTCCATTGAGAAAGGTTAACTTCACATCCATCTTATACACCTTTATTTTTTTATGACTGGAAAAAGCAAGAAACATTCTGATAGCAAGTGCAAAGGTTTCTTCAAAATCTACTCCCTTTATTTTGGCATATCATTTTCAAACTAAGTGATACTTGCTCCTAACCACTTGACCTTACTCATTTACCTTATTTTTTAAGACCCATTTGGTGCCTATGAAATTTTTTTCTTTGGGTATTGGAACAAGCTCCCAAGTTTCATTATTCTTGATTTGATCTAGCTCTTCATTCATTACCTTTACCTAGGACTTATCCTCACTTGCCTGATTGAGATTCTTGGGCTCAATTTGAGATAGAAGAACAAGGTTTGGATAGCTTGGGCTACTAAGGAATCTCCTCCTAGTTTGAACATAAAATATTTGATCCCAAATAATTTGTCTTTCTATATGTTGTTTATGTACTTAACTTGAGGGAGTTTTACACCTTCGTGTTGTACTTTTTTCTTCATCTTGATCATCTCCCTTTATTTGTGCTTGATATGAGAATTTGCTGGTTGAACTTTCTTCTCCATATAAGTTTTGGTTTCCTTTGTAAAACTTGGATTGTGGTATTATTTTATCCACTACTATACCAATTTAGTCCTCAACCCTCTTTTTCTTTTGTGGTAGTATTTATCTCCTTTACTTTGGGATGAGTGCCTGAGAAATATACCCTCACTAGCACAAGAGTCAAACTTTCATGGATTTTTATCATTTCTTTTGATAAAGAATTTGCAACCAAATTCCTTATAGTGTTTTATTGATATAGGTCTCCCCTTCCTAATCTCATAGGGAGTCTTATCACTATTTCACCTGAGTTGTGTTATGTTTTCTAAATACATTGTTTCTTATGCTACTTCTCCCCAAAAGGTGTGAGGTACATCTACTTCATCCTTCATAGCTCTTTCCATCTCTCGAATTTTTTTATTCTGTCTCTCTACTACTCTATTTTGTTGTGTAATTTTGGCCCTAGAATACTACCTCCTTGTGCCAAGCTCTTCATAGTATTCTTTAAACTCCCTTGAAGTGTATTATCCTCATCTATTTGATTTAAAGCATTTGATCTTTACATCCTTCTTATTTTCTATTTGAGATTTAAATGTCTTCAAATGTTTAAGAACTTTTTATTTTTCTTTTAATAACATTACTCATGTGGCTCTAGTAAAATAACCAATAAGAAATATAAAATACTTTTCTCCTCTTGGGATTTTTGTCCTAGTTTTGAAGTAGATACCAGTGTGAATTAGCTCCAAAGGTTTAGACGACAAGAATTCCTTTGTCTTGAAATGATTCTTGGTCTTCTTACTGAATTGACAAGACTTGAAAATTGAATTATCAGGCCTTGAGAGTCTTGGAAATCCTCTTAGAGCTCCTATTTTGCTAACATTTATCAGACTGTCAAAATTCATATGACCAATTCTCCTATGCCACAACCGGGTTTGATTTTCCTTGCTCAAGTAGCAACTTACTCTGGAGTCATCAAACACATATACATTATTATGAGTTTTGAATACCTTTCCCACCAGCTTTTCATTCTCTTCATTTGTGATCTCGCATTATTTGGATCGAAAGGTCACGTTATAGCCATTATCACACATCTGGCTCATACTAAGCAAGTTATGCTTGAGACCCTCTACATACAGTACATTTTGAGCTTTAGTATTTTCATCAAGGCTGACTATGCCCTTACCCTTAATTTTTGTTGGAGCATTTTTTTTGAACGTGATGTTGTTCCCTCTTACCCTTTCTTTTAGAGATAATAATTTAATTTTATATCCATTCATATTCTTGGAATCATTTATCAACATGTCATTTGTTTTATTGATCATTTGCTGACAGAGCAAGTCCATATTCCATGTTCTTTCCAAACATACACTTCCAATTCTTCTTATCCTTTGGAAAGGTTGGCTGCCAAGCATTCATGGATTTAGATGAAAATTCATATCTACTTCTATATTCACTTGGCTTGTGCCAAAAATTATTACATTTTAAGAATTTAACATCATCCATCAGGGGAGAGAAAGGATTTCTGTTTCTGGGAGGAGAGTTTTTAGATATAAAATTTTGATACTTATTGTATCCAAAATTTTCATCTCTTTCAACTTTGACTCTTCTACAATCAATAGTTTTATGTCCAAAGATAAGACATTTATAATAATGACCATAAAATAAATTGTAGTACTTGAAGTTGGAAATTCCATCAGTTTGTACATGAAGGTACCTTTTTTTCTTGTTTATTGATTCATTCTCCTTTGATATGACTCCTTTGAGAAGTTTGAATTATTGTTCCATTGATGGGTTCCTCTATTTCTTGCTAATGTTTTTATCTTAATTGATTATACCTTGAATAACTTTTGCAAGGCTTTGAGGTTCGTCAAATCATGCGGCCTGAAGTTCATTTTTATCATAGAAGACTCTTGTGATCTAGAATGCTCACGACCTATCTTGTTTTCTAGAGACCTTTGACTGTTTAGAATATGATCTAGATTTCTTTTCCCTTTTGTAAACTTTTCATTTACACCCTTCTCGATCTCCTGTCCCTCAAGATCTGTTCTCAGAGAGAAAATTTCTTCCTTGAGACTCTGATAGTTTTATTCCCACTCATGAATTAGATCATTAAGAACTTCTTCCTTTCATTTCACTTCTTCTAACTTGACTTTTAGGGACATAATATCTTCTTTTCATATCTTTGGGATCATCTCCTTCTTAAATTTGATCATCTACTGCTTTAAATGTATCTTCTCTTCTTTTAGTTTTTCACATGTTTTTTGTCTTTCTTATAATTGAAGAACTAAGTTGTCTTTACTTCTATTGGCTTCTTCAAGTTTTTCTTTTTGATAAATGAATTCCTCATTTTTTGAGTTACACATACTTTCTTCAACATGTTGCATATGCTCTTTTAGTTGATTTTTGTTCTTCTAGCCTTTTTTAACTCATCAAGAGAACTAATGGGTTCTCCTTCAAATTCCACCCTTCCTTCTTCTTCTTCTCATATAGGGTCTACAATATTTTGTTTCTTGGAGACAACTCCAAATTCCATGAGTAACCACTCATTTGACTCATCCTATAAGGAATTTTCACTATTTGACTCTTGTACCAAGTTATCCTCTTTGGAGTAGATCCCCTTCTTCAATGAGAGTCTCCTCTTTTGATGTTTCTAATCTTTTCCTATGAATTTATGATCATGTTACTCTTTTTTATTTTCTTTCTTAGGGCCCTTGGACGAAAAATGTCCAACTCTTCCATAGTCAAATCATTTGAAGGGAAGATTTCCTTTATACTTTCCTAAGCCAAGATTTAGTTTACTGGGAAAGTGAGCCAAATCTTGATCATATTCATAGTTGGATCAATATTGATGGTCTTTATTCTCCTTAGCCTTCTTGGAAACCTTGAAAGTTTCCTCCTTTGGTTCAGACTTCTCTTTTCCTACTCTCATCTCATAGGTTGTGAAAGTACCAAGAAACTAGTCCACTGTGAGACTTTTCAAATTAGAAATCTCTTCAATGGTAGATATTTTGGCATTAAATTTCATATGTAGAGATCTTAAGACTTTTTGAACAATTATATCTTCTTTGATAGCTTCACCAAGTCCATTGGTTACTTCATCAAATCTGAGGAAGTATTTTCCTATGTTTTCTTCATCACTCATTCTTAAGATTTCAAATATCATTCTAAAGGTTTGAGGTTTTGCCTTCTTGACTTTTTCATCTCCTTAATGACTTTGATTGAGCTTGACCCATATTTGCTTATCAAACTTGCAATGCATAAATTTTACAAGTTCAAATTGAATAAGGCTAAATAGAATGGCATTCTTGGATTTAGCAATGCTTCCATGCACTTTTTTACTATTTTCATCTGTGGGAGGTGTTGTAACCCCAGAGACAACCTTTGGTTGAGAGGAGGTTACTGCCTAGGACATATATACAAAAATATCACAAGTGGTTCTTTTTGTTCCATTATGATTATTCATAGATAATTTGCATAGGTAATGGAGAGGAAACTTCTTGGGATAAAGATATCTTTCAATATGGCCTCACTGATTAAGAAAATTATTTAAAATTTATAGTAGGCTGATAGAAAGAAATATTGGAAGGTTCAAAATACAATGTTGTAATTGTAGAATCTTTTATTATAACCCTTAGAAAAACACATGAAACACTTAGAAAATGAATGTATGGAAAAATGAAGTGCGCTTTTAAGGTTATTTGATTAAACTTTACAGTTATTGTGATCCAAGTTAATATGTATTATAGAAAATAACAAGTTGCTTCATTACACCTTTCCAAAACAAGAAGAAACAATTAATGACTTGCAATAGAAAGAAACACATATCATATTCAAAAGATAGTTTTGAATCATCCACAAAGATTTATTTAATGTCCAATAAAAGATAAATACATTATACAAGAATTTTTTTGTCTGAAGTCAAAATTTGAAACCCCAAAAATGGTTCCTCAATGTCTTTTTGTAGGAACATTACAAAGATGACAGTTATAAAAACTATTAATTGCCATGAACTTCTTATACTACTTTTGAAAACTACTCTAAGCCCTATTCGATCCTTATGAGGACTCAATCTTTAAAATGTAAAATACTTTGATTTTAGATTACAAAATACAATGTCCTTCTAAATCATCTCATTAAATGGAACATGTGGTTGATTTCCACTCTATGACTTGTGAGCCCTGTGCAGGCTCGCTTGTACAAGATTTGGGTTTAACTACTTCAGCTGGTGACATCAATGCTATGCATTTCTTCCATATTGACAAATCTGAGCTTGGGAATTTGATAAACTTGACATAAGCCATCCTGAAATTTGTAATTTGACTATAGGTTAGTTTCTCTGTGAAGAGGCTTTTGACCAACCATAATAACTGGAAATCCATTTGCAAATAATTTAAAATGGTGGAGCCTTTAAGTATTGTTGTTTTCTCATGAGAGGAATCAATCCTTCTCTTTGGCTCAACTAATAGTGTTTCATATGTCTCCCATGGGAGCAGATTACCCTGTTGATCCAAACATGAGGGGAATCCTACTCTCATCCTTTTCCCAAAATATGTATTAAATTTTAAAATAGATTCCTTGATTTCCCCTATTTTTTCCTCTATGTTTTTTCTATAAATGTTTTTTTATACCATTTTGTTTATTTCCAGAACAAGAGTTGTTCTGTGTTCAACCTCCATAGTTGTCAATTCCTGAGTTGATTTAGAATTAAGGAAATAAATCATTCCTTTCGTTAGATGGGCACTTCATTATGATTTCTCTTTATTAAAGACTATAATCACTTATAAATCCCTTAAAATGGTTTTCTTCAACATTTTGGAACAATTCAACAAGTGTGTATGGTGGGTAAATACCTGGAAACTCCTAGATGACATTGGACTTTAAACTAGCGAGATGGAGGGTGCAAGTGTATTTTGGTACATTCCAGAATAAATAATAGATGAATAAATTTGAGCATAAAAATAAGTTTTAAGGGTAAATGGGGCAAAAACAATATTAAATGGAGAAGTGGCAGATGTATGACATGATGTCGCATTGATGACATAGAGGTATTGGCATGGCAGTGATGACATGGATATGTCAGATGAGGTGTTGGATGGGGTGGAGGAGTGATATTCAAAATGGTATCATATAATAATAACACTCACTGGCAGTAGAAACGTGCTCGCTTGTGGGATGGGGGCACCCATGGTGGTAAGTGATCCCATCACCAGATCATGCCACAAGCCATCCCAAATGTTGATCGGGCAATGGTGTAATTCTGCCAAACCTTCTATGGGGGCAATCATCCCCATAATAATTTCGCTCTTCATGGTCTCGAGTTTCTCCTATGGGGAAGGCCCAATGCCAAGAATGAAATCACACTATAAAGTTGTGTGACATTTAACTTCTTTTCTCCGTTAGGACCCATTGCTCCATATAAGGCCAATTTTAATCCTGCATCATTCTTGGTCCCACATTATCCTCCTAAGAGAAATCACCACAAACAAGTTTTAAATGTTTTCCCCTATATATATATATTTTTGAACATAGTGAAAAATTATTTACAACATCTGGGTCCACCTAGGGATAGTGTTTTGGAACAAAACACTAAGAATCACATATTAGTGCCTTTGCCTTGAGCATGGAGTCATATTATAGCTTCAGAAAATTAAAATGAGAAGCTCATCGGATACTTACAGTGATCATACCTATATTTACAATGGAATAATTAAAAAGTGCTTAATGTTGAAAGTAATGTTTCAAGTACTGCCCATTTACAAGCAATTGCAGTAGCTCTCCATCTATATTTTTGAGATTGGAAGTATTGTTTTCTCTATCTTATGCTACATTGAAGGGACCAAACCACAGAGAACTAAAATTACCATGTTTTCCCTTACCCTCCATTCTTAAATCCCATCTTAGGATAAGGTCTCTAGGCCAAAAATTTATTTCCTTGGCCTTTCTATCAAAAATGACTTTCATCTTTTATTGATAGCTGATCAATTTTTCACTCACTTGTTCTCTATTTTCATTCATTTTCACTAGTTGATTTATCCTATGGGTCAATGCATTTGGTTCCTCCTCAGTATCTTGACTAAAATCAACTATTTGTTTGGTGAGATGACTAGTTAAGAGAGTTTCTACTCCATATGCCAACTTGAAAGGTGACTTACTAGTAGACCTTTTGGTAGTCATTTTGATTTCTCATAAGGAAAAATTTAGATGAGAGTCACAATTCTTTTTATTTTCTACAATTTTTTTCTTCACTATCCTTACCAGATCTTCATTTGAACATTCTACCAACCCATTTCCTTAAGGATAATAGGTGGCAGAATGAGAAAGAATAACATTATAATTTTGGCAGAAATTAATTAATTTTGTAGATTTAAATACCTGAGCATTGTATATCACCAATTTCTTACGACATCCAAATCTTGTAAAGATGTTTTCTATTAGGTACCTATAATACTAGTGTATCCCCACTTATTGTTATTTTTGTGCCCATGTAGCCCCCATATTTTTATAATTGTGCCCCATAGAATTGATGATTGTTATGGAGTCTCTAATTATATTGTGACCCCTTAGACTCCTATATATACAAAGGAGGCCTTGTCATTTGTATCATCAAAGAATTGTTCATTTACGTAATGTAAATGAGGTTTCCCCCTTGAAGAGGATAATTTTTAATTCGTTGATCTATCTTTTTGTAAGTTGGTTGCATAACATTTGGTTTTAGAGCTTTGGATTCTAGGGTTTCACTTCTTCAAATAGGTCATCATGAAATTTTCACTATAATTTTTTTTATATGAAGCTTCAAAAGCTGAAATTGAAACCCCATGGAGCCAGAATATTGGTTAACCTCAAGTACAAATTTCATATCTTGTCACACTATATTTTTGGAGATATGATCCAAGGAAGTTAGGGTTTTTTCAAGCTCCAGAATATTATCTCAAACACATGAGCTAGGGAAAATCGTCATAACTTTCATTTCAGGCATCAGATTTAAATTCTGTAAAAATTGGTTGAAATTTCACAAACTTTAGTGTTGGGCATGGGATCCCCCAAGGGCAGTTTTGGGGCTTAGATCCCAGATTCTGGTCCAAGTTTTGGAATTCCAATGTAAATAATCCGCATTTTTTGGGCACAGAGCATGTAGTTATTAAACAGTGATAGGGTTTTCTGCCCTTATTTTGATAATGTAATGTCGGATGTAGAAGATCTACCCATGGTCTACGGACCATGGGATTGTATAAATAGAGCGAAGCTCTAAGTAACTAATAAGTGGAAGAACATATGATGTATGCGAAATAGCTCGGAAGTGTAAGTCTAAGTTTTGGGTCGTAGCGTAGGAAGAGGCTCTGCAGCTGAGTGCGCAGAGGCCTAGTAGTCTGTAGCTGAGTGTGCGGACCCCTGCAGCTCAGTGCACAGGACGAGTCGAGTCTATAATCATCTAGAGGTATTAATAAAGAGAAGTTTCTATCAATTTTGCGTCTTTATTTCCTATTTTATGCATTTGTTATACTAGGTATGAATTTCACTTCTAAGGCTTATATGATGCGTGAATATGTATAACTGTACTGGTTAAGTGAACACAAGGAAGAATATTTGTTTACATGAAGATAATTAAGATTTGTTAGTAAGATAAGTAAGATACTTAGTCTAATTCAGGAATTAGTGTAGTTCGATGCCTTAGCAAGGAGAAAGGACTTCAACCCCTGCTTAGGGCTGCGTGAAAGCTGATTGTAACAGATCGCAAAGGTATTGAAGGTTAGAATAGAGTGAGAAGCAACCTTTGTGAAGTCAGGTCTAGTTGGAATAAACTGAAATCACAACCATCTCAAGGGTGTGGAAACTTGGTTACAACATCCCCCCATACTACTTCAGGTGAGACTTCAGTTTGCACTTTGCGGGTTGATGTTGAAAGGGCCAGTAGTGTAGGGATTTGTTTGGCTAACTAACTCTGAACCTGGGTCAGGCCCCCTCAAGCCAACAAATAATTCCATTGCCAGGCCTAGAATCTTCATGAGAGATGTGTGATGTCATATCATTGGAATCCAACTAAGAAAGAGATCAAAGGATGGTTGGATAGAAGAATTCATGAGTTCGCGGCACAGAAGAACAGAAACCCACAACTGTCAAAAGAAGACTGGCTAGATAGATACTTGTATACGGATATCCACGACATATTTTTCGCGTCATTCCCTATTGAACTATATGAGTGGATCATGAAGTTAGTAGATAGCCAAGGACGGTGGAAGCTTGACGGTCCTATTGTGTGGACCTAAGATCTAGTGCAAAGATTGGAAACATCGAAGGTTGAGATCACACCCACTATTGAACATTGGCTCAATCGTATTATAGAAGGATTCGTTACTGAGTTCGTGGTTGACACCTCAGTCAGTTATCACGAGGCAGAGTGATGCTTTCTCAAAGGACTGCGAGGTAAGTACGTAAAGTCTTTGAATAATTGGATTATAATGTTGTTGTGCGAAAAGCAGGTTATGCAGTTACCTTGATGTTTAGAGCTACGTGAAGCGGAAAGGTTTACAAGAACGAAGGAAATAAGGGTCTAGAAAATAACCCCTTGATTTCACCTCCGCGAGAAGATGAGGAAGAGCTCATGAAGGTTTCTCTACGAAGTGTTATTCATCTGATAAGACAAAGAATTCCATGAATACCACCTCCACCGACACCACCACCAGCTTCATTGCCATCACCTCCATCTTTGGCCATACCAACTCCACCACCATCACAATTCAGTATGGCAAACATAGTGAAGTTGCATGTGTTCAAAGGTTTGGGAAATGAAGATCCAAACCAATTATGGTTCATTGTAAGGGCTGTATGCAAAGCAAAGGTGTTACAGATGACCATATAAAGAAAGCGATGCTAGTTATCACCCTGCAGGATTGTGTGCTGACTTGGTATATTAAGTACTCCAACGATAACCTGAATGTGAGGGACACAGATATCCAAACAACACTATATATAGAATTTAGCGGGCCTAATTCTGAAGCATAGTTGATTGTGGCATTTTAAGAGATCACGATGCTACTAGGAAAGACTCCTTGGGAACTAGATCAAAGGCTGAAATGTACGATTTGTGAAGCTAATATGAATCTCACATATGGACAACATCATGAGTGTTCACTACTACCATATTTAAGGAGTGCATTATCGCAACAGAAGATAACAACTTAGGCAAAGGCCTTTGGGATTGCTATGATGTTACATGAGACCCCCATGCAGGATCCTAACCTAGGAGTTCAATAGATCCATGTGCAGTTGAATAATTTGTGCCTTGAGATGCAAAGTCTGAAATAGGATAGGACGGTTAGACCAAAAGTGCGTGAAGAAGTGTGTTGTGTGAAATTCAAGAGTCAGGGTCATGACAAAGACCACTTCCTGGTCTTTACTAATTACCTCACAAGAGGAGGAATGATTCCTTTAAGACTAGAAACTCAAACAAGACCTAGCACGGTACCTGCTCTATGGTGCACGATTTGTCAAATAGCTAGCAAACATGCCACAGATAACTGCCACTATACGCAAACTTCGCAACAATTGTTCTATAACTTTTATAGGTTGGTGGGACACAACGAGTGTACTTACAGAATTTATGAGTTGATGATGGACAGAATGCCCACCTACAGGGTTTAGGCCGAAACGCGGCCCCTTGACCAGAATGCAGGAATGGAATGGACAAGATTTCAGGGGCGCGAATGAGGCCGAGGTGGAGGAGGACCTGGTAGAGGTCAAAGACAATTGATTTTCTACAATTGTGGAGGGCCAGGACACTATGCTCGTGATTGCATGAATCCAATGTGCCCGTCATGCAAGTATTGCACGCTGTTTGATCATGAGACGAAAGATTTTCCTACGTTGATAGCTAGGATACGCGACAAAGGAGCGCTACCACCTCCCCCGACTTAGAACATGCAGATGATGAGGTCTGAGCCACGCGAGGAAGATCCAAATGTAAACATTGTGCTCCGAGGTGGAATCATGATGGGAGATGACAAAGGAAAACATCTGGAAGATAGTTGTTGGGCGTGGGATCCCCCAAGGAAATTTTTGAGGCTTAGAGCCCAAATTTTGGTCATAAATTGTAGCTTCGATGTAAAGACTCTGCATTTTGTGGGCGCGGAGTGCTTCGCTTTGTTGTGGGGAAAAATGCCTATGCAGGATGATCCTATCCACCTAAGGTGTGACAGTGCCTTAGCAACAAACAGAGACAGCTATTCTAGTATTCTTCCTTTATGAATTAAGAATGAAGAGAGATAGATGGACTAACCGGTGTCTTCCGTTTGTCCCTCGATCCGGTTTCTCTTCTCTTGGAGAGTTCCCAGCTACTTGCCTTCTCGCTTGCCCAGCTTCAAGAGATTTCTGTAAGATCACAAGAAGAGAACACTACACAAGACATGGATTCATATTCATAACTAGTTCAGGATTAGAAATAAACTAAACATACTAATGCAATCATACATCAAAATACATCAGTATATAGGAGAAACCAAGATAGCTTTATTGATGAATAACAAGGTTCAGGAAGAGATACAACCCAGAGGGCTCCAATCCAGCATCTCCTTCCTAGCAAATGGAATTCCTATCTTCACCCCCTTCAAAGCATTAAGCACCCAATGATTCCAATCTCAAACCAACAACAATTCTTTGCAATAACAAAATTCCAACCTCCAGATCTCATGGAGGAGAGATCCATATATAGATGTTTGGAGAGAGGATGAGTCAGCTTGAGATCTGACTAGTGTCCTCTCCCTCTGTCAGTTCTTGATTCCACTTGGAGGTTCTTGCTTCCACTTGGAGATTTGGAACCTCTTACTCATCACCAGTCAAATTCCCTGAGGCAAGTGTCATTGAGGAAGATTTTGGAAGCTTCCTGGGATTTGACACCTTGTGGAATGAACTTGCCACATGTCCACTCTCGCTCAGCGTAGGTAGCCAGTGTTTCCTTTGAAATTCAGTGCAGGTAGCCAGTGTTGGCTTTGACATTCAGCGCAAACAGCTAGTGGAGCCACTGAATTGATCCTGAATTGACTTGTTTTTGAGCAGTTTCTGGTGGAGAACTTCTGTGAATTGCTGTGGTTTGTTAGCCTTGTTCCTCTAGGGGTAGGAACAACATGTTTAGGGACTTTGGATCCCTTAGATTATGGACATTTCATGCTCAATGCTGTAAGGCACAAAAATGTCTATAACAGTTTCCCCCTAAAGTATGAGGCCGTTTATCGGGTGAAATGCTTTATCAGGGGGATCCGAAGTTCATCTAATGCTGGGAGGAGACCTGTAATAAGATACAATACATTACATTATTTTTCATACTGCTTTCATGATCTAGCTGAGACAGGCATTCCCATGCTTAGCTTTATAAATCCATTTTTCTGTACATAGAACAGACAATCGTCTGATGGTAGATTGATAATTTTGATGAAATTATCATCCTTTGAGTGGGATGATTATCTGCTGCAATGATGTACATGTCAATGTCTTTATCTTTCCTGAATATATATATCGTAGCCCGGATGGATGAAACTAGATTCGGGGTCTTCAAACTCGTTCGATCTTCACTCTAAGTACAAGTCGATCCATGTGAGAAATGTTCTGAAGTCGAACATGGAAAGACATCGCTTGATTACCGGTCAATGATGTAAACTGTTAACAAGCACGAGAGGAATCACCGATAATGATAATGACCCTAAAGGTACTGCAGTACAATTCATGTGGCGTGAATAAAGGACTTGGCGTCGAACACCACGCAAAATCTTTCGGTCGAAGGTCATTGTTGTATCCCATCGCCGGAAGTGAGAAACTTGCCATTGAGGCATGCAAGATTCAAAGTACTGAAGGGGTTGTTCCCAGATCAACTTCTTGGATAATGAGCTGATGTCGACAAGAAGCGATCCGTCAAAGGAGGGCCTTAATGAATCCCACATCAGTGACACGGAACGAAGCTAATGATTTTAATGGAGGTGAAAACAATCCGTGACATATGATTCAGGGTGGCGGTCATGAAAGGATGAAGGATAATGTATGGCAGTGGATGGGACACGGTTGACTTTTCTGAACGACTTCTCTTGAACATACGGCGACACTGATGCGATGGATTGGTAGCATGACCCCAAATATGGATGGTATGGCGAGACCATGGATGTGACTGGTGAATGAAACAACCCAACCCAATTGTGGTACGGAGGAAAAGTGTCATGTTCAAGAGCGACTTGCTACCATCAAAGTTTTCTTTAGTTTCTCCCAATTTTTCCCCAGTCATTGCTGACCAGTACCTCTTTATTTTTGTCAAGCTTGAGGAGGATAACATATGCTTGTTCTATAACCTGCCCTTCGGGCAAGCCCATCACTATGTTTTAACGAGCCTAGTGATAGTGAAACTCGTTCTCGTCTAAAGACAAGTTTGTCACTATTCAGTGATTTTAACGAGTCTAACGACAAAGATAACTCGGTTCTTTTCATTTTTAGAGAGTCTGAAAATATACATAAAGTTAACTCCAAAAGTCCTTTTTCGTCATCTAATCCCTTAAGTCCAAAAAAGTATAAAAAAATACAGAAGGGATGAGTTTTCGATAGTTTTAACGAGCCGAACAAAACAAGCGCTCGATATTTTTGTGCAATAATCCCTCAGGTCCAAAAAGATTAAAATCTAGAGGAGGGATAGCACTTCCTGTCCCTTTAACGAGCTGGAAGGCCAAGGACTCGGCAATCTTTTCATATTTTACGAGTCAGTTGAAAAGAGCTTAAAGAAGACTCGTCTTTTGAGGAACGAGTGATAAACAGGGTGAGCAGCTGATTAAAGGTACAGGTTGGAATTTTCCAATCACGGCAATGTCACAAGGATGGCTAGGTGAAATCACTTTTCGCAGCTATTCCTCAAAATGGGTAAAAAATCATATGGAGGTGAACGATCGGCCAATGGAAAAGTGGAGGTGACGGTGCAAACACGACCAAGGCTTTAATGGTTGATGATATTACATTCACAGTGGTTATTTACCGGGATAGTTCATTTTTTAATGAGCTTAAACGCGGGTGGAAACATTTGCTCGATCTTATGTTTATTTTTTAACGAGCATGAACTATGCGCTAAAACTGCTAGGATCTTGCGTTTTTTTTTTAACGAGCATGAACTGTGTGCTAAAACTGCTCGATAAACCCAGTCATATGATAAGAGTGTCTCATCAAGATTCTATTTTTTATGGAGCTTCATCTCACTAAGCTTTGCTCCGCATCCTTTCTTTATGCAAGTTAGGAAACGGCTAATCCTAAAAACAGATAAATAACCGCTCTTTGCTTGCACTCCAAAAGGTTTGCATGCCCCCAGGAATAAAGTACGATTTCAAGGTTACCCCTCAATTTGCAGATAAAACATTTGTTTTACCGGGAGAGGCCTACCTCTTTCAGGCTACCCAAAGATTGTTCGGTTATTCTTTCAACAAAACACTTCTCCGGCGATATCTACCGAAATAGACAAAGGTGAGTGTCAACGAGCGCCAAACACATAACTTTGAAAAAATAATTTTATTCCAGAACAACCCCTCTTCCAACCACGGACGGGGTACGGACTAGTCATATTCTCCCGCGGAAACCTACCCTATACCCAAAGTTTTCCTGCCGAAGCAGACCAGGATGCATGCCCCCTGGGTTCCAGTCATATCCTCCCGGATTACTCGCGCTCATCAGGAGGACGGACCGTGGGTTGAGACACTTCTTGCACGAATAGACCATTTAGAGATGGTACATGACTATTTGTGATGTGTGATCCGGGAAATGAAAGTTGGTCCACGAGCTTGACCACTCTTCCTTCATGCGGAAAACACATTACTCTAAAGAGTGAGGAGACGATGGCTCCCATGCAATATATATAGTCTCGTCCAAGGAGTAGGTTATAATCCAAGGGTCCCTGGACGACCATCATGTTCATTTGAACGGTCTTCCCTTTCAATGTTATGGGCACATTGGGGAGGATCCCTAAAGGTCGACTGGTTCCTTTATCAAAGCCTGATAGATTTCTCATTTCAGGCAAAAGCGCTGGCGAACCAAGCGCTTTCCAAGCAATAGAGGAAAGGATACTCACAGATGCCCCCTCATCAATGATAGTGCCAGCCATTACCATTCTGTATATTTGAACGATAATTCTGAATGGTATACTTGCTGGCAAACGGGGTCTGCCTAGTTGGTTCCAGTCGAACGAGACAACTAGGTTGCTTGGTGGTGGGACCGAATAGACGGCCGGATATGACTCTGACGAAGTTCCTTCCTGCGATAAAGGAATGGGCAAATTTCCCCCTTGCTCGTCGGAGTCTGTGTTGATGAAGAGAATTTGGACGGTGTCATCTTTATTCTCCTCTGTGATGGTATCATTCAAAGATAAAGCCTCTGAAGGCAAAACCGGGTCAACTGCCGTCTCAACCTTTTGACTTTCGTCAGGTATGGATTCAGACGGTTCATATTCAATGATAGGTGCTTCGGCTGACCACCTGGGTGGGCCAGCCGGGTTCTCAACTAGTGAAGGACTTGGCAGGAGTTTTTGATATCCAGGAGGAAGTTGCGCTCGTAAAATCAGGCGATCTTCCAGAACTTTTTTAGCCTCATCTAAGAAGGGACAACTGTGGATGGCATGGTCGCCTTCACATAGTTTGCAGGGAAATCTAGCTTTCCCTCTCTGTCCTGTGACTTCACTTTCACTAGTTGACGGTGAGCAGTCAACATGGCTATCAGAGGTTGACACTACCGAATTGTGCAAACGGGGAGACCAGTCCCTTAGTATCCGAGGGATGCAGGGACAATCTCTATGGAAGTGGTCTCCCTTGCATATGACACATGGAGATTTAGGCCTAGTCAGTGTTGTGTGTGGATTCTTGTCAGACGACACTTGTTTGCCTCCAGTCGCTTTTGGCTCCTTCTTCTTATTCTCTTTCTTCTTCTTTTCCTTCTTCTCCTTAGGAACTTGGTTTTTTGTTTTACCAGTTCCGTCAAACGAAGAGGAAGGAGGAGAGGAAGAGTTAGATGAAGTAGAAGGCTGGTTGGCAACTCTGGTCTGGTCTAACTGTTGATTTGACTGTTCAGGAATAGTGGTGTTCTGAACGACATTGGTTGAAAAGAGCCAGACCGGCAGGCCAATTGTTAGTCCTGGAAGCGACAATGTGGCCATATGGGGCGCACCAACATCTCCCCAAGAGGAGAAGGGACTAGGATTTCCACCAAGGGGAATTCCTTGGTTGGTGTGCTCCATTTTTCAACCTAAAGATCAACGCAAGAATAGGGGTGATTGTTCCGTTTAAAATAAATTTTAACGACGCTTTAGACACAAATTGATTTTTCAATTTTAAAGAGTCGAGAAAAAGCTAAAGATGACTCTAGTCTCCTTCGATGTTTTAACGAGCCCGAAGTGACAAATGCTCGGATGGAATTTTTCCGTTATAGAGTCTGAAAAAGGCAAAAAGGAACTGCTCTGGAGTTCTAGGCAGAGGGTGTGCCAAACTTTTCGCAAAACCGCAGAATACTTTTTAGGGTACGGGCAGTCGATCTTCCTGAATGCTGTGTTCAGTGCATTGCGATCAGTAGGGCGGCCGACACGGCTTCCTAAGGATAAAGGTTTTATGCCTATAGGGGTCTCCCAATATATACGCGACGGTACGTGGGAGAACAATCCGTACTGGCGCTATCGTCCCTCAGGAGGAATCGCCCACCATCCACGAGATCGACAGTCACCAGGCTTTACGACGCTGGAACACGTCTCTAGCCTAGACCTCTATGTTGTGCGTTATGTTGCAAAGCGTTGTTAAGTTCATTCAATTTATTTTAGGTTGATCTTTTTAGAAGTTTGCCTTTTGAGGTTCACCACGAGATGTATGATACAATTCCTAAATGCAGTCTAAAGATGATAAGCAAGCTTTATATCCTTTCAACTTTGAAAATCCTAGCTACTAAGGGAAAAGAAAGACACCATCTTTTCTCAAAGAGCAATCAGCACACTCTAATGCACTTTTCCTAAATCAAACATGCAAACTATCAAAATGCAAATGCACAATGCAGGTGTTTGTTTTCCGCTTTCTTAGTATTGATGCCTACAAAGAAAGCTTTTTGTACAACTTTGAATTTGCTTTTAAATGACAAATACAAACAAGTTTTCTTTTTCGAAATCAGAGAGGGTAGAAGAGATTACAACACTTAATGATTTTCGAAATTAATACTTGTTTCGACACTTAAAAGAGACAAACTCAAACCAATAAGAAAAAGTAAATGTATAATCAACTGTAAACAGCCAATGAACTCTCTCCTAAGATCACAATCAACAGATCTGAATCAAGGGCTACAAGATGATTATTTCACTCATGCAAAGGAAAACTACGAATGATGCCACAAACACATAAAAACACTCACAGTCTTGTTGTACAAAAGGAGGCGGAATTTAAACAGAGAAAAGGAGTTATCAGACTGGTACCTATGCTGGTTACAGGTTGCAAAAAACAAAGATCAAAACAAGGCAAAACAGAGCAGAGAACCCCAGCTGCACAAGGCCAAACTGGTTCAGCGCAACCTCAACACAGGGGTTTTGACATTCAGTGCAGGTAGCCTTCACGGGACCTGCGTTGAAATGCAGAACCTCTTCACAGCTGTCGCGCTGAAGGAGAAACTCTCGTTTCTCACTAGGTTCTGGGACACATATTGCTATTTAATCTACTGTTTCAGGCCAAATAAAAGCAACAAGCAAGGTACAATCAAAGGGATGCTTTGAGGGAGTACTAAGATCTATCACAAAGGATCATCAAATCATTTATGAGTCCATTTTTCAGATCATAGACAAGTCCAGTGATTGGATCAAAGCAGCAACCGTCTACTTTGCATCTGGGAATAGCAGATGCAGTTCGATTGTTGCTGTCAAGTCTATGAAACAAACAATGATAGAAACACAAATAAAATGACTAAACAATTTTCCCCAGTGGAGTCGCCAATTTGTTGTGGGGAAAAATGCCTATGCAGGACGATCCTATCCACCTAAGGTGTGACAATGCCTTAGCAACAAACAAAGACAGCTATTCTAGTATTCTTCCTTTATGAATTAAGAATGAAGAGAGATAGATGGACTAACCGGTGTCTTCCGTTTGTCCCTCGATCCGGTTTCTCTTCTCTTGGAGAGTTCCCAGCTACTTGCCTTCTCGCTCGCCCAGCTTCAAGAGATTTCTGCAAGATCACAAGAAGAGAACACTACACAAGACATGGATTCATATTCATAACTAGTTCAGGATTAGAAATAAACTAAACATACTAATGCAATCATACATCAAAATACATCAGTATATAGGAGAAACCAAGATAGCTTTATTGATGAATAACAAGGTTCAGGAAGAGATACAACCCAGAGGGCTCCAATCCAGCATCTCCTTCCCAGCAAATGGAATTCCTATCTTCACCCCCTTCAAAGCATTAAGCACCCAATGATTCCAATCTCAAACCAACAACAATTCTTTGCAATAACAAAATTCCAGCCTCCAGATCTCATGGAGGAGAGATCCACATATAGATGTTTGGAGAGAGGATGAGTCAGCTTGAGATCTGACTAGTGTCCTCTCCCTCTGTCAGTTCTTGATTCCACTTGGAGGTTCTTGCTTCCACTTGGAGATTTGGAACCTCTTACTCATCACCAGTCGAATTCCCTGAGGCAAGTGTCATTGAGGAAGATTTTGGAATCTTCCTGGGATTTGACACCTTGTGGAATGAACTTTCCACATGTCCACTCTTGCTCAGCGCAGGTAGCCAGTGTTGCCTTTGACATTCAGCGTAGGTAGCCAGTGTTGGCTTTGACATTCAGCACAAACAGCTAGTGGAGCCACTGAATTGATCCTGAATTGACTTGTTTTTGAGCAGTTTCTGGTGGAGAACTTCTGTGAATTGTTGTTGTTTGTTAGCCTTGTTCCTCTAGGGGTAGGAACAACATGTTTAGGGACTTTGGATCCCTTAGATTATGGACATTTCATGCTCAATGCTGTAAGGCACAAAAATGCCTATAACAAGCTTGTAAATGAGTCATAGGGTTTTCTGCCCTTATTTTTGTAATGTAATGTCAGTTGTATAGATCTACCCATGGTTCACAGACCATGGGATTGTATAAATAGAGCGAGGCTCTAAGTGTAAATCAATAATGGAATCAATCAAAGATCTAAGGATGAAGAGTTGAGTCGTATCTAAAGCGTAAAGTCTAGTTTTGAGTCTTAGAGTAGGAGAAGGCTCTGTAGCTAAGTGCGCAGAGGCCTAGTAGTCCGCAGCTGAGTGCACAGACCCCTGCAGCTGAGTGCGCAGGGTGAATCAAGTCTGTAACAGTTGGAAGCATTAATAAAGAGAAGTTTTATATCATTCTTGTGTATTTATTTCCTGCTCTCTGCATTGATTGTATTGGCTATGAATTGCAATTCTACTGTTTAAATGATGCGCGAGCATATGTGACTGTGATAATTAAGTGAATGTGAGATAAAGTATCTTTTTACACAAAGTTAAATAAAGATCTTTAAGAAGATAAGTAAGATTTGCAGTATAGTTGGGGAAATATCATAGATTTCTGCCACAGTAGCGTGAAAGCACCTCAACCCTTGGTTAGGGCTGCCCGAAGGCAATTATAACAGATCGTGAAGGTCTCATAGGTCAGGACATTGCACAAAGTGACCTGCACGAAGGTAGTCACAGTTGGACTAAATCGACACCTCAGACATCTCAAGGGTGTGGAAACTTGGTTCCAGCATCCCCCCATACTACTTCAGGTGAGACTTTAGTCCACTCTCCATGGGCTAATGTTGAAAGGGCCAGTAGTGTAGGGATTTGTTTGGCTAATTAACTCAAAACCTGGGTCAGGCCCCCTCAGGCCAATAATAGTACATGGGTTTGCAAAGCCCTGGTGAGAGAGGCCAAGTTTTATTTGGAGCGCGCTCGGGAAACCTTCATGGAAGCTAAGAAGAGCTTCATTAATGTCTCCACTTCAGGAAACAAGGATAAATCGGAGCCGGAAATGGACCCATCTATGCTTACAACTTTCTTGGAAACCTATATGAAGTTATTGTGCGATAGTAAGGATGTAAAATGGTTACAAGAACTCATCAACAGATGCGACGGGACCACGCCAGGATAACTGCGCGTAGTCCAGAAAATCGAAAAGCATAAGACAAGGATATGCCGTGAAATGAGACTCACCGCGTAGATCAGAGGATATGAGATGGATCAAGTCAATATGGATTTGGGATCAGATGCAAATGTTCTACTGAAATAGACATGGGAACTAATGGGGAGACCTACACTGCAATGGTCTCCAATTCAGCTAAGGATGGTAAACCAGTAGAAAATAATACCCATGGGGCAACTGCAGGGAATAACTGTGGATATTGAGGGAGCAAGCGCGTTCGCAGATTTTGAAGTAATAGAGAATGTTAATGACAACAATCCTTACCCTACGCTCTTGGGAATCGACTGGGCCATTGATATGAATGGGTTAATTAATCTGAAGAAGAAAAAAATGATCTTTGAAAAGAAATCACTGCGCGTAATTATATCCCTGCACCCTGCTGAAGGATTGCGCTATACGGAACTGGTTCGCGACTATGAGAGTGATGATGATCTGGACTACATCTATAAGGTAATAGAGCAAGACGAAGACTGTTTGAATCCCACCGCAGATGGGTGGATTTCATGGGAGCATGAGAGCTCCTGCACTTCGAATTCTGATGAGGAAAGAGAATGCTAGCAGAATCGGTTATGCGAAGTAACTATGCTAAATTGAAATATGATGACCAGGTTGTTGCGCTACCTATCAAGAGAAGTAAGCGATATTCCTACTTATGATGGCCTAAATGAGGTAGATACCTTCTTGGATGCATTTGAAAGGGAGGTGCTGGACAAGCAACGCTTCCAGGCCTTGGACAGGGTACTGCACGCTACACTCGTAAGATGGTGGGGTGCGCACAAAGGAAGCTTTAATGATTGGCACAAATGTAGGAGAATGATGTGAGTATGATTTGGGAAATCTAAGGTGTGACTGACAGATGAGTACAATGGACAGGCTGATCCGCATGGGGATATGGGTAAAAAGGATGCAAGCCTATGGAAAAGAGTGCCAACCTACACAAAGTCACATGTACTCCGCACTAAAATACCGGTCAATAAGCATGTGTTTGGGGGCTAGAATTGCAGATGGCTCTTAATGTTGGAAAGACATTATGCAGGAATAGAAACCACGTAGAAGATTCTACATGCAGAAGCGTTCAAAAAAATACTGGAAACAACTCTGACCAAGGTATGCAATGTGCAGCGTAGTGATTGGGACCTACGCAAACCTGTAGTATTATGGGCTTATCAGTTGACATTAAAGAAGCTGATGGGACAAACACCTTTTAGGCTTGTCTATGGAGTGGAAGCCATAATGCCTATGGAATACATTGTGCCTAGTCTGCGCATAGCAGTGCTCACAGGTATGATGGATTGCGGAGCCCTGGAGGAGAGGCTCGCGTAGTTGGATGAGCTCGAAGAAGAACGATTTTTGGCTGGATTTCACCAACAGGTCCAAAAGCAGTGTGAAAAGGCATGGCACGGTCAACATATTAAGCTATGCACCTTTAAGGTGAATGATTTGGTGTTGTTGTATGATAGTAAGTTTGATAAATTTCTAGGGAAGCTCAGAATGCATTGGCTGGGACCGTATGTTATTAAGGAAATTACTGACGGTGGCGTGGTCTAGCTGGTTAAGTTAAATGGAGATCTCTTCCCAAGAAAAGTGAATGGCAGTTGTCTCAAGCCATACATAGGTGGCCCGACCATCTGACTAGCCGACAAAAGCATAGTCTTAGAGCTCCAGATAGCTGAAAGGAGGTGCGGGACTATAAACTACTCTACCCAGGAACTGTGCAATGTTAGGACTGTGCGTAGTAGCAAAGTGTCACAGGGTCTATGACATCATGAAGATAGCTGTGCTGGCATGTATATTGACTGGAAAGTGACCGTTATAGTCACTATTCATGATTTGATGCTTGGTTTGAGGCCAAATGGAGTGGGCGGCAGGAATTTAAGGTAAACTTTATGGGCTAGATTCTTGAAAATCTGCCGCCAACCTAGCATTAATGAATCGAATGTGGGGGGAACAGTAGAATTCAAATTCAAAAGGTGCTATAAATGACATGTGGCTATCCAACAAACAACACTTGCCATTTTGAGAACTGAGCTATTGCGTTATCAACTATTTATGGACCTATTGAACTTTGAGGCTTTGAGAGCAAGTTCAGTGTTTGAAACATTGCCGAAGGAGATGCAGGACCTTCTGAATAGAATGATGTCAGCACCCAAAGAAGCCATGGACATAGGAATAGTCACAGCCGAGGAAGCCACAGAGGAAATTGTAGAAGTAGAAGCCCTAGAGAGCACCAGAATAATCACAGAGGTCACTAAATCACCGCGCATGCCGAGACCTAAGAAGGATAAGTAGGCCATGATACTAGTGTGCGTCTCACCCAGAAATCCACTGAGGACCAAGCTCACACTGGAGGAAAATGGGAAGGCCATTAATTTGGAGGTCAATGAGGAGGAAGAGTTTGAAGAAATCCTGGTGGAGGAGGAGGATGTAGAGATGGAAGTCGAAACCTAGGGCACAGACCCTATTACACGGTTACCTACATATGTTCCTTCGTGAAAGGGTAAAGCCAAGGCACCCAAGGATATAGGAAAGAGCAAGAGCTCTCTGCAAACTTTTTTGCTCCCAGACAATATTGTGTTTGAGGGCGTGCACTTGGGACGGGTTCCCATATTGAAATTTGAAGATTGGCATCTCGCAGACCACGAGAAGTTCCCGCATTTAGCGACTTCGAATCTAATGCACTAGAAGATGGATGCGCCAGCTATAATTATTGAATTGGAGCCATGCAAATGGATCATAGAGGTCGAGAAAGCAGGGTTGCTAAACCTGCTCTAGGTGTCGCATTACCACGGTGCCCCAATGACCATTTTTGTCATCAGGCAGCTACTGTGCTTGGTGCATGATGGGTGCTTATGGCTAGAGGATCCCATCCCCATCACAAACCATCTTATTCACAAGATTACACGACTCCCTTGTGCAAGGGAGGATCCAGCAAACATTTCAGAGGGAAAAGGTAGCGATTTGGCCCTCACAAAGGAAACAAAAAAGATGTCTAAGTTGGAGAAGAAGGAGCAAGGGTATGCCATCTCCAACATCAACAACCCTGTAGTCAAGGTCGCAACACAAATATTGGCAGGAAAGGTGATGTGGAAGTGCCGCGTAGATGAGGTGCCCGCGCTAGTGGTTGCACTAGCAGCGCAATGCACAGAAGGGGTCTAGTTCAACTGGGAAAACTATCTATGCGGTGAGTTCCTTGCAAACTGCCACGAGGCATAGGAGCAGAGCAAAACATTCCATTACGCATGGCTTCTATTTTCGATAGTCCTGGTCGCATTGCAGTTTCCCGAAGATAGCTAGTTCCCATCGATCACGTAGGACCTTCTAGAGGTAGTGAAGTACGCTTCGCTGTGGGAAACCAGGGACACACAACGAATCAAAGAGAGTAAGATATTTTGGGTGCTTATGGAGATGAGCATTTGGATAGGGATCAATCACAAGCTGCAGTTATCACCCATTGTCTACAATAGTATATAGAGATTTGTGGAGTTCAAAGCATATTTCCACCATGCCTTCATCAGGGCGTGGAAGGACCACACTAAGACGTGGCATGAGTTACTGTATTTGGCGATTGGAAATGTGATATTCATAACCCTTAAGTCTTGGCCACCTGAGTGGTGCACTCCAGCTGGATCCACGATGGAAGCAAAGAAGTCTGCCACGCAACAAAAGAAGGAAGAGACAAAACTGCGGATGGCACAACTGCGGAAAAGCACAGGAAAGAAGAAGCAACAGCTAAGGCCAAGGTGGCATGTGATGCTACACAGTTGGCAAAGCAACACAAAACAACAGAAGAAGAGTGTGAAGGACACAAGTCACCTTTGCCTGAACCGGAGACAGACACAGAACAAGGTGGCATGAACCCGCAGACAACGTCCACCCAGCTCAAACGTCCATGCTCATGAGAGCAGGTAGGGCTGTGAAAGAAGACAAAGGCCTCAAAGATGTCTTTCAACCCTAGCACCCTTACTGAAGGAAATTTGCACGATATCGGTGAAATGGTGAGGGATGTCACCACGAAGGCCCTCCAGCAGTTTGGGGAACAACACCCGTTGGTAGTGGGGGCTCTCCGGACACAAATATAGGATTTGCAGGTGCGCACTCCACAGGCTGGCATAGCGTCATCCAGCCTCGTAGTTGGAACTTTAGCTGCTGAGTAAATGTTGCGTGCCAAGATGACCAACACAATAGTGCTACCATATGGAGCACTCGTTATAGAGAATGAGGCTGACAGGCCTATGGTCAACAGTTTGAAAGGGGTCGGATTAAACATGGTTGCGCTCCCTCAGGAGACACTCTATCTCTTGCAGGAGGGAGTCACCGTAGAACTTTGAGCCAAGGAGAGTTGCGCTATACAGGTAATGAGTGAGTAGCACATCAACATTGAACAGTTGAGCCTACATCGCTATGAGGTCGTGGTGAAGAACAAAGAGATAGTGCAAGTTGTGGAGGAAGCTTTCTAGATGGTCCCAGAGTTGGCCATCTAAACAGAGGAACCGGTGGTAGTGAGTGTACATAAGTTAGCCACAGGGGTGCGTGACGCCAGAGATGAAATGGCCAGGGTTCAGTTGGAGCTGAATCTACAGATTGCAGAACTGTAGTTGAAGGCTCAGCCTTCAACTCCACCAGAGGTTAGGGAACAGCGCACCACCATGGTCACAACAACAATGGTGGCGGTTGACAGTGCAATGACAAACTGCATGAAGTTGTTCGAATAGTTGTTCGAGGTCCTAACCACCGTGTAGGAGGACCCAAACATAGAGTGACTAGAGACAGAGATGCGTGAGCTACAACATAGATACGATGATGTAAAAGGGATCGTGCAGACGGTTTCCCTTACACAGAGGTTTTCAAGGATGTAGCAGGCAAAGGCGCTCAAGGAATAGGTGGATGTTTCTCGGCACAAAGAGGTAATTTTGAAAGTGGGCCTATAGTCATGGATCAATGAAGCTTATAACATTGCATCCTCCATTGAAGCAAAGCTTGCACATATGCAAGCAACTCATGAGAGAATTCAAGGCAACAGTTCAACAACAACGATCACCAAACAAAGCGTAGAGGAAGTTCAGCAGGCAGTCGCTCAGTGCAATGCTGAACTTGCAACAATCCAAACAGGGTTGGGAGGTCTTCGCGCTAAGATCTCTGCACCTGTAGAGTGACTCGAGGGTGAGTCATGATGCTTTTTTTGGGGGCTTGTTGGGCACGGGATCCCCCAAGGGCAGTTTTGGGGCTTAGAGCCCAAATTTTAGTCCAAGTTTTGTAATTCCAATGTAAAGACTCCGCATTTTGTGGGTGCAGAGTGCGTAGTTATTAAAGAGTCATAGGGTTGTCTGCCCTTATTTTGATAATGTAATGTTGGCTATAGAAGATCTACCCATGGTCCGCGTACCATGGGATTGTATAAATAGAGTGAAGCTCTAAGTAGCTAATAAGTGGAAGAACATATGACGTATGCGAGATAGTTCGGAAGTGTAAGTCTAAGTTTTGGGTCATAGTGTAGGAAGAGGCTTTGCAGCTGAGTGCGCAGAGTCATAGTAGTTCGCAGCTAAGTGCACAGACCCCTGCAGCTGAGTGCGCAGGGCGAGTCAAGTCTGTAGTCATCTGGAAGTATTAATAATGAGAATTTTCTATCAATTTTGCGTCTTTACTTACTATTTTATGCATCTATTATACTGGGTACGAATTTTAATTCTAAGGTTTATATGATGCGTGAATATGTATAATTGTATTGGTTAAGTGAATGAAAGGAAGAATATTTGTTTACATGAAGATAATTAAGATCTGTCGATAAGATAATTAAGATACTTAGTCTAATTTAGGAATTAGTGCAGTTTGTTGCCTTAGTAGCGCGAAAGGACTTTAGCCCCTATTTAGGGCTGCACGAAAGCCAATTGTAATAGATTGTGAAGGTACTGAAGGTTATAACAGAGCGTGAAGAAACCTACGCAAAAGGCAGATCTAGTCGGAATAAACTTACATCACAATCATCTCAAGGGTGTAGAAACTTGGTTCCAACATCCCCCCATATTGGTTCAGGTGAGACTTTAGTGTGTGCTCCACAAGATGATGCTGAAAGGGCCAATAGTGTAGGGATTTGTTTAGCTAACTAAATTTGAACCTGGGTCAGGCTACCTCAAGCCAACATTTAGTTTTTTTTGTGGCAACTTCACAGTTGAAGGGTGAAACAGTGACACGTGTCATTCCGTACAACTTTCTCTAGTGATCTAGTCCATAATCAGGATATTGTGGGGAGATTTGGCATAAATCTTTCTTGAAGAATTCAGTCATGATCAGACCTATGGGGTTGGAAAGAACACTAAAAAAAATACAAAAAGAAGCAATTTCAAAACTCAGAGATCCGAAATTGTAGAGTTACAACTGTTTCAAGTTCAAGCACCTAAAAGTAAGAAAAAGGTATGTATTAAAAAACAAATGCATAACTTTTGTTTGAAAAATTAGTTTGAAGTGATTCTAGGGGCATATTGAAGCATATATATCAGAATTGGATTCTAAAATTCCTCCTAAGAAAAATAATTCTACACCCATTAAGCCCTTAGAAAGACCTACTATGATGCATGAAGAGAAATAATTGTAGCATGATATATCAAAAAATGAGACCAAGTGCAATAAATTTCACTCCCACAAGGAGAAACCAAAGAAGAACTAAAAGGTGACATGGATGGTTTAAAATATGACATGGACGGTTTAAAAGGAGACATTAATGGTTTAAAATCAAAGATTGAAGGTTTGAAGGAAGGTTTGACAAAGTTTTACAAGAAAGGCTTCATGGTGGTGAGAAGGTAATCCATGAAAATCACAATGAGTACAAAAGGAATATGAATTACGATTTTAGAGACTCTAATGTGGGTTTTAAGAACCACCACATTCCAAAGATAGATATGAGGAATTTTGATGGTAAGGATCCAGTAACATGCATACTACAAATGGAGCAATATTTTGATCTATAGGATGTGAAACCCTCACAAAAGGTATGTAATGCATCTTTATATTTAGAACCAAATCAGTTTCTATGGTATAGATGGATTTGTTCTCATAAACCACTTGTCATCTGGTCAATTTTTATGGACAAAATGATAACACATTATGAAGATACAAAGAGAAAAGCCTTCTTTATCCAATTGATAAATCTCAAACAAAAGGGTTTAATGGCAGAGCACATTGAATACTTCCAAAATTTGAATATTAGGGTAACCAATATTCTAGAGAAACATAGGGTTGATGTCTTCATAGGTACTTTAAAAGATAACACCCAACACGATGTTCGCCTTTGGAACCCGATTCATTGGAGAAGGCATTCAGGATGGAAAGAAAAGTTGAAAGAAAAATTATGGCAACAAGGAAGTCTACCACTCACAGCTATAAAGGTGGAAGTGTTACTATTCCACAACTTACAATATTAACACCACAAAAGTTGGTGGAAAAAGGAAACAAAGGGATTTGTTATAGTTGTGATATCAAATACATTAAAATTCATAAGTTTGTTGAGAAGAAATTATTCTCCATATATTTTGAAGAGTAAGAAGAAAAGGAACAACAAACATCAAAATAGGAGGATAGGATATACACCGAGAACCAACCCCCGTGAAAGAAGAAATCAATCCAACCATATCTTGTAATGCATTGACAAGAATTACCACTCCTCAAATTCTGAAGATAGAAGGATATATCAAGAAGAAAAAAGTAATAGTGTTTATTGATTCAGGTAGTACCCATAATTTTACTCATTGTAAGATACCTAAGGAATTGAATTTTTTCCTATATCCAACACCAAAGTGTCAAGTGATGTTTGCAAATGTAGGAACTATAAATTTTTCTGGAAACTGCCATAATATCAAGCCAACCATAGGGGAATATGTATTGAATATTCCAATGATTCCCATTCCAATGGGTGGTGCTGATGTTGTACTAAGAGACCAATGGTTACAATCATTGGGGGCAATAGATTTCAATTTTCAATAGCATTTGTTGAAAATTTTTTTGGAAGCAAACAAATTTGAATGAACAGGTATCACAGGGAAACCACGAAATATAATCATCTCTAATGGCATAACAAATATTCTAAAGGAAGAAAAATAGGGTTTAATTTCACAATTATGCTCACTAGGGGTTCAAACATCGAAATCATCTATTTCTTTAGATCTCCAAAAAGTGTTGGACAATCACTCCAAGATGTTTGAGACTCCCAAAGGCCTCCCACCTATTGGTGATCATGATCATGCGATTCAATTGAGTCTAGGAAATGTTCTTCCAAACATCAGACCTTACAGATATCCTTATGCCTAAAATAGTGAAATTGAACATATGATTGCAGAAATGATAGAGGTTTCCATAATTCAACCTAGTCAAAGTTTTTTATCTGCTCAAGTAGTATTGGTGCATAAGAAGGATGGATCATGGCATATGTGTTGGGTCCCTATAATACTAGTGATTACCCCATTACTATTGTAGTTATACCCCTTATTTATATTGATGTACCCATGTAGTGCCCATATTGTTACTATTGTGCCACATAGAAGCCCACTATTGTTATTGTTGTGCCCTACAATATTATTGTTATGTAGGCTTTGATTGTATTGGGACCACTTAGACTCCTATATATAGAAAGGAGGTATTTTCATTTGTATCATCCAAGAATTGTTCATTTATGTAATGTAAAGGAGGTTTCCCCCTCGAAGAGGCTGAATTCTAAGGCGTGGATCTCTCTTTTCTATCTTTTTGTGAGCTGGTTTCATAACATTTGGTATCAGAGCTTTGGATTCTAGGGTTTCGCTGCTCCAAACAGGTCATCGTGGCATTTGCGCTATAACTTTTTTTCTGTGACGTTTCAGAAGTCACAAAAAAAACCCATTTGAGAAGACATCGCGCTGAAGCTTGGGTCTAAATTTCAGAGCTTTTCGCGCAATATTTGCGGAGATATGATTTCAGGAAGTTGGTCTTTTTGATGACTCCTGAATTACACTCAAAACAGGTGACCTGGGGAAAATCGTCATAACTTTCTTTCTGAGCATCGGATTGAAGTTTTGTAAGAAGGTACAGAAAGAGGACAGACTGTAGTTTCTTGTGGGTGTTTTTCAGATCCAAAGGTCGAAACAGTGACTCGTGGCACATCATACAACTTCGCTCTACTGAACCAGTCTAAAAGCAAGTCACTGTGGGAGATTTCACATAACTCTTCCTTGGAGAATCCAATTTGGCTCAGACTTGTGGCATTGGAAAGAGGACGCAGAAGGCTACTACAGGTAGCAATTTCAGAATTGGATGATCCGAAATTACAGAGATACATCAGATTCAATATCAGGCTTCTATAAAGTGAAAAAAGGTGTGTAGTTTTTTTTTTATTTTTGTGTAAGCTTGGTTTAACGAAATTCAAAGGGCATAGTAAAGCATTATTATCGGTAACTGATGCCCCGAGGAAAGAAAATGCAAACACCTAGTAAGGAACCTGAAAGCTCTAGCATGACTCATGAAGAAGAGGAAGAAATGCTACATGATATATCAAAATTACAAGAACAAGTGCAACAAATGTCACGCTCACAAAAGCTAACAGAAGCTAAGATAAGTGGCGTGGAATCTAAGGTAAATGGTGTGGAATCTAAGATAAAGGGCATGGAAGCTAAGATGGAGGATTCGATGGCAAATTTGAAGATAGATTTGAATACAAACATGGAAGAATTGAAGAAGTTGCTACAAGAAAGGGTCACTAATGGTGAAAAGGTAGTAAAGGAAACTCATGATGAGAACAAAAGAAATGTTAATCATGATTCCATAGACTCTAATGTTGGATCGAAGACTCACCATGTTCCAAAAATCGATATGAGGAAGTTTGATGGCAAGGATCCCGCCACATGGATATTACAGATGGAGCAATTCTTCGATCTCAATAATGTGCAAAACACACAAAAGGTACGTATGGCAACTTTATATTTGGAACCAAATCAGTTTGTATGGTATCAATGGCTTTGTTCTCGTAAACAATTTATCACTTGGGCAATTTTTACGGAAGAATTGATAGCACATTATGAGGATACAAAAAGCAACACTTTTTTTAGCCAATTGATAAGTCTCAAACAAAAGGGTTCAATAATGGAGCACATTGAGGAGTTCCAAAAATTGAACATAAGGGTAAAAGATATTCCAGAGGAGCATAGGATTGATGTGTTCATAGGGTCTTTAAAGGATAATATCCAACATGATGTGCGCCTTTGGGAACCTGATTCATTAGAGAAGGCATTCAGGTTAGCAAGAAAAATGGAAAGCAAAATTATGGCAACTAGGAAGCATACCATTCACAACTATAAAGACGGAAGTGTTGTTGCCCATAGTCTTCCACAACCTACAAGGTTGACACCACAACAATTGGAAGAAAAAAGAGCAAAAGGGCTTTGTTACAATTGTGATAGCAAATACACAAAAGGTCATAAGTGTGCTGAGAAGAAATTATTCTACATAGATTGTGAAGAGGAAGAAGAAAAGGAGCAAGAAAGGTCAAAAGAAGAGGATATATTCCAGGAACAAAGCCTAGATGAAGAACAAATAAATCCGACCATATCTTGTAATGCATTGGCGGGAATTACCACTCCTCAAACCATCAAGATAGAAGGACAAATCAAGAAGAAAAAGGTAATAGTGTTGATTGATTCAGGAAGCACCCACAATTTTATTCATTGTAGGGTAGCAAAAGAATTGAATTGCTTCCTATATCCAGCACCAGAGTGTCAAGTGATGATTGCAAATGGAGGAACAATAAATTGTTCTGGAAAGTGCCATAATATCAAGCTATCCATGGGAGAATATGTATTGACTAGCCCAATGCTTTCCATTCCAATGGGAGGTGCTGATGTTGTACTAGGAGTCCAATGGCTACAATCCTTGGGTACAATAGCTTTTAATTTTCAAGAACTTTTCATGAAATTTTCTGTGGAAGGAAAGGAAGTTGAATTAAGGGGTATTGCAGGGAAACCAGGAAAGATAATCAGCTCTAATGGAATGACAAAGCTTCTAAAAAAGGAGCAAAGAGGTGTAATTGCACAATTATGTTCGCTAGATGTTTCCACATTGGAATCATCTATTTCTCCAGATCTCCAAAAAGTCCTGGACAATCATTCCAAGGTATTTGAGACTCCCAAAGGTCTCCCACCTATGCGTGATCATGATCATGCTATTCATCTGATTCCAGGAAGTGTTCCTCCAAACATCAGGCCGTACAGATATCCATATGTCCAAAAAAGTGAAATTGAACGTATGGTTGCAGAAATGCTAGAGGCTGGTATAATTCAACCGAGTCAAAGTTCTTTCTCAGCTCCAGTAGTATTGGTGCACAAGAAGGATGGATCATGGCGCATGTGTCCAGATTATAGGGAGCTCAACAAGCTCACTATTAAAGATAAGTTCCCCATTCCTGTTATTGATGAATTACTGGATGAATTGCATGGATCAATTTACTTCACCAAGTTGGATCTTCGTTCGGGATATCATCAAATCAGAATGAAGATTGAAGACATTCCGAAAACAGCATTTAGAACTCATGAGGGTCATTATGAATTTTTGGTCATGCCTTTTGGCCTTACCAATGCACCTTCAACATTTCAAGGTTTGATGAATTCAATTTTCAAACCATTCCTTAGAAAATTTGTGTTAGTATTTTTTGATGATATACTAATCTACAGCAAGTCTTGGAAGGATCATGTTGAACATGTTGACAGGGTGCTACAACTATTGGAGGAGAAACAATTATATGCAAAAAGATCCAAATGTTTCTTTGGAGTCCAGGAGGTGGAATATTTGGGTCATATTGTATCTCATGAAGGAGTTAAGGTAGACCCTAGCAAAATTAAAGCCATTAAGGAATGGAAAATCCCCACATCCATAAAGCATCTGCGAGGATTTCTTGGGTTGACAGGGTATTATCGCAAGTTTGTTAAGAATTATGGGAGAATAGCAGCACCTCTAACAACATTATTGAAGAAAGATTCATTTTCATGGACTTCGGAAGCAACAAAGGCCTTTGAACATCTTAAAGAGGCAATGTGCCAAGCACCGGTCTTAGCTACACCGGACTTCACAAAAACCTTTATTGTGGAATGTGATGCTTCAGGAAATGGAATTGGTGTTGTTCTAATGCAAGATGAAAGACCCATTGCTTTTGAAAGTCGTCCAATCAAGGGAAAGTTTTTAAGCAAAGCTATTTATGAGAAGGAAATGTTGGCAATACTCCATGCACTTAAGAAATGGCGACCCTACCTAATGGGAAGACACTTCAAGGTAAAAACGGATCATGATAGCCTTAAATACTTTTTAGAACAAAGATTATCCTCTGAAGAGCAACAAAAGTGGGTCACAAAGATGTTGGGTTATGACTTTGAAATCATCTACAAAAAAGGGAAGCAAAATGTGGTGGCAGATGCACTCTCAAGAAAGGATGAGGATGTGGAAGCATTGTTGTGTGCCATTTCTATTATCCAACCAGATTGGATAAACGAAGCAAGGGAGGAATGGAAGAATGACGAAGAAGTGTGGGCACTTATTCGAAAGCTACAACAAGATTCCAGTACTTCTGATACATTTAGCTGGAAAAATGATTCGTTATGGTACAAAGATCGCTTATACCTCTGTAAGAATTCCCAGCTAAAACAAAAGATTCTTATGGAATTGCACACTTCTCCCTTAGGAGGGCACTCAGGATTTTTAAAAACTTACCACAGGGTTAAGAAGGAATTTTTTTGGGATGGCCTTAAATCAGATATTCAAAAGTTTGTGGCGGAATGTTTGGTTTGCCAGCAAAATAAAGTTGAAACAATTAAGACACCGGGTCTATTACAACCTTTATCCATTCCAAGCCAACGTTGGGAGGAGGTTTCAATGGATTTTATCACAGGTTTACCCAAGTCTGAGGGAAAGAGTGTCATCATGGTGGTAGTTGACAGACTTACCAAGTATGCACACTTTTGTGCATTATCACATCCATTTAAAGCCAGTACAGTTTCTACTGCATTTATGGAAACAGTTCAAAAGCTACATGGAAACCCAAAGATTATTGTAAGTGACAGAGATCCCATTTTCACTGGAAATTTTTGGACAGAATTATTTTCTTGTCTTGGTACTCAGTTAGCTCATAGCTCATCTTATCATCCTCAATCTGATGGGCAAACTGAGATAGTAAACAAATGTTTGGAAGGATATCTTCGTTGCTTTGTATCTGATAAACAGACACAATGGGTCAAATGGTTGCCTCTGGCTGAATGGTGGTATAACACTTCCTTTCATACAGCAACAAAAATGACCCCATTTATGGCACTTTATGGGTATCAACCACCATCCATCACATCATATTTAAGAGAAAATTCTAAGGTTCAGGCAGTGGAACATCACATCGAACATCAACAACAAGTCCTCCAACTCTTAAAGGATAACCTTGTGTTGGCACAGAATAGAATGAAACAACAGGCAGATCAACATCGCAGTGAAAGAAGTTTTGATGTAGGTGATTGGGTATTCCTACGGCTACAACCATATAAGCAAATGTCCCTCAAGCAAGCTAAGAAGGATAATAAATTATCACCAAAGTATTATGGTCCGTACAAGGTGTTGCAAAAGATTGGTACTATGGCATACAAATTGGAGCTTCCTGCAGCTTCTCGATTGCACCCAGTTTTCCATGTTTCATGTTTAAAGAAGGTTATAGGCGACAAGCTCCCAGTTCAAACAATATTGCCAGAACTTGACGAGGAAGGAAAAATTATATTGGAACCGGAAGCAGTCACAGAAACAAGAACTCGACAGCTACGAAATCGATCAATTTCAGAGTATCTTATCAAGTGGAAGAACTTATCCGCTGAAGATTCCACATGGGAGGATGAGAATTTTATGCAGAAGTATCCAGAACTACTCAAGCGTTGAGGACAACACTTTTTTGAAGGAGAGGGGCATGTTGGGTCCCTATAATACTAGTGATTACCCCATTACTATTGTAGTTATACCCCTTATTTATATTGTTGTACCCATGTAGTGCCCATATTGTTACTATTGTGCCACATAGAAGCCCACTATTGTTATTGTTGTGCCCTACAATATTATTGTTATGTAGGCTTTGATTGTATTGGGACCACTTAGACTCCTATATATAGAAAGGAGGTATTTTCATTTGTATCATCCAAGAATTGTTCATTTATGTAATGTAAAGGAGGTTGCCCCCTCGAAGAGGCTGAATTATAAGGCGTGGATCTCTCTTTTCTATCTTTTTGTGAGCTGGTTTCATAACAATATGTCTCTAGAATATAGGGAGCTCAGCAAACTCACTATTAAAGATAAATTTCCCATTCCTATCAATGATGAATTTTTGGATGAATTACATGGAGATATTTACTTCACCAAGAGGGATCTTCATTCAGGATAACATCAAATTCGAATGAAGATTGAAGACATCCTGAAAACAACATTCAAAACTAATGAGCATCATTTTGAATTTTTGGTTATTCCTTTTGGCCTTACTAATGCACCTTCCACATTTCAAGGTTTGATGAATTTCATTTTCAAACCCTTCCTTAGCAAATTTGTGTTACTATTTTCTAATGATATACTAATCTACAACAATTCCTAGAAGGATCATGTCCAACATGTTGACAGGGTGATCAAACTAGTGAAGGAGAAACAATTATATGCAAAAACCTCCAAATGTTTCTTTTGAGTATAGGAGGTGGAATATTTGGGTCATATTATATCTCATGAGGGTGTAAGGTAGACCCTAACAAAATGAAATCCATTAAGGAATGGAAAATCCCCACAACCATAAATCATCTTCAAGGATTTACCAGGTTTATAAGGTATTATCGCAAGTTTAATAATAATTATAGGAGAATAGCAACACCTATAACATCATTATTGAAGAAAGATGCATTTTCCTGGACTCTAGAAGCAATGAATGCCTTTGAACATCTTAAAGAGGCAATGTGATAAAAACCATTCTTAGCTATGTCAGACTTCACAAAAACATTTATTGTGGAATGTGATGCTTTAAGAAATGGAAACAATGTTGTTTTAATGCTATAAGGAAGTGCCATTTCTTTTTAAATTCGTATAATCAAAGGAAAGTATTTACACAAACCTATTTATGAGAAGGAAATGTTGGGAATACTACATGTACTAAAGTGTGACCTTACCTAATGGGAAGACACTTCAAGGTAAAAATAGATCATGATAGTCTTAAATAATTTTTGAAACAAATATTATCTTTAGAAAAGCAACAAAAATGGGTGACAAATATGTTGGGTTATGACCTTCAAATCATCTACCAAAAGGGAAGAAAAATGTTGTTGCAGATGCACTCTCAAGAAAGGATCATGATGTGGAAACACTACTTTGTGCCAGTTCTATTATCCAACCTGAGTGGATAACCGAAGCAAGGAATGAATGGAAGAATGATGAATAGGTATGGTGACTAGTTCAAAAGTTGCATCAAGATACCAGTACATCAAATACATTTAGCTAGAAAAATGATTCATTATGGTACAAAGATCGCTTATATCTTTGTAATAATTCCCAACTCAAACAAATGATTCTTTTTGAATTTCACACCTCTCCCTTAGTAGGGAACTTGGGACTTTTAAGAACTTACCATAGGGTCAAGAAGGATTTCTTTTGGGATGGCCTTAAAACTTATATTCAGAATTTTGTGGCAAAATTTTTGGTTTCCCAACAAAATAAAGTTGAGATAATTAAGAGCTTGGGTATGTTACAACCTTTATCCATTCCAAGTCGGCGTGGGAAGGAGGTATAAATTGATTTTATCACAGGTTTACCCAAGTCTAAAGGAAAGAGTGTCATCATGGTGGTATTTGATAGACTTACCAAGTATGAACACTTTTGTGAATTATATCATCCTTTTAAAGCCACTATAATTTCTACTGAATTTATGGAAACAATTCAAAAGCTTTATGGAAATCCAAAGATTATAGTAAGTGACAAAGATCCCATTTTCACTGGAAATTTTTGGACAAAATTATTTTCTTGTCTTGGTACTCAATTAGCTCATAGCTCATCTTATCATCTTCAATCTGATGGGTAAACTGAGATAGTGAACAAATTTTTGGAAGGATATCTTTGTTGTTTTGTATATGATAAAAAAAACACAATGGATCAAGTGGTTACCTCTAGTTGAATGGTGGTATAACACTTTCTTCCATACTGTAGCAAAAATGACCCCATTTATGGCACTTCATGGATATCATCGACCCTCTATCACATCATACTTAAGAGAAAATTCTAAGGTTCAATGAGTGGAATATCACATCGAGCATCAATAGCAAGTTCTCCAACTCTTAAAGGATAACCTCACTTTGGTGTAGAATCGAATGAAACAACAAGATGATCAGCATCGCAGTGAAAGAATTTTTGACATAGGTGACTGGGTATTTTTACGGTTGTAACCATATAAACAAATGTCTCTCAAGTAAGCTAAGAAGCATATTAAATTATCACCCAAGTACTATGGTCCTTACAAGTTATTGAAAAATATTGGTACTATATCATAAAATTGGAGTTTCCTGCGTAAAGAAGGTTATCAGTGACATGCTTCTAGTTAAAATAGTGTTTCCAGAACTTGACGAAGAAGGAAAACTCATATTTGATCCTAGATTAGTCACGGAAATAAGAACCTCACAGCGATGGAATCGATCAATTTCATAGTATATCATTAAGTGGAATAACTTATCCATTGAAGATTTCACATGGAAGGATGAAAATTTTATTAAAAAACATCCATAACTACTCAAGAATTGAGGACAACACTTTTTTAAAGGAGAGGGGAATGTTAGGTCCCTATAGTACTAGTGTATCCCCCTTTATTGTTATTGTTGTGCCAATGAGGCCACCATACTTTTATTGTTGTGCCCCATAGAAGTCCACTATTGTTATTGTTATGCCCTTACATTATTATTGTTATGTAGACTCTGATTATATTATGACCCCTTAGGCTCCGATATATACAAAGGAGACCTTGTTATTTGTAATTGAAGAATTTTTCATTTATGTAATGTAAAAAGATTTTCCCCCTCAAAGAGGATAATTTTTAAGTCGTTGATATATATTTTTGTGAGTTGTTTGCATAACATTTTCTTCTAGGAACTTGATCACCACCGAATCAGTTTCCTTTCTGGTTGGAATAGTTTCCACCCATTTGGTAAAATAATTTGTGGTTGTTAACATCCATTTATGTTATCCACTAGAAGGTGGATTAATCTCCCTTGTGAAGTCCATCCCCCACTTCCTGAATGGTTCTGTGGAGTACTAAAGAAGGTATGTTTTTTATGATTATTTTAGTATCTTTTCATTGAAACTTACAAACCTTTTGCGTCATGAACTAGGAAAATGATAAAGAATTATAATAGACCACGTGAAATTAATATGTAAGACAAAAACGCTGATAATTGTCATTTCCTTATGTAGGAAGGAGGAAAAATGAGAATTTTTCGTTCCAAAGGAAAGGACAAGGACGGGTTAACCGCTGTCCCTTTGATGGGAGACCGAATGCAAACAAGGAAAAGAAAATCAAAGTGAATCAGCGCGGGAAAGGAGGAGAAGATATCAGCTCGGTGCAGGAGAGAAAATAAATGACTGAGGACTAACAGTTCGGTGAATCCCTCAGGATCCTTGATCCTGAGGGATCGCTGTTTTATCTATTTCTGCACTTAGATATCTCCGCCGTCACCCTTATAAAAGGGGCAGCACTGTTAGCTTGGAAGAGAGTTAGAGACGGTTATGCTTTTATGTAATTTCTTTTAAGATCAAAACTTTGTTCATCGAGTCTCGCTAAGAACTAGTTTATTGTAATTCTGTTCTATGCATTAATACAAGCTTGATTACTATTTCATCTCTGAGTCTGGAATAACTTCAAGCGGTGTACCCCTGGAGGCTAAGGGCCCGGCCCTGGAGGACACTTGCTCCTGTATTATTACGTTTGGTTTATGCGTGGTTTGCTTATCGACGTTATTTGGTAATTTGATGTATTTTATAAGTTTACATCACATGCTCTGTTATGTTTAATTTATTAAGGTTTCTACAGACATAACGATTGCATTGACTCTGCATCATATTACTATTCTTTTAGGAGTTGATATAATATTGCTAGTCTTTACAGAATACTGTTACTGTTCCATTACAGAGCCTTTGTGTTGTGCACTTGATTATTGACATTACAGAATTCATCTTAGAAGTTATGTTCTTTGTGACTGTTGGATTTATGAACAATGTTGTTCTATTTTGAATTGCAGTTGTATTCTTTCTAACTGAGATCGATACTTGGATCAGATTACTATTTAAGTGTGTTGTGTGCGTATATGGTTTTCAAGCGTTGTTCCATAACTTATCAGTAATTAGTGTTGTTCCATTGGTGTGTGTTATTTAATCCGCCCTTAAGAGTGAAAGATTACCGTTTGATTCCTGTAGATTACGATTAATGCATTGGATCTGATAGACTAAGATTGTTACTGCTTGTGAGACTTAGTTGTTGTTCTATTTCTTAGCTGCTGTTCCATTTCAGATTTGCTGTTCCATTTCAGACTTGCTGTTCGATTTCTTAATTGTTGTTCCATTTCTTATCTGTCGTTCCATTTATTGGTGTTGGCGTGAAGAACGATCTTAGGCTGTAGTGAGCATTGGCACCTACTGTCCGGCTCCCAGATCCACGATCTGTTCTCTGATTTCCTTTTCCATCAGTTTCCAAAGGGATGGGTTATTGCTACCGAACCCTTGACTGATAAGTTTCTTAGTCTTTTGAATGTGTGATTTAATCTTTTGAAGTGGTTAAGTTGTAGACAATCATCCATTTACTCTTGTATTTCTGAACACTATACTACTAGCATTACTCTGACAAATGATAGCCTCAAACTGAGACACTCTTTGAAATAACAAAACATTCTCGGATTGACATATTAATGTGAGGTAATTAGAGGTGAAAGAGACCCTTTTTATAGCTCTACATTTTGGCGTCGTTGCCGGGGAAAGAGTGTAGCCATTTGTTCTTTTTTTCAGAGTAGTGTACGAACCTGCTAGGGAAGAATTGGGTTTTAAAAATGGAAGGTAAGAACCTACGTGTGGAGCATGTAAAAGCCCTACTCCTCTGCCCACTTTCCTACAGATTTGCTGTTGTTTTGTTTGAGTATAATTTAGTAGTTAATTTGAGTGCATGACTAAGCAGAAAAAACCAAAAAAAAAAAAAAAAAAAATTCCAAACCTCTACCCAAGCCAAAAAAAGCCACAGGATCACCATCTGTAGCCTTTGCTAAGGTTCATAGTCAAACTGAAGAGTAGGACTTTCAAGAAATTGAAAATTCTACTCCAGAACTATTACAGGAAGGGAATTTCAGCAATCTTTGTGAAGGATAAGGAGAAACATGGGAAACTAAGGAACCAAGGTCTCCTATTGGAACAACTCAGCCATTAAACAACCCAGATAAGGGAAGTGCTGCAAAAATCATTGTTGAAGAAACTCAATTTCGTCGGACATCAGGCACTCTCATTATCCCAGATAGAGGAAGTGCTATTAAAACTATCCCTGTTAAAGCCATTCCCTCTCAACCTAGGAATACCCTCCTAGATATCCCAGAAGGTTATTGGCATATATTCGACCCAATGGCTCAAAACCAACCAAACAACCAAACCTCTACATTACAATACCCCATAGTGGATTCTGTAGCAAATGCGCCTATGAAAGCAATCCCTCTTCAACATATCCCTACATTCCACGGTCTTACGGATGCATTTTTATTTGAATTTGATGTACTGTGCAGGGGATATGATTACACCACCGACCCCCAGAAACTGAAACTATTTCCATCTACATTAAAAGGGGCTTCTTTAAGATGGTTTATGGGATTAGGTGGCAGGGTTATAAATAACTGGGATCAAATGAAAGAATCTTTTCTAAAAAAATATCAGGACTATTGTAGGTCTAGAGAACTGAAGGACGAAATATTCCAGATGACAACTAGACCAAATGAAACATTAGAGGAGTATGTGGAACGTTTTCAGTATAATCTTCAAAGATCTCCTTATGCATAACTACCTTTACCTGATAATGTGTTAAAAACAGCATTAATAAGGGGCATGAAGGAACAATGGATTGAAATATTAAACATTATGGGAAAAGGAGATATTTATCAAGAAAATTTTGCTGATGTTATTGATTTATGTATCAGGAGCTCAAGAGGAAGCACAAGAGTAAAAACGGCAGAACATGATCGGTTTGTAAGAGATAATAAAATTTCGAAAGGAGGAGTAATGCGTGTAGAAATTGGAAATTTATTAGAAAATTTTAAAACTGATATACTAGGGACACTAACTACACAACTTGATATTATGCAGGCCAGACAGAAGCAAATGGAGGCAGAACAAAATTTGGCAATCTTTTGTCCTCGTTGCAGGAAAAATAATAGCCATAAGGAGTGTCCACTGGATGCAGTCTAAAAATGCACCATCTGTACAAAAGATCACCTGACGGAGAGCTGTCCCTCACTCCCTGGATTGAAAGCAGTATATAATGAAGCAGAAGAAGAGCCAGAATCAGTGTATTTGCTCAACTAGCGCCGTTAGTGGCAGCCGAGACAATCTGGTACGTTTCCAAACCCAACTTCTTCTTTTCAACCTCTGCAGTATAATGCTCAACAATATAATATGTGGCAAAGTCAATCCCAATCCCCGTTTCCAAACTGGTCACTGCAGTCGTTTCCTTCCTCAAACCCGTGGCTGAATCAAGCAAGCCAATCTGGTTGGCCAAATATTCCTTATACTCCACCATATTGGCAAGGTAACTCATATCCACCACAATGGACTCCCCCTACTTCACAAAGTTCAGCCTGACAGAAAAACTGGCAGAGACCGATGCATCAGCCAGTCGGAACCATTTCGCTCCCTCAACCTACACTGCTAGCCTTACAAAAAAATCCCCAGTCTAATCTGAGACTACAACTCCCAGCCCAACCCAAACCCAATCCAAATAATAGACCGGTCCAATCTGTTCAAATCATAGAAACACCAGAGGTAGGAGCCGATCTAAGGGATTGTAATGATCTTCAGTTAAGATCCAGACATATTATTGAAACTGAGGGAGATAAGACAGTTCAGGTTGAAGATCAGTTACCCAGAGAACATCTATCACAAGAAGAGGATGTGAATAAACAACAAACTTATAATCAAGTAACCACATACTCTCCTCCGTTCCTAGAACGATTAGTCATACCTCGACCTATACAATATCCTGATTTTGACATCATGGGAGAATTACAAAATTTGTACATAAAAATTCCATTTCTCCAAGCCATTCAAGACATCCCGATATATGCAAAAACTATCAAGGAATTGTGCATAAAGAAACCAAGGAGGAATATAACAAATAATCCAAGAGTCCAAGTAGTCAGAACTCTATCTGACTTACTCTCAGGAAAAGAAACACCCATTAAATACGAAGACCCAGGAAATCCAATTGTAACTATCCAAATTTATGGTCAGACCTTGTCCAATGCCTTAGTTGATCTAGGAGCTGCAATCAATATCTTAACGACCACTACTTTCCAAAATTTAGGCATTATATCTGTAGAACCCACCTCTACCTTGCTAAAATTGGCTGACCGATTTGTGGTTAGGCCAGAGGGCACACTGCGTGATGTCATGATCTCTGTTGATTCCTGGGAATATCCAACCGATTTTCTGATAATAAATCCCAAAACCCGACTTGATGGACATCCATTGATTTTAGGTAGACCTTGGCTTGCCACTGCCGATTCTTATATTTGATGTCGGCAAGGAAATATGACCATAACCAGAGGACCAAATATCAAGAACTTAGTTCTATATCCTCCACCGCAGCCAAGTGTCACAATAATCAAAACTAATAAGCACCCTGTATCATACCTTACCAATAACATTAGATCTCCATTAACTATACAAGAGGCACTTGATTTCAAAGACCAAATAGAAGACGATGTCATTAATAATTTCATTAGTAAAATTGAATCCAGATTCTGTACACAGTGTCATATGATAGAAGTAGCATTTGATAATGAATTAGAAGAAGATCCTCTGGAAGATACACATGATCAAACAATACCTGTTACTTTTGTTGCAAATAATAAAATTGTGGAAATTGAACCGGGTAAAACCTTAAACATTAATGCCAACCTCACACCCGAGCAAGAAATGAAACTCATCCATTTGTTAAGGAAATATAAAGAAGCATTTGCAAGGGACTGCCCTGATATGAAAGGAATTTACCCCCAATTATGTACACACCACATTTATATAGAAAAATATGTGAGACCTGTTCGACAGCCTCAGAGGAGACTAAATCCTCATCTAAAAGATGTGGTAAAAGCTGAACTTCAAAAACTTTTAGATGTCAATTTTATCTACCCTATCTCTGATAGTAAATGGGTCTCTCCGCTTGTTTTGGTACCAAAAAAGAATGGGAAATAAAGAATCTGTGTGGACTGCAGAGAGCTAAATAAAGAAACACAAAAAGACCACTTCCCTCTCCCATTCATCGACCAAGTATTAGACACTTTGGCAAGGAAGAAATTCTTTTCTTTCCTGGATGGCTTCAGTGGATACAATCAGATTCAGATTGCCCCCGAAGACCAAGAAAAAACTACTTTTACTTGTCCTTGGGGAACATTTTCCTACCGAGTTCTACCTTTTGGCTTATGCAATGCTCCTGCCACATTCCAAAGGGCTATCCTTAGCATTTTTGCAGATTTAATAAATGAAGGACTTGAAGTATACATGGATGAATTTACACCATATGGAGATGATTTCGATCCAGCATTGGATACCCTAGAAAAAGTCCTACAACGCTGCATTGCTACCAGGCTTTGTTTAAGCCACAAAAAATGCTATATGATGATGACTGAAGGACTTATCCTAGGACATTATATTTCAGCAGCTGGCATTCAGGTAGACCCAGCCAAAATCCAAATAATTTTTCTTATTCCCACTCCTACCACTCAAATGGAGGTACACAGTTTTCTTGGATTTTCTGGTTATTATAGGAGATTTATAGAACATTATTCACACATTGCTGCACCTCTGTATGCACTAACTAGTAACGTTGATTTTCTTTGGACAGAAAAATGTGAACGTGCTTTCAAGGATCTGAAGAAGCTTGTGTCCACAGCCCCAGTCCTTCGAGGACCAAATTGGGATTTTCCATTTCAGATATCATCTGATGCCTCAGATACAGCCATTGGAGCAGTCCTTGGGTAGGAAGAGAATAAAAAACCATATGCGATTTATTACATCAGCAAAAATTTATCCCCTGCTGAATTAAACTACATTGTTACTGAAAAAGAATTTCTAGCTGTAATACATGCTATCAATAAGTTTAGACATTACATTACTGGATATCTTGTTATCTTGTACACAGATCATTCTGCCATAAAATATCTAGCAAATAAGCCTGTCACAAATGGCAGAATAACTAGATGGCTGATTTTATTGCAGGAATTTGATATTACAATCAAGGATCGACCTGGCAAAGAAATTCCTATAGCCGATTTTCTCTCAAGAATTCCAAATCCAATCGATGCCGCAGCAGTTGAAGACCAATTTCCAGACGAGCATTTGTTTGTTGTCGCTGTTCAAACACCCTGGTATGCTGATGTTGCCAATTACCTAGCAGTGGGTAAATTACGGAAGCATCTAACCCCTAATGAGCGGAAAAAAAGATTGTTCAGCGGAGTGCTCGATTTTCTTGGATTGGGGGCTATTTGTTCCATATAGGGGCAGACATGCATATCAGGAGATGCATTCGAGAAGATGAAATCTTTGACATTTTAAAGGCCTGCCATGACGGACCATGTGGTGGACATTTTGTCGATCACAGAACTGGACATAGAGTGTTGCAGACAGGGTATTATTGGCCTAGGATTTTCAAAGATGCAAAGAAATTTGTCCAAGCCTGTGACAGTTTCTAGAGAGCAGGATGCCCTGGTCAGTCTGATGATATGCCTCTGAAACCACAGCTAGTCATCGAACCATTCGAGTGATGGGCTCTTGATTTCGTTGGACCAATTAACCCATCATCAAACTAGAAAACATATATTTTGGTGGCAACAGAATATGTCACCAAGTGGGTTGAAGCAGAGGCATTGCCAAGAGCTACAGAGGACTCTGTCATATAGTTCCTATTCCATCTATTTGTATGTCATGGCCTTCCAAGAGAAATAATTACAGGTGGTGGACCACAGTTTTCTGGGAACAGAATAGTTGCATCACTCAACAACTATCATGTCTAGCATAAAATCCCTACTCCATACCACCCACAGGCAAATGGGCAGGTAGAAAGCAGCAATAGAATAATAGAAGCAATCCTAACGAAAACCATAGTGTCACATAGACGTGATTGGGCTGCCAGACTACCTAAAGCACTGTGGGCTTACAGAACAACATGGAGAAGCACCACTGGTTACACACCTTATCAATTAGTGTTTGGAAAACAACCCATTTTCCCCATAGAATTAGAAATCCAAACATTACGAACAGCACAGGAAGTTGGCTTAGATCTAACCGAGGCACAGATTAATCGATTACAGCAGATCAATGAGTTGGACGAAATTAGGCTCTCTGCACTTCAAAACATTGCCTTGATCCAACAGCAGTGAGCTAAATGGCATGATGCTCTCATTAAAAATAAAGTCTTCCACGAAGGAGATTGGGCTCTTTTGTACGACTCCAAGTTTCAAGACTTCCCCGGGAAACTCCAGACTCATTGGTTGGGACCATACAGAATCCAGAAGGTACATGACAATGGGACCCTTACTCTAATCACTATTAACGGTTCTGGATATGCCTTTAAGGCAAATGGCCACCGAGTTTGTCTCTATCACAAACCACTTACTAGGGAGTCCTTTTGCCAGCAGCTACGCCGAGACTCGGATATGGAGATTTTGGGGGAGGAAGAGAAGTCTTCCTCACCTGTAATTCATTAAAAAATTTATTTCTTTTTACAGTTTGTACATAATTTATTTTCTTGAATCATTTTTGTACATATTTTTGAATCAACATTTTGTTGCTATTATTTTTGTTGTTCATTTTTTTTCAAAAGAACAACTTTTTCTTCTGGTTGTTCCTTTTTCAAAAGAGCAACTCTCTTTGGATCAGCCATCATTTTGTTGTAATTTGTTTTTTTATCTTTGTGTTTTGTTGTTTCTTTTCCAAAGGAACGACATTTTTTTCTTGTTTTGTTGTTTCTTTTCCAAAGGAACAACATTTTCGATTTCTGTTGTTCCTTTTCCAAAGGAACAACATTTTTGCTTGTTTTGCTATTCCTTTTCCAAAGGAACAACATTTTCAATTTATGTTGTTCATTTTCCAAAGAAAGGACATTTTCCTGTTTTGTTGTTCCTTTTCCAAAGGAAGAACATTTTTTATTTCTGTTGTTCCTCTTCCAAAGGAACAGCATTTCTGTGTGTTTTGCTGTTCGTTTTCCAAAGGGACAACATTTTTTATTTCTGTTGTTCCTTTTTCAAAGGAACGGCATTGGTATGTTTTGTTGTTCCTTTTCCAAAGGAACAACATTTTCGATTTCTGTTGTTCCTTTTCCAAAGGAACGGCATCTTTGTGTTCTGCTGTTATTTTTCCAAAGAAACAACGTTTTCCATCTTTGCTGTTCCTTTTTCAAAGGAACTACATTTGCGTTTTTTGTTGTTCCTTTTCCAAAGGAACAACATTTGTGGTCTTTTGTTGTCCCTTGTTCCAAAAGGAACACCACTTGCATACTTTTTCTCTCCTTGTGAAACAGCTTGTTCCTTTTGCTGTTCTAAATTGAGGATTCTTATTGCCCCTATTCTTTCAAGTCTTTTAGAATATAGCTATGCACTGATGCAATGGATACAAAATCACAACTTACTGGAATCAGTCAATCATAAATCACTATCTTTATAAGAAATTGCTCTGGATTGGTAAGAGGGAAGAAGGAAGGACACACTTATTTATCATCTTTTGTTGTCATTGTTCTACTAATTCTGCTCTGATTGGTTATCTTTATCATGATGATCCCTTTTAATCCTCTTTGATTATTATTTAGGAATAAGAGCAAAGGGTTTATATCTTCCTATTGAGATGTTAAGACTTCTTCCACCATTCCTACTCTTAAGGAGTGTTGAACCACACTTTGTGTATAAATAAGGGAAAGTACTTTATGAAAAACAAAGAAAAAGGAGCAAGCATGACTTATAAGTTGTCAAATGCAGGATAGGGGGTCTCATCAAGAGCCAACCTACCATGATCATGAGGATGAAAGTGAAGTGGCATTCCCACTATGGCCACCACACTAGGGATATGGTCCAAAAGGTATATCAAATAAACAACCCTTGGAACAGGAGGTCTCATCACGAGCCGGCCTGCCCACTTTTCGCTCCTTCCTCGTGAATGGCATTATGGCTAACTGGTCACCAAGCCAGTATAATGGCCTACATTTTGACATCACACAACATTTCCTAAGCATACACAAAGGATCATGGTTCCATGGGTGAAATAAACAACTCTGCCAAGGTTATGGACACCTGTCGGCAGCAGAGCACTGTTAATGATATTGAAGTCACATTATTTACACCAATAGGTAGGTTATTAGCACCCTTCTGTTTCTTATACCTTAGTAATTAATTATATATTATTTCCCGAACCATATAATGCATGCAAACATATTATCATCAATCATGGCAGAGCAGTTGACAATGACCGCATGAGACTTGGAATGTACGATAGATGTCCTATCCTCCCAGCCTCGCATCATATCACAGCAGTCTCTTACGTATTAAGCGATCCAACTCTATGCCTCGATTTCGGTAATTTTTTGCTTTTGTAAACATGGCATATTGCCATACGTTGTTCCTTTATGACTCTGCTTCAGAGCGGGCGCTGCTCCTTTTTTTGATGGCTGGGACAAACTATCACATTGCGCGGGGGGGAGGTTAACCTCATCATTCCCTGGGTTACGTGTCAGCCCACTATTCGGGAAGTTGTGTACTAGGGTATGGCACGGCTCAATGGCATATTATTTTTATTTTTTCTACATGACTTGTTGTTCATAAGCCATTTCTATTGTATACTCTGTAGCATTAGATTTTGAACAAGTCTTGCGTCTTTCAACCTCTCTCTGTTTCAACAGCACGAACAGCTGCCGTTCCATTAAGAGTTTACAACAAAACCATGGGAGGAAGATCGATTCGGAGAGAATCACAAGTGTTAACAGTCTCTATTGCTGCCCGGGAAATCCTGGCAAGAGCGGGGTGGCTGACTTACCTCAACCGCTTGCAGGAGTATAACAAGACTATGGAAATTGAATTCTTGCAGAACTTGCAAGAGGATTACTCCACAGTGAGGGGCATAGCAGTCACTGATGACATAATCGCAAAAGCCTCGGGACTACCAGCCACTAGAACTGTATGGACGTTAAAAAAGGAGATATTGCAGAAGGTTATAGAAATCTTCCAGGATGAAGGCCAGAGCCTGGCAATTAGAGGAAAGGGAGTTCTGCCAGCTGCACTAGGAGAGCCGTGGGAAGAATTGGCAAAGACCGTTCAAAGCTACATCACCTGTGAAGGCAGAAAAGACGTGGTAAGACCACGATATCTTAAACTCTTAGTTGTACTAAAGCAAAAGTGCTCTGTAAATTTACCAGCATTTTTGAATTTGTTACTTCATGACGTTGCACGGAGCATAAAAAAGGAACAGCATGTAGAGTCAGTTGTTAGTCATCATGGGTTGATTCAGTTAGTTTTCAGCCATAGCCTCACCCAGCAGCAGAGCAGTTGGGAAGAGCTAATTGCCATGATAAATGGGGGATTGACCACACCATCCCCAAAACGTAAACATGCCACCAGTACACCTGAGCGTCCAGAAAAACGCAGGGAATTGGCAAAGCGTAAACATGCCACCGGTACACCCGAGCATCCAAAAAAACGCAGGGAATTGGCAAAGCGTAAACATGCCACCGGTACACCCGAACGGCCAGAAAAACGCAGGAAATTGGTTCGGCTAGCACGACTACGAGGGAGGCTGGAGAAGCCCCAAGAAAACACCAGCCAGCTAGTAGAAATTGAAGATGAGCAACCCTCATGGCCAGAAGGGGAGGACGATGAGAAAGGAGTGCAAGAAGAAAAAGAAGAAGAGGCCGAGCAATCTGAAGAGGAAGAAGAAAATGAAGAAGAGGCCGAACAATCTGAAGAAGAAGGAGAAAAAGAAATTGAAATCGAAGAAGATAAAGAAGAAGAAGCCAAGCAATCCAAGAAGGAGGAGGAAATGGAACATCAGGAAGGTAGCCCATTGCAGGACCTAGTGGGAGAAGATGAATTGGCCAAAGTTTTGGCCAATATGGGCGAATATGGCTAACCTTCCAGTCCATTAGACCTCCATGCCGAAAAGAAACCTCAGGAGGAAAATGCACCTGAAGAATCACTTGCAAAGGAGGCAAAAGAAGAGAGTCTGCCTGTTCATGATGAAAAGATGATAGGAGATACTGAACAGGAACAATCTGTTCCTAACCAAAAGACATGTCAGGCGGAAAGAGTCGATAGTGCGGACACAACCAACCTCCCTAGGAGCCTAAGAGTCTCTAGTGACAAACAAGACAAACAAGAGCAATCCTTCTCTAAACATGCATTTACTATACGGGAAATCAAGTGTTTAGATCCTACCTGTAGTTCCACGCTGTTGTAGCAGTCCAGCCTCGCTGATCCGGATGAGCTCCTCCTTCACTTTGAAACCTGCATCCACTAACAATCAAACGATTAAATAGCACTTGATAATCTCATAAAATAAAACATATTTAACACATAGACCAAGGAGTACATGAAACAACTCATAAATAACAAGTTATTGAGAAGAATGGACTCATTTGCATTAATAGGAAACAAAAGGAACAATTACAACCTGAGCCTTGGTGTTGTGCAAGTCCCTCCCAGGGTCCATCAAGAGTTCTCCTTTACTTTGACAAAGCTCACCCACTTCCAAATAGAACAAGCAAAGATGGCAATCTCTCCTCACAAGCTTCTAAATGGGAGTCCTAATTCCTGCAGCATCTACCCTTAGAAATATTTAGCTTCCAACCTCCCCTCCTTCTGGCCCAATGCCTGTATTTATAGTGGTCTAGAGGAAGTTATTCAGGTCCACCATCAATGGGATAATCCCCTCTTTGGATGGGATAGATCCCTCATTGATGGGATAAGTTCCTCTTTGGTAGGGGTACATGAACCATCTGGAGGCACTCAATACATGTCGAACAACCTTCTAGAATGCTCTAGAAATGACCACAAGTAACTTTTTAAAGATGAAACTTGCGCATTTTGACCTTTACAGGGGGACGCACCTGCCCCTTTACATACAGAGCATACAAGGACACAGCTTTTGTGAACATTGGGTGCGTACCCGCAGGTAAGGTTGAGAGAACCTGCGTACCCAGAGATAAATACATTTATAAAGACTTTCTCTCTTTTTGGAGTTTGACATGGAGAGTAGAGGCATAAGACTTGCCTAAGAGGATAGCATGACTGTTGATAGAGCCATACTAACTGTAAATAGCCATGGTGACATTTTTTAGTGTAACAGATTGCCCCCTAAAGTGCGAAGCCTGTAATAGATTAGGGTTTTGTATTATCTAGGAAGGGTGAAGCGCTTTATCATTTCAAGGATTATCTCGTGGAGAGCCTGGTCAGAACCTGCAATTTTCAACACAAAATACATGTATAAGATTATATCATCACTGAGGTAGGCATTCCCATACTCAGATCAAAACTTTAACTAATAGACTAACTACTCTGATACAGGAATGATCTTACAGTACATCATAATCATAGACTTTTGTAGACACAGTGTGGGCGCAGCCATCTGTTTATGATTAGTCTACTTAGATAATGGATACAAAACTCCTCGCAGCCTGGATGGTGGAAACTAGATCCAGGGTCTTCATTTCTACTTCTCGAATTGGTACGATTCTAGCCATGCGATTAAATGAGTTGATGTCGAACATGGTAGAAACCACTTGATTACCAGTCGATGATGTAAACTGTTAACAAGTGTTAGAGAGACCACCAGTAATGTCTATGGTTCTCAAAGTACCCAGTACAATCCATGAGATGTGAATGAATGAGTTGATGTCGAACATTTCACGGAATCCTTCGATCGAAGGTCAATGATGTAAACTGACGTCAAAGGCGAGAAACCTGCCATTGATGCATGCAGACTTCAAGGTACTGACCGATTTCTAGGTCATCTCTCTAGATAATGTGTTGATGTCGATAGAAAGTGACCCGTTGCAGGCAAGCCCACAACACGAAATCATTTGTTCAAGTTGAAGAAATGTTGCTGTAAGGACTGACTCAGGGATGGTCAAATGGATGACAAGTATTTTGCAGATGAAAGTTTTGCTTGCAGACCTCTTGAACACATAACGACACGACAGATGGTTTGGTGATGAATGACTCAAAGTTAATCCGCGGAACCCGGCTAAAGACTTTCAAAGTGGTTTGATCAACTGTGAGGTAAAGGATTTCCCAACCCAGGTGAATGAAAAGTGTCGTGTCCAAGAGTGGTAATAAAGTTTCTTCTGAGACAAAAGATAACAAATAGGCTCATTCTTCTCTCTTTTCCCCCACCATTTCTGGCAAGTACCTCTTTATTTTTAACAAGCTTGAGGAGGATAACATATGCTTGATTATAAGCTCATCCTTCGGATGAGTCCAACCTAGTTTTGATTCGAACCCTAGGAAGGAGTGGTTCATTCCCATTTGTAATTGAACAGGTCCTTTACTGTGAAATTTTTAACGAGCCCAGTATAGGAGAAACTCGATGTTTTTCATTTTTAGGGAGTCTGAAAAACTTAAGAAGACTCCAGGTTGAACTTTTTCGTAAATTTGTGTCCCCCAAGCCCGAAAAAGTATAAAATAATACTTGGGAGAACCTCTTGATCTCGCGACCAAGGAGTACTTTCATGATTAGTGTCTCTAACCTGAAAAGTAAAAAGCGATCAAGGACACGTCGTTTTATTTCCGTATCGAGTTTGAAACGACAAAAACCTGGCAATCTTTTCATGTTTTTACGGTCAGAAAAGAGCTATAAGGGGACCGTCTTTTAATTCCGTTTTAACGAGTGTCAAAGAAAAGCTCAGCAATCTTTTCATATTTTGAGAGTCTGAAAAGGGCTTAAAAGAGAACTCCAAGGATTCACTTTTTCGTAAGTTTTAACGATTTCGAAAAAGGGATAAAAATGTACTCATGGTTTTCATTTTTTCGTAAGTTTTAATGAGTTCGAAAAAGGGATAAAAATGTACTCATATGGCCGACTTTCAATTTAATTTACAAGCAGGAAAAGACGGAAAGAACTCAGCATTTTCATTTGTTTTACGACAATGAAAGATGGCAAAATAATCTCGGGATTTTCATGAGCTTAACGAGTCTTGAAAATAACCGAAATTGACTCGAGATAGGTTTCATTTTTACAAAAGCTTGAAACAGAGAAAAACTATGCTTTAAAGCAGTTTCATTTTTTCACAAGCTTGAAACAGAGAAAAACTATGCTTTAAAGCAGTTTCATTTTTTCACAAGCTTGAAACAAAGAGAAAACTGTGCTTGATGCCCCTTAAGCGTAACTGCTAGAGCGCATGCCCCCCAGATTCATTTCATTCAACTAAGTACAAGCTGGATGGAATGAAGGTTCATGAACGAGATCGTTTGAAAGACTCGACCTAAAACTGTAAGAAAATTATGCAAAACACGGAAATAACTAACCTAAATATACAACTTAACATTTATGAGATCTAGTCAAACTCTCGACTCAAGTAGAGGAGGATTTGTTTCATTTTTTAACGAGCTTGACACAGGAAAAAAACTATGCTCGGATTCGGTTTCATGTTTATGCAAGCTTGAAACGAAAAACTATGCTTGTTATAAGTTCACATGCCCCCAGCATAATGACACAAATCGAGGTACATGCCCCCCAAGCTTCATTGCATTCAATGAGGTGGATGGAATGAAGCTTTACTTTCAAGATCTTGGAAAGACTTGTGGGAGTTGTTTAATTTTTTAGTGAGGTTGACACAGGAAAAGAACTATCCTCAAAACCCTTGTTTCATTTTTTAAACGAGCTTGACACAAGATAAGGAACTATGCTCATAACTACTCTCTACCATCTACCTACTTAACCTACCCTTGTTTCATTTTTTAACGAGCTTGACACAAGACAAGGAACTATGCTCAAAAAGTTCGCATGCCCCAGTATAATGATGCAAAACGAGGTACATGCCCCCCAAGCTTCATTGCATTCAACCAGATGGATGGAATGAAGGTTTACTTTCAATATTTAACTTGAAAAGGGAGTTGTTTCATTTTTAAAGAGGTTGTCACAAGAAAAGAACTATCCTCATACCTGATTCATTTTTTAACGAGGTTGACTCAGTAACAGGAACTATCCTCAAAACCCTACTTTCTACAATCTACCTACATATCCTAAAATCTAGCTGATTCATTTTTTAATGAGGTTGACTCAGTAAAAGAACTATCCTCATGCTAGCCTGTTTCATTTTTTAACGAGGCTGATACAGGAAAAAACTATCCTCGTCCCTGATTCATTTTTTAATGAGGTTGATACAGGAAAAAACTTTCCTCACCTCCTTGTTTCATTTTTTAACGAGCTTGACACAAGACAAGGAACTATGCTCATCCGCCTATTTCATTTTTTAACGAGGTTGATACAGGAAAAACTATCCTCGTCTCCTTGTTTCATTTTTTAACGAGCTTGACACAAGACAAGGAACTATGCTCATGAATTCCAGTTTCATTTTTTAACGAGGTTGAGACGGGAAAAAACTATCCTCGCCTACACTGATCATGGCTTCCAACTGGAAGAAAGACATGTCAATGGACACACCTTGATCATGGCTTCCAAAAGGTCTTCATCCGAAGGAAGAATAGTTCTCTGGAAGGAACACATGTCAAGGGACTCAAAAGGGATAAGAAAATCGTGTTCAAGTAATCCCATAGAGTTTTCCATGTCAATTACCGGATCTAAATCAAAGGAAGATGAGCAAACAGTGAGAGGCTCACTTACATCGGTAACTGAAAACATGGGACCGGTTGCCACATAATTAACCCGTGGCAGGGTAGATACCACTTTAGAATCAGGAACATTTAGGGGTGTCATATTATTGGTAGTTGAGACAAGACTAGGGAACGAAAGCTGGTCTACAGTCACAATATTTCCATTGTGAGGGAAAGACATCACGCGAAAGAGTGTCGATACGACAGTTGTCATTGCATAAACATAGTCTCGCCCAAGGAGTAAATTGAAATCCAAGGGACCTCGAACTACCATAAGATCAATATAGACAGTTTTACCTTCCAAGGTAATAGAAAACTTAGGAAGGATCCCTAAAGGTTCACTAATGGTTCTGTTAAAAGCTTTCAGATTCTGCGTAATAGGTGCAAGCTGAGGGGAACCCAAAGCTTTCCAAACAGTTGAGGATAAAATACTAACATAAGCACCTTCATCTACCTGAGTACGATGTATGTCCCTACCACCAGCCTTGACAATGATTTGGAAAGGGATGGAGGAAGGAAGACGAGGTTCTGTCAAACTATTCCAATCAAAGGAAAAGACCTCAGTACTTGGAGGGGGTTCTGTAGAAACAGGTGAAATGCCCCCCGGCATAGAAGAATCTGATGTAACAAAAAGAACCTGAGTGGTATGAAGTTCACTCTCTAAAGGGAAAGTGCGATCGACCGAATGTGAAATTGAATCGACCACTTGATCAACTAATGGATCATCAACCTGAGTGACATGAGTTTCACTCTCCAATAGAAGAGTGTGATCGACCGTACTTGAATTTAGATCAATCACTCCGTCAGTTGACGGTAGGTTGGGAGAAAGTTTACGGTAACCAGTTGGAAATTCTTGCTGTGGAACAGGAAGGTTTTCCAACAATGTTGAGGCTTCATCCATGTGAGGGCAAATGTGAGTTTGATGACTCCCTTTGCATAACTTACAAGGAAACCTAACTTTACCCTTTTTCCCAAGAACCTGACTATCACTGGTTGATGGATCAATGCAAAGTTGATGAGATTTTTCTGACCATACTTCCAAGACCTTTGGAATGCTAGGACAATTGACAAGGAAGTGGTCACCCTTACAAAGCCTGCAAGGTTATTTGGGTTTACGATGCATGTCGGAGTTTTCCTCAACACAACTAACACTTACAGTCGTCGTTGGTTGGTTGACTTCTTTCTTATCTTGCTTCTTCTTCTTCTTCTTCTTCTTCTTCCCTTTCTTCTTCTTCTTAGCCTCCTGGTTACTAGCATCAATGCTTTTACTAGGCGAAGAGGAAGAAATGGAGGAAGAAAAATTAGGCGAAGAAGGTAAAGGGTCAACAGAAGGTTGGTGATGTTGAGATGGTGAACTCTGTTGAGGTGAAGCATCCGGTTGAGGTGGAACAATTGGAGTACTTTGGGCCAACGAAGTTGAAAATAACCATATCGGTAAACCTATTGTAAATCCAGGTAATGACAAAGTAGCCATGTAAGGAGGACCAACATTTCCAAAGTAAGGAAAAGTACTAGGATTCTCATTAGGAGGGGTTCCTAGGTTGGTAAATTCCGGAACACTTGCCATTATATTCAACTTCAGTGAATTTTATTAACAATTTTAAAACTAAAATTAACAATTCACAATTCACACCTAACAATTCAAATTCACAATTCACACCTATGGTCTCTAAAAGTAAAAACAAAAAAATTAACACGTGCTATCAAATCTAGGAGTCAAACCATACACAAACAGTAACCTTCCAGACCGAAAACACTAGTTGGGAATGAAATCCAACATCGCAGAATTCAGTACAGAAGTGGTGGGTGGAACAGTTACCCTGGCAACCTGCTTAATGAATAGACTGGACCAAGTTCCTCCACTTTAACCGTCTCGAGTGAAGTGAACCCCCCAGAAAATCCAAGTGAGTCTAGCTGACGTCTGCTCCAGGTACAGTGGGATCTTCCCTCCACCGTCACCTTGGGTAGAACCCTAAAGATAATGGTCACTAAGGTTACCAACAGCAACAAATGCACCTGGGGGCACAGTCTACACTCCGACAGCACGCAAGGGCAGAGTATCAAGCTCAATCCCCTTGTCGGCTCCTTGACAATAATCCAAGGTTTACCGACAAGTGACCCCTGGCTCCTCGACAATGGTTAATCCGAGGTTTACCGTTTGTAATACGTGCGTGTCTGGCGTCGTTCCCAACGAGGGAGGATTGATCCCCTCACTGGTTCGGACACGAGCTCGTGCTTCTCCTTTAAGAGGAGCTTTCCCAGAGTACAAATGAAACAGTTGGATTTATCCTACCACAAGATGAGCTACTTGTTTGGTTTTGCTGTCTTGGAGAGTTAATTACTCTCCTACTCCAAGACACTAGCCTGATCTATATTGGTGTTTCAGAGCCCTAGAAACGTAAAATTTACTAGATGAATTTTAATTAAGCGCTGTGTTATTAAGGTTGTTTTTACTCAAATGGGTAAATGGATATGAAACCAATGGTGTTATGACCCGACTCAAATGAATGCAATCGAATATGATAATGTAATCTTTTCAATTCGATGAATCCTAACTAAAGTAAGGAGAGAGTTTCCATTCACTTCCAACAATGCAAAAAATTGATCACTAAGAGAAAATATGACAAATTCTCTAATGCACTAATTTTATCAAGAAAAACTAATGCAAATCAATTCCAAATCATTTTTATTTTTTTATTTTTTGTGTAAATTCAAATCAAAGAAAATTGATCTAAATCTACGATTAATTTTTCAGAATGTAAACTATGCAATTGTCATCTATGCACAATTCACTTGAAAAGTATGCAAATGTAATCTATGCACATTTTTCATTAATATTCTGAAAATGAGAATTCTAATTATGCAAATGTGATCTATGCAAGAGAATTCTCAAACACAAGACGATTCTAATGTGATCTAAGAACCAATCAAGTGCAAGTTGAGAAAAATTGGGTGAGAGTTCCAAAGATAAAAAAATAAAAACACTCAGAGGCGATTAACACTCATACACAATTTAGCCCCCAAGTAATGACCAAAGGAAAACAAATCAAGAATTTCTCAAAAAAAAAGACTTAAAACACCCAATTGATGAAAGCTTAAAGCAGGAATGCCAATGAAACAAGCTTAGGTGAAGATCTTTGACAAGAGACTAATGGATCTGGGTAGTAAAAACTAAGAAAAAGCAAAATCTAAGAGAAAAAAATGCAAAAAATGGAATTTTCTTAAATTTTAGCAGGGGACGCAGGCAACCCGTTAAGACAGGTGCGGGCCCGCTCTGTGCACACAGCGACAGTGCGTACTGGGACGCACTGTGCAATACTCAGAGGGTGCGTCCTACTGGAAAATTCAAGAAAAACTAAATTGAATCTAACCCTAAGCTAACCCACCCAAAAACAAAGTCACAGAGCCAAAAACCAGAAAATAAATGACTTTTCTCAAATCAAAGTTGCATACAAAGGAAAAGACTTTCACATCAATGGAATCCCCAGCGGAGTCGCCAATTTGTCAGGCGGAAAGAGTCGATAGTGCGGACACAACCAACCTCCCTAGGAGCCTAAGACTCTCTAGTGACAAACAAGACAAACAAGAGCAATCCTTCTCTAAACATGCATTTACTATACGGGAAATCAAGTGTTTAGATCCTACCTGTAGTCCCACGTTGTTGTAGCAGTCCAGCCTCGCTGATCCGGATGAGCTCCTCCTTCACTTTGAAACCTGCATCCACTAACAATCAAACGATTAAATAGCACTTGATAATCTCATAAAATAAAACATATTTAACACATAGACCAAGGAGTACATGAAACAACTCATAAATAACAAGTTATTGAGAAGAATGGACTCATTTGCATTAATAGGAAACAAAAGGAACAATTACAACCTGAGCCTTGGTGTTGTGCAAGTCCCTCCTAGGGTCCATCAAGAGTTCTCCTTTACTTTGACAAAGCTCACCCACTTCCAAATAGAACAAGCAAAGATGGCAATCTCTCCTCACAAGCTTCTAAATGGGAGTCCTAATTCCTGCAGCATCTACCCTTAGAAATATTTAGCTTCCAACCTCCCCTCCTTCTGGCCCAATGCATGTATTTATAGTGGTCTAGAGGAAGTTATTCAGGTCCACCATCAATGGGATAATCCCCTCTTTGGATGGGATAGCTCCCTCATTGATGGGATAAGTTCCTCTTTGGTAGGGGTACATGAACCATCTGGAGGCGCTCAATACACGTCGAACAACCTTCTAGAATGCTCTAGAAATGACCACAAGTAACTTTTTAAAGATGAAACTTGCGCATTTTAACCTTTACAGGGGGACGCACCTGCCCCTTTACATACAGAGCGTACAAGGACGCATCTTTTGTGATTATTGGGTGCGTACCCGCAGGTAAGGTTGAGAGAACCTGCGTACCCAGAGATAAATACATTTATAAAGACTTTCTCTCTTTTTGGAGTTTGACATGGAGAGCAGAGGCATAAGACTTGCCTAAGAGGATAGCATGACTGTTGATAGAGCCATACTAACTGTAAATAGCCATGGTGACATTTTTTAGTGTAACAAGACACCAAAAGAAATTCTGGATGAAACAGGGGCAGAAAGAGAAGTCGCCCAAGAAATGACAGAACCAGTTAGGGTTCTTGCCCCGAAACAGTCGGAGCAGAACAATGAAGAAACACCCCAGAGGGAAAATTCGAGAATTAGTCACAGTCTAGGCCACAGTGAACAGCCTGTTGTTCCTTCTATGGAAATTTTGGAAATTAAATAATTTCGAAAGGAACAGCAGAGATTATTGAATATAATAGTCCAGCTCCACCAGCAGATTAGGATTCTAAAAGAAAGGCAAAGGGTAAAAAGGACTTCGGGAAGGAAAAATGTAACCACTCCAGCAAAAACCCTCAAGGCAAAGGGGCGAAGGACCAGAATCCATCTTGCTGTTCAAAACCCTGTTGAAAACCAGGCTGTTGTTCCAAATGATGCTGAGAAACAGACTGTTGTTCCAATAAGGAACAACAATGGACTGATATCTACGTTAAGATAGAAATGGATGAGATGATGACCCGTGATAAGGAAATTTAGACATAGGTACCACTTTTACGAGTGATAAGGGTTATGAACTCAAAGCAACGCAATAGGAAAGTTCAGGTAAAACTCCTGGCCTCCACTGCCGCATGGAGAAGAGATCCAAAAACAGTAACCCTACGAAAGGGTTTGAAGCAAGCTCAACAAGAAGCATAAAAGCTTAGGGAGCAAACGGTCCCTCGCAAAAAGTATGAAGAGCTACAACAGCAGCTTAGGAACGTCAATCTATCCAAAAGCCAGGCCTTTAAAGGGTGGCGAAGGAAACAAGAGAAAGTCGCAAAGGTAACTCGTAGGTTAGATATAGTTATCAAGCAGATGGATACCTTGTGTTCTTTATACAATGACATCTTAGCATGTAGAGCCCCTGCCAAGAATTATGCCTTGTTTCTACTGGAACAGTATTTGCAATTAAAAATAAAGGTTGTTAAAGCAGGTGCTCCCATACAAATTAACACTGAAAATGATTTTATAGACTGTTGTAAGCACTACGGGGTAAAAGTCCAGAGACTACTGTGTGAGTTCTATTTACATAACCTTGTATTAGACCAGGAGACTGAGCTGAACCCTGGCCCTTTTGTTGGGGATATCCAATTGCAGGCGTTCATTTCATTTGGGGTTAATCAAATTAAATGGCTTAAAGCCTATATTACTTTCCAAATGCAAGAAAATAGATTAGATTTGTGGGTAAGGGCTCAGCCTAGGGACCCAGTACAGTTGTGGAGAGCACATAGAAACCTCATGAAGACTCCAGGTGTAATTGAAGCATTAGGACCCATGCATGAGGCACTCATTCGATAGGGATTAGAATACTTTTTCTCTATCAAAGACCTTGCCATTGATGCAGCTAAATTTCGGTATCAAATTTTTAATCCAAATATCCAGCTTAGGGAACCATTTAAGTATGAGAATTTTAAATTAGACGCCAACTGCTTGCACCTCTATGGCAAAATCGTTTTGAGGGCAGGGCCATCCTAGTTAGGATATAGGTTCCGGAGTCCAATTATTTGGCACCCTGCACCCGGATACCAAGCCCTGTATGAGATGCATGAGGGTCAGACAGGCCATTTCTTTGAATACCTAGTTACGCATCATTGTTGTAGGCCTCCACATGAGGTTCCATCTCCATCATATTCTCTCACTGCCTTACATGTCAACTACAATGTTTTCATGAGGGCATGAAACCGGGTAAGCAGTGGGGTGTGTGGAGTACTAAAGAAGGTATGTTTTTGATGATTATTTCAGTATCTTTTCATTGAAACTTACAAACTTTTTGCATCATGAACTAGGAAAATGATAAAGAATTATAATAGACCATGTGAAATTAATATGTAAGACGAAAACATTGACAATTGTCATTTCCTTATGCAGGAAGGAGGAAAAACGAGAAGTTGTCGTTCCATAGGAAAGGACAAGGATGGGTTAACTGTTGTCCCTTTGACGGGAGACCGAATGCAAACAAGGCAAAGCAAATCAAAGCAAATCAACCCGGGAAAGGAGGTGGAGATATCAGCTCGGCGCAGGAGAGAAAAGAAATGACTAAGGACTAACGGTTCGGTGATTCCCTCAGGATCCTTGATCCTGAGGGATCACTGTTTTATCTATTTCTACACTTAGATATCTCTGTCGTCACCCTTATAAAAGGGACAACACTATTAGCTCAGAAGAGAGTTAGAGACAGTTATGCTTTTATGTAATTTCTTTTAGGATCAAAACTTTGATCATCGAGTCTCGCTAAGAACTGGTTTATTGTAATTCTGTTCTATGCATTAATACAAACTTGGTTACTATTTCATCTCTGAGTCTGGAATAACTTCAAGCGGTGTACCCCTGGAGGCTAAGGGCCCGGCCCTGGACGACACTTGCTCCTGTATTATTACGTTTGGTTTATGTGTGGTTTGCTTATCAAAGTTATTTGGTAATCTGATGTATTTTATAAGTTTACATCACATGCTCTGTTATGTTTAATTTATTAAGGTTTTTACAGACATAACGATTGTATTGACTCTGCATCATATTACTGTTCTTTTAGGAGTTGATATAATATTGCTTGTCTTTACAGAATACTATTATTGTTATTGGAAGTTATGTTCTTTGTGACTATTGGATTTATGAACAATGTTGTTCTATTTTGAGTTGTAGTCGTATTCTTTCTAACTGAGATCGATACTTGGATCAGATTACTATTTAAGTGTGTTGTGTGTGTATATGGTTTTCAAGCGCTATTCCATAACTTATCAGTAAGTAGTGCTGTTCCATTGGTGTGTGTTATTTAATCCGCCCTTAAGAGTGAAAGATTGTCATTTGATTCCTGTAGATTACGATTAATGCATTGGATCTGATAGACTAAGATTGCTTCTGCTTATGAGACTTAGTTGTTGTTCTATTTCTTAGCTGTTGTTCCATTTTGGATTTGCTGTTCCATTTCAGAATTGTTGTTCGATTTCTTAATTGTTGTTTGATTTCTTATCTGTCGTTCCATTTATTGGTGTTGACGTGAAGAACGATCTTAGGCTGTAGTGAGCATTGGCACATACTGTCCGGCTCCCAGATCCACGATTTGTTCTCTGATTTCCTTTTCCATGAATTTCCAAAGGGATGGGTTATTGCTGCGAACCCTTGACTGATATGTTGCTTAGTCTTTGGAATGTGTGATTTAATCTTTTGAAGTGGTTAAGCTGTAGACAATCATCCATTTACTCTTGTATTTCTGAACACTGTACTACTAGCATTACTCTGAAAAATGATAGCCTCAGACTGAGACACTCTTTGAAATAACAAAACGTTCCGGATTGACATATTAATGTGAGGTAATTAGAGGTGAAAGAGACCCTTTTTATAGCTCTACAGGTTCTTCAACAAAACCAGGAATTAATGGCAGTGGTGCCAACCTTTTCTTTTCAGCAAAATGTTGACACTTTTCACAACATCTAACCAGCCTGTAGACATAAGAAAATAAAGTTGGCAAATATAAACTATCTCTCAAGATTTTGTGTGTTATTACCTTCCAACTGTAATGGCCTCCACAAGGACATCCATGATTTGCATTGAATATTTGAATTTTTTCCCCTTTTGTTAGACAAAGCAACAAAACACTAACCGAATCTTTCCGATATAACTGACCATTTACTATCACATACTTTTGTGTCTTCAATCTCAAAGCCTTATATTTTTCTCTATATAAGGTTGTTGGACAATTAAGAAATAGTAAATAATGAACAATATTCTTATACCAATCAGCACATATATATTTGTATGAAATTATATTATCTTGTTCATCTTTCTTACCTTCTTCACCAACTGGCTTCGATTAAGGAATTATTGCTAGCAAGTTAATCCCCATTTCCTAGTAATTTTCCTTTATTAAAATCATAGCCAATACCTGATCCTTTATTAGTTTTTTTGGCTTGATGTCCATTGCATACTCTTTAATTTTATCTATCCATTTTTCCCATCTTCCTTCACTTCCACTTGTGTCAACACATCCCTAACAGTTGAGTTTGGCACATATGCAGTAATATGGGACTACAAAATGTACATTCTGAAATCTTTCAAGGCTTTGACCAGAGCATAAGCTTGTTTGTCCAAAATATTATAACTTAATTCAACATCTCTCAATACCCTACTAAAAAATGCTACTAGCTACTCCTTATTGTCTTGATTCCTTTGCAAGAGAACAATTGCAATAGTAGAAGGTGAGGAAAAAGAAAAACTTTGGAAGGGTTTTCGGTAATCAAGACTTACTAAAATTGTAGCTTCTCCAAAATCCTTTTTAATTCTTACAAAAGACTCCCTAGCTTCTGGATTCCATTTAACCTCTGCATCCTTCTTTAACATATCAGTGATCTCTTTAACAATTTCTACATAATTGGGAATGAATCTCCTGAGAAAATTTATTCTTCCCAAGAAAACCTAAATTTCCTTTTTATTTATGGGTAGAGGTATATTACTGATTGCTTCCACTTGCTTTGGGTCAATTCTGACTCCCTCCTTTGACACAATATGCCCCAACAATTTCCCTTCTCTTAGAGAAAAATGAGACTTCTTTGGGTTTAGTGATAATCCATATTTTCTACACTTCTCAAAAGTTTGTTGAAGGTGTTTCAAGTGTTCATCATTAGATTTGGAAAACACTGTAATATCATCTAAATATATGACCACAAATTTTTTCTTTTCTCCCACAAAGGCTATATCCATATCCCTCTAAAAGGTAGCACCAACATTCATCAACCTGAATGACATTTTTGCATACATAAAAGTTCCCCATGGAGTTGTGAAAGTTGTTTTCTTCTGATCATCTGGATGCATTGCTATTTGATTATACCCTGAAAATCCATCAATCATGGACAACCTTGAAGATCCTGTCACTTTCTGCAAAATATGATCCATTTTTGGAAGAGGGTAATTGTCCTTTAGTGATGCTTTGTTCATATTTTGGAAGTCTATGCATAATTTGATCTCTCCACTATTTTTTCTTACAGGCACTAAATTAACCACCCACTCTGCATATCTTAAAGGAATAATTATCTTTTCCTGCGATAATTTCTTCTCTTCATTCCCTAGTTTCAAAGGGATCTTATGTTGAATGACATCATTTTCGTACGTTTTAAGGTCCTCATAAGACCATGAAAAAACATCAAAATATTTTTTTGAAACATGTAATTACATGTGCTTATAATCTTTAGAAATACCCCTTTTCGGCTTCAAAAGTTTGGGTTGTTGTTCAATTCCAAGATTACAATCTTCAACATCATCCTCCTGGCTCTACTTTTCGACATTTACTAGAGCATTATTTACATCAAACAATTTCTCTGAAGGTACCAAACCTTTTGGAATCACATTACCTTTCAATTGAATAATATTTTGGCTATCCATAGAATCTTTCCAAGGAAACTCGGCATCAACTCCTTCCTTTACAACATTTTTAGATTCCTCTTCTTGACGAATCTTTGAGTTAGAAAACTCTCCTACCACACCCAAAAATTTTCAATTTGTTCCTCATCTTCAAATACCTGCCAATATTTGACATTATCTAGTATAGAAGGTATATTTTGAACTTCAACTTCATACCTCAATTTTGGATTCTGTGGAGGTATAAAAGTGTTTCCTTCCACTGCAAGTGAATCAGCAAAATGGCAACAAGAAAATACTAATTTAATTTGTCCTTGAATTAAATTGTAATTATATTCTCATAGCAACTTGTTGTTGAAATCTGGTAACAAGAATATTCCAATATAATTTGTCCTCGAATTAAATTGTGAATTAAAATCGAATTTAGTCTTAACAACTACTTGGAAATAATTAATTAAGTTATTTTGACTTAATTATTTGGATAAATTCAAGTTAGAAGTCTTTCTGAAGTCATGCAAGAGTTATCCCTTAAATTAAGGAGATAAGCCTTAAATTAAGGAGAGAAGATTGAGTTATATTTGAGTTGTAATTAGTTAACTCAGTTTATTGAGTTAAGTCTAGTTAAATCAATTCCAAACTATTTGAGGAACTAATGGTGAGTTAACAGTCAGTTGATGCATGCATGCACTCAACTAGTGTACTCGAGTTAACTGAAGATTCTCTCATCAGAAACTCATGCATGTCTATTATGAGAAAGACCCAGTTGAGATTAAAGTCAAGGACAATGTACTATCAGTTGCATGTGTTTTCTTATAAAGAAAACTCATGCATGCAGAAGGAATCATTCCTTGAGGTTTATGCAGTTCTGACAGTGTGTGAGATCAGGTGATCATCCATTGGGTGAATGAGTTTTCCACTTGGTTGAAGGAGAATTATCCGAGAGGAACAACGCAAGGAAGTAGGAGCTTGGAGGGTAGGGGAGAAGGTTTGTGATAAGCCAGGATTACCTATGAGCATTTGTGAGGATTGTACTAAGAGATGGTTAGCTGTGAGAGCTAAGGCTTTGTATTATTCCTATGTATTTCCACCTTGTATGATAATACAGATAGTGGGTTTTTTAGCTGAGGCTTTCCCCAAAGTATTTTCATGTGTATTGTGCATTGGTTCAGCTTCTTCTGGTTATATTGTTCAGCTCGATATTTAAGCTTCCGCAAATTGATAGTATAAGTAGGTTATAGTATTCTGCTTTGATTTATATTGCATCATCAGGTTAACCTATAGCAGATTTTCTACATGGTATCAGAGCGAGATTTGTAGAATTTTTCTACATTGTATCAGAGCTAGATTTGTAGAGAATTTTTAGAATTTCTAAATAGTATCAAATCCAAGTTTATCGGAGTAGTGAACAGTATACAGAGAAGATAATTCGAATTTTGAAGTTCAGGGTTGCGGGTGCAAATCAAATTCATATCATACCTAAATTGAGATGGGACATTATGCGAATAAATGCCCATCGAAGAAGTCCAAGAAGGGATCCTCAGAAGGATCAGAAGGTGAGGTATTAACCTCTCAGTTTGAAATGGACTTTATCCTCATTGCATGCATGGTGTCATCGATGATGGGTTGTGTCTGGTTATACTGTTCAGCTCGATCTTTAAGCTTCTGCAAATTGATAGTAGAAGTAGGTTATAGTATTCTGCTTTGATTTATATTGCATTATTGGGTTAACCTACATAGCAGATTTTCTACATGGTATCAGAGCTGGATTTATACAAATTTTCTACATGGTATCTTGACAGTGGAGCCTCATTCCACGTGACTGGTGATAAAATTTTATTTAGTACCTTGGAGGAGAAAGACCTCAAGATGAGCATAGAGATGGGTGACGATGGAGGGTATAGTGTTTTAGGAGTGAGCATGGTTGCTTTTTTCAGATGGAGCATGGAGCTCCTATCACTTTGACAGATGTGATGTATGTGCCTGGACTGAAGAAGAACTTGGTATTAGTCGTGATGTTGGAGGACAAAGGCTACAATGTTGTCTTCAGTAAAGGAAAGGTTTTCCTAAGACACATAGCCACGGGTCAGACCAAGAGGATAGGGATTTGGGTGAAGAATCTCTATAAACTATAGGTAGATGATTTTGAAGCATTGAGTATGAAAGTAGAATTGGTGCAAAGCCAAGACATTGGCAAGTTGTGGAATATGCGGTTGGGCCATTTGCATCATGGGGCTTTGAAGATAGTGCAGTAGATATCTACAGGACTTCCCAAAGGTAAACTTGAGCAAGTTGACACATCCAAAGGTTGTACCTTGGGAAAGTACACCAAGTCTTCCTTTCATGATCGAGATAGTTGAGCGATGGCTATCTTAGAGAAAGTTCATACTGATGTGTGTGGATCATTCTTGATGGAATCCACAACGAATCAAAGGTATTATGTGATTTTCATTGATGACTATTCTCATAAATGTTGGATTTATTTCATGCAAAATAAGGACCAAACTTTCACAAAGTTTTGTGAGTTCAAAGCTTTGGTCAAGAAAGAGTCTGGGAAGAAGATCAAGTCCTTGAGAAGCAACAATGATGGAGAATACATCTCTCAAGAGTTTAAGGACTTCTATGTAGCAGAAGGAATTAAACGAGAGTTGACGACACCTCATAACCCACAGTAGAATGGGGTGGCTGAGAGGAAGAATAAAACTATTGTAGGGGAAGCACAAGCAATGCTGCATGACCAAGGCCTACCACTTCACTTGTGGGCTGAGGCATGCAACACATCGGTATATTTTCAGAATAGAAGCCCACATCACATACTTGGGATGAAGACACCAGAGGAAGCTTTCTCTAGAAAGAGACCAAATGTGGGTCACTTCAAGATCTTTGGCTCATTGGTATATTTCCATGTGACAAAGGATGCAGGAAATAAGATTGAGCCAACAGAAGAGTTGGGGATATTTGTGGGGTACACTGATACACCTCACAACTATTGGGTGTACTTGCCTCCGAGCCAAAGGACAGTGGTTCGCAGAGATTTCAAGTTTGATGAGTAGAAGGACATGCAAGTTTCCCTTGAGAGGGAGATCCAACTACAGGCTGTGGAGGAACTATTGGTTCCTAAGGAGGAGGAGCCTCAAAGTGATGCAGAGCAGCCACATGCACAGGTTTCAGGAGTGGAGACATCCACTCAAGTAGAGACTTCCAGAGATGGATGGAAGCGCACAAGAGAAGCTGACAGATTATTGGAGGATGCAAGAGAGAATGTGGGAGCACCATTTTCTCAACATAGACAGAGGAGGTCACCTGAGAGGTACACTGGATACATGGCCCTTATTGGGGAATGTGTTGAGACCGAGCCATCTTTCTTTGAGGAAGCAATGCAGCAGCCGATTTAGTTTGATGTTATGGTGGAGGAGTATGACCCCATAGTTCATAACAATGTTTGGGATGTGGTTCTTAGACTCAGAAAAAGTCAGTTTTGAGTTCCCATTGTCTTTACAAGGTAAAGCAAGCTACTGATGATGGGAGGATCATGTTATTGCAGTATAATTCCTTTCTTATTGAGAGGGAGTGTTGAAATGTGGCAACAAGAATATTCCAATTTAATTTTTCCTTGAACTAAATTGTAAATTAAGATCGAATTTAGTCTTAACAGCTACTTGGAAATAATTAATTAAGTTATTTTGACTTAATTAGTTAGAGAAATTCAATTTAGAAGTCTTTTTGAAGTCATGCAAGAGTTATCCCTTAAATTAAGGAGATAAGCCTTAAATTAAGGAGATAATATTGAGTTATATTTGAGTTGTAATTAGTTAAATCAGTTTACTGAGTTAAGTCCAGTTAAATTAGTTCCAAACTGTTTGAGTAACTAATGGTGAGTTAACAGTTAGTTGATGCATGCATGCACTCAACTAGTCTACTTGAGTTAACTGAAGACTCCTTCATCAAAAACTCATGCATGTCTATTCTGAGAAAGACCCAGTTGAGATTAAAGTCAAGGACAGTGTACTATCAATTTCATGTGTTTTCTTATAAAGAAAACTCATGCATGCAGAAGGAATCATTCCTTGAAATTTGTGCAGTTCTGATAGTCTGTGAGATCAGGTGATCATCGACTAGGTGAATGATTTTTCCACTTGGTTGAAGGAGAATCATCCCAAAGGAACAACGCAAGGAAATAGGAGCTTGGAGGGCAGAGGAGAAGGCTTGTGAGAAGCCAAGATTGCCTATGAGCATATGTGAGGATTGTACTGAGAGCTGGCTAGGTGTGAGAGCTAAGGATTTGCATGATTTCTATGTATTTCCACCTTGTATGATAATACAGATAGTGGGGATTTTAGTTGAGGCTTTCCCTAGAAAATTATTGTGTTATGTGATTTAAATTCTTCCTTTTCTGCTTCGTGATTTCATCGATCAATTATTGTTTTTGCTGATGAGTAGAGTAGATTCAATTCAATTTTTTTAGCATATCACAATCTGCAGTTGAATCTCCAATAAAATTATGCATGGTACCAAAGCCTAAATCACTATATAGGAGGACAATACAAGTTTGTTGTGCATGTGACATCGAATTTGTAGCTTCATACTTCAGATCTAGTAGGATTTCGTTTTATAGATTAAGACTTGAGTATGACCATGATGGTAGCTCAAATTACATAGCTTGGAAGGACGGGATGGAGGCAGTGTTGGAAGACAACGGGCTGAAGTAATTCATACATAATGATATCCCAAAGCCTCCAACGTCTGATGTTGAAGATTTGGCAGAGTGGATAAGTTGTGTGGAAAAGGCGAGAAGGATTATCCTAGAAGGAGTTCGATATCATATTGTCCCAAATCTCCACAGTAAGGAAACTCTAATTGCAATGTGGAAGGAATTGATAGACCTATTTCAAAATAGCAGTGACCACAGGAAGTTGGCACTAAAGGAAAAACTCAAAAATATCAAGATGGAGAAGGTTGACTCACTTCCGAAATACTTGACTAAGTTCACCCAGTGGCAGGATGAGCTTGGAAGTGTCAGCGTTGTTGTTGTGGGAAATGATCTGGTGATCCTAGCACATCTAGGAATTCCCAAGAGTAGCTACCATGACACAGTTAATGGGAGGGAGAAGCTACCAGAGTGGGAGAAATTGTGGTCCAACTTGGTACAGGAAGAGTTTTGGTGAAACACCAGAGATGGATCCTCATCCAAGCACAATGATGAGGAGAAATTTGCACTAGCTAAAAAGGTGAAAAAAGGGAAAGTGAATTCATCCCATTCCAAATTAGATTATATTTAGGGCAGAAAGAAGAAGGACCTGTAGAAAATTAAATGTTTTCACTATCACGAGCTGGGACATTATGCCACAAAGTGTTCACACAAGAAGGTTGGTAAGAATTCCTCAGGAGGGGCAATAGGTGAAGCTCTAGCTTCACAATTCAAACTAGATTTCACTCTCATCACTTGCATGGTGACATCAATGATGGGTAGTGTGTCGTACAAGGATAATGGAGCCTCATAACATATGACCGAAAAAAAAGAGTTATTCAGTAACTTGGAGTAGAAGGACCTCTAGATGCACAATGAGATGGGGTATGATGGGAGGTATAGTGTGACCGACATTAGTACTGTTACCTTTCAGACTTATTGTAGTTCTTGCCTCACATTGAAATATGTCATGTATGTTCCCGGTTTGAAGAAGAACTTCGTTTATGTTGCTATGTTGGAGGATCGAGCCTACAATGTGATATTTAGTAAGGGAAAGGCTTTCCTTCATCACATAGCCTCTAGATAGTTGAATTTGATAGAGGTTAAGGTGGAGATCCTGTACAAATTGGATGTAGAAGATTGCATTTCTTTGAGTACTAAGGTAGAGAAGGTGTATATTTGAGACATCGGTAAGTTGTGGCATAGAATATTTGGTCACTTGCACCATGGAGCTTTGAAGATCATGCAACAAATTTCTATAGGACTTCCCAAGGGTACAATATATTAGAGAGACACATGAAAAGGGTGTACATTGGGAAAGTACACCAATTATTCCTTTCATGATAAAGACAGTCAAGCGCAAGCGATCCTTGATCGAGTTCACTCATATGTGTATGGACTATTCGTGATAGCATCCATGGCCAAGCACAGGTATTATGTAGTATTTGTTGATGATTTTTCTCGTGATTGTTGGATTTTATTCATGCATAAGAAATATCTGGCATTCACTAAATTGTGTGAATTTAAATCACTTGTCGAGAAATATACTGGTAGGAAAGTTAAACATCTTAGAAGTGGTAATGGTGGAGAATATGTGTCGAATGAATTCAATAACTTTTTTTGCAATAAAAGGCATTCGACGAGAGTTAATAGCACCTTATACCCCACAATATAATGGGGTGGCTAAAAGTAAGAACATAATTATCATGGGAGTGGCACATGCAATGTTACATGACCAAGGCCTATCGTTTCACTTGTGGGATGAAGCATGCAACACAACTGTTTATTTGTAGAGCAGAAGCCCTCATCAATTCTCAGGATGAGTACACCATAATAATATTTTTGAGGTAAGAAACAAGATGTGGCACACCTCAGGATCTTTGGTTCATCATTACATTGTAATGTTATCAAGGATGCACATAAAAGTCTAGAGCCAACAACTAAGTTGTGCATATTTATGGGGTACACTAATATACCTCACAACTATCGGGTTTACCTTCCATCCAAGGGGATGATACTGGTTTGTAGAGATGTGAAGTTTGATGAAGAGAAGGCCATGACATGTTCCCTTGAGAGGGAGCTTCATTTACATGCAGTTGATGACCTTTTAGCTCCATTGGAGGAACCTCGGGATGATGTGGAGAAACCACATGTAGACGAGCAAAGAGTGGAAACACCCACTCATGCAAAGACTTCCATAGATGTGAGAAAGAACACCAGAGAGGCTGACAAATTATTACATGATGATATAGATAATGTTGGAGCACCCACATCATAGTGTAGGTAGAGGAGGTTACCAGATCGATACACTAGCTACATGGTTGTGATAAGCGAGATTGTAGAGATTGATACATCCTCATTCAAGGAATTAGTGAAAAAACTAGTTTGGTTGATGCCATGGTTGAGGAGTATGACTCCATTATCAGAAACAGTGTTTGGGAGGTGGTCCCAAGACCAAAGAACAAGTGAGTGGTGAGTTCTAGATTTCTTTACAAGGTAAAGAAAGCAACAGATAGGAGTGTAGAGAAACATAAGGCCAGACTTTTGGCCAGAGGGTTCTCTCCCATTGAGGGAATTCATTACGATGAGACCTTTGCTCTTGTAGCAAGCTACTTATCAATCAGATATATTCTAACACTTTCGGTGCATATGGGATGGAAGATGCATCAAATGGATGTAAAGACAGAATTCCTCATTGACATGATTGAGGAAGATGTGTATCTTGAGTAACTGGAAGGATTTTATACCTTCAACAGAGAGTCGCATGTGTGTAGACTCAAGTGAGTGATGTATGGACTAAAACAAGCACCCCGTGCTTGGAACACTAGGATTGACAGTTATTTCATAGGGTTGGGCTTCATCAAAATTGAAGTAGATGCAAACCTTTACCATGTTGTGGTTGAAGGTAATTTGGTGATTATCGCATTATATTTTTATGATTTCATTATGATAGGTGATGAGAAGTTGATTAAATGTTCCAAATAGGATCTTGTAAGAGAGTTCGAGATGAAGGACATGTCTCTCATGCATTACTTTCTTGGTATGGAGATATGGAAAGGAGATGAGGAATTGTTTGTCTCTCAAGGAAAGTACGCCAACAAGATACTGAAGAAGTTCCACATGGAGAGCAACAAACCCATGGAGACTCCTCTAGCTGGGAATTGGAGGAAGGAGGATGCTACTTCAGGTGAAGTAGTGGAGGCTACTATTTATAGACAAATTATGGGTTCACTTATGTATTTGGTGAACACATGACCGAACATGAGTTTTGTAGTTAACTAGCTTAGTCAAGCCATGGTTAATCCAACCAAAATGTATTGGAAGGTAGCTAAACATGTGTTGAGATACCTCAGAGGGACCACTCAATTTTTTCTTTGTTACAGACAAATAGAGGAAATGAAGCTTCAAGGCTTCGCAGATGTAGATTGGGCATGGATTCCATCCGATAGGAAGAGAACATCAGGGGGAATCTTCAATTTTGGGTGGGTATTAGTTTCTTGGTACAGTGGGAAGCAAATATTAGTAGAAGGAGAGTACATGGTTACTAGTCAAGTAGCTTGTGAGGTTATATGGATCAGGAAGATCCTTGTTGGGTTATTTGGTCAACAGATGGATCCAGTAGTGATTTATTGTGACAATTAGAGTTGTATCAAACCCTCTAAGAATCCATTTTTTCATGATCGGCCCAAGCATATTGACATCTAGTATCACCATCTATGAGATTGTGTGCAAAGGAGAATCATGTTGTTGGACTACATTCCTAGAGAGGAGCAGGATGCAAATATTTTGACAAAGGCATTATCAAGATGAAAATTCCAGTTTTATAGAGGCAAGATCAGGGTAGAAGACAATCCCTTTCTTGGTCAGAGGGAGTGTTAAAAATAGCAAAAGAAAATCCTAATTTAATTTGTCCTTGAATTAAATTAGGAATTAAATAGTAGTTTTGTTCTCATAGCAACTTGTAACAATTAACTAAGTTAAGCTGACTTAGTTGGCTCAGTAAATTCAAGTTGGGAGACTATATAGAGTTATGTAGAGTGATACCTAAATTTTAGGGGCCTAAGTTGAGTTCTTATTGAGTTGCAATTATTTAATTCAGTTTAACTGTGTTAAATTTAGTTAAAGTAGTTCTAACTATTGGAGGAACTAGTGAGTGTTGAAGTGAATTAAATTGTATTCAATTCACATGCAGTGATCAATCAGATAATTAATAATTCACTTATAAATAACTCATGTATGTCAGTTCATAGGAAGACCTTATTGAGATTAGAGTTTAGGGACAATGTACTATTAGTTGTAAAATCATCTAAATTAAACTAATGGTGCATGCAATCAGACAAATGCTTATGGATGGATTGCACAGTTATGAGTGAGAAAATTCCCAATTGAATATGGGATAATTCCCAAGGGACTAGCACAAGGAAGTGGGAGCTTGGAAGGAAGAATATTTAGCTAATTATTGGCTTGAGATGATTTTTGAAGTAGTGAGATAGATTGTACTTGTGCAAAGATTGTTTAGGTTGAAGAAACATTGTATTTTCTTCTCTAATCTTCTGATTAATGAAATATAAAGATAGCATGGGTTTTGGATGAGGCTTTACCCATAAAATTATTCTGTTATGTTTGATTGAATTTATTCCTTTTCTACTTCTTGATTTAATGGATCAATTATTGTTTTTGTTGATGACTAGATTAGATTCAAGTCAATTGTTTTAGCCTATCACAATCTGCAATTTGAATCTACAATAAAATTCTACATGGCCAATTTGTTTACTTCCCTTGGAAAAAATGTTCAAAGCTGAAAATAAGTTTTCCACCAAATTCCAAACTTCATTCAGTGAGCTCTAAGCCTAGAGCACTTTGTTTAACACTTCCCTCTGATATGTTTCACAACTAATTCTAAATCTCAAAAGATAGAAATGCATTCTATCTTCATATTCTTGGCAACTTGTAGACCAAGAATTAGAGCCTCATACTCCATTATATTATTTGTATATTCAAACTCTAATTTGTAAGAAAGGGGAACCAGTTCACCTTTTGGGGAAAGAAGAAGAACCCCTGCACCATTCTCTTCCTTTGAGTATGCTCCATCGAAATGAAACTTCCAAAATTCATTTTCTACTTCTTCTTTGTTCTGAACTGCTATAGGAACCTACACTTGTGTATCCTCAGAAATTTCTTCATGTTCTTGCAACATAAAACAAGAAAAATCATCTTTCTCCTGATTATAAATAGGAGAATTATTGGAACCCTCCTTCGTGATCATTTTGACAAATAATGACTCCCTATATAGTCTTATTTCTTCTCCACCAAAGACTTGAATAATTGCATAAGTGAAATATAGCTTTAATACTTCTCCCATCATAGCTCCCTAAGATCTAGAAAGCAGCGTTCCAAATCGAGTTGGATGTCTGCAACTACTATGTCCATCGCCATGTATCTAGCTGGAATCTAAGCCATAGAAACCACAAGGTCTTTAATGATCCCAACACACTTAACTCTCTTAGTTTCAAAATAATATAGATCCTTGTATGGTTTTGTGATTTGAAGGTTTAACTGCTTCATCACCACGAGGGAATTAAATAGTGAGAAGCCCCAAAATACAACATACAATTTTGAAAAGTGAAAGTATGCATTAGAAGAGAAATATGAAAAGGAGGAATAGAAGAATCCTACTCCTCTACATGTGGGCCAAACATAACAATTGACCTCTCCTCCTACAAATCGGTTGTGTCTACTGCATCATTTGTTTGAGACAAATTAATAAAATATAAAATCTTCTTCTTGTAAGTAGGCTACTTCACCAAATCAGTCAATGGGATAGATATTTTAACCTTCTCCAATTAGCTCTGAATACTAAAAGAATGAACATCCTTTGTTGTTTTAAATTTCTCCCCTTCTGTTGGTTTCTCCTTTTGAATGTTTTGCTGGCTCACTATGGGTTATTGAACATGTTTCTCCTTATTCACTTTAATCTGTTGACTCTTAGAAGTTTCTCCTTGCTAGACTGGAATTGTTCTAAAAGGTTTCTCTCCATTTTCATCAACTTTTTGAATTGGTTGTTGGGTTGGTTGTTTTGGTTGTTCTTCAATTTGATCCTAAGTCCTTGATCTCTTTCTAGATCTAAGATCATATTTCTTATGTAATTCTCCCTACATCAAATCTGTAAATTTTCTACAATATTCATCAATCTCTTCCTCATCCAATGCAATTTGTGACTTAGGACCCAAATCATCATCATATACCTCCTCACCCTCTTCCTATGACAGAGTAGAGTACTAGTTTTCCTAAAATTTAAGATCTTCCTCCATTCCTTCTTTAGGTTCCTCTTCAATATGTAGAGGAGGTTTCACCTCATCTTGGTCCTTCCTTTCCCTATTCCTAATTTGCAATGGTGTTCTCCTAAATTGAGGATTGAATTTTCTATTCTTCCCCTATTGAATTTTCTTGGGAGGATTTTTATTTTCAAGCTCCATATTCACTAATTTATTAGACAAATTTCTTATGACCTTTGTCTCATCCAGCTTTTGTTCATGTGAATATTTTTGCTGATTAGAGGATGCTCCTTCTTCCTTTCCCTTATTTTTTTCGAGTGTTTGATATTTCTATTTTTCCCCCCATTGCAAACAAATTGGCCTCAATCTCCAATGTGTCAGTGTGGATCTGATCTAAAGTGGGAGATTGTCTTTCCCTTAAGGTAAAACCAAAATATGACTCAAACGCTCCTGCAAAAACTACCTTTCCACCAGTAGGAGGGGTTTTATCTTTAATGGCATATTGTTATAAAGTTTATTAAATATTTTAATAAATTCAACCACTTCTTTATTTGGTTTCCTTTTATTTGGATTGAATTCTGTCAAAAAATACCCATGATCCTTCTTCTCCCCCCATCTTTGTATAAAATTATTTTCCAATTCCTCCTAGGTGTTGATTGAATTGGTTGGGAGGGTCTTGAACCATTTTATAGCTTCTCCATCCAATCATTGCACAAACAACCACATTACTACATACAAATACTCCACATTAAGATTTTATGCTGAAGCACCAAAAGTTGTTATGTGTTTTTTAGCTGTGACCTCATCTTCTCCTATGAATCTTGGCAACAACTTCAGAGAATCCTAAGGCATAGTATTCACAGGATGGGGAATATTTATAGAAGTACATTGATTTAAAATAAATCCTAGGATCACCATATTTTCATTTTTGAGGGGAGGAGGAGGGTTTCTTACTTGAAACACAAAAGGAGGATGTGGAACCATGGATATGGGAACTAGCTGAGAAACTACAAGAACAATTTGGTATGAGGCTAAAAATGAACAGTTCTAATTTCTTCAACCTCTGAAATTACTGGGAAAGAGAAAGAAACAGACTAAAAAGATCTTTCTTCAAGCGTAGGCTCAGGAAACAATGACTGAGGAGGAATGGAACCCCATTCAAAAAAATTCAAATTTCTTGTGACTTCCTTACGGTGAGAAACTTTGGTATCTTGAGATAAAGAACTAGTACTAGGAGCAGACAAAGTGGGACTTGGGTTTTTTGGATATTTTTCTCTCCAAGCCCTTCGTGAAACCAATTTTTCAATGTCAGATAAAGTTGGTGTCTTTTGCTGTGAAGTATTTTACCTTGTGTGGGGTCTTCTGGGAGCTAGGACTACTATTTTTTATTCTCACTTGGTGATAATATTCAGCCAACAACTTTATTTTCCCACCAATAAAGAAATGGTTTTAAAAAACAAACCCAGGGAAAAATAACTTTGTTATTCACTCCCTGAAAATGGTGCCAAAAGATTTTGTAACCCTAGAGACAATCGCTAGCTGAGAGGAGGTCAACGCCTGGGGCATCTGTACAAAAATATCAAAAATGTTGCTTGTTATACCATTATGATTATTCAGAGATAAGTTGTATGGTTAATGCAAAGGAAAATTTTTGGGATAAATATGTCTTTCAAGATGGCCTCATTGACTATGAAAATTATTTAAAAGTTGTAGTAGGGTGATAGAAAGGAATAGTGGAAGGTTCATAACAGAAGGTTGTAACTACAAAATATTTTATTATAAAACTTATTAGAACACATGAAAGACTTAGCAAATGAATGTATGGAAAATGGAACGCAATTTTAAGGTTATTTGATTAAAATTTACAGGTACTGTGAGCAAAGTAAATATGTATTATAGAAACCAACCAACGACTTCATTACACTTTTCCAAAAAAAGAAGAAATAATTACAAAGATGACAATTATAAAAATTGTTAACTTCCATGAACTTCTTAAACTAATTTTGGAAACTACTCTAAGCCCTATTTGGTCCTTATGAGGACTCAAACTTTAAAACTTAAAATACTTTGATTTAAGATTACAAAATACAATGTCCTTTTAAAACATCCCATTAAATGAAACATGTGGTTTATTTTCACTTAATGACTTGTCATCCTTGTGCAAGATCGCTTGTAGAAGGTCTAGGTTTATCTACTTTAGTTGGTGACATCAATTCTCCGCATTTCTTCCATTTTGACAAATCTGAACTTGGGAATTTCATAAACTTGACATGAGCCATCCTGAAATTTGTAATTCAACTATAAGTTGGTTTCTCTATGAAGATGTTTTTGATCAACCATAATAACTGGAAATCCCTTTGCAAATAATTTACAATGGTGGATCCTTTAAGTATTGATGTTTTATCATGAGAGGAATCAATCTTGCTCTTTGCCTCAACTAACAGTGTTTCATATGTCTCCCATGGGATCATATTACATTGTTGATCCCAACATGAGGGTAATCCTACTCTCATCCTTTTGTCAAAATATGATTTTCAAACATATTCCTTAATTTCCACCAATTTTTCCTCTGTGTTTTTTCTATAAATGTTCTTTTTTACCATTTTGTTTATTTCCAGAAGAAGACTTGTTTTGTTTGAATCAACCTTTATAGTTCTCAATTCCTGAGTCAATTTAGAATTAAGGAAATCAATCATTCATTTTTCTAGTTGGGAAATTCACTAGCATTTCTCTTTATTAGAGACAACAATCACTTCTAAATCCCTTACAATGGTTTTATTTGACATTTTGAAAAAGTTAAGCAAGTGTTTGCGGCAGATAAATACTTGGAAACTCTTACCTAACATTGGACTTTAGACTAGCAATCTCGGGGGTGCATGTGCATTTTGGTACTTTCCAGAATAAACAACAGATGAATAACTGTGAGCATAAAAACATATTTTATGGGTAAACGGGGGAAAAATGGACTTAAATGGATAAGTTACAAATGTATGGCATGATGTCGCATTGATGACGTCGAGGTATTAACGTGATGGTTATTATGTGAAGATGTGGATTGAGGTGGAGAAGTGATATGGAAAATGGTATCGTATAATAATATTACTCACCTGTTGTAGAAATGCGCTTACTTGTCATAGACTTCAATGAATTTCACTTACCACTCATGGGGGCACCTATTGTCATAAGTGGTCCCATCGCCAGGTGATGCCATAAGCCATCCCAACTGTTGATCATGAAATGGCGGTAATTCCTCCAAACCTTCTACAAGGGTACTCATCCCCATAACCATTGCGCTCTTAGTGGTGTCGAGTTTATCCTATGGGGAAGGCTCAATTCCACGAACTACATCGTGCTCTAAAGTTGTGCGACATTTAACTTATTTTCTCTGTTGGAACCCTTAGCTTCGTATAAGGCCAATTTTAATCCTACATCATTCTTTGTCCCACATTATCCTCCTAACATAAATTACCACAAACATGTTTTAAATGTTTTCCCATTTTTTTATTTTGATATATATATATGATTTTTTTTTAATTTTTTATTTTGAACATAGTGAAAAATGAGCTACAATAGGAGGGACATCATGAATATCATAATCTACCAAAATAGAGCTCCAAACATCTACACCTAGGGACATAAGAAGGATTCCATCCTAACTTTACAAAAGGCATAGTTTGTACCATCAAAGACTGGTCTATTAATTGGGTAAGCGTCATGACTCTCTTTCCTAGATGTAATTCCTTATGGATCTACCTTCCAGTGGTTAAACTATTCCTAAAGGAACTTAGCTCTAATATCAATTGTTCGAATAATGAGTTACTGAGAGGGGTGTGAATCAATAATAGTGAGGTTATTATAACTTAAACTCAATTTCCTAAATTTCCTTTTACTTTTTTCAGTTATTTGTAAGAGAACTCAGACTACAATATAGATGTACATTAAAGAAAACCATCCACATGGGCACATAGTTCATCGATTGAGATACACACACATATTAAAACAGGTATTTTTTACGTGGAAACCCAAATGGAGAAAATGACCCATATATTTTTTATTATGATGTAAATTATGCACCCACTTAATTACATCAAGTTTTTTTTGAGCACCCACTCACAGGAGGCCCCAAGCCCCTTCAGAAAGAAAACCACCACTTGCCAAGAGGCACCAACCTCTTATGAACAAAGACCACTACCTCCTCTAGCCACTTCTCCTTTTCATATAATTTTCAAACTGTAAACAAAGGTTAATACAAATGCTCATAAACATATAAACCTAATCTATTACTGCACCATCTCTGATCTGAATTTGAAACTACTTGAAATTTGTTTGCAAGGTATTCAATTTAGAATTAAACATGTTTAAAAGACTTCCATGTCTTGCAGAAAGAAAACACATGAAATTTTTAGCTGTTCATGACCCATTCAAGCATAGCAGAGTTATTTCCTTTTACTGTTTAACACATTAAAATGAATTTGTTCTGCAAAATAAATAAACCACATATGCAAGAGAAGTTGATAAAGCAGTTAACCCCCTCCAGGGCTACGTCTGTTGGGTCCAAAGCTCCCAACCGGGCTTGTCCTTGCTTTTATTAAATGCTCAAATTGAAAATACAGCTGAATAGAAGCATCTACAGGAGAAATAGATGCTAGAAATTGATTCATAACACTTTAATCCTTCAGGATTGGCTATTGGATCACCTCAAATGGATACCTGCAACCCTGTACAGTCTTCCCAATACTGGCCCCTAGTGGCTCCTAGAACTTTCACGGCTTCAAAACGTATGCAAATGACCTCTGATGGCTGTAAGACCTGCACCAATGGCTTCATAAGGTCGAAAATACCCAAAATCAAAAAAAAAATCGTCCAAAACCGACTTTCTGGGCCAAAGTTATGGCCATTTACTCCTGACTGCCAGTTTGGCCTAACAAAACCCCAGTTACATTTAGTGACGGCCAGTTAAGCCCGCCAAATATGGCGGGACCGCCAAATTTGGCGCTCCGCCAATTCTGCCGCCAACTGTAACTGCAGTTCATAAATGCGCATGTGACCATAATGGCGGTTTCCCTCGGATTTTGTGGCAGCGGTTAGGGTTTTAGCTCCTGGTTCCCGAGCCGAGGTCACATGGAGGGCGGGGCTGGCCCCCTTCTAACCCGCTTATAGCCACATCCAAACTTTAAAAGAACTCACCGCCACCCATCATGCAAGATTGACTGTTGTGGGCTAACGGTATGTTGTATTGGTTAATACACATGCGGTCACAGGTTCAAACCTTCTTACGCCCACAAAAATTTTAAAAATGACAGCATACCCTCGCTGACGTCACCCTGGCCCACATGGCGCCCTCCGGGCCTGCCACGTGGCGGCCTGTGATTGGTTGCAAAAGGGAATATTCCCTAGAATATTCTGCGGAATATTCTTTTTTTAATTTTTTTTAAAAATTCACATTTTCTAATGTTTTGGGCAAAATATTCTTTTGGCCATATCTTCCTCATACGGCGACCGTTTTTCGAACCGTTTGCGGTGCCGGAATTGGGAGGACGAGCACTTTCTAGTCGTTCAGCTTTGAACCAGTTCTGAGCACTTTGAATTTTGAGCATTTTTACGACACAGGACATGAACACCTGATCAATCTCCTTCCCTTTAGCTCTGCAATTTCACTTCCCACTACCTTCTCCACTACTCAACAAGCTCTAATCTCAGCCCTCTTCTCTATTGTAAACACAATTAACTTGTTTTCACTTTTTTCGCTGCTCCTCACACACTTAGACTCAACATAATTGTTTCATCCCCCACTTGCTCAATGGAAATCCCTGAGTTTTGTTCCTTTGTTGTGCAAAGGACAATGTTTCCTTTGTTGTCCTCATGTTGTCTTTGCAACACAGTGCATGAAAGTGTGATTTTGCAAGGCTCTCCCTCTTGTTGTTTCATCAAACTGTAAGGTCAATGTTACTGCATTAAATATAAGAATGGACATGTGTGGATTCTTCATACTGATAATTAAATCCCATTTGACCCAATGCACTCAACAAGTACCTTTATTGAATTCATCCCACGTAGATAACTTGGTCCTCAATTCCTCTTAAATTCCCATAGAGCTCAAAATGTTCTTTAGGTATGTCTCTTCTTCCTTAGATTCACTGGTATGGTGTCCTTGAGCCATCTTCCTCATTTAATTTCTCGTGGCATGAAATTGAGACCAAAGGAATCTTGTTTCAGTTGTCATCATTAATATAGTGGCACCAACCTCTTTGTGTGCATTCACTTTAGCTGCTGACTCATACATCCTCTTTATACTATGCCCTGGAGTTATCGACTCATCCATGACTGTGACACATTACCAAATATGCCACATAGGCCATATACTTTCCGATTCATTTGTATCATAGTATAGAACATTGTCGAGATGAATCCTAGATGACTTGGTGCTTGTAACTTTTCTTTACATGATATTTCACAAGACTTAAAGGCTTGTGGGTTCCAGGCACTGGCTGACCAAGGTGCACTACAAACTCTTTAGAGCTGGTCTTGGTGCCCTCTTATTTGTATTTGGCCCCAGGCCTTTTAAATGCTTGCCCATAGTGTTTTTCTATATTCACAGCCTGAAAGCCCTTAGTCACTGAAACATGTGAAACCTTTGCAAGACCAATTCTTAGGCGTGCCTTTCAATTTTTAATGGACTGAAAATATTGGAAAAAACTTCTATCACATGTCTCTATTATTTTCCACAAAATCATGGTGCTTTATCCTTTGTCTGCCTATTCCTTACGGGCTTCTGACCTGACCCACTTGTATGCACCCTATATGCCACACTAGTGTGTGCTTGTCAACCCCACTCACATATACCTTTCTACTTCTACAGAGTCAGAACTTGGATGCCAGCATGTCGGTAACCATTTTTTTAAATGAATTCCATATTCCTTGCAGGATTCCCGACTTGAAAACCTTCGAGCTTCCGAGCCTTCCAGGGTTTTGGGATTCCTGCTTCCCTGACTCAATGCAATCCTGTAAAATTTTTAAATATGCCTATGAGCTTCTGGTCCTTTTGGGGTTCTGGGCTTCTCGTCTTGCAGACCTCCAGGCTTCTGAGCCTTCCAGGGTTTTTGGATTCTTGCTTCCCTGACTCAATGCAATCCTATAAATTTTTTAAATAAGCCTCTGAGCTTCTGGGCCTTCTAGAGTTCTAGACTTCCCGCTTCCTTGGTGCAATGCAATACCATAATTTTTTTTTAAATAAGCCTTAGGGCTTTTGAACGTTCTAGGGTTTTGTGCACTGTTACTTAAGGCGTTAAGATCCTTACTTTGATTGTCCATAAATTTTGATTTAGAGGGACACTTTCATACTTCCACATATCGCTGGAAATATATTTCCAAGCACTTTCCAAGTATTTCCACTTTCATTATAAATTGAGATAATATCTTGATAAATCATCTCCTCCAAATTTTGAGGCTCCCAAGCCATTATAGTTATATTTTTATGGATTCTCCCCTGATACTGCTACTATGATGATTCTCTACAAAATATTGCAGCAACCATGGGACTCGTCTTGAACATCATTCTCATCAATGCCAACATTTTCTACCTCTACCCTCAATGCTAGTCTAGCTCAAATAAATGTTGACATACCAAGTGCCACTAACCATTTACACAATGTCATTATCCAACATCATCTTGGATGAGTTTCACAAAATACCTTGTTCAGGTAATGTTATTATAAGGAAATGATAACATCCATGAGGAAAATGTATTATTGATCAAGAATGAAGAAGGAATTTGATGATTACATTGTCAAGTGTATGGAATGTCAACAAGTCAAAATGGAAAGAAAACACCCAGTAGCAATAATAAAACTAATCCAATTCCTAAGTGGAAGTGGGAATTCATATCTATGGACTCCATCACAAGATTGCTTAAAAACATCCAAGATACAAGATGTTATAATGGTGGTAGTGGACAGATAGGGAAATGCACTTCACTTTATAGTTGTTAAGTCCTCCCACAAGGAAATTAAGACAGCTCATATCTTAAGGAAGGAGATAGTTAGAATGCATATCATACCTAAGATAATTTCATATCAGGATGCCAAGTTCATTTCAAAATTTTGGAAGGCGTTATTGGCTAATTGGAACCCAACTAGCCTTTAGTACAATATATCATTGTTAGAATTATGTAAAAATTAAAATTTGAACATATTTTTAGAGGGCATGCTTAGGATGTATGTCATTCATCAACCAAAGAGGTGGGAAGAATTCCTACAATTAGTTGACTTTTCCCATAACAATGGGCATTAAGATTCATTAAAGATGAGCCCTTTGAAGGCTTTATATAGTAGAAAATGTAACACCCACATTAGCTATGATGATCTAGTAAACAGTGTGATTCTTGGACCTGATGTGTTGAAGCAAATGGAGTAGGAGGTAGTTAATATGAGGGAGAAATTAAAAGCAATTCATGATAGGAAAAATTGTTATGCATATCATTAGAGAATGCATAAGGAATTTCAAGTGGGAGAGAATGCATATCAATTGATCAAGCTAAGGAAGAGTTCACTAAAAGTGGGGTCTCATGCTAAGTTGGCACCTAGAGTTTTTGGACCATTTAAATTTTTACAAAGAGTGGGGTCAGTGCCATATAGATTGGCCTTACCACCCACAATGAATACACATGATTTTTTTCACATTTCATTTCTTAAGTATGTAGGTGACTCTAATCATATCTTGAATTAGTCTATGATATAGGTGGAATTAGAGCGAGATTTCCAACTAGGACCTTTGTGCATCCTAGACTATAGGTAGATCATGCTATAAAATCGAGTAATACAACAAGAAAAGGTGCAGTAGAAACACTTTATACTAGATGAAGCTACCTAGGAAATGGTAGATCAGATGAGGGTATTTTAATATTTTTTGTCATTATATAAACCAATGTAAGAGCCATAAATATAAAGTTCAATATTTGTAATTTTGTGCTTCAGCGTTTAGAACAAAAATAATGGTGTTCCACTTAAGGGGGTGGGGATTGTAATAGCCATTTTTTCTACACCTTATGATTGTAAATATCACTGTGTAAAATTCAGGACATCTGTAAATTCAAGTGAGAATGAATTGATGGTTCACCAAAGGGAGGGACACAAATTTAGAGCTTTGAGGGGAATTTTCAACATGGATTGTTTTTATTATTGGTGGAGCATCGTGAGAATGCCACATCCACCTTATTTAATTATGTTACCTATCACCCTAACCATGTTGCTTCCTGTATTGACAAGAATTGAAGTTTCAAGATAGGTAGCTTGGGTGTAGGATAACGCCCATTACTGTTTCCTCCACATGGAGTGAGGTGGGAAATTACTATCTCATGAGAAAAGGGAAAGAGACACACAAGAGAAAAAATGACAACCAATAAGGGAGCATGGAGATGCAAACAAAAGACACAGTGAGCTCACATAGCTAAATAAGACAAAAAATAATGTCTGGAAGATAAGAAAGAGTTGTGAACAATGAATAAGAATAAATTGGACTAAAATGTTCCTAAGCCATTTTTCCCTGTGACAGCGAAGTATTCCCTCTAACTAAGTTAAAGCCGAGATTATGTGTCAAAATCCAATTGGATAGTGGGAGACTCAATGAGAATTGAACCACTTAGTGCTTGTTGAGTAAGCTCGTAAATAACTAAGTGATTGTTTAATAATCCGATAAATCACTTAGTGATAAATGAATAAATCGATTAACCACATGGGTGCTTGTTGTAAGGTTGATAAACCATTGGGACAGTGGGCTACAATCTCCTGTAGTGCTTGCCTTGAAAAAATAGCTAATAAAACACCTTTAAAGTGGATTCAGTCTCTTGGAACTGAGAAATACCCTACTTGGGCCTTGGGTTAATCCATATGATTAATCTCAAAGACGAAGAGAGGCATTGTGGTGCTTACTTCCAGAGAGAAATTGATAAACCACCGAGACAATGGACCCCTTCTCCTGAGTATTTAAATAAGCCTTGGTATGAATTTCCTTAAGAAGGTATCCCCCCAGAATCCGGCTCGGGGGTGGTCAATTGCAAGAGACATTGCAATCATTAGGGGAATTTTGAGGTCTAAAATGGGCCTCCTAAGAAAAATGTACAACCAAAATAAGCTTTATAAGAACCAATATGGTTCAAGATGATGATTTCAACCATGGGGGATTATTCACCATTTTTAGAGTAAAAAAGTAAAAAGATTAAAAATTATTAAAATATTAAAACTTTATTTTCAACCCGTATTTTCAACTTATCTCCCTAATTTTTTACTCAAATTTCGAGAAGGAGTACTCGTTGGATGAAAAATTTAATTCCTCATTCAAGGTGTACCCATGTTGCATACCTTCAATGGACCCTGCTACACAAAAAATAAGAAATACATGAAAAAATGTGATTGCAATCATGTTTTTCATGTATTTCTTATTTTCATGTAGCAAGGTACATACAACCTATGCAACATGGGTACTCCTTGAATGAGGAATCAAATTCTACATCCAACGAGTGTTTTTTCTTGAAATTTGAGTAAACCCATAGGGAGATAAGTTGAAGATACGAATTGAAAAAATAGTATTTTTATTTGTTCCCTCTAAAATTTGATTATGTAATCTAATCTTATTTTATTATTTCCACTATTATTTTATAATTTACTTAGGAGGCCCATTTTAGACTTCAAAATTCCCCTAATGGTATTTCTCCTACAGTTAGTTGGGTGAAGAGTTAAAGTCTCTCCTTTAGTTGCTAGCAACCTTAATTATTTAGATAAGTATAAAGTTGTGCCTATATGGTTTCCAGGCTATGATAGCCTTGTTCTTATGATGAACGCTACTATGGTCTTTCATATTCATGTGTGGATGATTGAATGTTGTTATTACACTTATTGTTGGCTATCTTGGATATTATGGATTCAATGACTGGTAGAATCATAGAGATGCTACCTCGTTCATGATTTATCAAATATTTGTATGCTTAGCATTAAGTGCTTATATTGTAGGCCCACATCCTATAGGTGTAAACTGTAAATCTCCACAAAATTTTCTTAGTTGTTGGTTGCTTGGATTATGACTCAAACTATTCACTCAAAATCTACTATGTTGAGGGAATCTATAACAAAATACTTAAGAATTGAGTTGTAGGCATACTTTTCTTAATGGAGGCAATTGTACAAGCTTTGACCATCCCTTTTAGAAAATTTGACATTCTAGGAGGTTGTCCCTATCTTACGAAAATTCTTGAAATTTCCTTAATTCTTTCATTTTGCCATTCTTGTAGAATGATCTAGTGATTTGGGCTACTCGAGTTTTGCAAGGGAAAACACTCTATATGGAAGCTGGCTCATTGTAGGATTGGATTTATCTTCCTTTTAATAGATCATATTTAGGCAACTACCATGTTCTAGGATCACTTTCATCTACTCATGACCAGATGCATCTAAGGTTGAATTTCCTTATGGTGGATATGGATATACAAATGTGAAAATGGCTGATATGAGGTGGAAGGCCAGACGGCTAGATATGTCTAAGATTATTTTGAGGTTTGCTTACATCTAGGATCTGAGGATCCAGATGTGGGAAAGGATGCATCCATCCATAAAGGATTAGATGGGCATTGATCCATATTTCCCTCAAACAAGTAGATGTATCTAGAGATCCAGAGGTCTAGAAGTGATGAAGAGTTAACAACGTTGGAATACATAGATGTGTAGTCAACTAGATCTAACCCGAGAATGTCATACAACATGAAGGGCGAAGGTTTAGTGGGACCTAAAACTATGTTGGTGTGGTAGTGCCACATGGATATCATGTGGGAATTCATGTTGACCTGGCACAATATGATTAGATAAACTTCAGTTTAACATAACGTATAATTAGGGAGTCCAATTGAGATTAAATTTATGTCATTGGAAATATCTTAACAAGCTAAATAATATGGTGGCATCTGCTTTTGGTTTTGATGAATTTTTAAAAAGAGTATTTTTGTAGCCACATCTTCAAAAGATACCTTGGAGTTCAAGTTAAAGTCAACAAGTAACATCCCCATAGCCTAAGAAAGTACAAGAGGGCAGAAGGGAGTGTTGCAATCAAAAAAATTGAATAGCACCTAGTGATGAAGTATCATATTAGCCTACATCAGTACATTAAAATGGAGATGGATTTCTTAAACATTTCCTCACTAGGATTTTCTTACCGATATGTTGTCAAAATTAAGTAGAAATTTAACCAATGGAATAAGTAGGACTTTGGGTCTGCAAATCTATCACAACAAAAGCTTGGAAAATGTGTCCCTAACTCAAAAAAGAAGGGAAAAATAAAGGATATCCAACCTCAAGACCAATGGCCCATGTCATAGGTGAAGAAAGGAAATGGGAACTTAAAAAATGACATTAGAAACTGGTGTTAATTCCACAGAATCCCCTCGCAGCACCCTGAGAAATTATTTTTTTTTGCAGACCCAAGGATGGGGGATAGACCTAGAGATGGTTGGCAAACCTACTGGTTTTGTGCATGGATTTTGCACATTGTTTTGGGCATGATGGTTTTCTTCCAATGTTATTTTGTAGATCCGGTCAAGGGAATTATGGTTATGTTTTAATCCAGGGTTATGGATTGGGGTTTATGAATGCTTATATATATATATATATATATATATATTGTAACATTGAAAGGAATATAATGAAAAATCAATCTCATAGTCTTGATTTTGGGATCCAAGGGAAGATATCTATGTATATTTGTTTTATGTTCTTGCCATTGTTTATTTTTTTGTTTTAAGAATCCATTTGTAAGTACTTTCTACACAAGGTTAAAACCTACATTTGGTATCAGAGTTATTTTGGCTTCAACAGAATGCCTTTGTTGTTGAGGGATTTTTCTCAGGCCTGTGGTAGACCTTGTTCAATGGGAGATCTATAGGATAGGTTCTTGCAGTGAAAAAAAATGGTGAACAGTGGAAAGATAGAGATCAAGAAATTTAATTGTCAGAGCTTTTAGTTGTGCGAACTCAAGATGGAGAATCTGTTGGTGGATAAACATCAATGGATAGCAGTAGATTTGGGTACTAAAACAATGACAATGTAAGGAGATGACTAGGCAAAGTTGGATCAAAAGGCAAAGAGAAAAATATGGTTTTGTATCTCAGATTCAATATTGTTAAATGTATCAGGGAAAGCTATGACAAAGGATTTCTGGGATAATTTAGGGACTTTGTACCAATCTAAGTCTCTGGTGAACAAACTATTCCTACGGATAAAGTTGTATAACTTGAGGATGAAGGATGGATACTCCATAATAGAGCATCTGAATGCCTTTAATAATATGGTAAGCCAGTTGTTATCTGCTGATATAAAAATTTTAGATGAAGATAAGTGCATAAGTTTGATGGGTTTTGTACCAGATTTGCGGGATACTCTAGTTGTTTCTATAGGTAGCAATACAAATACCTCGAAGTATGATGAAATATCCTCATCCTTGTTGTCGGAGGGGATGAGAAGGAAAAATATGGAGAGCCAATGGATATGCCTTGTTTGTACGGGTATGGTCCCAGAACAGAAGCAAAAAAAAAGTCCTCGAATGGGAGATCTAAATCTCCAGGAAAACTTGTAAAGGTGTGCTGGAAATGCGGAAAGGAAGGGCATTGCAATAAGGACTGTATATCTAAAGCTCATGAGAAAGGAAAGGGATCTGATGATGCTCATTCTGCATAGGAAAAAACCACCTCAGATGAAGGTGGGGATGCTTACTTGGCTTCTTCCTAAAGTACACATGTAGATCATGAGGCATGGTTGATTGACACAGGTGCATCCTTTCACTTCACTCCCCATAGGGAGTGGTATTTTGAGTAAAAGAAATATGATGGTGGTGATGTCTTCTTAGGGTATGACAGGAAGGAAAAAATCATTGAATGCCGAAAAGTCAAGTTGAAGCTGCAAGGTGGAAGGATTAGAACACTTCCTGGTGTTTTTCATATTCTTGCGTTGGCTAGAAATATGATTTCTATAAGTATGATGGATGATGCAGGTGTAAAAATAGTGTTTGAGAGAGTTGCCTACAAGATGGTTTGGGGAGCATTGGTATTTATGTGGGGATTTTATATTGGAACTTTGAACAAGATTTTATGTTGCAATGTTATTCATGGGTGCAACAGTTCTGTGGTTCCTGAAAGTTGAGCATAAAACCTAGTGGTCTCTAGAGAAAAGACCATGTTATGGCATCAAAGGTTTGCACATATTAGAGAGTAGGGCATTTGAATATTGCATGGTAATGGTATGGTAGAAGGCATGTTTAATTTCTCTCTGGATTTCAATTTCTATGAACATTATGTATATGGGAAGAAGAATCGATTCAGTTTACCCTCTAGTGCTAAGAGGGTGAAAGGGATATTAGAGATTGTGCACAGTGATGTGTTTGGACCTATGTTAGTTCCATCACATGGTAAGTCTATGTACTATGTCGCATTTATAGATGACGTCTTAAGGAATACATGGATATATTTCCTTAAGAATAAATCTGAAGTCTTTGACAGGTTTAAAGATTTTAAGGTTCTGGTGGAAAATCATGAAGAGAAGAAGATCAAGGTGTTGAGGATAGATAACAATTGATAATTTTTCAAGAAGGAATTTGAGGATTTTCGTAAGAACTATGGTATCGCATGGCGGAATACTACTCCATTCACACCTCAGAAAAATGGAGTTGCAGAAAGAATGAATAGGATGTTGATGGAAAAGGAAAGAAGTATGCTCAGTGGTGTCAGGTTAAGACATGAATTCTGGGTAGAGGAAGTGGATATTTCATGTTACCTGGTTAACATATCACCTTCATCACCGTTGGAGGATAAGACTCCACATGACATATGAAATGGTAAGAAATCCTCTCTTTCACATGTGAGGGTCTTTGGTTGTGATGCATATGTACATGTTCCAAAGGAGAAAAGTGATCTAGTTGGATATTGGTGGCCACCAGCCTATCCAACCTAAACCCCCAGTCAGTTTCATATGTTCCCTTAATTGTATAAAAATTTACTCTTTTTGGCAGTTTGTCGAGTCCTGAACTTTCGAAACTGTTTTGAGGCCCTAAAAAATGTTTTTGGAAACATTGCTCGACAATTGCTATGGAAATCATGTTAGCAGTCTTAGTCCTCAGGAATATCTTTCCAACGGGGTATCATATGTGTCAAACAAAGATAATATGACCAAGTTACGACACCGGGAAGTTGGTTGCCCAACTAACCCCAATGGGGCCCATAAAATCTTGGTGTAACATCTCCTCGGGTTAGGGTTTTCATTGTTTAGGGTTTTCTCTTATAGTTCAATAATAAAAATTCCCTTGAGCCTCATTGTAACTTAGTTCAGAGGCCTGTAGCCACCACATCTCTTTTTAGAGATAAACTACCATCACTCGAGCTATCTTATTCCCATTATGTTTGTAAGCATAGTTCAGTAATTTTCTATTAATGAAATGAAGTGTTTTTCTAGTGCATCTCTATGTTTATGATTATATCTGTAAGTTTTTGCATTCCTGTTTAAGTTCGGATAAGTCGTATCATAGAAGTATGCTCTTTCTCTATTTTCCTTTGCATGTCCCCAACAAGGTCATGGTATAAGGGGTTAGGGCTCGATCTGGCTAAACCATTGCAAGATCATCCTTGAAAAACTTGACGACCTCCCATGATAGAATAAAATAAAGATGAGGGAGTATGAGATCCTTTCAAAATGTTGCTCGAGGAATCCCTCGAGTGACAGAGGGAAGCAATGATGGATAACTTTTCCCAAATCCTTCGACGGCTACCCACAGGTGATGCATATTCATCCGGCAGCCACTCTGGAGGTGCCACTCCTTTTAAGGTACAAGTTAACTTCGATATTCCCATATTTGAAGTTCTAGTAGATGCAGACTCCATATATAAATGGTTAAATATATTGGAAGGATATTTTTCACTTCATGACTTTTCCAATTGGGAAAAGATTACGTTTTCACTTCTCAAAGCCGCCCAACACATCAAGGATTGGTGGGAAACCTACTTTGAACAAAAGGACGTGAGTGAACCATCGTTGTTTTAAGATGCACCCACTTGGAATTCTTTCCGAGACTCCATCAAGGAATGGTATTACCCTATCGGGATCTATGAAGATAAATACATAAAGTGGACCACGCTATGGCATGGAAGGGACCAAGATGTGCCAGAGTTCACAAATACTTTCCATACACTTCACATGAAGCTGGGTATCAAGGATACTAAGAAGCAGTTGGTGCTCAAGTACAGTGGCTGTCTAGAAAAATAAATCCAGGATGAGATGGAGTTCCTAGACATTTTCTCACTCGGCACAACATATCGGTATGCTGTAAAGACTGAGAAGAAGTTTAAACAAAAGAAGCAGGAATTTGGATTTGTGAATCCAAAGCAAGGAAAAGGTGCCCCCAAACCATAGAGCAAGGGACCAAGCTAAGGCAAGGCTACCCAGGACAACCTGCTGAAGACACAAGCAAAGAAAACACCATGAAGACGAAGAAGGACATGAAAAATGGTGTGAGTTCCATAAGAGCTCCACTCACAATACAACTAAGTGTTGAGCCAAGAAATCACTTGTGGTCGAGCTGAAGGCTTCTAAACAGATGCAAGTTCCGACTTTGAATCAGAACCTGATAAGGGAACTAACAAAGTGAAGTATATCATTGATGCGGAGCCCAATACCACCATGGCCGCCACAAAGATCCAGAAAATTGAGCCTCAAGATCCATAGGACGGGGAACGCCTCTTCCACTCACATATGTGGGTGAAGGGTTCTCCGTTGTAGTTCATTATGGACAGTGGGAGCCAAAAGAACCTCATTTCAGCAAAATTCGTGAAGCGGCTGGGCCTAAAGACTATAGCACATCCACATCCATACACCATCGGGTCTCTTCACCAAGGTCAAAATCTTCGTGTCAGCCAGTAGTGCCGCCCTCCCTACAACATCAAGCCCTGCATGGATGAGGTACTGTGTGATGTTTCTCCTCTTGAAGTTTCTGATGTATTGTTAGGACAACCATACTTGTGGAAGCGACATGTTGTATATGAGTATAAACCTCTCTCTATGATTATTTCTTTGGCTAATAAGTTGTACAGGATACTGGAGGTAGCCCTGCCTACCACCATCTCTTTAATCACTGCAAATCAATGCAATAAGATCAATTCCTAGATCAATAAATTTGTTTTCCTTATGATTTTCCCCCAAGGCAAGAAGAATTTTGTGCCCACAGCTTCCAAGTAGGGCTCCTCTACACAACAACAGAAGATGGACAAGCTCATGGTGGAGTAGGTCACGACTTCCATTTTAACATTATGTATAAGAAGGGCAACACCAATAATGTCATTGATTTCCTCAACCAACCACCGGTCATGGTACTAATCACTGTGCTCAACTCCTATGGGCATGAGACATTAGGGTGGCCACATATTGACAAGAGCGATCCAGAATTCCGTAGCATATACCAGACACTCCTGGAAGGGAAGCAAGTTCCAAATTTTCATCTTTAGGATGCATTGTTATGCCACTTGGGACACATATGTGTTCCTTCAAGTGAGCGTGCCAAGATGATTTCGGAGGCACACTATAATTGGGTCACTGGACACTTTGGATTAGAGAAAATAGTGGCATTTTGCAGAAGTATATTTTTGGTCGAAACTTTGTCAGGATGTTGGGAATTACATTATATCCTGTATCACCTATACCATTGCCAAGCCAACCATCAAGGAGCAAGGAATGTATACTCCTCTACCTACTCCTATTTGGCCTTGGGAATCAGTCTCCATGGATTATATGTCAGGCCTTCCTTTTAGTAAGCATGGCAATGATTGTGTTTTCGTAGTTGTTGACAGATTCTCTAAGATGGCCATCATGGCAGCCTGCAAGAAGAGTGTCACAACAAAGGCCACTGCTAAGATCTTTGAGTGAGTGTGGGTACACTTTGGGATCCCATAGTCCATTATCTTAGATCAGGACAACATATTCCTGAGTGTCATTTGGTCAAGCCTTTGGTCGATGCTGGATACAAAACTTACTAATTCCACAACTTTCCATCCCCAAACTGGTGGACAAATAGAGGTTGTCAACAGGATGATCGTACACATTATGCGCATGTATAACTTGAAGAATCCATGCACATGGGATGAAGGTCTCCCCTATGTCCAACACAGCTACAACAGAGCTCTCCACAACTCAACATGCCACAACCCATTTTAGGTAGGGCTAGGATTTCAACCATTATGCCCCATTGATGTGGTCATACCATTTGCAGCCACTCAGGTAGATTCGACTCACGTGCAGTCTAAAGATGAAAGTGCTAATAGCTTCATTGAGTGTATTCAACCCATCTACCAATATTTCCATGATATATTGGATAGAGCCAATGCTAAGTGCAATCAACACCATGATCAGCATCAAGTGTCACACAAGTTCCAGGTGGACGAAAATTTTTGGCTTCATTTGTAAAAGGAGTGCCTTGCTAGACACCACTGCAAGCTTTGACTGCTCTGATATGGTCCATAAACCATCACCAAGGCCATTGGTGACAATGCCTTTGAGCTTATCATCCCACCGTTCCTTGGTCTGAACCCACTGTTCAATGTAAATCGCCTTCCGCCTTATTTCCACCATCGTTGGACACATATGACATTGCAGAATAACTCACACCAACAGAGCTCAATCCAAACTGCATGGAATAGGACACAACTAATCAAATCATGGACACATAGATCAATAACACTCAGAAACAGAGGATACAACTATATCGAGTTATCAAAGCAGGCCAACTCCTTCACCAGGGAAATGGGTTCACCAGGGATCAGGTTCAACAGAAATTTCCTCACCTCATGGAGGTTCTGCACGCAATGGGGACCATTGCCTCCTAAGGGGGGAAGAATGATCCAAGTGGACATTGTTCTCCATCTGCCTATTCCACCTAGACCCCCAGTTAATTTCATCTGTTTTGTAAATTGTAGCATAGTTTACTATTTTGGCAGTTTTTCGAGTCCTAAACTTCCGAAGCCATTTTGAGGCCTTAAGGGATTTATTTTTAGCAAAATTTCTCAACGATTGATATTGCAATCACATCATCATCCTTATTCATCAAAGAGATATTTCCAGCAAAGTATCATACGCATCAAATGAAGATAATATGACCAAGTTACGACCATGGGAAGTTGGCTACCCAACTAACCCCAATGGGGCACATAAACTCTTGGTGTTACATCTCCTCGGGTTAGGGTTTTGTTTGTTTATGGTTTTCTCTTACTTTTCAATAATAAAAAGGCCCTTGAGCCTCATTGTAACTCAGTTCAGAGGCATGTCGCAGCCACATCTCTTCTAAGATATAAGCTACCATCGCTTGAGCTATCTATTTCCATTTTGTTTGTAAGCATAGTTCAGTATTTTTTTATTAACGAAATGAAGTTTTTTTCTATTGCATCTATATGTTTATGATTATATATGTAAGTTGTTGCATTCCTGTTTAATTTCGGATAAAAAAGAACCAAGTTGGATAGTAAATATGAAAGGTGCATTTTTATTAAGGATAGTTCAAAAGGTTATAAGATTTGGAACCCAGAAATAAGGAAGGTTGTGTACAACTGATATGTGGTGTTTAGAGAGGTGAAAGATGACATTAAAAATTATTTCCTACCAAAGAAACCTGAGAATATAGAGTTTTAGCTAAAGGAGGAAGAATGAGACTCTATAGCAGAACATGATTCAAAAGATGAACAACCACAAACTCTAGTTTTGAGAAGATCAGTTTGAGAAAGAAGGCAGCCAGAAAGGTATATTCCATCTGCTTTCTGTTCAAAATTTTCTTTACTTATTACTGATGATGATCCCAGAACGATCAGGGAGCCAATGGATTTAGACAATGGAAAACTCTAGAAAGAGGCCATGGTCGATGAAATGGCATCTTTGGACAAAAATGAGGTTTGGGGTTTGGTGGAGTTGTCAGCTGGAAGGAAACTCATTGGCAACAAATGGGTGTTTAAGAAGAAGATGAATGCAAAAGGCAAGGGGGAGAAATACAAAGATGGATTGGTAGAAAAAGGTTATTCCCAAGTGACGGGAATTGATTTTGGTTATATTTTTTCTCCTATTGCCAAGTTAGCTTCTATTATATTACTTTTATCTTTTGTTGTTGCTTTTTATTTTGAGGTGGAATAGATGGATGTGAAGGAAACATTTCTTCACAGGGATCTAGAATAAAAGATCTACATGAAGCAACCTGAAGGCTTTGCGGTGAAGGGTAAGAAAGAACTAGTATGTAGGTTTAAAAAGTCTTTGTATGGGTTAAAAAAGTCACCAAGGATGTGGTATCACAAATTTGATACATATATATAGGGACCTAAATTAAGAAGAAGCAAAGAAGATCAATATGTGTATTTTAAAATTAATTTGTGACCATGTTATTTATTTGGGCTTGTATGTGGATGATAAGTTGTTGATTGGAAATGACAAAGAAATTCTCCAGGATTTGATGACGCAATTGTCCTCCAAATTTTACATGAAGGATCTTGGTGTTGTAAACTATATTCTGGGTATGGAAATAAAATGAGAATGGGAAAAGAGGAAGCTCTGGTTAAACAAAAGGAAGTATGTCGAGACAATATTATAGAGGCTTAATATGCACGATAGTAACCATCGAAGGCTCCTATTCCTATAGGTGTAAATTTATCTCTTGAACGGTGTCCTAAGACACAAGAAGAGGAACAGGACTTGTCCTGTGTTCCATATCTGAGTGCAGTTAGTAGCCTGATGTATGTGATGGTTTGTAACAAACCAGACATTGCACATGAAGTGGGAGTATTGAGCAGGTTTATGTTGAAACTAGGGAAGGAGCATTGGATGGTAGTAAAGTGATTTTTTAGGTATTTGCATGGCACTAGTGATTATGGTTTATGCTATCAAGGAAGACCATGATTGGACAAAATTTTGGATATTCTTGGCTTTGTTGATGAAGATTGGGCTAGGGATATGTATCAAAGAAGATCTACAAGTGGGTATGTATTTAACCTATTCGGAGGAGTAGTTAGATGGATGAGAAAGAGGCAGTCTATAGTGACACTTTCAACTACAATGGTTGAATACATGGAAACCACTCATGCAAGCAAGGAAGCAGTTTGGTTGCAGATATTGTTTTCAAGTATGGGGTTGGTATAGTGAGCTATAAGGATAGATTTTGATAGCCAAAGTGAAATTTTCTTGGAAAAGAACCCTACCTATCATTCAAAGACAAAGAACATTGATGTTTAGTTTGACTTTATGAGGGATATGGTTGAGGACAAAAAGGTGTTGTTGGTAAAGGTGTTCATTTTGAAGAATGTCACAAATGCATTAATGAATTTTGTGAGCACTCAGAATTTTTCTTTGTGTAGAGAAACAATGGCCATTACAGGGTTTGACCAATGCCTAAGCTCTCTTGTGACCCCTCGTGTGGAAAGAAAACAATAAGTGGGAGAATGTTTGGTGTGTGTTACATTACTTCCATGACTAACTTAACATGTTCTATGTTGCATCGGGTGTAGCGGGGGCATCACAGGAGGGGCGGCAGCCCCCCCTGTCTCAGGGTTTAAATGGAAGAGGTAGCCTCCCCTGCATGAGGTCCGGGGCAACACCCTAGGAAATATTTTTTATACGGAACCAATAATAGTTGGCCATACCCAAGAATGGGGGGCAGACCCAAAAATGGGTGGCAAACCTACCCATGGTTTTTTGCATGTGTTTTTCACATGGTTTTGGGCATGATGATTTTCTTCCCATGGTATTTTGTAGATCTAGTCAGGGAAAATATGGTTATGTTCAAATCTATGGATATGGACTGGGTTTTATGAATATTCCATCATGTATATATATGTATTGTAACATTGAATGAATATAATGAAAAATCAATCTGGTAGCCTCGGTTTTAGGATCTAGGGGAAAATATTTGTGTATATTTGTTTTATGTTCTCAGCATTGTTTATTTTTAAGTTTTAAGAATTCATTTGCAGGTAATTTCGAAACAGGTTTAAAAGCTACAGTTGATGAGTGTGTCTTGAAACGATCATTGTTGGTGGAGCTTAAAGAAAAATAAATAGGCTTTGGCTTTGATTCTTATTTAGAGAGTGATAAGGCAAAGTGGATCACTAATCCCGAACGTAGTGCTACCATCACAATAGAGGAAATTTCAACTCAAAAATAACCACCTAAAAAAAATAATAAAATAATGTCATGTAGGCAATTTTTTAATATATCTTTTTTATTATTTTACTTTTATCAAAATTACCTACAATAAATGTCACATTTATGAAAATATATATATATATATATATATATATATATATATATATATATATATTTATTAACACAAGATTTAATAAAATTTAAATTTAAACTATGTGAAAAAATGCACGAATAAATGCACTTTTATCAAAATAACCATATATATATAAATTATTTTATTTACACAATATTTAAAAAAATTAAAAAATGAATAAATAAATAAATAAAATTTAAATTAGGGAGATGTCATAAAAACACGCTCAATCCATGATTTATCATTCATTAAAAATATTCTCGATATTATAACTTTTAAGAGTAAGATATTAATTTTAATTTTAATATTTAATGTAGTTATGGGTCGTTTGGGCACCATTCATGATTAAGGTAGGTAAATCATATTATTAAAAAATTTGCTGGTGCCTAGTCACACCTATATCTCTTTTGAACTTCAAAGGATTTTGATTGGCTTACACATTATGACATGGAAATTCAATGTTAACTTTTTAAAATTGGATTTCTTTTAATACAAAAACCCAACCAGAAAATCCAAAGGAGATTGAAGAGGGGGAACACCTCTTCCATTCACAAATGTGGGTGAGGGGGATCCCACTCCATTTCATCATCGATAGTGGGAGCCAAAAGAGCTTGATATCATATTATTTTGTCAATATATTTAAGCTTCCAAAATTTCTATACCCACAACCATACATTATTTGTTGGTTGAGCCATGTCTAAGAAATTTGCCTCAACTAACAGTGTCATATGTCTTATGTCATCAATCCCTTCAATGATTAGGTTCCCACTTGAAGCTTGTGATTTTCCTTTAGGAAAACATTGTATGTGGAAATGACATGATTTTTATTATTCCCATCCCTGCAGAGTCATTTTCATTCTCAGGGTCAACTCTACAGGATACTAGAGGTAGTCCCAACTACTGCAATTTCATTGATAAGAAAAATAGTGCCAAAAGGGAATCTCTCGGACTCCAAAGTTTTTTCTCTTCATGGTTCATTCAAAAGGTGAAAGGAAGGTCACTACAACCACTAAAACGTCTACATGAGGCCTCTCTACACAACAAAAGCAAGTGGATAATATTGTAGAGTCAGATATAGATATTTTAATTCCACCTATGGGGGTGCCTCTACACTACTGGGTCAAACATTCAATTGACTTGTTAATTGATATTTTCTTCATGTAATGACCCAATATATATATAGGGGAATGAGGAAATAGATTGTCAAATTCATGAGTTGTTGGGATAGTGTCCCTAGGGTCAATTTTGTTTAGTTTAATCAATTTTTGTTAGAATTTTGTAAAGAATGTAAAGTCTCCATGAAATCAGGAAGCAGAGCGGACATCAAAGTAAGAGTCAAAGGGGCTTTAGCCCCTTGTATGGGTAAGTGTTGTGATGGGGTCCTCTAGGGTCAATTATGGGGCAAAAGCCCAAGTTTTTTATGTATAAACATGTAAAGTCTTTGTAAATTGTGGTAGCGGAGTGCATAGATAGTTAATGAGTCATAAGGGGTTTTACCCTTCTTAATGTAAGTCAAGTCGGTTTTTTGATGATCTACCCATGATCCGCAGACCATGGGATTGTATGAATAGGTGTGTCTTAGGATGCCTAAGGCAAGTAATTAAGTTTCTCTATGGGAGAAGTCTAGAGAGTTAGCGTAGAAGAGTAGGAAGAAAGGCTATGCAGTTATGTGTGCAAAGGCCTAGAGTAGAGTCCATAGTTGAGTGCGCAGACCCCTGCAGCTGAGTGCGTAGGGAAGTTTGAGTCTGTAAGCTTAACTAAATATTAATAAAGAAGACTATTGCAAAAATACCCATGCGTATCTCTTTACTTCTGTTTATATGAATGTGCTTTATGTTATGATGGGTTTATGAAATAATGATGTGTTGATGCGCGACTTTACACAATTTACACTGTTATATGAATGCAATTAATGTTAACTATTTACGTGAATATTATCTTGTTGTATGTTGAAGTTATCAAACACTTAAGCCAATTTGAGTACTTGTTAGATTATGAGTAATGTTTGATGTGCGTAAGTAGCTGATCAACCTGTTCAAGGTCTGTGAAAGACAATCGTAGACTTTTGCGAAGGTCTAGAGGCTGATTAAAGGGAGTTATATTGATAAGCCATAAAGGCTTACTGATCTGCGTGAATGCAGATTGAGGGTATAAAACAACATCACGTGATCTTTGGGTGTGAAAAATTGGTTCTAACATCACCCCATACTGCTTAGGGTAAGACTTCATTTTACGCTTCATGGGTTGATGCCGAATGGGCTAGTAGTGTAGGGATTTGTTTGGTGCAACTAACTCTGAACCTTGGTCAGGACCCACTAAGCCAACAAATGGTTATGTTTTTGGGATTGGTATCTGCATAAAGGGATGTGTGATGTCGCATCACTGGAATCCTACAAAGAAAGAAATTGAAAAGTGGTTGGATAGAAAGATCCATGAATTCATGGTGCAAGAGAACATAAATCCACGACTGACAAAAGAATAGTGGATGGATAGGCATCTATACATATAAATACATGAAATCTTCCTCTGCACCTTCCCGATTGAACTATATGAGTGGATTGCTAAATTAGTAGATGGCCAAGGAAGGTGGAGGCTTAACAGTCCAATAGTGTGGACCCCGGAGCTAGTATGAAGGTTGGAAGCTTCGAAAGATAAGATTGTACGCACTATTGATCACTATATTGATAAATCCATAGGAGGATTTGTGACATAATTTGCGTTTAATACCTCAGTCAGCTACAGTGAAACAAAGCGACGCTTTTTGAAAGGACCGCGAGGTAATTATTTGAAATCTTTGAATACTTGGATTAAAATGCTCTTGTGTGAAAAGCGGGTTATGCCACTGCCTTAATGTTTGGATCTACGCAAAGTGGTCAAATATTTAGAAATCAAGAAATATTGGGTCCTAAATATAGTCCATTGATAGAGCCTCCTTCGAGTAACGATGAGGGAGCGATACAGGCCTCACCACGAAGCACTATATAGTTGATAAAGCAGGGTTTTCCATGAACACCTCATTTTCCCACGCCACATCCACCTTCACCTCCACAACATACACTTTCACCCATACCACCTCCACCTCTGCGACCATTCAATATGTCGAATACCATGAACTTTCCCGTTTTCAAGGGCTTGGGAAGTGAGGGCCCAGACCAGTTTTGGTTCGTTGCAAAGGCTACATGGATGGCACGAAATATTATAGATGATCATGTAAATAAGGCGCAGTTGGTTACTTCTCTACAAGATCGCGCATTGACATGGTGCATTAAGTATTGCACCGATAACCCATTGGCATCATTAGCATACACTTAGACTGCTCTGAATAAGGAATTCGGTAAGCCGAAGTCTGAATCACAATTAGTCATTGGATTCAAGGAAATCATGATGAGGCTTGGAAAAACACCCTGGGAGCTGGGTCAGAGACTGAAGTTCCAAATCCATGAAGCTAACATGAATCTCACAGATAGCCAACACCGTGAATGGTTTGTAGCATCGCTTCTGCCCCACCTAAGGGTTTCTTTATCATAGCAAGAGATAGGGACCTAGGTAGAAGCCTTGGAAATTCTGATGAGATTACATGAGACACCTATCAAGGAAATTGCTTTGGGAGTGTAGCAGATTCATGTGGAGCTTCAGAATCTCTACTTGGAGTTGCAGCACCTGAAGAAGGAAAAATTTGCTTGACCGAAGGTGCGTGAAGAAGCTTGGTGCCTTAAATGTAAGATCCAGGGGCATGATAAAGATCACTGCCCTATTTTTGCAAATTATATTAGAGGGGGAGGGCTAATGCCCCTGAGACAAGAGGCTACCATAGGACCAACTGTAGGGCCCGCACTATGGTGCACTATTTGTCAGGTAGTTGGGAAACATGTAATGGAAAATTGTCACTTGCTGCAAAAATTTGTACAAATTCCACAACAATTATTTTGCAATTTCTGTAAATCGGTGGCCCACGATGAGCGTAACTGCCTAGCTATGAATTGATGATGGAAAGAACACATGCATATCAAATAAAAATAGAAACTTGGCCTCCAGATCAAGGCCCTGGGGGAGTGCGCAGGGGATATCAGGGCCGCAGATAAGGCTAAGGGGGAGGAGGACCTAGTAGAGCTTGGGGACAAGTTATTTGCTATAATTGTGGAGTTTCAGGACACTACTTATTGGAATGTATAAGCCAGACATGACCGTTGTGCTAGTCCTACACTTAGATCTAACACGCAACAGAATAATGCCCTATACTGATAGCTAAGATGCCGGAGAAGAAGTCAGAGCCTCAACATCCTACCCAGAATTTACAAATTATGAGGGCCAAGCCCCACGAAGAGGATCCCAATGTGAATATTGTGTTGCGAAGTGGAATGATGAATGGTGATGATAAAGGAAAGCAACCTGCAGAAAGTGAGTGGGTTCTCAAGGCTCCAGAAAAGGAGGTTGGGTTTGATATGGAGTGCACGAAGAAAATGTCATGGAAGCATAGAAAAGCTTCATTGAGGCCTCTACCTTAGGAAGTTAGCATAAGCCAGGGAAAATTTTAAGAACCACCATAAATTTATATGTATAATAAATGGGTGAATCCCCATGATACATAGGAAAAATGGGAGGCAATTTTATCACTAATATAATATGTATATATATATTTTTCGGCGAATATTTCACCAGATTATATTATCTTGTAAAGTCATGGCGAATCTTTCACTGAATAATAAAACATTGTGAAGTCTTGGTGAATGTTTTTTTAAAGTATGAAACCATATATGATAATAATAAAACATATTCATTAAACTGTAATATACTAACATACATGTTTGGAAAAAAGAAACATAATTTTCACTTCCTATAGACAATGTTGCAAGTTTTAGTGGCCATGTTTGTCATGGTAGGAGAGATTAATGTTTTCTCTACCATTTTTGTCAAGCTACCACTTTTTCCAAGCTATCAAATTTCTTTCTTATTCCATAGACTCCAACCGTGAGATAAAAAAAACACATCAAGTTTGTTTACCCCAACACGCCAACAAGTAGCAAGCCCCAACTATATAATATAATGAAGTAGTAGGTATCCAAAAGGCCTCAAGGGGATCTAATGAAATATACAAATGTAGATTTATTATTATTTTAATTGGAAAACTTCAATTGAATAATAAAATTTAATTACGTCTCTCCCAATCTAAATTTATTATTAGCATAATTCACTACCTTCATACCATTTTTAACAGCGTTGTAACATGTGGATAAATATCCTTTTTGGTGCACAATCTCTACCTTTTAGGACAATATGGTGCAGTGACCCAACCCGTACAGATCATTACGACAAACTAAGAATAGCAGAGAAGATGAGAGGTTATACACACATATTTTTCAAACAACTAATCCAAGATGAGTACCTTAACGTTTTCATGAAGATATCATATTGAGAATGTTTGAAAAATGGTGGGAAATATGGGCAGGGACTATCTCTCTTCTGAGAGGGTGATGTGGAAAGAGTTAAGATTTCATTGATTTGAATTTTTTTTTTAATTCAGAAAAACCAATATTAATGGAGATATTAGTATTTTTTACTAAATTTTGTGAAGTGACTAAATGTAGTTTTAACCATTCACCTTAAGATTTTTTTTACAATATAATTTCCTAAGTCTATTTAATATCTTCTTTATCATAATAACCAACCTATATCCATCTTAACTCAACATCTACCACTCTTAGAGGGATGAAATCTATTTATCCCTCCGAGCACTTGGTAGACCCAGAATTAACATGGATCTGAGCTGATAGAATTTCCCCTTTAAATAGTCTATGCTCACATGAATACCATGGTATTACCATGGGTCAATACGATGGGTTATCATAAACCTGGAGCTTAAAAACTACTATTAGTAATTTATAAAAATTAATAAAATTAACAATTGATTTTTTTTTTTGTTAACCAAGTTAAAATGTTTAAGTGATATTAAATTACAGGATCCATTTTTACTCTTGATCTACCAAGCCGCTAGAGGGATCAAATATTTTTTCACTCTATGTTAGTTTGCATATCACGATATTTGATCTAGAGTAAAGATGGATCTATGCTAGTTTAATTCCCCCCTTTAAATAGGGGGCATTCCATGTGAATACCATGGGTCAATACCATGTGCCATGGTTTATAATGTTTTTTTGCATGGTATTAATAATAATTTGGCCCATAGGCTTCACCTAAATATAACACATTTTTTGAGTGTTTGTAAATATAAGGTGGCTTATGGAGTAAATATAAAAAATGTTTTATTTATTTACCATACCTCTCGTTTATTTATATTTTTATTAATTTACCATACCTCTTTTATAAATATGGTATTTGGCCCATAGGATTCAATTAAATAAAAACTCTTTTTTGAACCTTCTTAAATAGAAAGAGGGTTATGGACTAAATATAGAAAGAGGTTTTATTTATTTACCATACCTCCAATTTATTTATATTTTTATTTATTTACACGCTTGCGTGTTCATAAATATAAGGTGACAATGGAGTAAATATAAGAAATGCTTTATTTATTTACCATACTATTGGTGCCTCGAAAATCGCTGCAACAACATAGGGGAAACCACCCGGTCCGGACCTTAGTACAGCTCCTTTTCCGTTTGGGATAGTGGCTCTGACTGGGGATAATGGGACTAGTTTCCCAAAAATAGATAAAATGAGATGGATGAGTGACTTATAGATTATGCTAGTGATAAGCAAACAACTAAAACTATCGGCATTAATATAATAACTATAATCTACCCCGGGGTTTTATCGATCTCAAAAGTGTAGCGTTTGATGATCTGAGCTTTTAGACAGGCATATAGATGACTCTATCTCTAAACATAGATATTAGATTATTCAAGATTGCTATGCATAAATAGTTACACAAAGCGATAACAGCAAAATTACTACACTTCATCATTTATATCATTGTTACATACATGATTAAAAGGAAAAGGCAAATCGCAAAAACATCCAATAGTGGGCTGAAATAGAGATTTGGTATTATAGCGCATGCATGTATTCAATGATAGCAAGAATATATAACATAACAATTCATATAAAAAGAATGACTTCAGACGTAGATAAAAGTACCATATGAGTTGTAGCACATTCCCAAATATCAATCGTTATTAGCAGTTCTTCCTTCAACACAGAAATCGTCCTCAACAAAGGCAATAGTGCGCAATTGCATAAAAAAAAATTAATGTCGAATTCAGAACAACTGGTCCAATTTCATAAAAGAATAGCGACTGAAGCACAGTAGTGCAAACTTCAGCCTATTAAGTCTGTTACAAAATTTTACGACCCTTTCCAAAACAATGAAAGGGTCTATAAATACTAATCTAATTTAAATATCTACTAAACAGAAATCCTACTAAGCTGGTATCAATAACTTTTGATCCTGTTTCGGCTGGCGATCTGGCAAGCGGGAGGGTGACTCATTAAGTCGACTGCTTTCCTTTGAATCTGAGCTGATTAATTGCAAGCATTGGCTCAACTTCCGAAGGTTTGTTGAGGCGCGAACTGAGCTGTGCAGCGTAGGTGGCATCTTGGATATCGGGAATTATACACCCGATTGCGTCTGTAAGGCACTTTAGGGCAGATCTCTGTGTATGTGGCTTGATTAAAAAGAGCCATTATGCATCTAAGCATAAGCTTTTAACTCCAGCGATTAATCTTCCTTTTTCTTCTAATTCAGGATAGCATGTTTGCTCTAATGCATTTGTAGTCGTTATCTTTCCCGGTGTACATTGAGAAATCATATTGGCCAGGTAAAGAGTGTTATTGACTAGATCCACTAGATTGCTGGCGGTTGATTTACATCTTGAAGCCGCCCTTTCTGCTTTCATCACTTGAGTATGCCATTCTGTGAAAAGAATGTCTTTCTGTGTTTCATTAATCCTGGGCAATTTTGCTGCTTTTCCCAAATCAGTATCTTGCCAGTCAAGATGTGCAGTAATGGCCTCGTCCGCTTGATCTAGTTCAGTCCTGGCCTTTTCTACCTGTTGATTTATCGTTGTAGTTAGCTCACATAGGGACTCAGCTTGATCGATCTGTTGACATAAGAGTCTGACCTGAGCTATCAACGCATTGTTTATCAATAATTCCTCTGTTTTAAACTCTTTTTCCTGCGATGCACCCTTCATCTTTTCCAGCTGCGATGACATTTGAGCAATCTGCTCATCTTTGGTCTTTATCATTTGCTCATTCGCCACTCTCAAATTTTCCAACGCCTCCAACAATTCTTTTTGTTTCTGGATCGCACCCTGATCGATCCTTTGCCTTTCCGCTTGCAATTTCTGAGTCAACTGATTGTTCTCTTGCTGTTGCGCCAGCAACTGTTCTTCGGCTTGTGCTTCTTTTTGCCTTGTTTCAACCAATTCTGTCTGTAACGCAAAGATTTCTTGGTCCTTATTCTTCAATAGAAGGCTCACCTCCGATGCTTTGTCAATTGTTGCCGCCGAATAAGTGCCTGCATACTGTGATAGCTTTGTTAAGTCATCGGAGGGATCCAATTCCTCCTTCCATACTACATTACCCGTGACCGTTTGTTCGGGGAAGATAGAAGGTTGATCAATCCTTCGTCTCTTCCTTGACCGCTTGGGCTGTAGAAAACATCCAATGGCGGAATATCTTCTATCTGTAGAATAATCTGGTCAGAGGGGTCTTTTGGAATAACTTCAACTTCTTTAGAACTTGGTGGGCCGCTGGTTCCACTTAGAACCTGAGGAGAGGTAACATCCTGCGTATCGTTTGTCTTAGAATTATCCCCATCTTTTGAACATTCCAATCCACTAATGATGGAGTGAAATTGCTGCCATTCTTGTAATAAATTGGGGTCTATAGTAGTGTCTACATTGGTGGTTTGCTTCTGCTGCTCTTTCCTCTGCTGCTCCTCTTTTTCTCTCCTCTGTTTTTCTTCATGTTCCTTCTTTTGTTGTTCTTCTTGCTCCCTTTTCTACCTATCTGCCAGTTCTTTCTTCCTTCTTTCTTCTTGTTCCATTTGTGTTCTATGCTATTTCTCGGCTTGTTCTTTCTTTAGCCTTTCTGCATGTTCTTTTCTCTGTTGCTCCTCCTGTTGCTTCTTCTGCTACTCCTCCTGTTGCTTCTTCTGCTGCTCCTCCTGTTCTTGAACAGGTTGGATTGATGATGTTGATGGGGATGTTGCCAATAAATGCAGAGGCAGAGTTTGCAACCTCTGTTCTCTGAGTTTATTGAACTCAGTTAATCCCTCATCATTATATCGCATCCTAGCGAGTTCTTTAACATGACCTATTGTTTCGAAGGCAACGAACGGGTCATCAAACATATCCTTCTGATGCACAACCTTGTTAATTTGGCCTGTTCTAATGCATTGTAAGCAGTCTTTTTTGGATCGTATGGTCTGTTTGGGATCGTGGCCAGCGTTAAAGACTGAAGCTTCGTGGCTTCCTTTTCTGCATGTTTAAGATCATGCAGAGTATACACGCCACATCTGAAGGGAAAAGATGGCCATCCTTTCTTCTTTTCTATTTTGAGAGTCTGTGTAGTACTCTCAGCCATGATCTGATATGCAATCTCACTTGCTAGCAACTTATCTGGAACATAAAGAGGAAGAACATGTGGGTCGACTTTGCTGCCGAAAACTCTGATATAGGTGAAATTTTCTTCTCCAAACCAACTTGCTACTGCTGGTAAATCAAAGGAAGCTTGATAGGAAATTTTTGAAATGGGTTTATCAAAAATGGAATAGTAAATGGGCACCATGAAACCATTACAGATTTGATACAGGTGGTCTTTATAAGAAGACTTCCACAATTTTTGATGATATATATGAATGGGCGAAGGGTCCTGTGCAGTCCACCTCCACCTGAGAATAGGAAATTCGGAATTGAAACAAAGAGTGTCTAAGATATATGCACTATAGTAGAACGGGGGCATTTTCCTTTCTGAAACAACAGTCTGAGACCTAAAATCACGAACAACTACTGCTAATTTATCGGAAAGAATAATAGCCCAATCCATAATCCAACTATTTACTGCTGCCTCCATTAAAGGAACCATTTCAATGGTAAAATTGGCAGAATCATGTAATCCCCACAGCCTACACATCATAATCCCCGCATAACAATAAGGAGAAGCTAAAGAATCGACCGAGTACCTACCGGAGGATTCATGCTTGTGTTTGTTGGGATTTTGCCTCCAATCCTTGATAGGTTCAGATTCGATCTCATTCTCGCTCGCAAACTTCTCCAGGAAGGCCTTGTTATATATTTTCTCTGGCTCGGGCAAATGATACATTTGCCTTAGGTCATCTGGCTTGAATGATCCGAAAATCCTCCCATCTCTGGTATTAAAAGTTCTGTCCAAAATGGGGATTTCTTCAATCGCCCATCGCACAATGTCTGTATAAGTAAGAATTTGATCTCTGGCTGCTATCCTGTGAAGGAAAGAGTCTGCCAAATCTTTGAGAGTTGCATCAGACTTCTTGAGTAAGTCCACACTAGCTTCTGTCACTATCCTTTCTGGTTGCTCAGCTTCAATTAGGTTATAAGTGCCCTGCCAAGTCACTCTGGTGAGTCCTGTGCATGTGGTATTAGATATTAGTCCCTTCTTCTTATTTGCGGCCGCTTGTCCTACAGTTGGTGTTGCGGAAGCACCTGCAGTCTTCTTGGACTTCTTTCCCATCTTCTCAGGTCTAGCTTTTGTGAATGAATTCTGCACAAGGAGGCAATTGGGCGTAATACACAGAGATAGCGATGAAAAACTCTTAAGTGATACAGCACATATGAATAGATGTGTAACTGAAGGATTTAGCTTTTAAAATGGGCGCGTATACAATCCGTGAAAAGATTTTAGGACGTGATCTTATTAATTAGCCGTTTTCAATCCGTCATTCATTAAATGCCCATAATATCGTTATTTGAGTGAACGATTCACTTAAGCATGCAATGGACGTTTTGGCGGTTGAGCGTAGATGAAGGATTGCGTGAGAGATCAAGCCTTTATTACAAATGAATTGCGCCATCCCATCACTTAACGGCTCTTTGTTGAAAACCGCACTTTATCAGATCGAAATCGGGGATATAATTAGTGTGCTTTAATGGTGTGTATTGGATATCACCGATCGCCGAATGCGATATCGCATCGGCAAAAAGCTTTGAGTGCAATAAGACTTGGGTGAGATTGCCGTGATACCCGATTCCCGATTGCGCATCGCATCGGGACAAGTCTTTGGGAACATTACAACTGTTTGCAGGGTGTCGCCGATCACCGAATTCGCCGAATGTGTATCGCGTCGGGACTATTGGCATGGGGCATTATAACATGTACATGGAATATCGCCGATCGCCGAATGCGCATCAGCGGAAAACTTTTGGGTGCTTAATTATACTTCATGTGTCATTGCGATATGCGATCTTGCGATCGCAATGACAAATCATTACATGATTTCTTTTAAGGGTTTGCCCAGAAAGTTTTATAAAGTGCACTTATTCATTTTTTGGACTTTTTTGGATTATAATAGCATTGATACCAAATTAAATTTTAAAGGGACCCATTTCATACGTTAATGTTTATAAGTAAAAATGATATGAAATGGGGGGTTGTTGTAGAGCACAACACATACCTCTCGTTTATTTATATTTTTATTAATTTACCATATCTCTTTTATAAATATGGCATTTGGCCCATAGGATTCATTTAAATGAAACCTCGTTTTGAGCCTTCTTAAATAGAAAGAGGGTTATGGACTAAATATAAAAAAGAGGTTTTATTTATTTACCATACCTCTACTTTATTTGTATTTTTATTTATTTACCATACCTTTGGAGTAAGTATAAAAAGAGCTTTTATTTATTTACCATATCTCCACTGTATTTATATTTTTATTTATAACTATCATAAATACACTTTCTTGAAAATGAGGGCGAATGGAAGATTGTAACTCCTAATTTCAAGGGATAAATTTACTTTTTTTTACCCTCTCCCTTAAAACAAGGTGGGCTAACCTCCATACCTAATTTTTTTATAAAATAAATTTGAGGCGATTTGTAACAATGTACTATGGTACAAAATATTTTCCCAATAAAAATATAAAACCCCTTAATTTAGTCCAAGGGCAAAAATTCACCCCTAAAATTTTCCATGGGACAAGCTATCTGAAGAAGTTGACCCCTCCATGCTTACCACTTTCTTGGAGACTTGTATGAATTTGTTGTGCGAAAATAAGGCTATGAAAGGGCTTCAAGAACTAATAAATAAGTGTGTTGGTAAGGAAGGTTCTCCTGAAGGACACCACATAGTCAGAAAGATATGCAAACACAAGACAAGGACAGGCAGCGAGATGAGGCTTACCGTGCAAATAGGAGACTATGAGATGGATCAAGTTGTTTTTGATCTGGGGTTAGATGCGAATGTTTTTCCTAAATAGACATGGTAAAGAATGGGGAGAACAGTGCTGCAGTGGTCTCCGATTCAATTGAGAATGGAAAATCAACAGAATATTATCCCTATGGGGAGATTGCATGGAGTAACTGTAGATATAGAAGGTGTGAGCACATTGGCCAGATAGAGATTTTTGATGACAACAATCCATACCCCATTCTCCTAGGAATTGATTGGGCTATTGACATGAACGAGGTAATCAATTTGAAGAAGCAGATGATGTCGTTTGAAAGGAAATCACCCTGCGTAGTAGTACCATTGGACCCTTCAGAAGGACCGTGCTATACTGAACCAATTCGTGACTATGAGGAAGGCAATGATGATTTGGACTAGATCTATAAAATAATAGTGCGAGACTAGGATTGGGTTAATCCGAGAGCTGATGCACACATTGCATGGGACTGCAAAAGTTCTCGTACATCATATTCTGATGAGAAATTAGAACACTAGAAGAATAGGTTGGATGAAGTATCTACACTACGTTGTAATATGATGACTAAATCACTACATTGTGTGTCATCCAAGGTAATAATTTTTCCTTATTATGATGGTTTGACTGATGCAGATAAATTTTTGAATGCATTTGAAAGGGAAGTACTTGAGAAGCATCGCTTCCAAGCGTTGAATTTGGCGCTGCGTGCTACGCCTGCATGGTGGTGGGGTACGCATAAAGAAAGTTTTGATGAATGGCGTGAGTGCAGAAGAATGATGCAATTGTGGTTTGGTTGCCTGAAAGTTCGGCTAACTGAAAAATATGATGGAAGAAATGATCTACACGATCATTTAGAAAAATGGACTAAGGTTTACGGAACATAGCCACAACCAGAGTGGGTGCATATTTTTTGTGACACGTTGGACATCATTCCTATGAATTGGTACCTAGAAATAGGACTCTGCCATGGTACCATGGAGTGGGACATCTTAAGAGAAGGATTTTTGATGACCTTCACCTTTGAGGATGGGTTCGAAAGCATCGACGAAGCACTACAGGAGGTTAAGGAAACAATCTTTAGAATACTGCAGAATCCTTTGGATTTGATTCAACCATATTGGAGCACCCAGCTGCATCATGTGCTGGCATGCTTTAATGTGACTGCTGAAGGAGATGATGAGGATCAAAGGAATATTAACATCCTAGAGGCAGAAGGCCAATGTCAAGTTGAGGGACCGTAGATAGAGAATCCAGACATCACCGCACCCTTGAAGACTAGAAAAGTGAACATTGGCACAGAGTCGGAACCGAAATTTACAAAGATAGGGGATTATTGGGATGATGTTATAGTAGATAAAGTCACTAAGTTGCTCCATAAATATAAGGACTTATTTCCTACCAAATGTTCGGACTTAAAGGGCATCATAGGCGATTTTGGAGTGATGAAAATTACTTTGAAACCGAATGCGAAGCTGGTTAAGGAAGGCCATATTGCCTTAATCCTAAATAGAAGGAAAAGGTCCGCTTGGAGTTGTACAAGATGCTTGCAGCAAGTATTATTGAACCAATGGAGGAATCTGATTGGGTGAGCCCAATGGTAGTTCAGGAAAAGAAGCAGAAGGATGAAATAAGGATTTGTGTCGATCTCAAGAAGCTTAACCATGCTTGCGTTCATGATCCTTTTCCAACTCCATTCAGAGATGAAGTACTGGATAATGTGGGAGGGAAAGAGGCATATTCATTGATTGATGGTTTCTCTAGATACCATCAGATAAAGAATGCACTAGAAGACAGGAGTAATACCACCTTTGCGACAGAATGGGGATGTTTCCATTATACAGTGATGCCTTTTGGACTTAAGAATGCGTCAACAATATTCTCACATGTAGTCATTGCACCTTTCAAATAATTCATTCAAGAGTTCTTGAAGGTATATTTTGATGATTAGTCAATGTTTCGGCTACTAAAGCAACATGTAGCCAGTTTTCACTTGATGCTGGATACATGCCAAAGGTATCAGATTGCGCTAAACCTGAAGAAATTCTTGTTTTGAATCCCTTACGAAATGTTGTTGGGTCATGTGGTATGCATGCAAGGAATTATGCTAGATATTGGAAATGGACCCCCTAGTTAAAAGCCCAAATTCTAGGGAAGAAAGCCCGCATTTTGTATAAAGAAATGTAAAGTCTCTGCATTTGTGATCGCAAAGCGCAAAGATTTCAAGAGTCAAAAAGGGTTTCCACCCTTAGTTTAGATAGGTTGTGTCAGCTTGATGATATTCGCCCTTGGTTCGTGGACCAGGGCATAATATAAAAAGGAGGTGTTAAAGGAGTCTAAGATAGTTCAGATCATAGAGATAGAGTCATTGATGAGTCTATAAAGAGCTAAGAATGAGAGTATTAGCGTAGGAAAGAGGTTCTGCAACTGAGTGCACGGAGGCCTAGAGTAGAAGTTTGTAGCTGAGTGTGTAGAACCTTACAGTTGTGTACGCAGGGCAATTAGAGTCTGTACTAGAAAATCTAGACCATCAATAAAGTGAAGTATTCTGAAATTACTGTGCACGTTACTTCTGTCAATTGCATGCGATTATGTTATGTTAAGCATTGGGTTTATGTTTTATTGCTAATTTGATGTGCGAATATATATTTTTTCCTCTGTTATATGAATGCAAGTAGAGATATTTGTTTACGCAAAGAAAATCTTAATTTCATTGTAGAATTGGCGAACACTTAAGATAATTCAGGAAACTATACAACAAAGTAGTTACGGAGGTGTGTAAGTGTCGAGATTGCTTGTTAAGGTTACACGAAAGACGACCGCAGACCTTCGCAGAGGTTATGAAATACTAATAAAGAATTACATCGATAAGCCCTAAAGGCTTATCAATCTATGCGAAGGAAGAGTTAAAGTGTGAAACCGACATCAAAACCATCTCAGGGTGCAAAAACTTGGTTCCTACATCCCCCCATACTGGTTCGGGTGAGACTTCAGTTCGGGCTTTGTAGGCTGATGCCGAAAGGGCCAATAGTGTATGGATTTACATGGCTGACTAACGTTGAACCTCGGTTATGGCACATCAAGCCAACAAATGGTTCCATTGTCGGGACCGGGATTTGCATAATGAGATGTGTGATGTTTCATCATTGGAATCCAACTAAGAAGGAGATTGAAGACTAGTGGATAGAAATATCCACAAATTCGTGGAGAAATAAAGCAGGAATCTACAATTGACGAAAGAATAGTGATTGGACAGATATATGTACACAGAGATACATGAAATCTTATTCTGTTCTTTCCCGGTTGAATTATACGAGTGGATAGTGAAGTTGGAAGACGACCAAGGAAGGTGGAGGCTTGATGGTCCGATTGTTTGGACCTCGGAGTTAGTACGGAAATTGGAAGCCTCTAAAGATAAGATCATGTGTGTTGTCGATCATCGGCTTGACCATATCATATGAGGGTTTGTGACAGATTTCAGAGTCGATACTTCGATCAGTTACAATGAATCAAAGCACTGCTTCTTCAAGGGGCTGCGATGTAAGTATTTTAAATCATTAAATACTTCGATTAATATGCTCTTGTGTGAAAAGAGGTTCATGCATTTACCTTGATGCTTGGAGCTACGCGAAGTGGAAGGTCTTTCAGGGATGGAAGAAAAAAAGGTCCTGAATATAGCTCACTGATTGAGCCTCCTCTGAGTGACGACGAAGGAGCAACACAGGCTTCTCCACTGAGAACTATTTAGTTGATAAGATAGGGGTTCCCGCAAATACCCACACCGTCTCCATCCTCATCTCATCCATCCATACCACCTCCATCCTCAACTCCACCACTTACCCCCTCACCCACACCACCACCACCTGCACCACCATTCAACATGGCGAACTCCATAAAGCTACCTATGTTCAAGGGCATAGGAAATGAAGATCCGGACCAGTTTTGGTTCGTCGCGAAGGCTTATGGGAAGCTTAGGGTATCATGGATGATCAAATGAAGAAAGAAATGTTGGTTAGTGCTTTGCAAGATCGCGCACTAAAGTGATACATTAAGTACAGTACTAATAATCTGATGTCAACATTGGTAGATATCCAGACTGCACTGAATAGGGAATTCTATAGACCTAAGTCTCAAGCACAATCCATTAAGAGATTCAAGTTGATCATGATGAAGCTTGTAGAAATTCCCTAGGATTTGGATCAAATATTGAAGTGTATGATCCGTGAATCCAACATGAACCTAACTGATGGCCAGCAGTGCGAATGGTTTGAGGCTTCGCTTCTGCCTCACCTAAGGGTTGCCCTGCCACCCAGGCGGAAGCTCTGGAAATCACGATGAGATTGCACAAGACACTAATGCATGATGCTAATCTGGGGGTTTAGCAGATTCATGCATAGTTGCAGAACCTTTGCCTCGAAATGCAAAGCCTGAAGAAAGGTAGAACAGCTCAGTCAGAGGTGCATGAAGAAGTATGGTGCCTGAAATGCAAAGGTCAGGGGAATTATAAGGATCACTGTTCAATCTTTGCAAATTATGTTGCAGTAGGGGGACCAATTCCTCTAAGGCCAGAGGCTTCAGTAGGGCCAAGTACAGGGCTCGCGCTATGGTGTGTTATCTACCAGGTATCTGGGAAACATGCGACCAATAATTTCCATTTGCTGCAAAAATTTGTACAGAAACCACAACAGCTCTTCTGCAAGTTCCTTCAATCAGTAGATTGCGACGAGCACAATTGACGTAGTTATGAATTAATGATTGACATGACACCTGCATACAGGGTGCAAGAAGGAACACGACCTCCAGCCAAAGGTGTTATAGGAGCGCGAGGTGATTATTAGGGGCACGACCGACGCTGAGGTGGGGGAGAACCTAGTAGAGGTCGAGGGTAGCTTAATTGTTACAATTATGGATGACCAGGATACTACGCAAGAGACTTCCTGAATCCGACACGACTTTCATGCCACTATTGTAATTAGTTTGACCATGTGATTGAGGATTTCCCTTTATTTCTGGCTAAGATTCGCAAAAAGGGGGTGTAGCCTCGGTAACCGACTCAAAACCTACAGATGATGAGGGTTGAGCCTCATGAGGAATACCCTAAGGTAAACATTATGTTGCGAAGTGGAATGACGATTAGTGAGGATAAGGGGAAGCAACTTGTAGAGGGTGAGTGGGTCCACAAAGCACTAGAAAAGGAGTTCAAGTTTGATCTCAAACGCGCAAAAAAAACATTTATGGAAGCGAAGAAAAGTTTCACTGAGACCTCTACCTCAGGAAGTCAAGAGAAACTGGTTGAAGAAATGGACCCATCCATGATTACCAGCTCCTTGGAGACTTGCATGAAACTTCTCCATGATAGTAAGGTTGTGAAGGGACTACAGGAACTGATTAATCGGTGCACAGGAAAGGACAATGCTACTGGAAAAACACATGATGAGCGCCAATATTGCAACAACGATGCTGCAACTCTTGGGCTACTAGCTTTACTTATCAACCTAGGGTTCATACAAACTTGGAGGTGATAGTGCTATATGCATAAGTAGAAGTGAAGGTCCTACCTGCTGTCACTTGTTCATCTCGCAAGAGACCCGAAGGGTTCCAAGCCATACTTCTATAGAGTCAAAAGAAGCCTGATTCTTTGATGGAAGAAGAGCAAATCTATTCTAGGAGAGCTACTCTACTGTAGTAATGAAGGAAACAACATGTGATGTTAAATCACACCATATCCTAATTAACCATTTAAATAGCTAAACTAAGTAGAATTTCTAAATTAACACTAACCTAATGTTGTTATCTAAGTTACAGAAGTAAAGAGCATCAAACTAAAATAATAAATAAGTAAAGAAAATAAACTAAAGTTGTTTTCGCGTTTTTGGTTTTTTTGGTAAAATCATGCATGCAAGGAGTTAAGCAGAAGAGCAAGCGAAGAGTGAAATCAGTGAAATGAGGACGTAACAAAGTAGAAGTGCATAGGAACCATTGGATCGATCGGGGACAGTATTAATGGGAGATGAGCAATGGAGATCTTATCGCAGAAGATTACGTGAATAGATGGATGAATAAGACTGATGGAAGATGAATGGTGGAGATCTTATTGTGGGAGGTTTAAGTCAAGAGATGAACGAACAAGACTAATCAGAATATGAGCGCCAGAGATCCTATGGTGTAGGTTAAGTGAATAGATGGATGAACAGGGTTAAATGGGAGATGAAGGGCAGAGATCTTATCATGGAGATGAGGTGAGGGGATGGATGGATCACATCAAGTCACGTGGTGACAGAAGGATAAAAAAATGTGTGGAATGATGGAGCGAGTTTCCGTTGGCAGTAAGCAGTTTCTTGTGCGCCTTCAAGACCGTAAGTGGAATTCCAAAATTTTGTGCAATTAGCCTAACTGGTGGTGGGCTCCAGTATTGTAGCAATAATGCTATAACTCCTGGACATTCCTTCTCTAATTTTATCAACCCGGTAGTTCGTAACAAACTTGGAAGCGACGGTGCTATATGCACAAGTACTAGCTCTTGTCGCAGTTGTCACTTGGTCAGCTGGCACAAGTCCGCTAGGGCTCAAGCCAAATTCTATATGTTCTCAGAAGAAGCTTTCTAAATGATGAACGAAGGCTATCTCAAAGGAAATTAACCTACTTTGCAAGAATGAACTGAAAGCCAACCAAACATGGAAACCCCAGTAAACCCTAATCTAACTAGCTTAATCCTTATGATGCAATGGTGGGAATGCAACTTCTAGAAATCATGCCATTACTTCTAGTGAGATGAGATGCATGAATTTAAACTACTTCTATTGAAGAGAACACGTTTTTGTATTTTTGCTCAAGTGGGTGGAGTTATTGTGATTGTGCTTCTTACTGGGTCTTGACTGTGCAGGGGTAGTTCAAAGGGGAGGAAGGCTTGGGAAAGGTTAGGAGGACTCTGAGAGGTTCCAGGGGATCCCTCACATCATCCCACAGAAGTCCACAACATTCATGTGCTTGGCAACCGTGTTTGCAGGCTTCTACAGGATGTCTACAGGGGATCCTATAAGAAGTCTGGGATTTCTACAAGAAGTCTACTAACTTCTATAGGATGCTCTGCAGTCGGAGTTTTGGGTGATGGAGGAGTGAAGGAGCTGTATGGATGGATGGGTAAGATGAAAGAGGAGCTTGAGATGGCCTATGGACAGAGAGATGAGGTGGGGAAGGTGTGTGTAAAGCTGGCTGGTCTAGAGGAGGGTAGTAGTAGTGGAAGGTCAAAAATATTGAGCAACGTGTACAGTAGAAGGGTTGGAAGGCAAATGAACTGATTAGAGGATGCGTAGGTGGCTTAGGCATGGTTTAGAAGAACAAGAACATGATGAAGTGGTGCTACACAGTGTAAATGAAACAAATCACCCTTATCTTGCATGTAAACGAAAGTTCACCAACCTATTCTAGCTGTTTTATTAGGAATCAAAGAACAACCATGTAAGTTGAAGGGAAACCGTGCATGATGTTGAACCAAAGAGTCATTACTCAAGATATAATCGCATGGACAATTCTTCAACCGAAAACATTACATCAATACTTGCATGCATATTTCAAAACAATGTTTTTGGCAGTTGGCACGGTCTACACTTCCGGTCCCCAAACAGAGGTGAAAGTGAGCACGCATTCAACCCTTTTTTTTGAACTCAACGTACTTCAATCTCCCTACGCTAATGCTGAACTACTGAAACAACTGCATTCATGAAACTAACCTACATAACCAAACCGAAACAGTCAACTCAGCAAACTGTGTTTTCCAAGTGCATGTAAAGGAAAGAAATGCAATGATAAAAGAAAGACAAGTAACAATACAAAGAAAAGGAGGTCTATTGCTCTCAGGTTGGGCCCTAACCTGAGAGCTATAGCTCCTCTAAGAACTCATAATTGAATCCAAATCTGCCTACCTTTTATTAAAAGTTCATAATCATGAGTCTAACAACATGCCAAAATTGGCTTACAAAGAGCAAAAACGGAGCTACAACTCGTGGTTCAAAATCTACAACAAAAGTTCAAGAGTCTCATCGAAGGCTACAACCTTAATATTTATACATGATGAGGGCCAAGCTGGCCTCCTCAATTAGTGGGGCTTGGTTTTCCAACTAAAAGTAAATTGTTCTTCCTGTAGAATCCGTTGGCTCCCTTCTAGCTCGGTGGTGATAGCTGTTGGAGCTCGGAGTTGGGGTGGAGATCACGAGGAAGGTCATTCAAGGCTGTGGACAACCTCCCTATAAACCCGCAATGCCACCTTGGCTGTCTCCTTGTCTCCATTTGCGTGGTCTTTGATCCATTTAATGTAAAAAAACCTGAAATCATCATGTATTAGCCACATAGGCATAATGAATTCCCTTCTTCCTACAAATAACACGAATATACTAAGAAATGATGCATAAGTGATAAAAAATGAAGGGTTGAGCAAGGTAAGTAGGCCAAATGAGCCCAAATTGTTACCAAAATTTGGGGCTCATCATCACCCCCCAGCTAAAATATTTTCTCATCCTTGAGCAACTAGTCCAACTCTTCATCCTTCATTGCCTTTACTGCTACCCTTACATCCCAAGCCTCTGTAGTAGTGTCCTCCTTGCTGATATGAAACCCAGCCCTTCTGTTTACCTCTTCCCACTGTTCATTATCATCTGTCTTTGTGCTGCCTTCCATCAATCCTAGCAGCAGTGGTGGGATGAGTTTAAGGCCAATCCAGCTGGTCTGGAGGTTTTGCATGGATTTCTTATAGAGGGCTACCCGTACCAGAGCTTCCCTCATCCGAGTTGGGGTATGGTACTCTCGGATTTTCAGACTGTGTGCCAATGTATTCCATCTGCGTGGGCATGCTTGGACAGCGTTCTCTCCTAGCAGTCTCTCCATGTACTCAAAATGAGCTATGGCTTGGGCCTGTTGATCCATATATCTTAATGAAGCTTGAGGGTTAGTGGACAAATGTTGGTGTGCCGAGATTAGCGCAACTGGATCTCCTGGTTCTGTTCTGATGAGCAATGGCTCGTTCAGCTCTCGGTTCATGATTACTTTGGCTTCTGCTGCTCTTTTGTCCTCATGGTTCAGCCATGAGGCAAATGCTAATAATTGCATATCTACCAAGGCCTTATTGGGATCCCATGAAACTTCATTAGGCAGGGCCAGATTATGGAGGTAGAACTCCGCTAATTTGGCCCTATCCTCTGATGAGCTAGTACTGCAAACTTCAGTGAATTACTGCGGGTCTTGGAGCTGAGAGATACCTCTTTGCGCCAAGGTATTGATCTAGAATTGTAGCCATTGGTATTTCAAGTACAAGCCATAGGATTTGGCTGGCTGTCTGCATTGGATAGCATCCATGGCCCAGCTGGCCATGCAGGCTAATTGTGCATCTTTCTGCTGCAACTGTTCTCTGAGAGTTTGCACCTCAATTTGTGCTTGCTGTTCTGCTTCCTGTAGAAGTGTGGTTGGCTCCCCAAGACCGGTGTTCAGTTCCTCTTTGCCTTGTTGTCCCTCTGTGGTGTCCTTGGAGGATGTACCTGTCCCTGCCCTCAGCTCCTGTAGCTGCAATCTCAGCTTCTGGTTTTCTTCCTGTAGAAACACGCGTTGGCAATTTGCCACGTGTTTGGCCATGGACAATTCACTTTTGGCCTCCTTGAGCTGCTCCTGTAAGGGACCTATGTCCGCCACCCCCTTTGACTTGGCTATTTTCATCCACGTGTGTGTACGGACTCTTTCTTCCTCTAATGCAAAAAACAGTGGCACAGTAAATTTCTGAGGTATAATTTTGCCAGCCTCTAAAAAGTTGTAATAGGAACTCAGACTTGGCTGAGGGCTGGGCTCTGGTATATGCTCTTTCTCCATTTCCTTTGCTGGCTCTACTTCACCCTCCCTTGGTGGTGATAAGGGTTCTTCTCCTTCCATTTTCTCAGTTTCTTTAAGCCTGGCTAAGGTTTCCTGTAGAGCATTTTCAGCATCTTGTAGCCGAGTTTTTTCAGTCAATTGGTCTAACCTTTCTTGCCACGTAGTTTTCTTCGGGCTCCCCCTCTCATAGGTGACTGATATCCTTGAGGGGGACCTTTCCTTGGGCGAAGTAGGGGCATCTTCAATGATGATCAGGCTACTGGATGGAGGCTGTGGCTTGCCCGTCTTTATTCTCACACTCCTTCGAGCTTTAAAGTATAGAGGGGTCTCCCTCTTTCTCTTCTCCTTTGTCTTAGGAGGTGTGCTAAGGGCGGCCAGCACAGCTGCTACCTCCCTTTCACGAATGTCAACTTTCTTCTCCTTGGGTTTCACTTTTTCGGGGCTTCCTGTAGAAGACCCTATTTTAGTCAATTTCGGGCTTCCTGTAGAAGACCCTTTTTCAGTAATTTTCGGGCTTCCTGTAGAAGCCGGTTTCGGCTTTGCTGTAGAAACAAGTGTCACCGCCTTGGTTTGATTTGATGCATGAGTTTTTCTTTTTGACTTGGTTGCAGTCGCTATCGAGGCACTCTTGCTGATGTGGACCTTCTCAGCCTTGTGAACTCTGCCTTGCAACCTTTTCTCTCTTGCTGTCAAGATGGGTGTGTCATCTTTCTCCTTGTCACCCTTTTTCTGTTGTTTCTTCTCTTGCTTTTTCTTCTGCTCTCTGGTCGGGGTCTTTTGGCCTTTTTCCTTCTTTACTGCGGGCACGGACTCTTGCTCCTCACTGCTAGAAGAACCGAGCTCTTCGATTAGCATCTTTATATCCCCATCCTTTGTCAAATTTCTGAAGGCTTCCCATGAGAGAGGAACCTTGTATGTGTGGAGCGCATCCTCCACGAGGAGTTTGATCAGTCCATGGTGGGCTACTTGGTCTGGTGTGCCTTCTTTCAACTTGGTTGCACACTCAATCAGAGACTGTAGTATAAATTAGGGGAGAATGAGTTTGTTTTCTACAGGTAGATCCATCTGGTGCCGTAATTCAGTGAGTAACCGAAAATGATACCCGTATACAATGCTAAAACGGCCCTCACAGGTGATGTACTTCATAATTTGTAGGCTCACTTCATTCCATGGTGGCAGTAAACTGGTTCTACGAACCCCATTTTTGTCTTCTGAGAATTCCTCCTCTGGTGGAAAGAACTCTTTCTTAGCTTGTTGGCTCAATTTCCTTTCTTCTTTATCCCATGGTAATCCCATTGGGAGCTTCGTAACTCGGCTGATGAATTGTGGGGTGAGTTTGAGGCTTAAACCCCTTAAACCTCTGAAGTTAACGGTGGCCAATGTTTTAGATTTCGGCCTCAGAGCTTGCAAAAACTCTTCTGCCACTTCGTCGTCATAGCCCTGCAATTTGTCACAGAAAGATATCCATTACGATCGTGTGAAGAGCTCCACCACCTCAGGATTTTCTCTTAACTTCACTGAATCAGTGGGTTCCCTTCTGATGAACCCACCCAGCATGGTGAAAAACAGCTGCATTAGCTGGAGGTGGCGAATGCGGAAGAAATTTGGTCTACTGGGACAGAGCGTAGGATTACGCCTCTGTCATGCACATAATTCAAAAAGCTTATCCCCTGAGAACCTTTAACACAGCTAATTACACTGACATCCTGTAGGACGACAGTTCATGCACGGTAGACAATATTTGCAACAATTTTCGACGACCCGACTGTAGATGATGATTCTGCCACCTTCAAAAACCAATTGCATGGAGAGTTCAGGCTTACCTTTTTAATCTGCCACCTTTTGACATGAGGAACCCGAATTCCTGTAGAAACAACTTTCCTGTAGGAGCAGCGCGCAATTTCCGGGGGATACTGCAGTGGGTCTGTGCTCTTGGTGTTGCTTCACAGGCGTTCCGATGGCCAAAGACTCGGAGTATCGAGCTGCAGAGGGATCCGGATGATCACTCGAGTCGCAAATGGTGAATGATAAATGCATGGGGTGGCAATCTAGCCGATTAGATTTCAATCGGCGGAATCCGTGGCGCGGGGGTGAGTTGTCCCTGCCGGACCGTTGGACGATGTCATCCCATCATTTGCCTGCAAGTTACCTTACTGCCACACCATTCCCCGTAGATCCGCCGCCGTCTCTTCTATTAAACTCGTTTTTTTCGACGGGATTTCTCTCACGTTTGTATTGCCCGTTTCTTTTGCCATGACCGCCACCCAAACATATGACTAGACCATTAACTGATCGACGTGGCCAGTCGAATGGCCATACAACTGCTCAACCCATTCACTTCACACTTGCAAACATTTTCAAAGTAAAATTCATGCAATTCGTCGGAAGAAAGGGTCGAGACACTTACCTGTGCGGCCGCAACGCGATTTTTCGGTTCCTGGACGATGATGAGTGAATTTATTTGCTGCTGGTGGATTTGCATAGGCACGGAGGTTCATATGCACCGACCGCTGACGATGGATTTGATGCTTTGGCTGCATGCGCCCGCGTTTTCATTGTATATGGTAGGCGCTGTGAATGGTGTGCACTCCAGCGGGCTTAACTGTTACGGGACTCCTGCAGGATGTCATGTAACAGTTTTTTCCTCCTCGAGTGCATGCTGCATGACAAAGGCAATGGCCCCACGATCATGCTCACAGAGCTCATGGATGGCTGGGATGGATATGGTATGACATCTCAGCGTTTTTCCATCTCAAAAATTGCTTTTCTCTTGATAACTCAATAATCTGCTTTGATGGTGCAGGTAACTTCATTGCATGTCGACAGTGATGGTAGAAATAAGTGACAACAGTGTATAAGGGTGCCAACAGTAGCTTGCATGCGTCCAAACCGACTCTTGGTCATTAGATCTCCTCATAAAATGAATTCTGGGCTGTCCCGAACTTCTACAGGAAGCTTCCTGTAGAAATACAGAACTTCCTGTAGAAAGTTTGTGTTTCCTGTAGAAAGTCTTCACCTTCCTGTAGAAGACTCAAGCCATGATGAAATTGTGCACATACCTTGGAGAAAATGAGTATTCTTGGAGGAGGTGCTGGTGAGGTCTCCTAGCAGCATGATAAGGGTCTTTGGCTTTGCATTAAGAGTCCTCCTCTCCTTCATAGAACACCTAGAACCTGCATGCATAAACTTGTTGTCCCTATCTTTTTGCTTATTGTCTTCTTTTCTCTTTTCTCTTTTCTTTTTTCTCTTTGTTTTTTTTTTTTTTTTGAAAGATAACAGGGGCGCCTCAATGAGGTTTTCACCCTTGCCATCTGCCTTAAGCGCCTCAGAGAGGTTTTCACTCAAGGATCTTTTTTAAATCTCTTTTTTTTTTTTTTTGAAAGACAATAGGGGCACCTCAATGAGGTTTTCACCCCTACCACCTGCCTCGGGAGCCTCAGAAAGGTTTTCACCCAAGGATCTTTATTATTATTATTATTATTTTTATTAGATCTTTCAGGGTATGCCCAAAGCAGAGGCAGAACCCTTCTCTATGACCAACACTGATTTCTCCATAGTTTTGATGAACTCTTGTCTTGAGAGAGGCTTCCTGTAGATCTTCAAGCGATGCCCATTGACAAGCATGGGGATGGCTTCTTCATCAATGGTTCGAATAAGAACAGATCCATTCTCATGGCATTTTTCCACTGCATATGGTCCTAGCCATTTGGTTCTCAGCTTCCCCTTGAAATCTTTGTACCTGGAGTCATACAACAAGGCCCAATCCCCCGGCTAGAATTGCTTGTCATGGAGGTGTTGGTCATGCCACACCTTTCTCTGAAGTTGAACCACTTCTGAGTGAAGGAGGGCCTGCATCCGGTGCTCGTCCAGTCCATTCAGCTGCAATAACCTTTCTTGTTGTGCATGGCTGAGATCTAGATCTAGCTGAGATGCCATCCTCAAAGTGTTGTATTCAAACTCAATGGACAACAAAGCTTTCTTCCCATAGACCAGCTCATAAGGTGTGAAGCCGGTGGTGGTCTTCCAGGTGGTGTTGTAAGCCCATGTGGCCTCAACCAGGCGATCTGCCCAATCTTTCCTACTGCTGCTCACCACCTTAGTCAAAATCCCTTCCAATGCTCTGTTGGTGACTTCCACTTGCCCATTTGCCTGTGGATGATAGGGGGTGGAAGTACTATGCTTGATTTTGTGGTGAGCTAGCAGGTCTTCAATCAAGTTGGATGTGAACTGGCTCCCTTGATTGGTGACCAGCTCTCTTGGTTAGCCAAATTTGTAGAAGATGTTTTCTCTTAATAACTCGGCCACCTTCTCTTCTGTTGCTGCCTTGATTGCTTTAGTCTCTGCCCACTTTGTCAGGTAGTCAGTGCACACAATGATGTAAGACCTTTGCCTCGAAGGAGGGTTGATTGGACCCACAAAATCCATACCCCACTTCTCAAATGGCTCAAGAGTCACTTGAGGTTGGAGAGGCATCTCATCCCTTGGAGTCGATTTCCCCATTCTTTGGCATCGGTCACATTGGCTGATATATCTTCTGACATCTTGATGAAGTGTGGGCCAATAGTAGCCTGCCTGCAGGATTTTGAAGGCAGTCCTCTTTGCTGCAAAATGTCCTCCACAAGGCCCATCATGACAGGTGAGGAGGATATCAAAGACTTCCTCCTCCCTTATGCAACACCTTAAGATCTGATCAGGGCCAAGCTTGAATAGATTGCCCCCGATCCAGGTAAATGAGGCACTTTTTCTGATGATTCTGCTCTTCTCTCTTGAAGATAGGTGCAGAGGGAACTGTGCTGAAACAAGGTAGTTTGCTATATCAGCAAACCATGGAGAGAGTACTGAGATAGAAAATAGATGTTCATCGGGCATCTGGTCATCCACTGTTCCATCCTCATCTGCAGACAAATCCAATCTAGATAAAAAGTCAGCAACAACATTTTCTTTACCTGGTTTGTCAACAATGGTCAAATCAAACTGCTGCAACAAAAGTAACCATCTAATAATACGAGCATTCACATCTGGTTTATTCATTAAATATCTAATTGCAGCATGATCCTTATGTACAAAGGTTTGATAGCCAGTGATATAATGTCGGAACTTGTTCAATGCATGGACCACAGCCAAGAATTCCTTCTCGGTTACAGTGTAATTCAGTTCGGCTTTGGACAAGTTTTTGCTGACAAAGTAAATGGCATATGGAAGTTTTTGTTCAACTTGTCCTAAAGCTGCCCCTATGGCTTTGTTTGAGGCATCAGTGTGGATGTGGAAAGGTAGGGCCCAATTTGGACCTCTTAGGATTGGGGCTGACACCAACTTGTCCTTTAATTCATTCAACGCCCTCTGACAATCGTCAGTCCATTTAAACTCCACATCTTTTGCCAACAGGCCAAACAATGGCGAGGTTAGCTTGCTGAAGTCTTTAATGAATCTTCAGTAATATCCTGCTAATCCTAAGAAACTCCGGACATCCCTTACCTTTTGGGGAGGTGGAACCTTCTTGATGAGAGCAATTTTGTTAGGATCCACTTGTAACCCTTGGCAAGAAATGGTATGGCCTAGCACAGTCCCTTCAGTCATCAGGAATTCACATTTTTCAGGACTAAGGGATAGGTTCATCTCAATGAATTTGGTTAGGACCTTTCCCAGATTGGACAATGCTTCCTGGAAGTTGGACCCATAAGGAGTGAAGTCATCCATATAGATTTCCACCGCATCATGGACTAGCTCCGAGAAGATGCTCAAGACATCTCTCTGGAAGGTAGCAGGAGCGTTGCATAGCCCAAAGGGAAGGACTCGGTAGGAAAAGGTACCCCAAGGACAAGTGAAGGTGGTCTTATCTTGGTCTTTCGGGCTGATTTGGATTTGGTTGTACTCGCTAAACCCATCCAGGAAAGAGAAAAACTTCTTTCCTGCCAGTCCATCCAACACTTGATCTATGAAAGGTAGAGGGAAATGGTATTTCTTGGTAGCTTTGTCCAGTTCTCAGTAGTCCACACAGATTCTCCATTTCCCATTTTTCTTGGGAACCAACACCAGAGGGGACACCCATTCACTATCTGAGATGGGGTAAATGAATCCGGCATCCAACAGTTTTTGCAATTCTTCCTTGACAATGTCCTTAAGGGCTGGATTCATTCTCCTCTGAGGTTGGCCTAACTGGTTTACAACTCTCTTTGATGTATATGTGATGGGTAAAGACCGAGGGATGGACTCCTTTCATCTCCTTATAGCTCCAAGCAAAAGCATCTAGGTGACTGGCCAACAGGCTACACAGGTCCTTTTCCTGGGAAAGAGATAGGGAGGAGCTAACCTTTAACATTCTCTTAGGGCCGAACTCCACATTCTTGACTCTGGGAGTGACAGGGTTGGTGGCACAAAGGTCCACTAAGGTGCTGGCTTGGGCGTCGTCCACCAATTTCTCTAAGGATAGAGCACTGGAAGGTGGATTCTGGATCAAGGTCTCAATCAAGTCATCCTCAGTTGGGGGGTCTCTTCTAGTGGTATCTAGGGTGCACAAAGGTGTTGAGTACACCTCATCCTCTTCTCCTTCCTCCAACCACAGTGGTAAGTCATGCTCTAAGGAGGGTTGGGCAGGAGGGTACAGGACTAGCTGCTTGGACATAGGACCGTTTTTGATGGTCATGTTTCCTGCACGACAACTGATGTAAGCATCTACAGTGGCTAACAAAGGCCTTCCCAAAATAAGAGGATATCCAGTAAGCTTTGCCTTGGGTTGCAGAACCAAGAAATCTGCAGTGTATTCCCAAGAGTCGACAGAGACCAAGACGTCCTCCACAATCCCTTCGGGAGTCACAATGGAGCGATCTGCTAGTTGCAGTACTGTCGAGGTCTTCCTCAAGGAACCCTGAAGATTGAGTTTGAGCATGGTATCCCTGGTCATCACATTAATGGTAGCCCCCAGATCAATCAAGGTGTGAGGTATGATGGTGCCATTGATGTGGACATCTACTACAGGACTCCCAGGATCTAGGTACTTTAGGCAGATGACTTGTACTAACATAAGGTCAGACAGTTGTCCTAAGACATTGATGGTTGAAGCATATCTCTTTCGCCTGCCTGGGTGTTTGAAACACTTTTCCTTAACCAGTTTGTTGTATATTGGCACATCCTTGATGGCTTGGAGAAGTGGTATTTTCACACACAACTGCTTGAGCTCTCCCAGAAGCTCATCCTCCTCTGGGTTGGGTTGTGTGGTGGCTGTTAGTCTCTCAGGAAAGGGTGGAATAGCCTTTGGTTCACTTTCCTGTTTGTCCTCCTCGTCCTCTGGGGGAGGAGGTTGGCAATCTGGAAGAGTCTTTCCAGATCGAAGGTTGATCTCCTGGATCTCCACAACATAGGTAGGGCATGATGTTTCTCCAGTGTATACCTACTGGGTCTGTCTATTGTTGGGGTTCGGGTTCGGTTGAGCAGGCATTTGAGGTTGCCTTGGAGGAGCAGGAGGTAATGGTTGAGGTTGAACTGGTGGTGGAGGCAAAATGGCGGGAGGAGTGTTGTATTGGGGCCTCCACCCCGACTGAGGTGCATTCCACTGAGGCTGTGGCTGGGCATGTGAATGATATGAATGAGTAGTGGGTTGAGTAGGGTACTGAGGTGGATAAGACCATGGAGGAGGCATGGACCAGGAAGGATGAGCAGGGGGACCCCAGGAAGGCATAGGAGTCGACTGGTTGGGGCTGTAATAAGCTTGGGGTGCCCCTTGCATCCCCTGCTGGTAAGGTCTAGGTCCTTGTGGCCTCCTTTGGTTGAGGAAATAGAGAGGTTCAGTGGGAGCTTCTGTCCCTTGGTACATAGCTTTAAGTCCAGGTAAGGTTGGGCATTGATTTGTGGGATGGTCCTCCTCACAAATGAAGCACACTTCAACCGAATGCAATGGGCATTCTTTCTTAGGGTGTCTCCTTGTACATATAGGGTAGAAGATAGCCAAGGCCCTCTCAGCTTCTTCCTTCTTCTGCTAGATCCTGAATGTGTCCAGTTGCATGGCAATGGTCTGTCTCACCTCACTCTTAAGATCTTCTAATTGATTTGCAAACTCATGCTTGGAGAAAGGAATACCAGCTGAGAGAAGGTTTCCTCTACCTTGTTTCCGAGCTGCCCTAGAGTGGTTTCTGAACACAGTCTTGATGTCCTCATAAGGCAGCTGGTAAATATCTCCCCCAGCTAACATGTGAAGGGTATCTAAAAGGTCTTCAAGGACTCCTCGGAGCAGGACCAACTTGAGGGATTCGGGGTCAAGTGTGCACCTGGCCCGCTTATAGCTAAGTTGGAACCTCTCCTCATAATCCTCTAAGGACTCATCATTTCCCATGGTCATCCGAAATATTTCTCCCTTGGTTTCCTTGGACCTACAGTAGTCCCGGTACTTGGTATTGAAAGCTTGCTGCATCTAAGCCCAAGTGGTGATACTATTCCCAGGTAAGCCCATGAACCAGCGTAATGCTGCATCCTTAAGAGTGGAAGGGAAGAGTTTGAGCTTCTGCTCATCTTCATTATAGTCATAGGTTCTACAAAGGACAACAAACTCAAACAGGAAGGTATCAGGATCTTCAGTAGTCAGTCCATGGAAGTGAGGCAGAGCGGAGGGACTAATGTTTTTCATTTTCATATCTCCATTGATTTCTCGGATGGGGAAGGCACCTTATATTCTCTCACATTCTCTTCTATTGTCAGCCATAGCTTCAGATGGGATGGTCTCTAATTCTTCTTCTGCTATAGGATCTTCATATATCTCAGGAGGTTCACCTATAGGTTCTTCTGGATCACTGTCACCGAAGAAGAGAGAAGGGTGACTCAGTGATGTGGTGGGGGTGTTGGGTGGGAATTTGCCTATTTTATCTCGATTCCTACGAGGCATGAAATGGAAATAATTTTTGATTGCTTTTGTTTTTTTTCTTTGGTACCTGCAAAACTGAAACAGATTGATCTACAACTAACTATCTTGCTGAAATAAAAATGCAGAATTGAAATGAAAGCAGGAAAGGACTAATCTACTTTGCTCAAATGGAATTGCAGGAATGGAAATGCTAGTCTACGCTTGCAGAATTGAAAGGCTAATCTATGCTTACAAAATTGAAATTGCGGAATTGAAATGCTAATCTATGAAAGCAGGAAATGTCTATGCTACTTTTGCAGAATGAAAATGAAATAAACTACTTGGCAGAAGGCAAGAGTAAGAAAATAGAAGAAAAGCAACAATTACTAATACTCTGACGATTCCCCAGCAACGACACCAAAAATATGGTGGGCTCCAGTATTGTAGCAATAATGCTACAACTCCTGGAGCTTCCTTCTCTAATTTTATCAACCCGGTAGTTCGTAACAAACTTGGAAGCGACGGTGCTATATGCACAAGTACTAGCTCTTGTCGCAGCTGTCACTTGGTCAGTTGGCACAAGTCCGCTAGGGCTCAAGCCAACTTCTATATGTTCTCAGAAGAAGCTTTCTAAATGATGAAGGAAGGCTATCTCAAAGGAAATTAACCTACTTTGCAAGAATGAACTGAAAGCCAACCAAACATGGAAACCCTAGTAAACCCTAATCTGACTAGCTTAATCCTTATGATGCAATGGTGGGAATGCAACTTCTAGAAATGATGCCAATACTTCTAGTGAGATGAGATGCATGAATTTAAACTACTTCTATTGAAGAGAACATGTTTTTTTATTTTTTCTCAAGTGGGTGGAGTTATTGTGATTGTGCTTCTTACTGGGTCTTGACTGTGCAGGGGTAGTTCAAAGGGGAGGAAGGCTTGGGAAAGGTCAGGAGGACTCTGAGAGGTTCCAGGGGATCCCTCACATCATTCCACAGAAGTCCACAACGTTCAGGTGCTTGGCAACCGTGTTTGCAGGCTTCTACAGGATGTCTGCAGGGGATCCTACAGGAAGTCTGGGATTTCTACAGGAAGTCTGCTAACTTCTACAGGATGCTCTGCAGTCGGAGTTTTGGGTGATGGAGGAGTGAAGGAGCTGTATGGATGGATGGGTAAGATGAAAGAGGAGCTTGAGATGGCCTATGGACAGAGAGATGAGGTGGGGAAGGTGTGTGTAAGGCTGGCTGGTCTAGAGGAGGGTAGTAGTAGTGGAAGGTCAAAACGATTGAGCAACGTGGACAGTAGAAGGGTTGGAAGGCAAATGAGCTGAACAGAGGATGTGTAGGTGGCTTAGGCATGGTTTAGAAGAACAAGAACACGATGAAGTGGTGCTACACGGTGTAAATGAAACAAATCACCCTTATCTTGCATGTAAACGAAAGTTCACCAACCTATTCTAGCTGTTTTATTAGGAATCAAAGAACAGCCATGTAAGTTCAAGGGAAACCGTGCATGATGTTGAACCAAAGAGTCATTACTCAAGATATAATCGCATGGAGAATTCTTCAACCGAAAACATTACATCAATACTTGCATGCATATGTCAAAACAATGTTTTTGGCAGTTGGCACGGTCTACACTTCCGGTCCCCAAACAAAGGTGAAAGTGAGCACGCATTCAACCCTTTTTTTTGAACTCAACGTACTTCAATCTCCCTACGCTAATGCTGAACTACTGAAACAACTGCATTCATGAAACTAACCTACATAACCAAACCGAAACAGTCAACTCAGCAAACTGTGTTTTCCAAGTGCATGTAAAGGAAAGAAATGCAATGATAAAAGAAAGACAAGTAACAATACAAAGAAAAGGAGGTATATTGCTCTCAGGTTGGGCCCTAACCTGAGAGCTATAGCTCCTCTAAGAACTCATAATTGAATCCAAATCTGCCTACCTTTTATTAAAAGTTCATAATCATGAGTCTAACAACATGCCAAAATTGGCTTACAAAGAGCAAAAACGGAGCTACAACTCGTGGTTCAAAATCTACAACAAAAGTTCAAGAGTCTCATCAAAGGCTACAACCTTAATATTTATACATGATGAGGGCCAAGCTGGCCTCCTCAATTAGTGGGGCTTGGCTGTCCAACTAAAAGTAAACTGCTGTTCCTGTAGAATCCGTTGGCTGCCTTCTAGCTCGGTGGTGATAGCTGTTGGAGCTCGGAGTTGGGGTGGAGATCACGAGGAAGGTCATTCAAGGCTATGGACAACCTCCCTATAAACCCGCAATGCCACCTTGGTTGTCTCCTTGTCTCCATTTGCGTGGTCTTTGCTCCATTTAATGTCAAAAAACCTGAAATTATCATGTATTAGCCACATAGGCATAATGACTGCCCTTCTTCCTACAAATAACACGAATATACTAAGAAATGATGCATAAGGGATAAAAAATGAAGGGTTGAGCAAGGTAAGTAGGCCAAATGAGCCCAAATTGTTACCAAAATTTGGGGCTCATCAACTAGATGACACGTAGCACGTTAAAACCACTTTTCTTGTGTGCTCTCTGGCAGATATCGGTCATGCAAGAATCTGTGCGAGAATGTGCGATAGCCATTGCATCAGGTGGGCTTGATCAATGGTGGAGATCGACCAAGCTTGTTGGTGATCAGGTGATGCGATAGCCGTTGGATCGAGGGTGCCACAGATCGATGGTGGATATTTGGAGTGCATAAAGTAGGTGGAAGAATTCACGATAGTCGTTGGATCAAGCTAGACAGATCGACAGTGGAGATCTAGAGAGCCTAAAGTCAAGCGTTGAAATGAATCAGATGGTGATTTGTCAAGTTTTCTATTGATCAGATGGTAAGGAGATATGCGGGTATAATCCCCTAAGACATGATTTATTGACTCGTGCTTAAGTATTTTGTGTTGAAGTAAATGAGAATATGAATGAGATCTATTACAGAAAGAGTGTGATTGAAGATGATAACGATTAAATGAACCAAGTACTGAATCAAGACAACAAACTCCAAATCTCACGCGATAACTAGAAATCTGAAATATAACGAATCTACTCTACCCTGCTATAATGAAAATGTAGCTACTTAACCAAATGAACGATTAAACCATGAATCTATGCACTACACTGTTGTAATGGAAATGCACCTATTTAATCAAATGAATGATTAAACCATGGATCTACGCTAGCATACATGTATAGTAAAGAGGAGCCTTAGCTACTAGGGTTGGGCCCTAACCCAAGAGCTTCAGCCCTCTGAGTTAACTCAGTGTTGACTCAAGACAAAACTCATTCTTATTATCAAAACAAAGGATTACATCAAAAACTATCACAAGTTTTGCAGCTCAAAAAAATAGAGTTTTACAATCAAAAGTCCCGAATAAAAAAACCAAATCCCACTGAGGTCCTAGGCCTCTCTACTTATACTTTTGAAGTCTCCAATGACTTCCTTAAAATTAGGGAGGCTCGGCTCCCAAACTAGAGATAAGTTGGTGCTTTGACTTTCATTTACTCCACTGCCTTCTAGTCCTCATGATTTCGCTAGTTACACTCCAAGATGATGAAGGAATATTCGAATGGAGGGGTAGTAAATGAGGAGGATTTACCTCCTATAATTCCTCTCCCTTGTCCCATTCGAATTTTGACCAAGGTATTTGCTAAAATTGCTTGCTTTTATTCTTTAATACAACATTACATGCAAATTATACCACAAAGCAAAATATCCAACTCTAAGTCATCTCATAAGCAAAACATAATCAAAAGTATGCAATAAGTTGTGAGAATAGTTGGTTTGACTAAGCTAGGAGGTGAATTAAAGCCCATATAATTACCCAATGATGAGGCTCATCACTGTGCATAGTCAGAAAGCTTGGTAAGCATAAGGCAAGGAATGGACGTGAGATGAGACTCATCGTGTAGATGGGGGAATATGAAATGGACCAAATTATCTTGGATCTGGGGTTCGACGCAAATGTTTTGCTGAAACAAACATGGGAAAGAATGGGGAGACCTACGCTATAGTGGTCTCTGATCTAGTTAAGAATGTAAAATCATCCCAATGGGGAGGTTTCAAGGTGTAACAGTTGACATTGAAGGCGAGAACACACTAGCAGATTTTGAAGTAATAGAGATTGATAGCAATCCCTACCCCGTGCTCCTCGAGATCAATTGGGCCACTGACATGAATGGGGTAATCAACCTGAAGAAGTAAAAGATGATATTTGAGAAGAAATCACTCTGCATAGTGGTGCCACTGGATCCTACATAAGGACCGTGCTAGACAGAACCGGTCCGCGATTATGAAAGTGATGACAGTTTGTACCAGATTTACAAGATAACGGTGCGAGACTAGGATTGGGTGAATCTGACAGTAGACATATGTATTGAAGGGAATGCGAGAGCTCCTGCACATCAGATTTAGATGAGGAACTAGAGCACTGGTAGAACTGGTTGCATGAAGTATCTACATTGTGCTGTAATATGATGACCAAGTCATTGCGCTGGATATCATCAGAGGTAAGAAATCTGCCTCACTATGATGGGTTAACTGACGTTGATCACTTTTTCAATGCATTTGAAAGAGAAGTTCCCAAGAAGCATCGCTTCCAGGCATTATATTGGGCGTTCTGCGATACACCCACAAGATGGTGGAGTATGCAAAAGGATAGTTTTGAGGATTGGCATGAATATAGAAGGATCATGAGGATACGCTTTGGCCACTCGAAGGTACGACAAACAGAAAATTATGACGGTAGAAATGATCCACATGATCATTTAGCCAAATGGACTGAAGTGTATGTAGCAAAGCCTCAGCCAGAGTGGGTCCATATGTTTTGTCATACATTGGATGTTATACTAAGGAATTGGTACTTGGAGACAGAAATTTATCATGGTATCGAAGAATGGGATGTTTTGTGCCAAGGATTTCTGATGACGTTCAATTTTGAGGATGGATTTGAATCTATCGATGAAGCATTGTGGGAGGTGAAGACAACCATATTTAGGATACCACAAGATCCTTCAGACCTTATTCAACCTGATTGGACTACCCAGCTAAGCCACGCACTAGAGTGTTACAATGTAACAGCAGAAGAAGAAGACAAAGACCTAAGAAATATTAATATCCCATAGATTAAAGGTCACCAGGGAGTCAAAGGACCACAACTAGAGAACCTCGACATAACAAAGCCACTCAAAACTAGAAAGGGTGAACATTGGCACAGAGGCATAGCCAAAGTTTTTAAAGATTGGGGACTATTGGGATGACACAACAATAGATAAGGTCACCAAACTACTCCACAAATAGCAGGACTTGTTCCCCACGAAGTTTTCCGATCTAAAAGGAATAATAGGAGACCTGGGTGTCATGAAGATCACCCTAAAACCGAACATGAAACCTGTGAAACAAAGACCTTACCACCTCAATCCGAAGTATAAAGAAAGGGTTCACGTTGAGTTAGATAAGATGTTCATGGCAGGTATTATTGAATCATTGGAAGAATATGATTGGGTAAGCCTAATAATGGTTCAGGAAAAGAAGCAGAAGGAAGAAATAAGGATATGCGTAGATCTTGGGAAGTTGAATGATACCTGTGTGCATGATCTCTTCCCAACTCCATTCACCGATGAGGTATTGGATAATGTTGGCTGCCAAGAGGCGTATTCATTCACTCATGGGTTCTCTAGGTACCATCAAATCAAGATCATGCCAGAGGATAGAAGTAAGATGACCTTCACGACTGAATGGATATGCTTCCAATATACAGTGATGTTGTTTGGGTTGAAGAATGCGTCAACAATCTTTTCACACATAGTCATCGGGGCATTCAAGGATTTTATTCATAAATTTCTAGAAGTATACTTCGATGATTAGACAGTGTTTGGATTGGTGAAGCGCCATGTGGCAAGTCAGCACTTGATGTTGGATACATACCAGAGGTACAAGATTGCTCTCAATCTGAAGAAATGTTTGTTTTGTGTCCCTTTTGGGATCTTGCTGGGCCATGTGGTATGCAGACAAAGCTTGATGGTAGACCCAGCTAAGATCGCGGTCATAATCAATTTGGAGGTGCCAAGGAGCGTGAAACAACTACGTGCAACACTAGGGCATATGGGATACTATAGGAAATTCATCAAGAGATATGCCCAGATTATCGTGCGGATGGAAAAATTGTTAAAAAAGGATGTTACATTCTGTTGGAATGAAGAATGCCACAAGATATTGGATGTGTTGAAGGAGAAGATGGTCACCGTGCTGATCCTAGTCTTCCCAGGATGGAAGAAAGAATTTCATGTGCATGTGGATGTGTCATGTATTGCGCTGGGAGAAGTAATCATAGAAGCTGGTGAAGGGGACTTGGATCATCCTATAGCTTTTGCATGTAGGAAGTTGTCCAAAGGGGAGAAAAATTATTCCACAATAGAGTGCAAAGGCTTATCTATGTTGTACGCATTCCAGAAGTTTAGGCACTATTTGTTGGGCAGACACTTTAAGAAGAATACGAACCATTACACGTTGAAATACCTTGTCAACAAGCCTGTGTTAGGGAGAAAGATATGCAGGTGGCTGTTTTTGTTCTAGGAGTATGATTTTGAAGTTATTGTGAAACCAGGATGCTTGAATGATGGACTAGATCATCTGTCGTGCATCGAAACGAGAGAGGAACCTACTAATTTGGAGGAGGGGCTACCTGATGTGTAGCTCTTTGCAGTGCGCATTGCGAACAATCACTTTGAAGATAATATGCACTTCCTGATGACAAGTACGACTTCGAAAGGGTATATAAGCCAACAGAAAAACAAACTGGTGGTGCGCGCGATAAACCTTTTTCTCATTGCAGGGCACTTGTACAAAATGGGATTAGATGAAATATTGCGACATTATTTGCCAGAGTTTGAATGAAATAGCATCCTCTCTAAGGTTCATGACATAGTCGTGGGATGTCATTATGCAGGAAAGTCAACAGCGCAGAAGATCCTTCACGCTAGGTTATGGTGGCCGACGTTGCATAAGGATTCAAAAGCATATTGTAGGGCATGTGATGCATGCGAAAGGATGGGCGGACCCTTGCGCAGGGATGAGCTGCCACTGAATCCATAGATATCACTGCAGCCCTTCGAGAAGTGGGAAATTGACTTTGTAGGACCAATTTATCCTCCAGGGAAGAAGACGGGTGCGCGGTACATCATAACTACGAATGAATATATAACGAAATGGGTGGAGGCATAGCCTGTGAAGGACTGTACGAGTGCGACAAAAGCAAAATTAGTCTTTGACTATGTGTTGAAAAGGTTTGTTTGTCCAAAACTTCTAATGAGCAATCACGATACACTTTCTCAATTAGACGATCAACGTAATGTTGGAGGAGCTTCAGGTTTACCATCAGAAGAGCACAACCTATCATTTGCAGGCTAATGGGATGATGGAAGAATTTAACAAAATATTGGAGAGCACGCTCACGAAGTTTTGCAATGCTCAAAGAAACGACTAGGATGTTCTCATACCTATGGTGCTATCGGCTTATAGAACGACTTGCAAGAAGTTGGCTGGACAAAAGCCATTGAGACTAGTTTATGGCATGGAAATTGTGATGCTGATGGAGTACATTGTACCTATTCTATACATAGTGGAATTCAGAGGAATGGCAGATCATGGATCCCTATAAGAAAGGCTCGTGCATCTAACGAAACTTGAGGAGGATAGTTTTCTATTTGGATTTCATCAACAAGTTCAAAAGAAGCACAAAAAGGCATGGCATGATTGGCACATCAAACTTCGCGCCTTCAAGGTAAATTATCTGTTTTTTTTATATGACAACAAGTTTGATAAAATTCCAGGGAAATTTAGGATGCATTGGCTGGGGCCCTATGTCATCAAGGAGATTACCGATGGTGGAGCAGTTCAATTGGTGAAATTGAATGGAGAACCATTCCCATGACGGGTGAATGGCAGTCAATTGAAGGCATACACTGATAGTCCTTCTAGATGACTACATGATGGTAGCGCAGTCTTAACACTCTAGGCAGTTGAAAGAAGGTGCATGACTATAAACTACACTGCCCAAGTTGGGGAGCTATGTGATTAGGGAACTGCGTGGAATGATGGAATGTCACAGTGTCATCAGACATGTGTAAGGAGCTGCACTATACTAAAAGGGACCACGCGGGGTAGCCGAAAAGTGACCATTATGGTCATTTTTCAAGACTTGACAGTGGGAAACTGGCCAAATGCAGCGGGGGGTCAGCATTTAAGTAGGAATTTAAGGGCGAGATATGTGAAAATCTGCTACCAATCTAGCATTTATTAATGAGTTATGGGGGGAACGATCTGATTTGAATTTGAAAATGCCTATAAATTACAAGTGGTTTCCAAATGAAAAACACTTGGTATTTTGAGAATTGAGGTATTAAGCTCTCAAGTACGTATCAACCCTGAGCTCTTTGAAGCCTTGATCATGAGTTCAGTGTTTGAGAAATTGCCAACAAAAATGCAGGTGTTGTTTTCTAGCATTATGTCAGTGCCTGCAGAAACCGTAAGTGCAGGAGAAGCAGTTGCAGTTGAAGGAACTGCCCCGGAGGTAGTAATGGCAGCTGGGGGAGCTGCCTCGGAGGTTAAAAGTGTCGAAGTATCGGCAGAAGTGCCTAAATCTCCAAGGACGCCTAGGCCGAGGCCTACGTTGACCAAGGAGGGTCAAAAATCAAAGAAGGATAAGCATGCATCACCCAGAAAGCACCCACAAATAGGAAAAACCACCGCGTAGGAGAAGGGCAAGGTGATTGACCTAGAACCTGAAGCCGAGGTTGAAGAACTCCATGTGGGTATGGACAACATTGATATGGAGGGGGTAGAGGATGTTGATGTGGAGGGGTCTGACCCCATTTCTAAACTGCCCAAGTACATTCCTCTGTAGAGAGGCAAGACAAAGGTTCTGAAGGATATTGATGAAATTAAGGTCACACTACACGCACCCTTAATACTAGACCAAATTTTTTTTGAAGGACCATACGTGGGGCGCATCCCCCTTTTAAAATTGGAGGACTAGGATTTGGCTGATGTGGAATATTTTCCCCATTTAGCGACGGACCAAATCCTGCACCGTGTCTTCTATAAAGACTCTGGTGTGACCACCCTGGAGCCAAGGAAGTGGGTAAAAGGGGTGTATAAGGTGTGTCTATTAAACATGTTGTGGGTACTATATTATAACCGCACACCCATAACCATGATAGTGATCAAGTAGCTGCTATGCTTGGTGCACGATGGTTGTCTGTGGCTAGAAGAGTGATACCCATCACTGACATGCTGATCCATAGGATCACTCGGCTGCCACACTGGGGAGAAAATCCAACCATGGTGTTTGGTGAAAAGACAATCGAGTGCAACCTCACTGAAGGAATGAAGGAAAAATTCAAACTCGCTAAGAAGTCACATGGCTATACCATCACAAGTATAACTGACCCCGCGGTCAAAGTAGCAACGCAAATATTGGAAAGATATATTATGTGAAAGTGTCGCGCAGATGAAGTTCCAACACCAGCCGTAGAATTGGCGGCCCAGTGCACGGAGGGCATACAGTTTAACTGGGTGTGCTACCTCTGTGGGTAGCTCCTCACAAGCCACATTGAGGTGCAGGATCATAGCAAAACATTCCACTATGCCTGGCTATTGTTATCCATAGTTCTGGTCACATGGAAGTTACTAGAGGATATCCATTTTCCTCCGATCATGCCCGACCTACTAGAAGCAACGAAGTTTGCATCGCTATGGGCTACGAAGGACCCTCAAAGAGTCAAGGACAGTAAGGTCTTTTGGATCTTTATGGAGATGAGTATCCATATGCCCATCAACCGCAAACCATGATTGTCGCCAACCATTTTTGAGAAGCTACAAGAGTATGTGGAGTTCAAGGCCAACTTCCACCAAGTCTTGATACCCGCGTGAAAGGATCCTGAGAAAAAATGGTATGTCTACCATACCTATGTAGGAATTCTGCAAATTCTCTACAAATATCGCTCTGATACCATGTGGAAAATTCTCTACAAATCTCGCTCTGATACCATGTAGAAAATATGTTGTAGGTTAACCCGATAATGCAATATAAATCAAATCAAAATACTATAACCTACTTCTACTATCAATTTGAGGAAGCTTAAAGATCAAGCTAAAAAATATAACCATAAGAAGAAAAATCAATCGCACAATACACATGAGAATACTTTGGGGAAAGCCTCAGCTAAAAACCCCACTATCTATATTATCATACAAGGTGGAAATACATAGAGATTATACAAATCCTTAGCTCTCACAGCTAGCTAGCTATCAATACAATCCTCACAAATGCTCGCAGGAAATATTGGCTTCTCACAAGCCTTCTCCTTTTCCCTCCAAGCTCCTATTTCCTTGAGCTGTTCCTAGTGGATGATTCTCACCTCACCAAGTGGAAAACTATCTAACACACTGTCAGAACTGCACAATCCTCAAGGAATTGATTCCTTCTGCATGCATGATTTTTATTTATAGGAAAACACATGCAACTGATAGTACATTGTCCTTGACATTTAACTTAACTAGGTCTGTCTCAGAATAGACATGCATGAGTTTTTGATGAGGGAATCTTTAGTTAACTGGAGTACACTAATTAAGTGCATGCATGCATCAACTGACTGTTAACTCTCTATTAGTTCCTCAAATATTTTGGAACTAATTTAACTGGACTTAACTCAGTAAAATGAGTTAACTAATTAAAACTCAAATATAACTCAATCTTATCTCCTTTATTTAAGTCTTATCTCCTTAATTTAAGGGATAACTCTTGCATGACTTCAGAAAGACTTCTAACTTGAATTTCTCTAACTAATTAAATCAAAATAACTTAATTAATTATTTCCAAGTAGCTATTAAGACTAAATTTGATTTTAATTCACAATGTAATTCAAGGACAAATTAAATTGGAATTTTTGGATTCTATTTTATCATTTCTTGTTGTTATTTTCAACACTCCCACTCAACAAGAAAGGAATTCAACTCGATCCTGATCGTGAACCTTTGGAATGTTATGCATGCAACACTTCTCTCTAGTTTTGTTGCTCTAGCAACTCCAAAAACAAAAAAAAAAACATCCAACCTGAATCAGTATGATGCATCTGTCATCAAAGTCTCTCACTGCTATTGCCTCTGTCAACTGAAAACTTTGTGCTTCTGCTAACTCTACTTTTCTTCATTGTTGTCAATCCTTCTCTGTGCTCTTTAATATATGATTGCTCTAGCCTCTGTCACTTTGATCCATGACTGCATAAATCCCACAAATTCCTCCCGCTACTATGCACTTTGGGCTCTCGTAGCAAGGTACGATCCATGAGATAAAACCTCTCAATGGACCTTGCCCAATTTCAATCATGGGACTATCACTTCATATCGCCCCACCTCAAACCTAGAGGTATGGCTGCATGTGATCCCTCTACCCACTTGAATCTAAATTCCACCCTAATAGAGGTATCTGCATGAGTGGATCTCTTCACTCAGTCTCCTCTCTACTTCTCTAATTGTGCCTCCTCCACAATTGTATGAGACTTCTTCTAGGGCTGCATGTTGAGAGGTAATTTACTCTCCCTCTCAACCACCAAGTCTCTAACATTTTCCTTTCTCCTCAAGGCTTTTCATGCATCTTGAACCTCAAGAGCATACAGGTTCTTAACTCGTGAACCAATCTGTTTCACTTGTCTCGTGGTGATGTGTCTATGGAAAACCTTTCCCTTACTAGAAAACACATCATAGCCATGGTCTTCCAATACCGCGACTGAAATAAGATTCTTCTTTAGTCTAGGCACATACTTCACATCTGTCAAGGTGATAGGAGCTCCATGCTCCCTCTGAAAAGCAACCGTGATCACTCCTGAAACACTATACTTTTTGTTGTCACCCATCTCTATGCGCATCTTGAGGTCTTTCTCCTCCAAGCCACTGAATAAAATTTTATCACTGGTCATGTGGAATGAGGCTCCACTGTCAAGATACCAAACACAACCCATCATCAATGACACCATGCATGTGATGAGGGTAAAGTCCATTTTGAACTGAGAGGTTAATGCCTCACCTTTCGATCCTTCCGAGGATCCCTTCTTGGACTTCTTCAATGGGCAATTAGTCGCATAATATCCCATCTCGTGACAATTAAAGAATCTCACTTTAGGCTTGTCACCCTTCTTCCCTCCATGAGAAGAATTCAACTTGGAATGGGAAGCATTCCGCTTCCCTTTCCTTGCCTTACTTACTAAGGCCAGATTTTCTTCATCATCATCCTTGGATGAAGAACCATCTCGTGTGCCCCTTCTGATCTCCTCCTGCATGAGATCTGACCATAGTTGTTCTCAATCTGGCAGTTTCTCCCCTCCATTCATAAAGTCCTAGTAGCTATTCCAGCTCTTTGGAAGGCCAAGGAGAGCGAGGCTCACCATATCATCATCAACAGTAGTTATTCCCACACTGCTAAGCTCATCTCTGCAGGCGGTGAGCTTGTTCAGATATGTGGAAATAGTATTGCCCTTCTCCATCTTGATTCTTCGAAGCTTATCCTTGAGCACCAATTTCCTATGGTCACTACTGTTCTGGTAGAGGTCCTTCAATGTCTTCCACATTGAAATTGGAGTATCCTTCCCATGGAGACTCAAGACAATATGGTCTCGAACTCCCTCAAGGATGATCCGTCTCACCTTTGCCACACACTTCTTCCACTTAGCCAACTCTTGTGCATCAATTGAAGCTAGCTTTGGTATTTCTTCATCAATGAAATCCTTCAATCCATTGTCTTCTAATACAACCTCCATGCAATCTTTCCATGCTATGTAATTCGAGCTACCTTCCAAGGCATACTCGAGTCTTAAGCCATAGAATGCCATTGGCCAACCTTGAAGTATGATAAGAATTTTATTTGCACCTACAACCCCGAACTTCAAACTTCGAATTCTCTTCTCAGTATACTGTTCACAACTCTGATAAACTTAGCTTTGATACCATGTAGAAAATTCTCTACAAATCTCGCTTTGATACCATGTAGAAAATTCTCTACAAATATCACTCTAATACCATGTAGAAAATCTGCTATAGGTTAACTCGATAATGCAATATAAATCAAAGCAGAATACTATAACTTAATTCTACTATCAATTGGTGGAAGCTTAAAGATCAAGCTGAACAATATAACCAAAAGAAGAAGAATCAATCGCACAATACACATGAGAATACTTTGGGGAAAGCCTCAGCAAAAAACCCCACTCTCTGTATTATCATACAAGGTGGAAATACATAGAGATTATAGAAAGCCTTAGCTCCAACAGCTAGCCAGCTCTTAGTACAATCCTCACAGATTTTCACAGAAAATATTGGCTTCTCACAAGCCTTCTCCTCTGCCCTTCAAGTTCCTATTTCCTTGTGTTGTTCCTAGCAGACGATTCTCACCTCACCAAGTGGAACACTATCTAACACACTATCAGAACTATGCAATCCTCAAGGAATTGATTCCTTCTGCATGCATGAGTTTTCTTTGTAGGAAACACATGGAAATGATAGTACATTGTCCTTGACATTTAACTTAACTGGGTATTTCTCAAAATAGAGATGCATGATTTTTTGATGAGGGAATCTTCAGTTAACTGGAGTTACCTAGTTGAGGGCATGCACGCATCAACTGACTGTTAACTCTCTATTAGTTCCTCAAATAGTTTGGAACTAATTTAATTAGACTTAACTCAGTAAACTGAGTTAACTAATTACAACTCAAATATAACTCAATCTTATCTCCTTAATTTAAGGGATAACTCTTACATGACTTCAGGAAGACTTCTAACTTGAATTTCTCCAACTAAATAAGTCAAAATAACTTAATTAATTGTTTCCAAGTAGTTGTTATGACAAAATTCAATTTTAATTCACAATTTAATTCAAGGACAAATTAAATTGGAATTTTTGGATTCTATTTTTATCATTTATTGTTGCTATTTTCAACAACCTAGCCATAGACGATGTGATTACAGTGATCCTTGATTGCTAGCTGGTAGATTGGCGCACTACCTCGGAATTGATATTTGGGTCTAGCAAGACCACAACGCAGTGGAAAAAGGAAGAGGCGAAGCTGAAGATGGAACAATTGGCCACAAAGTGGAAAAAGGAGGTTGAGGACAAGGCCAAGGCAGAGTGCACCACTGCAAAGTAAATGAGAGGACAGGCGGAAGGAGAGGAGTGCGACTCTGACAGGAGTCAGAAGTCACCTTCCCCAGAGATAGAGGAGGAGGTCTAGTAGACGGACCAGTGAGGAGTGGACCCAGAGACTAATTTTTTCCGTGTTAAGCACAATAGAGATCCAGAGAAGGTAGGGCTGTGAAAGAAGTCTAAGGTCAACAAGACTTCTCTTGATCTGATCACCTTAATAGAAGGTGATTTAAATGATATCGATGATATGGTAAGGGATGCCACCGTGGAATTTTTGCAACAGTTTGAGCTACAAAAGAAGTAGGCCTTTGGTGCCATCCAGACAGCTCTGCACGAGCTGCATATCCATGCCTCATAGGTCCAGACCAGCGTGGAAGAATGTAAAATTTTAAACAAGAACTATAAACACAAAAAGGGAACTCCGGCCAAAAAACCCCGAAAAAACATCAAAAACAATGCTAAAAATGAAAAGTGTGTATACTGGAACGATGGTTTTTTTTAGGGTCAATTTTTAACATGTTTTAAAAATGGCAGTGAAAATGAAATTTTCATGCAAAAAGCACCTTGAAAATGAAAAAGTGTTGATACTAGAACGATGATTTTTTTTTTCAAGGATCAATTTTCAACATTTTTAAAAAATGCTAGTAAAACCGAATTTTTATTTGCAAAAAAAAAGTTGTCTGTGAGGAAAAAAACACATTAATGTTTTTGGTAGAATAACATTTTTCTTTCCTAAGTATAAATTCAACATGTTTTCAACTATAACATGCTAGATACAAAAGAAATTGGATTTTTTTCAACCATAAAATTGAAAAACCATGACATTAATAGCAAATTACATGACTAAATGAATCCAAATGTCATTATTTGTATATTGAATGAAACATACATTATATCTCTAATTTAATGTTGCATTGTAGGTATTCTAAACAATAAAAATTATCATAATTAGGAAATATAATCCAACAACATAAAAATGACTCATAACTTCTGATTTAACACCATATGTAAATCAAAATTTTTATTTCAAGATACGATGCAAACATCAGTTATATAAACTGTCTTAGACAATTATTCAAAATCACTCATATTTTATTGCACACCATCAGAATTCACATCTTTAGATGAATGACTGGATGCTGACAAAGATGTTCCATATTCTTCTCTTTCATCAACTAGTGCCCCATCTAAGTCCACTTGCATGCCCACCATTTCAGGTTTCAAAATTCTTATAGATCTACGACTGGTTTCACAGACTCCCATCTCAACATTGTTCCTTCTAGTAACAACCTTTTTCAGAATCTCTATCATCTTGAAGCGAAGAGTTCCTCTTTGTTAAATTGAAGTCATAAACAAGTATGTCAACATCCTCCAATTTTAAGATGTCTGTGCAGTGGCGATTTATATTTATACCCTTTCTTTTTCTATTTCCGCCATTTCTTTTGTCAACTACCATCATTGGCTTATACACACCATTGAATGGGTGTGTGTTTGTGGAATATCAATGTACTTCAACACCTGTAACATCCTCATTTTCTATAAAGACCTTTATAACCTTAGCAATCCAGAATCGATAGCCATTGGGATCTCCATCTTGTTAGCACTGCGATCATGCAACCCTCCTTAATATCCTATATTGAAACCCTATAAAGGTCTTCCATGGCTTCACGTTGTGCACGAGATATTTTGGAACCAATATACATCTCTCTTTCCTCTGCCTGTGAAGAATTAATAATACCTTGAGATTGTTGTTGTTCAACAATGTTTATTTCCTCATGTTCAGTCGACACATTTTGTGGCCAATTAAATGGATTTTTCAAAGGTGTATCTTCATTTGTTGTTGTTGAAATGATATCACTTTGATTATTGAAAAATGACTCCCACCAAACTGAATCAACAATGTCAAATTACTCATATGTATATCTAATACATTTTTTAATTTCTTCTAGGCAATCAGAATAATTTATATCTCTATTCTATCTGCGTGCATTATGAACTTCACCAACTGATTGTAATAACAATATTTTTGATGCAAATATTGGATGATCTAGAATGAGCTTCAAAAATTCCAAACCTAATGACGGTGCCCATTCTGCAGTAGTTGAATACTTCTTGCCCCGTATTAGTGTTTTCCCATCAATTTTTTTGATACAAAATTGATGTTGGAAGCTAATGGCATTAAGCTGTTCAATGCATTTCTCCTCACCATGTGATCCTAGAATAAACCTTCGCATGTCAACAGTTTCTTCCAACACATCAAAAGTAGGATGTGGCATGTATGATTTCTTAATACATTCAATTAATGATGGCAAGCTCCCAACTTCCTTCCTCCTCAATGTGATTGAAAAACAACTGAACATCTAATCGATATGGTTATGAGTGTGCCCAACAAGAAGGAAACCAAGCTTTACCTTCTGAAAATTTCTCAATTCAACCAGCATGTTTAAATATCCAAAAACAACCTGATTTTTGTTTTCATGGCAAGTGTTGTCCAATTGTAGATACAAAACTTCAGGAAGATTGCCAGACCAATGAGAAAGCACATCATGAATTATGGTTATTGTCAGATTTGCATAATTATGAATATTTGGAGCTGTGAAATACACCCTTGGCAACATTTTCCCATTGAAGACCATACAACCGACCAAGTGATACTGAATAAAATTTTCCTCCTATAAATTTTTGGGTGTGCGAACAAAATGTGGTAAAAGTGTTTTCTTCTGGTCCATACCATCAATTACCAAACCCAAATATTTATTCGGATTATCATAACACTTATTTCAATGCTTTTAAATCTTTTTCCTTTCACTTGTTTGTTGTTCGCGATGCTCCTGAAGTTCTTTGACAATTGAATCTACAGAACATAAAAGAAATCCATTAAGAAATATGTTTTCATAGTTGATGATTATACAATTTTAAAATTTAAAGTTATGAATGCTTACCTCTTTCTGACCCTTCACATTTGTCCCCTTTTTATTTGAGAGAAGCACATGTACTGCAAATCCCCATCCTTGTCTTCTTAGGAATACGGACATTGTTGAATTCTTTCTTCCATACCTTCACCAAATATTGATATGTAATAAACCAGCCATGTCCCTCAGCACCTTCTGCATATTCTTTGTATAAGTTGTAGATTTCTCATCTTAAAAAAATATTTGGAATATGTATTGTCTCTCTATTTGGCATACACTCTCCCTACTTTGAAAATAAATCTTTCATCCATGACATTGCAGTATTTGATAATGGCCCAAACTGTCGTTTATGACATACTTCTGAATAAAATGTGGGATCCTTTTCCAAATTTTCTTGAATTCTTGAGAAATGAAAATTCCCCATCGAATCAAACATTTTGAAATCCTTTCTACAGATAAATAAAGACCCGATATCATAATCATAACCTAACAATGTAGATTGCATGCACCCAACTAAATATGAATTTTTCATGCTTTTATTCATTGACAAATATCTCTTCCTTCTCTCTAATGCCAATTTGAAATCCATATGTTTCAATCAATCTATTTGACGACATTCACTTGAAATGAGAGCGCTGATAGAACTTCTTCTCATCATATATTCTGCTCTACCCCTTGTATAACTAGAACATCTTGCATTAATACGAAAAGGTCTACTCCTACTCCTCGATAAAATATTTCTTGGCAACATCTCCATCATTGGATCATCATTTGTATAAGCATTTTCATCATCAATAAGAGGAATGTTATCCACACTATGATCAGTTGTGCTTTTCAAATACTGACTTGTAGGATACTCTTCATCTTCCCCTTCTTCAATGCAACTGTCATATTCCTTAAATTGGGACTAAATGGAAAATTTGACTCGATGTTTATTGGATATTCTTCCTCATGTGCATTGTCAGTGCTTCTGTCATAGTCCATAGAATTAGGACCGCGTCGAAAATGTGACCGTTTACTTACTAAAAATGCTACATCTTGTCCTTTGTCACTGCTACCTTTATAGTCATTAGGATTGGGACTAAGTGCTTCATCCTGTCCTTCATCACTACTACTCTCATACTCCATAGGATTAGGACTAAGAGAACACCATGACACTCCATTCTTTTGAAATGTTTCATCATGCTCTTCATCACTACTACTCTCATGGTCCATAGGATTAGGACTAAGTGGACACAGTGACACTCCATTCTTTTGAAATTTGTCATCATGCTCTATATCACTGCTGGTCTCATAGTCCATTGGATTAGGACTAAGAGGACACTGTGACACTCCATTATTTTGAAAATTTTCATCATGCTCTTCATCATTGTTTCTCTCATAGTCCATAGGATTAGGAGTAAGTGGACATCGTGACACTTCATTCTTTTGAGATTATTCATCATGTTCTTCATCACTACTGCTTTCATAGTCCACAAGATTAGGACTAAGTGGACATTCTGACACTCTATTCAGTTGAAATTCTTAATCAGTGCTGCTCTAATAGTCCATAGGATTAGGACTAAGAGGACACCGTGACACTCCATTCTTTTGAAATTCGTCATCATTCTCTTCATCACTGTTGCTCTCATAGTCCATAGGATCATGACTAACAGGACATCGTGACACTCCATTCTTTTGAAATTCGTCATCATGCTCTTTATCATTGTTGCTCTCATACTCCATAGGATTAGGACTAAGAGGACACTGTGACACTCAATTGTTTTGAAATTCGTCATCATGCTCTTCATCATTGTTTCTCTCATAGTCCTTAGAATTACGACTAAGTGGACACTGTGACACCGCATTCTTTTGAAATTCATCATCATGCTCTTCATCACTGCTGCTCTCATAGTCTATAGGATTAGGACTAAGTGGACACCGTGACACTCCATTCTTTTGAAATACATCATCATGCTCTTCATCACTGCTGCTCTCATAGTCTGTAGTATTAGGACTAAGAGGACACCGTGACACTCCATTCTTCTGAAATTCATCGTCATGTTCTTCATCACTGCTACTCTCATAGTCCATAGGATTAGGACTAAGAGGACAATGTGACACTCCATTCTTTTGAAATTTTTCTTCATGCTCTTCATCACTATTTCTCTCATAGTCCTTAGGATTAGGACTAAGTGGACACCATGACACTCCATTCTTTTGAAATTCGTCATCATGCTCTTCATCATTGTTGCTCTCATAGTCCATTGGATTAGGACTAAGAGGACACCATGACACTCCATTCTTTTGAAATTCATCATCATGCTCTTCATCATTGTTGCTCTCATAGTCCTTAGGATTAGGACTAAGTGGACACCGTGACACTCCATTCTTTTGAAATTCTTCATCATGCTCTTCATCACTGCTGCTGTCATAGTCCATAGGATTAGGACTAAGTGGACACCGTGACACTCCATTCTTTTGAAATTCGTCATCATGCTCTTCGTCCCTTCTGCTCTCATAGTCCATAGAATTAGGACTAATTGGACATCGTGAAATTCCGTTCTTTTGAAATTCTTCATCATTCTCCTCATCACTGTTGCTCTCATAATCCTTAGGATTAGGACTAAGTGGAATCCGTGACTCTTTATTTATTTGAAATTCTTCATCCCCTCTTTCATCAGTGCTGCTCTCATAGTCCTTAGGATTAGGACTAAGTGGAAGAATTGACTTTCTATTCATAGTGGAAGAATTTCCATTATATTCATCAATATGATTAGAGTTGTTACACGATGAAGATGTTGATGCTTTACAAAGCGAAACTTCACTATTAGGAGAATCCATCCCTTTCAAATAGAAGAGGTTGAATGATACAAATGCAGACTCTCCTAAAGATATTATATAGCTTAGAGAATGAAATTTTCCCTCCAAAAATTATCATTGGAGAAAATGTCTGAGGAATTTCAAAAGTAAGTTTGTTGAATTATTTTTATTTATTTCTATATTATAATTTTCTTTTAAATATAACATATTGTTCTTGGTAGTATTTTTTATACATATAATTATATTAACTTTTGTCACTTTATCTATGCAGTCACAAAGTTTACATGAAAATTCAAGAACAAATGGTTAAATTATTGAATGAAGATAGTTGGGATGATGTTGTATGCAACTATCCAGATTCAAGTTCTACATCAACATTTAAAAAAAATTTATCTTGCATTTAAAAAGGTATGTTGATTTATACATTCATTTTTATTCATATGTATACTATTTTCAATTTATAACTTACACATATATTTGTTTATTTTATAAAAGATGAAGAAGGATGAAAATAGAGCACCAAATAGTTTCAGAACCTTTATTGAAAAAATAAAGATTGAAAGACTGAAGAAGAAACGTCTTAAGAATGTTCAACTTGATCCAACTCTTACTCATTTCATTTTGAATGGGCTAGACACTATTCAGTGTCAAGTAATACAAGGCGACTGTGAGGACATTGCTAAACTCATACCTAAAAGAGATTATGCCCTAGTTATTGCAGATATTCCCCATGGTTTCAATATTCCAAACATTGACTATGATAATGACCCTTATACTTATCAAGCTCTTAGTAAAGTGGTTGCAGGATTTCTAGAAGTCACGTCATCACCATTATGAAGATTTGTGACATTTCATTCAGACACACAATTGGCAATGTTATTGTCAAGCTTCAAGGGGAAAACAAATTCAATGATGCAGCTTACATGGTAAGACGTTTAAAATGTATATTTGATTAATGTTAAAAAAGTCATTTAGGTACAAGTTAATTGAACTTTTACTATTTCATGTTACAGGTAAAAAATAAAATCTTCTTAACCATGAAGATCAACCATTTATAAATGATTGTGAGTTCATCCATATTGATAGTTGGGCAAAAGATGATAGCTATATGTTTATGATTTTTAATTGGGTCGATGGAAAGAGTCATAGTCAAATACTAACTTATGATACTATTGTGAAAAAACTAACATATGAAGACAAAGAAGAAAAAGGAGAGATAGTTAACATTTATCAAAAACCATAGTTATTGATTAACTATCTTATAGACATATGTTCAAATGAAGAAGATTGGGTTTTGGATTTATTTTCTAGCTCAGGTAAGTTTTATTATATGGAATTGAATTTCAATATGTTATTTATTAATTTATATGTCATTGTACTAATTTACTTCATTATTTCTTTTGTGCTTGATATAGGGGTGATTTTAGGGGCGAATGTTCGCCCTTTGGCGAAATTAAGGGGTTTTAAATTTTTAGTGGGCGATTATTTTGTATCATAGTACATTTTTACAAATCACCTCAAATAGCCCACCTTCTTTTAAGGGAGAGGGTAAAAAAGGTCAATTTAGCCCTTGAAATTAGGAGTTACAACCTTCCATTCGCCCATTTTCAAGAATAGGTTTTATTTAAGTGAATCCATTCGCACATTTTCAAGAATAAGTTTTATTTAGGTGAATCCTATGGGCCAAAGGCCCAAATACTATATTTATAAAAGAGGTATGGTAAATTAATAAAAATATAAATAAATGAGAAGTATGGTAAATAAATAAAACATTTTTTTATATTTACTCCATAAGTCACCTTATATACATGCAAGGGTGTAAACAAATAAAAATATAAGTAAAGTGGAGGTATGGTAAATAAATAAAACGTTTTTTTATACTTACTTAAAAGGTATGGTAAATAAATAAAAATATAAATAAACTAGACGCATGGTAAATAAATAAAACCTCTTTTTATATTTAGTCCATAACCCTCATTCTATTTATGAAGGCTCAAGAAAGAGGTTTTATTTAAGTGAATCCTATGGGCCAAATACCATATTTATAAACGAAGTATGGTAAATTAATAAAAATATAAATAAACAAGAGGTATGGTAAACAAATAAAACATTTTTTTATATTTACTCCATAACCCTCGTTCTATTTATAGGTATGGTAAATTAATAAAAATATAAATAAACGAGAGGTATGGTAAACAAATAAAACATTTTTTTATATTTACTCCATAAGTCACCTTATATTTACGAACACTCAAAAAATGCGTTATATTTAGGTGAAACCTATGGGCAAAATATTATGGGACAAATACCATGGACTAGATTGTTATTAATACCATGCAAAAAAACATTATTAACCCTAATATTAGTATTAATAAAAATAAAAATGGCACATGGTATTGACCCATGGTATTCACCAAAATGGCACATGGTATTGACCCATGGTATTCACCTGGAATGTAGCCTATTTAAATGGGGGAATTAAACCAACATAGATCCATCTTTACTCTGGATCTACTAACCCTATTAAATATCGTGATATGCAAACTAGCATAGAGTGAAAAATATTTGATCCCATCAAGAGTAAAAATGGATGTTGTAATTTAATGTATGTTAAACATTTTAGCTTGGTTAAAATAAAAAATAAAATAAAAATCAACTATTAATTTTATTAATTTTTATAAATTACTAATAGTAATTTTTAAGCTCCAGGTTTATGATAACCCATGGTATTGACCCATGGTAATACCATGGTATTCATGTGAGCATAGACTATTTAAAGGGAAAATTCTATCATCTTAGATCCATCTTAATTCTGGGTCTACCAAGTGCTCAGAGGGATAAATAGATTTCATCCCCCTAAGAGTGGTAGATGTGGAGTTAAGATGGATATAGGTTGGTTTTTATGATAATGAAGATATTAAATAGACTTAGGAAATTATATTGTAAAAACATCTTAAGGTGAATGGTTAAAGCATAGACATTCGACAAGTATATTTGTATACTTCTGTTTTAAACTGAAACAAATCCAGAGCTAAAAGGAATGGATTGATTACACTAGTCATCCTTCTATAACTTTCCAACATATGCTAGAGTAAACAGATTGTAATTTGGGTAATTTTTCTAATTGCAAACAGGAACATACTTGTGTATTGGCAGGGTGGTTACGAGTTCCCTAGAAGTGATGAATTTGAATTTTTCTTGGTTTTATATATAGTATTAGGTTTTTTCTCATGCTTTTTGTGAATGGCACGGGTGAATTTTATCCTACACCTACTAGGTTATCTATATGTAATTTCGGTAATTTTGATTTCAAAAGTTATTTTAAAGAAATGCAATGATTTCATTTGTGTATTCAATAAACACAAGATTTTATAATTGAGTAAAATATTCACCATGCCTGGTGAGAGATTCGCCAAAAAACTATATATACATATCATATTATTGATAAAATCGCCTTCCATTTTTCCTATATACCATGGAGATTCGCCCATTTATTATACATGTAAATTTGGGGGGGGGGGGGTTCTTAAAATTTTCCATGGCTTGATAATTAGGTACAACACGATTTTTACATGATGTGTTTCGGACGGTTTGGACGCAGGCGAACATCTAGGGTTTCCAGGCTTCTTCAGGTATTGATCTCCATGGAAGGGCGTAAAGGAGGGAGCTCCAATCTCTCCTATAAGCAACCTATGGCCAGTAGAGGTAAGAAACCAGTAGAAAATGACAGAGGTCCTTTAGAAGAAGGGAAAAGGAACATTGAAGAGGAGCAAGATTGTACCAAATCAAGGGAGAATAATAGCACAAAATAAAATGAGGAAGAAGACAAGGAACATAGAAAAAAAGACAAAGCAAAAAAGGGACCATGTAAACCCAAAGCTAAGATTACACCCAGAGTAGTTTTAAATGATCTTGCTCTGCAGGGGCACAGGGACCACATGTGGACATATGCAATCATTTGTAAATTCATGGGATTATGGCCCACTGAAAAAGCTTTACAAACATGGATTAAATACCATTGGAAACAAAAAGGAAGCATATACCTACATCTTGGGTCAAAGGGATTCTTCACTGTGGTCTTTACAAATATTGAAGATAAAGACAGAGTGTTTGAAGGAGGGCCCTACTTCTATGTAGAAGTAGGCCTCTATATGCGGGCATGGATTATGAATTTTGTCCCGGAGAGTGAGAATTTTACTTCGGTCCTAGTTTGGGTAAGACTCTACTCTCTACCTTTTGATTACTGGCGAACAAAATCATTATCTGCCATAGGAAATAAATTAGGGTGTTTTGTCAAAGCTCCTGAGGCCACCAGAAGGGGAAAATACACTTCCTTTGCAAGAATATGTGTGAGATGGATCTCTCTAGAGCTCTACTAGATGAGGTAATCTTGGAAGTTTTTGATGAAGAATGGGTGAAAATAGTGGATTATGAACATATTCCATTTAGATGTCACAGATGCTATGAGCATGGGCACTTATTCAGAGACTGCCCTCTTAATAAAATAGAGAACAAGAGTAAAGCAAACACAATGAAAGATACTGAAAGCTTTCAAAACATGGTACATAGAGGAAAAGGAGGCAAAAGGGGGCCTAAGCAACATCAAACAAAAGGGCAAAAGGCTAGTCAGAACAAGGTCCATGTACTTGAAGAAGAATAAGTGATAACAAAAGTAGATTAGGAAGTGGGAGGAAGTCCAGTGGAGAAGGAGAAAGAAGAAGACCGTGAACAAACACAAGATATTAATAAACAAAAAGAGACTATGATGAGCGATGCAGAACTGGAGATGGACCAGGAAATGACCTAGAGTGAGATGGAAATGGAGGACCATGAACTATAGGAGATTCTTGATAGAGAACACCTAGATCTGGAAGGGTTCTTGAAACAGGGAACCATGGGAGGGGTAGACTCGTTACCTCAAGAAGAGTTCAATAGAGTACAGCAGCTGTTCATATGGAAAACTTAGGCTAAAGGGTTGGAGAGGCAAAGAAACAATGAAAGGCAGGGTAATGAAGGTGTGAAAACTATGAAAACCACACCAGGATTAGCACCTAGAAACCCAGGAAAGAAAAGAGGCAGGAAAAAGCAGAACAAGCTATTGATGGAATGTGGAAAGCTAATGATAGATTTAGGTAAGATGAAAGACCTAACCAGCTACTCCTTTACAAATCTTTAATAATGAAGTTCACATCTTGGAATATCAGGGGTCTAGGTAGTAAAAGAAAACAAAGATTACTTAGTAATAAAATGAAACAAGCAGCTTCGGATATGATCTTCATCCAGAAAACTAAATGTTCCATTAAAAAAATAAAAGAAATACTTAGCAAATGGCTCAATCAATTTGAGTTTCTAGAAGTCAAAGCAGAGAATACAGCAGGAGGCATACTCACTCTTTGGAACCCCAAAAGATTGGCATAATAGATGTTGAGGCATCTAGGAATTATTTATCAGTGGTTATTCAGCCTGTGGGAGATAGGGAGACCTATTTTGTCACGAATGTTTATGGCCCTCAAAGAATGGATGGTAAACTCAGGTTTCTAGATTCTCTTGTGGATATCATAGATAGACATGCAGGAATACCATGGATCATGGGGGCGACTTCAACATGATCAAATCACTTTCGGAGAAAAACGGGGGAACCAGAACTCTAAGCAAAGACTCTTTAGCATTTCAAACTTCTATAGATAATATGAAGCTAGTTGACACTGATATGAGTAATGGTCTCTTTACTTGGAACAATAAAACAGGAGGAGAGGCTCAAGTAGCCTCAAAGTTAGACAAATTAATAATATCAGAGGACCTAATTCTCATTGACAAGGAAATGATAGCAAGAGTTCTCCCCTTCGGAGGCTCAGATCATTGCTCAGTTCAACTGGAGGTTCAGGGCATTGGCACCCCCAGGAATAGACCTTTTAGATTTGATAATATCTGGCTCACCCACCAGGATTTCATCAACAACATTGCAAATTAGTGGTCAGAAGATTTGCATGTTCAGGGTACAAGAATGTTCCTTCTACACAAAAGACTAAAGTACATCAAGCTCAAGCTCAAAGAATGGAACAAAAATGAATTTGGCAATATTTTTGAAGCAAAAAAATCTGTTGAAGATAAGATGCAAGAACTCAACCAAGCCCTTATCACGAATGGATTTGATAAAGTTAGAAGTGATCAAGCCACCAAACATCATCAAGACTGGGAGAATTTATGTAAACAAGAGGAAATATTTTGGAGACAAAAATCTAGAGTTCAATGGCTAAAAGAAGGAGAGCAAAATACTAGATTTTTCCATAGATCCACCATGGTGAACAGAGCTCATAATAGGATCTCTTCAATCAAGGATGAGGGAGGGAATCTTCTTAATTCCCATGAAGAAATAGAAGTTGTGTTAGTTCAACACTTTCGAGGTATAGCAAAGGAAACCATTTCAGATAGAGAGCATTTCATCAGGGACTTAACAAGACATATACCTAGGCTAGTGTCTAGAGAGGATAATTTCAACCTTAATAGGCCAGTGACTGAAGAGGAGGTTAGTGAGGTCCTCAAAGAAATGCAGAATGGTAAAGCGCCAGGCCCTGATGGTTTCAATGTGGATTTCTTTAAAGCTTTCTGGAATATTTTTAAACAGGATATTTTGAATGTACTGGAATATTCCAGGATGAATAGAACTATTTTGAAGGTGCTCAATACCTCCTTCATCTCCCTGATCCCTAAATAGGACAATTCTCAAACTCCAGACAGGTTTTGACCCATAGCTTTGTGCAGTGTGCTATACAAGATAATATCCAAGGTGGTGGCCAATAGACTCAAACCTCTTCTTCCTACACTAGTTTTTGTGGAACAATCTGGTTATGTGGAAGGCAGACAAATTCTCAATAACATCATTCAAGCACATGAGGTGGTGCACTCATTGAATAGCAATAGGAAGGCTAGAATGATCATGCAATTGGACCTATATTAGGAAAGTTCTTATTGCTTTTGGGTTTGATCATAACTGGGTTAGATGGGTCATGGCCCTGGTAACTTCTTGCAGCTTTTCAATATTGGTTAATGGTTCTCCCTCCAAGACTTTTATTCCTTCAAGAGGCCTCAGGCAGGGATACCCGCTCTCTCCATTCCTCTTCATCCTCATGATTGAAGGACTTGGTCGGTCTATCAAGCATGCAAAATAAGTTGGTATGATTAAGGGTCTCCAACTTTTTGAGAATGGACAGGACTTGACTCATCAACAATTTGTTGATGATACCATGCTACAGGGAATCCCCACAGTCAAAGAAGTTCTTGCATATAAACAAATCCTGAGTGACTTTGTCATGGCTACAAGTATGGAAGTTAATCTCTCCAAATCTAAGATTTTTTTCTTTAATACCAATATTTGTATTTAGAGGAATATCTCTAGAATTCTAGGCTTTCAAAGGGATGTAAAATATTTGGGAGTTCCTCTAACTTCTAAACCTTTGCACAACATAATTTGGGATCTGGTGATTAATAAGATGCAAGATAAAATCAGGAAATGGACTATCAGAGCTTTAAACTTGGCTGGTAGAATGGTGCTTACAAAAGCTATTCTTCGATCAATCCCAATTTTCATGCTATTAGCACTCCCAACACCGAAAGGAGTCTTGCAACAATTAAGAACCATCCAAAGAGACTTTATTTTGGGAAAGTGGGAGGAAAGAAAGAAATGGGCCTTGGTAGCTTGGGAAAAAATCTACAAACCTAAAAACCATGGGGGTCTTGGATTGGATGATCTGGAGATTCTAAGCAAGGTTTTAGGGGCAAAATTATGGTGGCATTGGGTAAAAGACCGAAAGGCTCAGTGGGCTAATATCTGGAAAGAAAAATATGCCAGCACTTGGCAAAATAATGATCACGTAAGGATGTTTGGAAGTATAAAGGGCTCGACATCTGGAATAAGGCCTGGAAGAACAGAGGCTTAGTACAAAAAAACAACTTTTGGGAAATCAAAGAGGGAGATCTAGCTTTATTTTGGGAGGATAAATGGCAATAAGAACCTATATTGTTAAAAGAGGACTTTTTGGACCTCAATAAAGAGACAGACACCAAAGGGTTATCTAAGGTAAAATATTTTTGGGATCAAACCAATAGTGTAGGAAAATGGAGAACCTGGAGGAACATTGATTATAGGGATGATAGCCCCTTGAAAGAAAAAGCAGAGGCACTTATGAAAATGTTGGAACAAAGGAAGATTTTAGTGACAGGGGGGCATGACCAACTTAGATGGGGCAACAATAATGAGGGTACCTTTAATCTTAAGGAGGAAAAACGCATACTCCTTGAGCTGGATTCCCATGTTTCGGATAGGATTTGGTAGAACCTATGGAGGCATCAAGGTTGGATGAAGATTAAACTCTTCATGTGGCTGGTTCATCATAAGAAAATTTTGACTTGGGATAACATTCGGAAGAGGGGTGTTATGGGGCCTTCCAGATGCCAGCTCTATAAAGCCCAAGAGGAAAAAATGGAGCACCTTCTCAATAATTGCATTTTCACCTCCAGGTTGTGGGATACTTTTGCCACCATTTTCCAATAGACCGACAGGGACAAAGGGAGTATTATCAATACCCTAAACAATTGGAGAAGAAAATTTTCTGATTATGAATTTCTTGGCTCAGCTTGGGCTCTTACGCCAAGCTTCATTATATGGAATGTCTGGAAAGAAAGGAACAATAGAATCTTCAAAAATGAAAAGAGACCCTCCCAATGCCTTTTTGAGCAGATCTTAAAATAGCTTAAGGAGACGGTTGGCACTACAATGCGAAATCCCCCTAAGAATCCACCTTCAGAAGCTGAAATGCAGATTCTCCGTCAGCTAGGTATGCAGGGGCTTATTCCTCAGGGCCTGGATAGGAAGGTAATGAAAATGGATACTGAGTAAGATTTCTAGCATCCTCCCCCTTAGGGTTTTTTGAAATAAAACATTGATGGGGCTTCAAAAGGAAACTTGAGTACTGTTGGCTTTGGAGGGGCATTAAGGGATGAAAATGGAAGTATTATCTTCATCTTCCATTACCATTTAGGAAGAGCCACTAACAATATGGTGGAATTAATGGCTCTGGAGCAATGTTTAGATTTCCTGGAGTAGGATAACCACCAGAATGTGAATGTCAAAGCTAATTCTTAGTTAATCATTAACCCGGTCAAGAGAATCATCTATGGCACAGTGCCGGAAAAAGTTTCAAAACACTAGAGGCTGATCCAGGTCTTTCGACGAATTCAGCTTCACCTCCAGTGCCTTCATACAGTAAGTTTTTACCATGTGCGAAGGACGACCAATAAATTTGCGGTTATTCTAGCCAATCAAGGAGTGATTTGTACCGAAAGCAGGGTTGCAATGGGTTGGCAAGAGATGCCTCAGAATAGATTAAAGGCGCATTGTCACGACCAAGCAGATGAAGACAGGATGGTGTTTCGAAACAGAGCCATGGAGGCGGGGTCTAGATGACTTGGATTCATTATGAATTGCTGTTTTTTTCACAGTCTGGTCTTTTGTGGGATGCAGGCCACTGTCGGCCTCCACAACCTTGGTAAGTACAAACACAGAGGCTCCAGGTGGAAGCTGCTCGACAGACTCAGTTTTTCGAATGGTCAGCCAAATGGATGGAGCATCATCTTAAATTGGTTCAGATACAGGCGTAGAGGGGAGGGTGCGAGGGACCGGAATCTAAACTTTCTCGGAGGCCTTAACACCCTCGGTTTTCTTCCTATGGATGCAATACCACTCTTAGGGTGGTATATGGTTTATTGTAGGCCTTTCAAGCGAGAAGCAGTTTTTCTGAAATGGGAACGATTCCACTCACCAAGCTACACGTGGCCAAGGGGAGGGACTGATTACCGCCCTCATCACGCACTAATGTTCAGTGCTTTAGACCCGTGCGATATGATCTCATCTGTCAAATTAAGCAAGGTGGATCTACGGTCAGGAACGAACGAGCATGTAGGTGGGTCCAGGTGGTTAAGCATCATGCTTCTAAGTACTATGAAATCTTCCACTGTCGTTGGATCGGGCGAGGAGATTTGATGGTTGAGATTAAGGATGCAAGTCCGAATGAGGAATATATTCCGTGCTTGTTTCGTTTCATGGCAGGAATCGATGATTTTCACACGTTCTACAGGTTCGTGGGTTATTCCCCCATTCGGACCCGAAATCCTTTTAGATTGGTACCTTTTTTCCTCTTCAGGTCCGATTCTAAATTTAAAGCATGTGTTTGTTGCTGGCCCGAATTGAATCTCATCCGTCGGATTTCTGTGGGAAGATCGTACGGCCTCAGCATTGTCTGTCTTTTGAGGGTTTTGAGGTTTTGTTGTAGGGTTCGGGGTTTTTGCCTTTAGCTCGATGCCCTTGGTAGTAAGAGAATAGTTTTTCCTTGGTCCACAGTTCCTCACAGACTGTTGTATTTTATGTAATTTATTTTCCGTTTTAATGAAATGGAAGGTATGAATCTTGCTTCAGCAAAAAAAAGATAATTAGGTACAACACTAGAATGTTGCCTTCAAAAAGGAAGAAATTACATTGCCATTGAAAAAGATCTAATACAGTGCAATTTTATTCAGCAAAGAATTAATGCTCTTCAATTTCTTCCAGATGCAATGCAAGAAATGGGGTTGAAGAAAGGGGACTTTAGTGAATCACGTGTGGAAAGAAAGGCAAAGGATCCCTAACCACCATTACACTGAATGATTAGAAAGGAATATATTGGGAGATTCACAGACATCAAAGATCCATTAGAGGAAAATGAGCAAAATGAAGCAGAAAATATTGTGGAAGAAGACAATGATGAAACTCCAGAGGACGAAGAGTTTGGATTACGTGACATTCTTGATTAAATTTAAGTTATGCTTTGAAATCAAGCTCATTTTTTGTAACTATTAATTAGTTATAATTGTAATGTTTTGACTTTGACATTTTATGAGAAGAATAAGCACTCAATTAAGGTTGTTATGCATTCAATATTTGTATTATGTGATTTTAGCATTAATTGTTATGCTAATCATTATTTTTTGAAAAAGAAAAGTGATTATTATTATTTTTTGACATGAAATTCATAGAAAAACTATTATTCAACCAATTTTAGTTAAAATTTTCCTATAAAAATTGTGATTTTCACATGTCATCTCTACCAAAAAAATTACAAAAAAATATCAAAATGTGTAGTTCTTTAGTTATATTTATGTTAAAAATGGTTATCTTTTGTCAATTGTTAAAAATTATTGTTTTTTAGAGACAATTATTTCATGTGGATTGAAATATTAATTAACGATGTATAAATATGTAGAATATCAAAAATTCAAAATATCAACCTTCTTCTTGAAATATGCAAAACAATAAAAACCTCACTACAAAAAAAAATTAATTAAAATAAAAACAAGAAAATATGAAGAAGAAGACCACTTCAAAAATTATTAGAAAATTTAAAGTAAAAAAATAGGTCTTTTAAAAAAGGGACCTGATGCAAAATTACCACTTTTTTAAATCAGCATGAAAATCACTATCATTCTAAAACGTAATGCACATAAAAAAATTTAAAGTGCCAAAAACTATGCTCTAAAAAAAACATGTGTGTTCTGCATCACCTCATTTCAAAATTGGGTCACTTTTTTGCTATCACTATGAAACGGGTAACAATATCAGTTCTCGTTTCAAAGTTTACATTGTTGTGGGATGAAGCAACGTAGCGTCAACTAGTTTGGCACCCGGCACAACGAAGGAAGCAGGGATGGTGACCACACTAGATCCACTTGAAATAATCCTGCCGAAGGGAGTAATAACCACATAGACTGAAGCTGACAGGATCGTTGTCAGCGCCCTCAAAGGATTTGGGCTCAATTTGATCACGCTTCCTAGTGAGGCACTTCACAATTTGCAGGATGGTGTGATCGTGAAACTTCGAGCCCGCGAATAATGCGTGTTACAGGTAACCAATGAACAAAAAGTCAACAATGCTCAAATAACTGTACAAAGAGATTCCACTATTAACCTCATCAAATCCATCACAGACAAAAATGAGCGCATGGACAATGTAGTGGCTGAGGCATGCAAGTCTATCCTGATGATGAGCCAGTAGATGTGCAGATTCAAAAGCTCACTGTTGTAGTGCGCGACACCATAACAGAGTTGGCGAAGGTTCAGTTTGAACTGAACCTCAAAATTGTAGAACTGTAGTTGAAGGCCCAGCCTTCAACCCTTCCAGAAGTCAGAGAGCAGCACAAGATAGCTGTGAAAGACATCGTGGCAGCAATGAACAACACAGTGAAGGAGTTCACCATGCTCTATGAGCAGGCGCTCGAAGTGGTTTATAATTTTCAGGAGGATCCCACCTTGTAAAGGTTGGAAACAGAGGCTCGGGAGCTACAATAGAGAAATGATGAAGTCAAAGTGACGATACACACCATGGCCCTTACGAAGAGGCTAGTAAAACTATAGTAGGCAAAAGTACTAAAGGAGCAGGTGGATGCAGTGCAGCGCAAAGAGAGTGTCCTCAAGGCCAGAATAGGGCCTTGGCTTGATGAATCCTATGCGCTCACCACCACCATCAAAGGAAAGCTGGTTGGTTTTCATGCAACTCAGCTGAAGATACAGTTAGATAGTACAGGGCCAGCGACGGAGCAGTTGGTTGAGGAGATGAAGCAGGTGCCAACGCAGTGCACTGTCAAAGTTATATTTGTCCAAGTGGAGCTGGGAGGTCTTTGCGACAAGATATCCACACCATTCGAGTGACTCGAGGGCGAGTCACCATGTTTGTGTTGGGGGCCTATTGGGAACAGGTCCCCTGGGGTCAATTTTTGGGTTAAAAGCCTGAATTATGTATAAAGAAATGTAAATTATCCGCGTTTTGTGATCGTGGAGCGTGAAGATATCATGATTAAAAAAGGGTTGCTGCCCTTAGTTTAGATAGTTTGTGTCATCTTGATGAGATTCGCCCTTGGTCCGTAGACCAGGGGATTGTATAAAAAGGAGGTCTTAGAGGAGTCTAAGATAGTTCAGTTCATAGAGATAGAGTCATTGATGAGTATGTAAAGAGCTAAGAGAGAGAGTCTTAGCATAGGAAAGAGGCTCTACATTTGAGTGCGTAGAGGCCTAGGGTAGAAGTCTGCAGCTGAGTGCGCGAACCCCAATAGCTATGTGCACAAGGAAGTTAGAGTTTGTACTGGAAAATCTGAACCATTAATAAAGAGAAGTATTCTGAAATTAATGTGCACTTTACTTCTGTCAATTGCATGCCATTATGTTATGTCAAGCACTAGGTTTTTGTTTTATTGCTAATTTGATGCACGAATATATATGTTTTCCTCTATTATATGAATTCAAATAGAGATATTTGTTTATGTGAAGACAATCTTAATTGCATGATAGAATGGGCGAACACTTAAGATAATTCGAGAAGCTAAAAAGCAAAGTAGTTACAGAGGCTCGTAAGTGCCAATATTTCTTGTTAGGGTTACGCGAAGGACAATCGTAGACCTTTGCGGAGGTTTTGAAAGACTAATAAAGATATACATTGATAAGCCCTAAAGGCTTATCGATCTATGCCAAGGTAGAGTTAAAGTGTAAAATCGACATCACAACCATCTCATGGTGCAGAAACTTGGTTCGTGCATCCCCCCATACTTCTTCGGGTGAGACTTCAATCTATTCTTCGCGGGACTAATGCCGAAAGGGCCAGTAGTGTAAGGATTTGCTTGGCTGACTAATGTTGAACCTGGGTTAGGGCCCATCAATCCAACAGTGGAACCTGCTAAGATCATGGTAATAATTAATTTTGAGGCACCAAGAAGCGTTAAACAACTGCACGCAACACTAGCCCACACTGGGTATTATCCAAAGTTCATCAAAATTTATGCTCAAATTACCGTGCCTATGGAGAAGCTACTAAATAACAATGTTACATTCTGTTGGGATGAAGACTGTCAGTGCAGACTAGATATACTGAAGGAAAAAATGATTATCGCACCGATCCTAGTGTTCTCGGATTGGAAGAAGGAATTTCATGTGCATGTGGATGCCTTGTGTATTGTGCTAGGAGCAGTGCTGAGATAGGTTGTTGAAGGAGAATTGGATCATCCTATAGCATTTGGGAGCAGGAAGTTGTCAAAGGTTGAAAAGAATTATTCGACAACATAGCGCAAAGGCTTGGCTATGGTGTACACACTCCAGAAGTTCTGACATTACCTGCTAGGTGGACATTTCAAGATGTACACAGACCATTCTACATTAAAATATCTAGTTAATAAGCTTGTGGTTTAGGGGAAAATATGCAGATGGCTGCTTTTGTTTCAAGAATATGATTTTGAATTAATTGTGAAGCTAGGAAGATTGAATATAGGTCCATACCATCTATTTCACATTGAAACAGAAGAGGAGCCTACTAATTTGGAGGAAGGATTTCCTAACGCATAGCTCTTCATGGTGCGTGTAGTGGATAATCACTTCGTAGATATTATCCATTTCTTGACCACATGAATGGCTCTAGAAGGCTATACCAGTCAGCAAAAGAAAGAATTGGTGGTGCATGTGGAAAATTTCTCTGTAATTGCAAGACATTTGTATAAGATGGGATTAGATGAGATACTTTGACGTTATGTGCTTGATTTTGAATGAACCAATATCGTCGTTGAAGCTCATGGAGGAGCTACAGGCAGGCATTATGCAGGAAAAGCAATAGCAAAAAACATTTTGCGCACCAGGTTGTGGTGGATGACGTTGCATAAGGATTCTAAAGCCTATTGTAAAGCATGGATGCATGTTAGAGAAAGGGAAGGCCATCACAGAGGGATGAGTTGCCTTTGAATCCGCAGGTGTCATTGCAGCCCTTTGAGAAATGGGCAATTGATTTTGTAGGACCAATTCAGCCTCCAGGAAAGAATATAGGTGCACATTATATCATTACCGCGACCGAATATTTGACCAGATGGGTGGGGGCACAGCCTGTGAGGGACTGTACAGGGGCAACAACAACAAAGTTCTTGTTTGAATATGTGTTGACAAAGTTTGGTTGCCCAAAGGTATTGATGAGTGATTATGGTACACATTTTCTTAATGAAATGTTCAACGCACTAACAGATGAGTTCCAGGTTTACCATTAGAAGAGTACGCCATATCATCCTCAGGCTAATGGAATGGTTGAGGCTTTTAATAATATATTGGAGAATGCGCTAACAAAGGTTCACAACACGCACGAAATGATTGGGACGTGTGTGTACCAGTAGTGTTATGGGCTTACAAAACTACTTGTAAAAAGCTTATTGGTCAAACACCTTTTAGGTTGGTCTATGGCATGGAAGTTGTCATGCCTATGGAGTATATTTTTCCTACTCTATAAATCGTAGCTTTCACAGGAATGGTGGATCGTGAAGCCTTAGAAGAAAGGCTCTCACATCTAATAGAGCTTGAGGAAGACAGATTTTTGGCTGGATTCCATCAGCAGGTTCAGAAGGAACGTGAAAAATCTTGGCACGATCGATACATCAAACTGCGCACCTTCAAGGTAAATGATTTGGTTTAGTATATGATAGTAAGTTTTATAAGTTTCTTGGAAAATTTCATATGCACTGGCTGGGGAAATGTGTTATCAAAAAGATTACAGATGGTGGATTAGTTCATCTTCCAAAGTTGAATGGAGATCCATTTCTAGGAAGGGTAAATGGAAGTCGAATGAAGCCATACACCAGGGATTTGGCCCAATGACTACATGACGGTAGCATAGTCTTAGCGCTCCAGGTAGCTGCAAGGAGGCACGGGACTAAAAAATACACTACTTGGTTTGTACAACTATGTGATAGGGGGCATGCGTGAAAATGAATGATGTCACAGTACCATAAGAAGCGCAAAGGGAGTGGTGCTCTAGGCGGATAGACCACACAGCATAGCCAGAAAGTAATCGTTACAATCATTTTTCATGATTTGACTGTCAGGAGATGGTTAAGAGGAGGGGGGGGGATCATTTAAGGAATTTAAGGGTAAAATCTTGGAGATATGCCGCCAAATCAGCATTTATGGACAGATTTTGGGGGGAACGATCGAATTTGAATTTGAATTCGCCTATAAATTACACGTGGTCATGAAGAAAAAAACTTTTCATCCTTGGAATTTCTATGTTGATCTTTCGACTGTTTATGAATCCTCAGTTTTTCACTCATTTAGTCTCTACTTATATATTTCATAAGTTACCCAAGGATACCCAGTGATTTATTCTCAGCACGATGTCCAGAGTAGGAGTGACTACTAGTACTAGAGGAGTTTTCATCTCTGAGGGAGCTACTCCAGAGGTGAAGAGCATGGAGGCTTCGGCTCTTGTGCCTACGATGCCAAGGTCACCTAGGTTGAAACCTACATTGGTGAGAGAACTCCCAAAACCTAAGAAGGACAACCAAAAGAAGCCCATGCTAGTTCACGAGTCATTGAGGAAGCATGCTGCTACACATGCCTAGAATAAAGAAAAATTGAGCGCTAAGGATAAGGGGAAAATGGTGTATCTGGAGGTGGAAGAGGGCGCGGAAGACATAGACACTGAGGCGATGGATCCTATATCCAAGCTGTCGGATTATATCCCTCCGCTCAAGGGAAAAGTGAAGGTCTCCAAGGACCTAGATGTAGGACTGTTCCTCCTCAATACACCCCTATTACCGGAGAACCTCACTTTTGAAGGCTCGCGCTTAGCGCGGATTCCTTATCTCAAGCTGGAAGATTGGGATTTGGCCGACCACGAGAGGTTCCCCCACTTGGAAATTGAGAAATATATGAAGATGATCTTTTACAAATAATCAAGTGTCACTGCATTGGAGCCTATCGAGTGGATTCGTGGAGTGAATCAGTCAGGGCTGCTAAACTTGTTGTCGGTACCCCACTACCACTGCTCCAACATCAACTTGATAGTTATTAAAAAAATGCTGACCCTAGTGCATGACGGATTCTTATGGATGAGCACGTTGATCTCCATTAATAACATGATAATCCATTTGATCATACTGCTGCCACACTCAGGGTTGAATCTGGCCGAGGAGTTTGGCAGAAAGACGAGCGACTACAACCTCACTAAAAATATGAAGGATAAATTCAAACTCGTGAAGAAGCCGCAGGGGTACTTGATCACCTCTATCACTTACCCTGCGGTGAATATTTCCACGTACATCCTTACGAGAAAAATCATGAGGAAATGTAGCGCGGATGAGATTCTGGTGCCAGTGATTTCTTTGGCTACATAGTGCGCGGAGGGTGTGCAGTTCAACTGGGCACACTACCATTGTAGCGATTTCCTTGCAAAAATGTCGAGAGGCACAAGATGAGAGTAAAACATTCCACTATTTGTGGTTGTTTCTCTCCATTGTACTCATCACTTGGTATCTACTGGAGGACAGTTAGTTCCCTCCCATGGAGAAAGATTTGTTGGAGGTTGCACAGTTTGCATCCCTCTGGGCAGCAAAGGACATTGCACGCATTACAGAGACTAAAGTCTTCTAGGTGTTGATGGAGGTGAGCATTCACATGCCCATCAACTAGAAGCCATGGTTGTCACCAACCATGCTTGAGCAGCTTTCAGAGTATACGATGTTCAAAGCTGACTTCCACCGAGTATACATCCAGGCATAGAAGGATCCGTAGCAAAATTGGTTTGACCTACCTTACCTCACTACAGAAGACTTTATTTAGGAGGTCATCAAGCATTGGCTGACAGATTGGCATACTCCATCTGATCTAGCTATGGGCACCAAAAAATCTACTGAAAAGAAGAAAAAGGAAGCCACAAAGTAGAAGGTCCAAGAGTTGGCTGAGAAGCGGAGAAAAGAGGTCAAGGAGAAGGCCCGAATCGAAGTGGAGCACACGCGAAGCAGTAGGTCAGACAAGAAGAGCGCCACTATGAGTGCAATGGTAAGTCTCCTTTGCCCCAAAAAGAGGTGGACAAGCAGTCAGAGTAGGGAAGCGGTGCCCAGGAGGAGTAGAGCACCTCCTTCTAGATCAAAAGGTATAGGGAACAAGGAAAGTAAGGGTCATGGAAGAAATCAAAAGTGACCAAGTCGTTGTTGAACCTAATCACTCTGAAAGATGGAAACCTTGATGAGATTGGAGGCAAGGTGCATGATACCACCATAGAACTGTTGTAGCAGTTCTAGCAGTAGTAGCAGTAGGCACTAAGTACCATTTAGAAGGATCTGCACGAGCTGCAGATTTAGACGACTTGTATCTAGGTAGGCACAGGGTAGATCATTGTTGCATCAACAAGCTTGGCACTTGGGACCACCCAGGTAGCAGAGATGGCTTGATCACTGGATTTCCAGACAGTCACACTACCAAATGGATTCTTGAGTACGGAGGTGGTTGATGACAAGGTCATCATCATTTCTTTGAATAATATTGGCCTCAACCTGGCGGCACTCCCCAATGATTACCTTCACACGCTATAGGTAGGTGTGACAGCAGATTTTAGAGCTCAAGAGTAGCGCTTGCTCAGCCTCATCAGTGAGTATCGGGTGAACAATGAACATATGTTCATTGAGAAGACAGAGGCGTTAAAGGATAAGGACACAATCTAGGTGCAGAGCACCCAACTAGCAGCCATGGTGGTAGAAGCATGCAGAATGGTGCTCGAATTGCATATTCCAAAGGAAGCACCATTGGAGACGAAGATCAAAAATCTGGCTATGAGCATGCACGATGTCAAGGAAGAAGTGGCCAGGGTTTAGTTTGAGTTGAACCTGAATATAACTAAACTGGAGTTGAAGTCACAACCTTCAATCCCACCAGAGGTGAAGGAACAACGCGAAGCCATTGTGAAAGATGAAATCACAATGGTGGATGTCGCGGTGCTGGATTGCACCATGTTGTTTGAGCAAGCTATGGAGGTAGTCATGGCCCTATAGGAAGATCCCACCCTGCAGGTCTTAAATACAGAAGTCTGCAAGCTCCAGCAGCAATATCATGAAGTGAGGGTGATGGCACACATCATTGCTACAGCACAACGCCTTGCCAAGCTACAGGAGGAGAAGTAGCTTCTTACACAGGTAGAAGAAGCACAGAGGAAAGAGGTCATTCTCAAGGCCAGATTGGGGCCCTGGTTGGATGAACCCTACATCGTCTCTACCAATATTCAAGAGAAATTGGCGAACTTGCAAAGTATGCAGTAGAAAATCCAACAAGACAGTGCAGGACCAACCACAGAGCAGCTGATGGAACAGATCAAGCAGGCAGCCATCTATTTTCAATGAAGCAAAGTGTATTATCTACGTGAATATATTATATCTTTAATACTATTGCATGAAAAATATAATGAATGGCTTTCACAAAGACATTAGATAGATCTAGTAACATAATTGTTCAGAACAGGTAGATCTACGCTTAAGGAAAATATAGGCTTGTTATCTACTAAGTGAAAGTCATGATTCTGCCTCTTTTAGCTCTAATAATCCTAATCATAGACCTTCAAAAAGGTCTGGAAGTCACTTGGATAGAGTTGCAGTAGTGGACCATAGGAGGGTATAGATATGCACAAAGGAAAATCTGAGCTATACAGGCTTTAGAATACACATCACACGATCTCTGGATGTAGAAACCTAGTTCTAACATCCCTCAATATTGCTTCAGGTGAGACTGCAACCTACACTATGCAGGTTTTTTCTGAAAGGGCCAGTAGTTAGGGTTTTTTTTTGTTGGTATGAATAACAGTGAACCCTGGTCAGGCCCCCTTAATCCAACAAATGGTTTCATTGTCGAGACCGGGATCTATCTAAGAGATGTGTGATAAATGGTTTCCTACAAAGAAAGAGATTGAGAAGTGGATTGACTGAAAAGTGCACGTGTTTGTGGCTCAAGAGAACAAGAGCCCTAAATTATCCAAGGAGTAGTGGTTGCAGAGATATTTATACATAGACGAGATTGAGCTTTCTTATGTTTCTTCCTCGACGAACTAGACAAGTGGTTGTCTAGATTGGTCGATAGTGAAGGGACGAGGAGGCTTGACAACACTATAGTGTGGACCCTGAAGCTGGTATGACATCTAGAAGCATCAGAAAGAATATCGTGTGGGTCGTGGATCATTGGATTGATCGCACACTTCAAAGTTTTGTGACTGAGTTCGTGGTTGATCGAACTATCAGCTCTAGAAAAGAAAAACGTAGGCTCTTCAATGGACCATGAGGTAAGTATCTGAAATAATTGAAAACGTGGATTAAAATGCTATTATGTGAAAATAGGTTTATGAAATTACCTTGATGTATAGAGCTATGCAAAGTGGTAAATTCTTCAGAAGAAATGAAGGAAAGAACTCTGAATACAGTTTATTAATCGAATCCCCATGGAGTGACGATGAAGGGACGATGTTGACTACACTCCAAAGTGCAATACAATTGATTAAGCAAGGTATCCCAAGGATACCTCATCCATACACTCCACCTCCACCTCCACCTCCACCTCATACACTGACACCTTCACCTCCACCTCCACCTCCACTTACACCATTCAACATGGTGAATGTGATGAAGATGTCGGTTTTTAAAGGGGTAGGGAGAAAAGATCTTGGAAAGTTCTAGTTTGTTGTAGGATATGTATGGATGATGCAATAGATTATGGATCATCACATCAAGAAAGTGAAACTGTTCACATCCTTACAAGATTGAGCACTGACATGGTATTTCAAATACTACACTGATAACCCCACCACGACGTTGGTAGAAATGCAACAAGATCTGAATAAGGAGTTTAGGAAGTCTAATTCGGAGGTGCAGTCAATGACTGAGTTTAAAGAAATTCGACAAAAGATAGATGTGTCACCTTGGGATTTTAATCAAATTTTGAAATTCCTAATTAGGCAGGCCAATATGGTGATTACAAATTCCTAGCATTGAGACTGGTATATCACGTCGCTCTTACCACACTTAAGATTGTCGTTGTCACAATAAAAGATAGCAATGCAAGCAGAAGCCTTAGAAATCACGATGAGGTTGGAAGCCTCACCCATACAGGATACAAACCTTAGAGTGAAACAAATTCACTCACAGCTGGAAATCCTGCACTTGGAGTTGCAGAGCCTAAAGAAAGGAAAGGAAGCCCAGCTTGAGGTGTGCGTTGAAGTCTAGTGCTTGAAATGCAAGGGTTATGGGCATGATAAGGACCATTTCGTGGTTTATCAAAACTATCTTATTGGGGGAGGGACTATTCCCCTAGAACCATAGAATACCAATGGGCCGAGCATGGGAGCTACACCATGGTGCACTATCTGTCAGGTTATGGGACAACATGCAACTGATAATTTTCATTTACTACAGAAGTTTGTACAGACCCCCCAGCAGCTGTTTTGCAATTTTTGTAAATCTATAGGACATGACGAATGCCATTTTAGGAGTTATGAGCTAATGATGGATATAACCCCTACCTACTAAATGTAGGCAGAAAACCGGCCTAAGGAACAGGACGCAGGAGTAGTGCGAGTAGGGAAGAGTACGAGGGTAGATCTTTTGCTATAGATGTGGCAAAGGAGGACACTTCATGTGAGATTTCCCGAACCCCACTCATTCATCATGTCAGTATTGCTGAGATTTCGACCATGTGATAGAGGAATGCCTAACCCTTATAGAAAAATGTAAGAAAAGAAGACGCAACCCAAGAAACCTATGTAAAACATCCAAATGATGAGAGTGGAGCCTCGTGAAGAAGATCATAACATAAATATAGTAACAAGAAGTGGTATGGCCACTGGTACATATAAGGGAAAGAAGCCTGAGACTGATGGGTTGGTGCGCAAGGCTATCGAGAAAGAAATATACTTTGATCTTAATCGAGATAAAGAGACCTTCACGGAAGTAAAGAAGAACTTCACTAAGGCCTCCACCTCAAGAAGCCAAGAGAAAAACAAAATCTAGTACAACACAAGAGGTAAATTCTTCGGTATACTTTTCTAAAGATCTGTATGAATCTATTGCGTGATAAGAAATCAGTAGAAGGGTTGCAAGAGCTAATTGGAAAGTGCGCAAATAAAGAAGTGAAAGGGGCCCGAGATGAGGTTGACGACACATATAGGCGATTATGAAATGGACCAAGTCATCCTTGATTTGGGTTCAGATGCGAATATACTGCTCAATTAGTCGTGGGAAAGGATGGGGAGACCTGTGTTGCAGTGGTCTCCTATTCAGTTGTGCATGGAAAATCAACAAAATATTATTCTTATGGGATGCTTATATGGTGTAACGGTAGACATTGAGGACGCAAGAATGTTGGCTGACTTTGAGGTCATTGAAATAGTTGATGATAGTAACTCATACCCTGAACTACTAGGCATTGATTGAGCTTTTGATATGGACGCGATAATCAACTTGAAGAAGTGGAAAATGATGTTTGAAAGGAAGGCACTCAGGGTTGTAGTGCCACTAGACCTTGCTGAGGGAGCGTGTTATACTGAACCTGGTTGCAACTTTGTGGAAGATGATGATTTGGATTAGATATACAAGATCACAGCGTGAAACAAAGATTGGATCAATCCTACAGCCGATGGATGAATTGCATGGGATAGGGATAGTTCCTGCACCTCAAACTCAGATGAAGAGCTTGAACATTAGCATAATCAGTTGCATGAAGTATCTATGTTGCGTTGCAATATGATGACAAAATCACTGCGGTGTGTCTCAACTGAGGTAAGGAAGCTTCCACATTATGATGGTTTGACTGATGTGGATCTATTTTTAGATGAATTTGAAAGGGAAGTACCTGAAGAACATCGCTTCTAGGCACTGGAGTTATCACTGCGCGCTACGCCTGCTCATTTGTGGGGTATGCACAATGAGAGTTTCACTGGATGGAAGGAATATAGAAGAATGATGGGATTAAGGTTTGGGTATGCTAATACCTAGATGATAGAAAAGTAAATTGTAAAGGATCATCCGCATGATGGACTAAGGCTTGGGGAACAGAACTGCAGCCAGAATGGGTTCACATTTTTTGTCACACCTTAGATACAATCCCAATGAACTGTTATTTAGAAACGGAGCTTTGCCATGGGACAGTTGAATGGGATATCTTAAGAGAGTGCTTCCTATTGACTTTCAGTTTTGAGGACGGCTTTGAATGCATTGATGAAGCACTCCAGGAGATAAAAGAAGCTATATTTAGAATGCCTAGGGAACTGGTTGAATGGGCTTAGCCGGATTGGACCACATAGCTGTGCCATACACTAGAATGTTACAATGTGACTGTTGAAGAGGAAGAAGAAGACCCATGAAATATTAACATTCTAGAGACAGAAGGATAGCACGGACTTGAAGGACCGAAAGTAGAAAACCTAGATATATCAGAGCCTTTGAAAACTAAACAAGTAAATATTGTATCTGAAGTAGAGCCTAAGTTTGCAAAGATAGGAGACTATTGGGATGAATATACAGTCGATAAGGTGGTCAAACTTTTGCACGAATACCAGGATCTATTCCCAACAAAATTCTCGGATCTAAAGGGGATCATAGGAGATTTGGGTGTAATGAAAATCATTTTGAAACCTAACATGAAGCCTGTCAAGTAGAGACCTTATCGGCTCAATCCAAAGTATAAATAAAAAGTGCACCAAGAGGTTTATAAGAGTCTCGATTCTAGAATTATTGAACCGTTCGAGGAATCTGATTGCGTGATTCCAATGGTTGTCTTAGAGAAGAAATAGAAAGGTGAAATCAGGATATGTGTAGATCTAGGAAAGTTGAATGATGCATGTGTGCATGACCCTTTTCCAACACCATTTACATATGAAGTATTAGAGAATGTTTGCGGACAGTAGGTTTATTCATTTACTAATGGGTTCTTGGGATGCCATCGAATAAAGATCGCATCAGAAGACCGAAGCAAGACAACCTTCGCAACGGAGTGGGGTTGATTTCAATATACAGTAATGCCATTCGGATTGAAGAATGTGCTTGCAATCTTCTCCCAGGTAGTAATCGTGGCATTCAAGGAATTTATTCATAAATTTTTGGAGGTTTATTTTTATGGTTGGATTGTATTTGGGTTGGTGAAGTGCCATGTTGCAAGTTTGTGCCTTATGCTAGATACATGTCAAAGGTATCAAATCACGATAAATTTGAAGAAGTGCACATTCTGTGTGCCCTTTTGAATTTTGCTCGGCCATGTAGTATGCATGTAGGGATTGAAGGTGGATCCTGTGAAGATCATTGTGATTGTGAATTTGGAAGCTCCCTGGAATGTAAAATAATTTTGTATGACTTTGGGGCACACTGGGTATTATAGAAAGTTTATCAAGGCATATTCTCAGATAACTGCGCCAATGGAAAAATTATTGAAGAAAGATGTGATGTTTTGTTGGGATGAATAATACCAACGCAGCCTAGATGTGCTAAAGGAAAAGATGGTGATTGCGCCTATTTTGGTGTTTCCAGACTAGAAGAAAGAATTCCATGTGCATGTAGATGCTTCTTGCATTGCGCTTGGTGCAGTATTACCACATGCAAGAGAATGAGAAATTTATCATCTGGTAACCTTCATGAGCAGAAAGTTATCGAAGGATGAGAAGAATTATTCCATTACAGAGAGTGAAGGGCTAGCGATGGTCTACGCGCTGCAAAATTTTCGGCATTATTTGTTGGGCGAACATTTTAAAATGTATATAGATCAATTCGTGTTGAAGTACCTGGTCAATAAGCCTATGTTGGGGGGGAATCCGTTGATGGTTATTTTTGTTTCAAGGATATGACTTTGAAGTGATTATGAAGCCTGGAAGGTTGAATGTAGGACCAAACCACCTGTCAAGAATTGAAATGGGTGAAGAACCAAATAGTTTGGAGGAAGGATTGTTGGACATGCAGCTCTTTGTGGTGCACATCATGGATGACCATTTTACTCATATCATTCAGTTTTTAATTACGGGTACAGATCTAGAAGGATATTCCACCCAGTAGAAGAAGGAATTAGTAGTCTTCCCCATAGATTTTTTAGTAACTTTGGGTCATTTGTATAAGATGGGAATAGATGAAATACTGCAAAGGTATGTTCCATAATTTGAATGCGCTAGTATCCTCACTCAAGCACATGGAGGAGCAACAGGAGGACACTATGCAGGAAAAGCGATTGCACGGAAGATTTTGCACGCTGGGTTATGGTGGCGGACATTACATAAGGATTCTAAGGTGTACCGCAAGGTGTGTGATGCTTGCCAAAGGACAAGTCTTTGTGAAGAGATGAATTACCTTTAAATGCTCAGGTTTCGTTGCAAGTATTTGATAAGTGGGCGATTGATTTCATAGGTCCAATACAACTCCCAGGAAAGAAGATAGGCACATGGTATATTACTACTACAACATAGTATTTAACCATATGGGTGGAAGTGTAGCCAATGAATGATTATATAACTACCACAATTGCGAATTTTTTGTTTGAATATGTCTCAACACTATTTGGATGCCCTAAGGTGTTGATGAGTGATAGGGGTACACATTTCTTGAATGAAACGATCATCGCAATGCTTGAATAATTCCAGGTATACCACCAAAAGAGCATGCCCTATCACCCACATGCGAATGGAAGGGTGGAAGCATTTAAAAAAATCTTGGAGAATGTGTTAACAAAGTTTTGTAACATGTAGGGGAATGAATGGGATGTGCATATACCCACAGTTCTATGGTCATATAGGATGACCTGCAAGAAGTTGACAGGCCAAACAACGTTTAGGTTAGTCTATGGGATTGAAGCAGTGATGCCTATGGAATATATTATGCCAAGTCTATGTATTATATCTTTGATAGAGATGGCAGATCGTGAGACCTTGGAGAAACGACTCACGCAGCTGATGGAGTTGGAAGAGGACCACTTTGTTGCCAGATTTCATCAGAAAATACAAAATGAACGAGAAAAAGCATGGCATGAGAGGCATATTAAGCTACACACTTTCGAGGTGGATGATTTAGTGCTACTATATGACATCAAATTCATGAAGTTTATAGGGAAATTTCAAATGCACTGCTTAGGGCCATATATTATTAAGGAAATCATGGATGGTGGCACAATTCATCTCGCGAAGTTGAATAGGGGGCTATTCCCTAGGAAAGTGAATGAAGGTAGGCTAAAATTGTATACAGGGGATCCTGGCTACAGGCAATGACTATATGGTCACAAGATAGTCTTAGCACTCTAGGTGGTTGCAAGGGGGAGAGGTACTTTAAACTACACTACCCAAAAAAGGGACAAATATAGAAAATGGGTTGCGCGATGGATGAAAAAGGTAAGATGGAAAACATTGCGACAGATTAAGCTATGACGGATGGAGCTATGAGTGTGAGTTGCACCACAAGGGGTGGTGTCACGCAGTCGGGTCGAAGAAAAGTCGTTGGAGTCACTATTTATGATTGGATGGAAAAAATATCGTTATAGGGAGTGGGTAGGTGACATTTATGGCAAAAATATTTAGAGATCTACCACGAAAGATTCATTTATGATTAGAACATGGAGGGAACAATCATATTTGAATTCAAAGTCACCTATAAATCGTGTATAATGGTCTGCTAAAGAAAACTTTACTTTCTACAAAATTGGTATATGCCCTCTTTTTTTCGCTATATGAATCGACAGGTTTGGGAGGACTTAATTTCCTATCTGGAATTCACGAAGCTGACAGTTATTCTCGAACAAATGTCTACTCTAGTAAGTTCTGAAGCAATTATTTCTCAAGAAAAAGGCCTTGAAATCATGTCCATGGAAGTTATTCCCTAATTGACTATGGTGCCGAGGTCACCTAGGCTGAAGCACTTGACTACTAAGGAGTAGCGAAAGAAACCTATACCGGTGAGGTAGTCAACGAGGAATAACCTGGAGTTTCGACAGAAGGAAAAGAGGGATAAGGTGAAGCAGTCGGAGAAACAAGTGGACTTGGAGGCAGAGGAACTCTGCAATGGAGTTGGGGAGTTAGATGCTAAGGAGGGTGAGCCTATCACATGACTCTTGGAATATATACCTCTGTGGGAAGGGAAGGCCAAGGTACCCAAGGACCTGGATTTTGGAAATTCATGATCTCTAGATAGTTGTTGCCAAAAGAGGTAGTTTTTGAAGGCACGATTTTAGCGCGCATCATGGTACTGAAGATGGAGGATTGGGATCTTTCCAACCATGTTAAATTCCCTCACATAGCCACCAATAAATACATGATGAATATTTACTATGAAGAAAGTGGTGTCACAAAATTGGAACCCATGAAATGGGTCAAAGGCATCGAGTAGGCCAAATTAATACATATGCTTTGCGTACCACACTTCCATCGATAAATAATCAACATTGTTTGTGTGTGCTAGCTGCTCGCGTTGGTGCATGATGTTATCTTATGGCTTGGTGAACCCATCCCTATAACCGATATGCTCATTCATATAATTATGAAGCTTCCTTATAAAGGGGTGGAACCCACCAAGGAGTTTGGAGGAAAAACCAGAGAAAAGGAGCTGGCAGATAAAATGAACACTGAGTTTGGGCTCATCAAAAAGTAGTGCGGATATTCTATCCACTCAATTCAAGACCAAGCGGTGCATTTTTCTGCCCAAGTTTGAGCTAGGAAGATAATGAGGAAATGTCGCACTGACGAAGTTCTGGTGCCAGTATTTTCATTGGCTACACAGTGCATGAAGGGGGTGTAGTACAACTCAGAGTAGTACCTATGTCAAGAATTCCTAGCAAACTTTCATGAAGCATAGGAGGAGAGAAAGGTGTTTCACTATGTCTGGCTCATGTTGCTAATTTTATTGGTAGCATGGTAACTGTCGGAGCACAGTTAGTTTCATCCCCAGGAAGAAGATTTACCGGAGGCAGCAAAGTTCACTTTGTTGTGGTTGAGGAAGGATCTAGAACGGATTTTGGAGTCAAAGTTTTTTTGGATATTGGTTTAGATAGACCTACCCATAGTGATAAGTCATCGGCTAAGGTTGTCTCCAACCTTCTTTAAGAAACTATGGGCCTTTGCGGAGTTTGAGGCTGACTTCCATAATGTCTCGGTCTAGGTGAGGCGACACCCTAAGCATATCTGTCACAAGTTGCCATACCTAGTCTCGAATATTGACATGTAGGAAGATATCAAAATTACAGTTGAAGCTATAGCTGACTACTCTGCCAGAGGTCAGGGAGCAGCGCGACGCAACTATAAAGGAGCACATGACTACTCTAACTAATGCAATCAAAGGTTGTGACTTCCTTTTTGGAAACACCATGGAGTTATGGGATACTTTGCACGATCACCCAAACTTTCAAAAGTTAAGTACATAAATCATGGAAGCCCAACATAAATATGATGAGATCAGGGTGACTGCATGCACATTGGCGCCAGTCCAATGCTTTTTGTGCCTACAGGAAGGGAAGCTGCTATAGGCACAAGCAAATGAGTTGCAGCAAAAATAATCAGTGTTAAAGGCACAGCTTCAACCTTGGACAAAAAATTCCAGCTAGACTTCCCAAACTCTTCAGAAGAAACTGAAAGCATGCAACAAACGCATAGGACCATATATCTTGTGGTAGAGGGATCAACTACATAAAAGTTGGCCGAAGAGGTGAAGCAAGCTGTAGTACAATGCATCGGGGATCTGGAACCATTGAAGCAGGATTTCAGTGAGCTCTACCACAAATTTGAGAAGCCAGTTGAGTGACTAGATGGCGAGTCACTATATTTGTGTTGGGGGCTATTGGGATAGGGTCCTAGGGTCAATTTTGGTTAGTTTAATCAATTTTTGGTTAGAATGTTGTAAATAATTTAAAGTCTCCATGAAATGAGGAGGCGAAGTGTGCAACTAAGTAAGAGTCAAAGGGGCTTTAGCCCCTTGTATGGGTAAGTGATATGATGGTTTTGAGATTCACCCATAGGTCGCATGCCATGGTATTGTAATAGAAAAGTTATAAATATTTGAGTCACAACGAGTATAGGAGAATAAATTTTCGTGAAGAACGAGTGTAAGGGAAAAGTGCTAAGGTAGGAAATCTTTGTTTTTCTGTACTTAGGTGAAAGGGGAAGGCTCCTACAGCTGAGTGCGCAGGGACCTTGGAAAGTTCGTAGTTGAGTGCGCAGGCTCCTGCAGCTGGGTGCATAGGGTGGAAGAGTCTGTAAATTGAATGTTGAATCTAATAAAGAATGATTTGGATTGAATCTATTGCATATGTGCCTTGTTCTTATTTTTGTTTAAGTTTATGCATTGTCAACTAATGATCTATTTTCTATGAAGTAAAGTGTATTTTTTGTGAAAATTTGTTAGATCTTTAATACTCATGCATGAAAAATATAATGAACTACTTTCATGAAGACATTAGATAGATCTAGTAATATAACTATTCAGAATAGGTAGATCTGCACGAAGGCAGATCTAGGGTTGTTATCTACTAATCGAAAGTCATGATTCTGCCTCTTTTAGGTCTGATAAGCCTGATCGTAGACCTTGTGAAGGTCTAGAGGTCACCTAGATAGAGTTGTAGTAGTGGACCATAGGAGGGTATAGATCTGTGCGACGACAGATCTGAGCTATACGGGCTTTAGAATACACATCACACTGTCTATGGATGCAAAAACCTGGTTCAAGCCTCCCCCAATACTGCTTCGAGTGATACTGCAACCTGCGCTATGCAGGTTATTGCCAAAAGGGCTAGAAGTTAGGGTTTTGTTGGTTGTTGCAAAAAACTCTAAAGCCAACATGAGCTCATCGAAAAGGCCACATTTGACCAAAATCCTCACCTTGTGGGAGTGCAATTGTGTTGGTGTAGAGGAGAAATGGGACATGGAGACTTTGTATTGATTATAAATCCTTGAAAAAAAATTCAAGAACAGATAGCCAATCCCTATGATTTCTAATATTCTTGACCAATTTAAGGATACCAAATTCTTTGGTAAGACTGATTTGAAGTTAGGTCAACACCATGTTCCAATTGAACAAATTCATGTATGGAAGATAGCATTCAAATCTAAAGAAGGAATTTTCAGGTGATTATCCATGCCCTTTGGCTTGAATAATTCTCTAAAATAATTCATGAGGATGATGGATGATATCATATGGCTATTAAAAAAATATGCTTTGGTTGTATATTTAGATGAAATCCTCATATTTATTAGAACTTGTGTGGAACATTTGCAACAAATTCAACACCAGGTTCCAATTGAACAAATTGATGTATGGAAGATACCATTAAAATCTAAAGAAGGCTTTTTCAAGTGACTATGCATGCCCTTTGGCTTGAATAACACTCTAAAAGCATTCATGAGGATAATGGATGATATCCTATTGATATTCACAAAATATTTTTTGGTTTTATATTTGGATGAAATCCGCATCCTTATTAGAACTTGGGTGGAACAATTGAAACACATTCAAAAATTCCTTATCACCCTATGGCAACACGAGTTGTATGAAAATATAGACAAATGCTCATTTGGCATGTAGAGAATCAATATTTTCGATATGTTGTGGATGAAAATGGGGTGCATGTCGACCCAACTAATATCCAATTCAATTGGAAATATCCATCCCCAATGACTCTAATGGAGCTCTATAGCTTCTTGAGAATTTCTAAACCCCACTAAATATTTGTGTTGGGGTTCTCTCATATCGCTTAGATTTTAGTCAAGTAACCAAGGGTGGAGAAAAACTAACTTTTTCCTAGACTAAGTTCTAGAGGATCTGAACACTATCTTTGATCTACACCAATCCTCACCCTTTCAGACCTGCAACAAGAATTTTATATTAAAAGAAATTCCTCAGATTGTGCTATTAGTGTGGTCCTCACTCATCAATGAAATTTGGTGGCATATCATAGTGAAACATGTTTTGATATCATCTAGTGATACCCCACCTATAACAAGGAGATATACTCAATCATGCAATCTTGCTGATAATGGGAGCACTATATTCTATGAAAGTATATGATCATCCACGCTAATCACTAGCCTTTGAAATTTACGCAAACACAATAAAAGTTACAAAATGATTTCCATCAAAAAAATTCTACATGCTTGTAAAAATTCCACTTGAAAATCAAATACAAGGAGGATAGCACCAATGATGTTGCATATTACCTTAGTTGGCCCTTGGTTAGCACTAACCATAATTCTTAACTCTTGTGAGCACAAGACTTCCAACTCTAGGATGTGCTCTCGTGCTACCTAGACCACATTTATGTTCCTAAAAGTGATCATTACTATCTTAATTGGGAGGAAAATTATAGTTGGATGGCGGGGAACTCTGGTGTAGATAATACAATAGCATTACTTCATAGGTATTTATATTGGCCAGAGTTTCAATATGATGTCCAATATTATATCAGATCATTCACTACCTATGCCATTACTAAAGCAACCATCAAGAATTAGGGGTTGTACACTTATCTACCTACCCCGTACTAGCCCTAGGAGTTAGAATTAGGGTAACGATTGTGTGTTTTTGGTTGTCTATCGTTTCTCTATGATGGCCATTTTGGCACCATGAAAGAAGAGTATCACTACTAAAACCACTGCTAAAATCTTCTTTGAGTGTGTTTTGGTTCATTTTTGGCTAACTCAAATGATTATTTCAATTAGGTACAACAAGTTTGTTAACACCTTTTGGTCGATCATATGGTATCTCATGGATACTAATCTAACCAAATTGACTACCTTCCATCACTAATTAGATGGAATAATAGATGTGTTAAACAAGATGATTATGCATATATTGTACACGTACAACTCCAAGAATCCACATACATGGTATGAAATAATTCCATATGTTTATCATAATTGTAGAAAATCCCTCCACATATGTATTTCCCATGGTCATTTTCAAGTGTGCTTGGGGTTCCAACCATTAGCCCCAACTTATGTAGTTAGGCCCATTACATTTTCACCGAAAAAGTCCTCCCATGTTTAAGTTGAGGAAAATAAGGTAGCCAATTTTTTTAATAGATCAAAAACCCCCAACAATAGGTTTATGATATCCTGTAGAAAGCCAATGCCAACTACATGTAGCAACATGACTAGTACAAGGTTCCACAAAATTTTCAGGTTGGTTATAACATGTGGCTACATTTATTGAAAAATTCCCTCAGAAGCCCCCATATAAAGATCAAGCCACTCTAATATTATCCTTACACAATCATAAAGGTTGTGGTTTAAAACACTTGAGTATTTTCCTTTCCTTAGCTTGCACTCAATGTTTAATGTGGAGCTACTTTGACCATGTTTTCCACCTCTATTAGACACCTCAAAAGTAGCTAAGCCATTGTCCCCCATATAAATCAATCCTGAGTAAATTGAATAGGCCATATTGGATTAGATCATGGAAACCAAAATAGTGGATACCCAACAACAACACATACAACTCCATTGGTTTATCAAAGTAGGGAAACTTCTTCACAAGGCAAGTGACTCACCAAAATTCAAATTCAACAAAATGTTCCCCATTTGATGAGGGAACTTGATGCAATGGATACCATTTCAAGGCATGACTCTAATTGTAAATGGCTATCAAGTTATGTTAAATATTATGCCACTAGGAAGAAAGGGGTTCCATTCTTTAGTAATATACATGCCCCACATTGAGTAAATCATCAAAGAGTGGGATTTGACAACATGATAACGAAGAATATTTTGTAGTATACATATAGGTGAAAATGTCAAAGACAACTCCATAGTGAGTTTTCCTTTATTTGTATTTTCATTTTCAAAATAAGATAGAATAGGGAAAAGAATAGTCTCACCTTCTAGCTAATTTTTCTCCCCTATTTGATTTCCCACGATACATGTTATGTTCAGTTATGTGTATGGTGTGTTCGTTTGTTGTTGGTTTTTTTCAATTATTTTTATAAAATTGAGAATTAAGCTAGTAATCAAAAATTTCTGATCTAAGGAAATAAATTGGATAATAATAAAATATTTCATAATATTCCAAGATATGTTGTGACTAATTATTCCAATTGAATATGTATGGAAATTTTTATCTCAAGGAAAAAAAATCTAGAGTTTAAAGAAAAGGTGTTTAGAAAGGATCTTCATTTAGTGTCGTAAACATTTCAAAAATAAAAAACCTTGATACGAGATTGGTGGATAGTGAGTTATATTTAGTATTTTATGACATGCTAGGCAGGATTTATTAAGAGTGATGGAGTCTAGATCTATGTGGAAGGTTTTATGCATTAATTCTACCTTTATGGGCCCCATTCCAAAGAAGTATTGTTCCAATACCCTTGAAGGAATCCAAGCCAATATATTTGTGTAATTAAAATTACAATGGATTTACAAAAATTATAGTAAACACGTTATAGAGTTATGTTTAAGTCCATATCTCAAGAAAAAATGTCTTTTACATGAGGTAGATACTTGTTGTTATGGGTGGTTCATGAATCATAATATCTAATTAAAATCAAGAATAAGGAACCCATCGTACTAGTGTTAGACCTCTCAAGGATATGATATGGTAAGTTGGTTGTACTTTAGGCTAGTTCTTATACATGATGGATCTTCTCTACAAGTGGTGAATTACATAATGGGTTTCTTGTCATCAATTTCTTTCATAGCGTTGATAAATGGATCAAAAAGTAATCTTTTTACCCCATCAGTGGGCATTCAAGAATGATATTATATGTCTCAAAGCCTCTTTTTCTTAGTAGAATACATAAAGGAGGAGACATAAAAGGGATTAAAGTGTGTATAATTCTAACATTGTCTCATTCATTATTTATGGGTGATGTTTGTAACAACCCTTGTGAAAATTCTATGTAATTAAAGTTAATAAAGGCACAATAATAACCACGGTCAATAGGAATTTTAATACAAGCTTAATGTTGGGACAAACATCCTAATGTGGGTGTTAATTTTGGTTTATTGTAGCTAAGGAAATAGCAAAGGCAATGAAAAAGGCTTTGGAAAGGCAAAATGATATTTTTATTAATTTATCTATGAAAATAATGGAAATTAGGAGAAAAGGAAGGTCAAAGGTCAAAGGTTGCATGTCAGGAGGAAAATGAAGTAAAATAATGTAAAATGAAGAAAATAGAGGCCACATTAATAAAAAGGCTTCTAAGGATCAATTCATGGCTTTTGGTCAGTTCAGTTTTCAAGTTTTCTCTCTATTCTCTCTCTGTGTCACTCTTGGACACTTAGAGTTTTCTTGGATCACTTCAGCATTGGATCAAGAAAGGAAAAGAAGGAGAATAGGAAGTAAAAGATCAAGCAAGGCAGAGAAGGATCAAGCAGATACAGTAGGTTTACTTGCAAGCATCAATTTGCATGTGTGATTTCATTGCTAGATTTGGCATGCATGGTTATGCATGTGTGTTCTTGGTTCTCTTGTTGTCATGGCCATTGGTTTTCCCAGCTGTTACACTATTCTTCAGCCCTTCCTTTCCATTTTTGGATAGTCATGGTGTGATGGGGTTCTCATGTTTTGGTTGAGTTTGATTGTCAGATGGATTCGAAGATGAGTGAGGTGGATCTTTGATTGAAATAACACATGGCCTAGTGATCCCTGAATTAGAATATGGATTGTGATAAAGCAACTGGCGTAGTGACCCTTGAACTAGAATGTGGGTTACAATAAAGCCAATTATTTTGTGCCTCGATGGGCCTAGGAATCCTTGACCAATGAATGGTGGGATATATGGTAAATCCTAGAGGTGGTTGCCCTTGATTAGGCATTGGAATCCTTGTAGGTGAATGGCGGGATATATGGTAAAGCCTGGAGTGTGGTGTCTCTATTATGCCCTAGTGTTCCCTGGATCAGATTGTGGATTGCAATAAATCCTCGATATTAGGAGACAAGAAAATTCCTCATGGGGTAGTGGAGAAATACGGTGGCATCAATGCTTGTTTATGGCCTAGTGATCTGGTGAGGATTGTAGTAAAGCTTGATTCTATTGATGAGGGTGAGGTGGTTTAGCATCGGGAAGCCCTGGTTGGTTATTTTGATATGAGTCCTTTTATCACTCTGTAATTTTCCTAGGCTGAGGAAGAAAACTACAAAGGTAACCACAAACCACTTTTAAAGCATGGATCTAGCCCGTACGGCCCTCTCTGTATGATTTAGATTTCTGTTTTTTAATATCTCATGCTAGTTATTAGAATTTGAGGTGGGTTTTTTAAAATTTTGGTTGAAAGATGCTAGAAAAGTCCATTAGGCATGGAGTCATAAACTTTTTGGGTAATCAATCACAAATTGATAGAGTAGTTATTAATAGGGTAGGGTAGGAAATTCTTGGATCCTTTAAAACATTTATGGTGTGGATGAGACGAAAAAGTAGAAGATCAATTAAATATAAAGCATACTGAAATGAATTTTCTATTTAATCTTATGAGGAAAAAATTAAGACTTTTATAATAATTCAAAGTAGAGTACACTTAAGTCAATTCAACTCTTAATCTTCTTGCAACAATCAGGAAGGGAAATTCATATGGAAATTGAGAAAAAAAAACAATTTAACATATGAGAACACATTACCATTTGTTTGACACAAGAATCCTCGAATAAATTTCCTTTGTATTTCTGAAAATTGATTGCTTTAAGTAAAATTTTTGGCTTACATCAAGGTAGAGCTCTTTTCTTCATACATGTTCCAACCCTTACTATGTCATATTACAAAACGCAGACAACAATCTGTGTTGAGTGGTGGTAGTTTGCTTCCATAATTCTCAGTATGTTGAAGCTTTGAGAGCTTCATTCTTCAATTTTATCTCCATATACCATGTAAAAATGCTCTGCTTTGGTGGAACCTGAGAGGTAGAAGGGAGAGGAGACTAAAATGTCTCTTCTACATATTGGAAATAAGTAGTAGGAGTGCTTGTCAAAACCATAGTAGTTTTCTCCTATGCACCCCTTTCTTATAAAGGTTCTTCTTGAATAGTGATCACTTGAGGATGAGTATTACTATCAGATTTGGTAGTGATATGTGGATCCTTCTTTCCTCTCTTGAACACAAGGAAATCTACAGCCTAAGTTTATGAATCTATAGGGGACATGCCTTCCCTTAACCTCTTGATTTAATTGTCTTTAGTAATATGATTTTCTAAAGAAGACTGATTGAATCACTACTCTTCATCCTCTTGTAATTTGTTTTTTGTCCACTTCTCTCGGTTAGCATATTTCTCTATCTTTGGCCTAGGTGTGTGTGCATATGGAGTGCTCTTCTATTTAACCCTTATCCCTAAAGGGTCATAAGACCACGTGAAACTTGGTTTTAACTTCACTGCTTTAAAATTTTCTCCACTTCTTTTCTTCCTACTCTACTATTCACAATATAGGGACCTACATTTTGCATTAGTTTAAATTGTGCCTTCTTCTTATCTGATACAAAGCGTAATGCATGCATGTCCAACATCTATCTAGCATACTCTAAGGAAAATTTTCTCATTGGCACAAACATTGGCAATCTATAGGGAGGAAGCTAACACCCATAGATCTTGATTTATATATAGTTTTGGTATAAATACCAATCTCCAACCTTTGACTTCTCTAAAAGGTGAAAAAACTTCTTTACTGGTGAAATTCTTGGTATGACATCACTGCATAGTAGAAATAAGTATGTCTGAAGAAAATTATCTACAAAATCAATATATGTATACTCTTCTGAGTTTCTTCTGACTAGAGAAGTCCAATGAATAACTGATAATGGGCTACCATTCTCATCAATCTTTTGCAATTGAAACTTGAACCTGTCTACTTGCTAAAATAACATTAGATAAACCAAAATTGTATGGTGTTTGAACACACCTTCAACTTTGAATTTCATAAATTGTTCATGTATTATATATGATATTGATTGTAATTGGATAGAACTGAAGGCTTTTGACCAACTGCAAATATTAATAAAAATCCTAAAGTTGCTTCATCAACCCATTGGTCTGTATGATAACCTAATAATTGAGTAACCATATAAATCACTTGTCCTAACATTTCTAGGAAAATAGAAACTGAGTATGGTGAATTTGTTTTGGGCAACCCAGCATTCTTAGGTAGAAAGCATTCAAAAATGTGGGCTCATTGGGGGATAGTAAGTTTCTTATAAATTTCCATTAATGCGTCATTGGAAAAAGGATTCAGAGAGGCCTAAGGATTTATCTGTAAGGCTTGTAAAATTCTCTCTACAGAAATGGAAAAGAGGACCTCATTATTATGGGAAATTACTAATTTTTGGCTAGGGAGGTATCTGAGACGACACCAGTTAGAGAATTCAGGGAAAAAGTGAGTTTGAGGAAAGTTAAACTAACGAAGAAAAGAATCCCAAATACTTAAATCATCACTTTGATCTAACTATTATGGAGCTCATATAGGTCAAATTCGCACTGGGTTTCAGCTATTTTATATTGGGTATCGATCAAGGGAGTTTTATCTAGATCGGGGACACAGGGTACCATGGGATCTTCCTCACACGTCTTTCATTGTCCTATATGTGTTGACATATTGAATTACAAAGGAGAAATGAAGGAACAGAGAATTACATAGGAGAAATGGAGGATCAAAGCTACTAGACTGGTTGTTTAACTGGATCTGCAAAGAAAAATGGCTTGCAAATATCATTGGTAACTTCAAAATGCTTCAAGGTTAAACCGCACAATTCAAATAAGAGTAGAAAAGGAAAATTTGCAGGTGTCTGAGGGATTTTATATCGGGATTCATAGGAATTATAAAAAAAATTATTATTGTTTTTGGAGTGGGACATTAATTAGGAACGGATCATTTGGTGAGAGGGATTTAATACCTAACATTCATTTGCAATTTGGCGGGTGATTTGAAAGCTAATGGTTGAGTGACGTGGAGGGGAGGTGATGTGGATGGCGGGAGGGACGATAGGTGGGTGTACGTGAGTGGAAGAATGGAGGACAAGTGGGCATGAGATAATGGTACGAGGATGAGATGGTGGAGGGAGGAGTGTAATGGTGGTTTTCGAGAGGAGGGGGTGTAGCTAGTTTATGGTTTTAGAGGAAGGGCCCCGAAAATAGCTGAAAGGATGCCACGTCTCTGCGAGCGGTATCCAATTTTTTTTTTTCAAACCCCTGCACCCCCCCACCCTTGGATAAATGTCGATAGCAATGGGGGGCGGGGGGGTTATGAAATTCATCCCTCGCCATTGATCCTGGTGGGGGTAATCTCCACATTTAGTTTTTTCCTGAACTTTATTACAAACCGAAAACATGTCAAATCCACCTACTTTATTTACAAAATATCAATTAATCCATGATTAATTAATCTAAAAAGGATTAACAATAATATAATAATTACGATGCCATTTAAACAAGCACACCTTTACCTTTGGGATTCTATTTTTTATTTTTTCTCATATACATTTTTTTTATCCCATTTTTTTTATTTTTTTATCTTTCTTCCCTTTTTTATTTTTCTATTTTTCTTTCTTTTCTTTTTCTTTTCTTTTTTATTTTTCCTTCTTTTATTTTTTCTATTTTTCTTTTATGCGATAAACACTTTAAAATGAAAAAATACGTTTTCACAATATCCTTGTGGGATGAATGACTAAGTAATCATACTAGACTAATATAATTATAGGACCCTAACAAGTCCCATATTCATGCTTGGAATATGGCACAAGTGTGATTGGCTAAAGAGAGACTTGGCTCAGCCAATATATGGTTGAGTGGAATGTTGTAGTCCCATATGGGGTTGGCTTTTGCATTCATTAATAAGAGTTCCTTTCCTTGGTATTTTTTGTGTAAAAGTATTGGATTATATGTGGAATTTATGATTTTTGTATCCTCATTATTTATGTTGTTTATATGTTGTTATGAATATACTTTATGACAGTGAAAATGTATGGTTCTCATCTTGTTTTGATTTGTAAATTATTGAGCAATGAATCTATAACCTAATAGATGATAATGCATCAATGCTTTGTTATTATAACCTATAGAGTGCATATTTGTGACATGTTTGACGAAATTCTTGGCATGGCTAGTAGGGGTCCATTCAAGTCTTTGTTGAAGAATTTTCATTGGCATCATTGTCTCAATTTTTATGTTCCTTTCTGTAAATTCCATGGAGTTTTGGGCAGTGACTAAGTCCTAGCCCTAGATTTCAGCCTTAAATCTCAAAATTGCAGGCATAGCATTAGCCGAAAAATGCTACAGTCACACTCAGGCAATCTCATGGGAGTGACTGGGACCCTTAGTCGCTTAGAGGGCTTGGCAAGGGAGCGACTGGGGCTCTAGGTCCTTGAACTATTGAGCTTCCTCAGTGGTTGGTCACCTGGAAAGGTGGGGTAGATCCTAGAGGTTCAGTAAGATGTGTGGATGATCAATTTGGTTATATTTTTCCAATTCCACTTCCTTAAGGTGACCTAGGATGTTGAATCAGATCATAGTAGCCTCTCATCACATGTTTACCACAATTGACTAGTTACTTGGGTAGATATGAGAGGAGGGTGCTATAGAGTGGTATCAAAGCATGGTTCACCCCTTGGATTGAATGGGTGGTGTGTTGGTCATGCGTTCATGTTAATTGCATATGTGTTCTCATGTTTCTGGTCTATGTACTAGATATGTATGCATGGTGTTGGTAATGGTTACAGTGGTGTTTCCATGTGAAAATTTAATGGTTTTGTTGTTGGATGTGTTTATCATGATTTTATGTTGGTTATGCATTGGCTATGCATGTCAATGCTTATATATTGTTATGCATATATTGATGTGGTTGTAGTTTTCATGCATGAGGTCATATCATGTGGTTGGTATGTTCATGCATTAATGACTGGATAATGATTGAAACGATGAAAAAATGGTTATATGATTATGTTTATATATGTATTGTGCTAATCTAGTCGGTCTTACAGATGAGATATCCTCCCTGAGTTATACTAAGGTATGTTGGTTTGTTTATGATTTGGTTTAGCTGACCTAGTATGCCTTGCAGGAAGAGATCAAGATGACTAGCAAGATGGTAGACTAAAATCCTTTTCCCTATGAATCAGTTGAGCAGTGTGGTGTTGGCTGTTGTAGCTAAATTTGCAGCAATCTGTTTCTCCATGATCCTGTGTCTAAATCCGATCACCATAGAGAGAAGAACACAATCAATGGAACAATATACTAATCCCAATCCTGAATTCTTAGTCGTTCAACAATAAATCAGATATATGCTATAAATATAAGAGTTGACACCTCGAATCCTCTCATGCCAGGGAAGGATTTTGATTTCAATGTAGATCTTGTGCTCCACTTGAGTGATCCAACACATCTACACCATATCTATATCCCTACACACAATCACAACTAAACAAGGACAACAGGTGATCTTCCTAGGAAAATCATTATATCAAAATTAATAGATACAATCATATAACATGCTAAACACAAATTCATATAAGAAGGTGAACATATACTTCCATTAATTATTAAAGGAAACAATACAATAATAAAATTTCACCTCCAAGCCTCCTCTCTACAATTTGGCAGATTTTCCCCACTATATCCAAGAAATGAGCATGAAGAGTAGTAGACCAATGGAAAAATACCTCACAAGCTATAGAAACATAATCTTAAGATCTGAGTCTCAATCCTAGCTCTCCAAAACTAGTTGAACCTCTCAAAAGTTCCAATATAAATAAGAAGAAGAGAGGTCACGGGAGGATGTATCTAGATGCTAAGGAAAAAGAGAGGTCATAGAAACTGCTAAGAGATAAGTCATGGCTAGCTTGAATATATGAGAAATTGAACTGGTCTCCTAGGGACTAAGGCACTCTAGAAGACATCCCTAGTCGTTGGAACTAAAAGGGGAAAAAATTCCTTTGTAACTTCCATAGTGGAGGCCTGAGAGTGACTCGGAGCCTATATTTGCTACCATAGGTTGCTATCTGAGTGACTTTGGGTCAAACTAGAAGGAAAAGTCTCTTGATTATGGAAAAATTCAGTTAGTCTCAAGTACTAAGGGTCTTTGACCTAGAGGGATGAAATAGGTTGATAATAGATGCCCCCTAATGTATGAGGTCAGAAAATAAGCTGATGGCCAAAATAAATTATGATAAAACTTAGAGATCAAAATGGGAGTGAGGAAACAAACCCAGGATTGCAGATAAGACAACTTTCAAGCTGTAGTCTTATTTGTGCTTATAACATCCCTGAGGTGGTCATACCCATGCTCAGTCATAAGAATATGTTAAACATGGCCGCCATAAAATGCCTTGTGCATCCATGAAATGAAATGTTAGAACATGGACATGAAGACATACACATTGGATCCATGTGACTCAACAGATAGAGCATAGCCACTAAAAAATACAATCATGGATTTGTGGCACAGTATACATTAGTAGGACTATGGACACATGACAGACAGAGGGATGTCCCAGATAGTCCTCACATTACATAAATGATACATAACTCCAACATAGCTTGGGAAGGATGCCATATAAGAGTGAAATGTCCTTAACCCAAGGTCTTCAACATAACCCCAATGGTACGAATCTACACCATGTGAATATATGAGCTGAAGTCGAACATGGTAGAAACCACCTAATTACCAACCAATGATGTAAACTAGTAATAGACACGAGGGTATCCACCAATGATGAAAATGGACCCTAAGGTACCTAGTACAATCGACTAAGAGAAAATATAGGAGTCTATGCCGAACTCCAGTGAACTCGATCAATTAGGAGCCAATAATGTAAACCTAATATCGATTGCGAGTAATCCTGCCACTCAGGTTTTCAAGCTCCAAGGTACTACTAGTTCCTAGATCAAGCTCCTGGATAATGAGCTAAAGTCGACAGGATAAGATCTATCGAAATAGGGCCTTGATGTATCCCCCATCAATCAACATGAAACAGACTAGGATGATGTGATGAATGGATGAAGTTATGAAGCGATGAATTACAACTGAAATGGGGATGGCCAACTCAAAAAGGTCAATAGGTTACTACAGATGGCCAACACAGGTTGAGACTTACCTTGAACACATAGAGAAACAACACAAGTGTGACCTTGCAGCATGACTAATGAGAACCATGTGATATCACGTTGTTGGGTTAGGGGGTCATGACCCAAGTTCGGAGATAGTTGCGCCAACCAACAAAACCCTACAGTACTGGCCCTTTCGGAAACAACCCATGTAGCGCAAGCTACAATCTCACATGAATTAGTATGGGGGATGCAAGAACCAAGTTTCTGCATCCAGAGACTAGTGTGTTGTCTTTTAGTGCCTTAGATATTCCTTCACGTAGAACGATAAACTCTTAGGGCTCATCGTTTCACTCTATTAAAATAGATTTCGGACCTTTGCAAAGGTCTATGATCAGTCCTTGCAGACCTTTAACAGTTAATTCGCCTACTTACGTGCATCAGAGGGTAGTCCTAAATTAGTGTTCGCATAGATTTACTTAAGTTTTTAGTAAACATAAGAGAATTCAATAGAGTCTTTGAAAAATTAATTAGACATGCATTGCGTACATCATTAACACTTATTCAAGAATCGTGTAACATTCAATTAATATCTCATAAAACAAATCATTCATTGACAGCATATAACATTACAGAGATAAACAGAAATACTCAATAATTCTTCAGAAAACTATGTTTATTGATCTTCAATTCAAGATTACAAACTTAAAATTTCCCTACGCACATAGCTACAGGGGTCTGCGCACTCAGCTATGGACTCTACTTAGGCCTCTGCACACTCAGCTGCGGAGCCTTTCTTCTCCTATCTTACCCACTTCTCTATCTTTTTTCTTCCTATTTCTTAGTCTAAGTCTAATTTTTCCCTTCACTAAGACTCACTATTTATAGACTTTTTCATACAATGCCATGGTTCGCAGACCATGGATGAATCTCAAAACCGACTCAAAACTTATCCAAAACAAGGGTCTAAGCCCCTTTGACTCCTATTCATATATGCACTTCGCATCCACAAATCGTGGAGACTTTACATTATTTAAAAAATTGTACTGAAAATTTGGGTTATCTTAACCCCAAACTAACCCAAGGGACCCCATCCCAACAAGCCCCCAACACAAAGATCATGACTTGCCCTCGAGTCACTCTAGTGGCACCGCAATCTTACTGTGACTATCTTCCAGCTCCACGTAGGTCACTGCAACTTCAAAAACACTTTGTGTCATTGCCTGTCAAACCTCCTCGGCCAATATTTCATTGGTTGGTCCTTCTACTTCCAACCTCATCATTTGTTGTGTTTTCTGTAGTCCCTTAAGCTTATCTTGAAGGGAATTCATGACCTGATAAGCTTCCTATAACCAAGGCTGCAACCTAGCCTTTAGCAAGGCCTCTTTCTTTTGTGCTTCCTCTACCTGTGCTAGTAGCTGCTTTCCTTCTTGTAATTTGGCAAGGCGCTGCAATGGTGCTAAGGTGCGCACAATCACCCTAACCTCATCATATTGGCACTGCAGCTCCCGTTGTTTTGTGTTCAATGTCTGCAGGTTCGGGTCCTCATACAGATCAGTTAATGGTTCCATATCTTGCTGAAACAGCGTCGCACAGTCAGTGACTATGACATCCAAGGTAGCCATTCCTTCCTTTATTGTGAGTTCGCGCTGTTCCCGGACCTCAAGCGGAGTCCTGGGCTGCAAATTTAACTACAGCTCTGCAATCTTCATCTTGAACTCGAAAGTGACTCATCCAACTTTTGCTCTAGCCTCACGCGCACTAGCGGCTAGTTTTCTGATTTTGGCTTTTGGCTGTGCATCCTCCAGGATGTGGAGATCAGGAATTTCCTTGCATGCCTCTACAACTGTTGAATCTAGACTTGAACTACGTGTTTGAAATGCCTCCTTTTTCTTCAGATCCTGTGTCTTTGCAACGAATATTTTCTCATTGTTGACTTTGTACTCACTTATGAGGTTGAAGGCGCGGTACTCCCTAGTTCTCAATTCAACTACCACGCCCATATGTAGTGTGTGGAGGGTTTCATTGGAGATCATCTCTATGTTCAGTCCTATGTTCTTGATTGTACTCAGTATAATATGATCGTCGCCAGACTCTGCGCAAATGGACCCGTTAGGCAATGGTATAGCTCTAAGATCTACGGTCTATACCAGCTTTGTTGCCTGGTTTGTCCCAAGTGTCAGGCTTGCTTGCTTCGCGGTCGCTTGTCCAATGGCCACCTGTATTATACTTGTTTGTATCTGCACCTCACATAGATCCTTCTGGATGCTCCACACTGCCTACATTGATTGCTTCTCAAACTGCTGCAACACTTCTATCATTGTATCCTTGCTTTTATTGCCGATCTCATCAACATCACCTTCTATTAACACCATGGGATCAACCTGTGATTTATCATATTTCTACTCTTTCCCTGTTCAACCATGTTGCTCCTTGCCACGTCGTTTCAAAATAAATGGGGTGATTTTCCCCTCATTGCCTTTACCACTTTGTCCTGAAAGTTCTTCTTCCTCTATCTTTGGCGAAGGTGACTTATCACCTTTCTGTGACTTGCATTTTTCTTGTTCCACTGATCCAGGTGGATGCTGGAGGCCACTCACCTATCTCATTTGGACCCCCACAACTGTCTCTTTCAATTTTTCAGTTTCCTTAATTGTAGCACAGTTTACTATTTTTATCAGTTTTTCGGGTCCTAAACTTCTGGAGCCGTTTTGAGGCCCTAAACGACGTTTTTTGAGAAATATATGGGCAAGATTGGTCTGTGAACCAATTTTTCCCTTCCCAAGGTGGTAGTGCTTGGATAGATCTTTCTAACGAGCTATTGTACGCGTCAAACAGAGATCGTATGCCAAAGTTACGACCCCCAGAAATTGATTTACCAATTTACCCAAAAGGGGCCCACAATTTGGCGTTTCATCTTCTAGGGTTAGGATTTGGGATGTTAAGGGTTTCCATTGTTTCTCAACAATAAATAGGCCTTTGAGCCTCATTGTAACACAGTTCAGAGGCATGTAGCCCTAGCTGTTTATTTCCATTTTCTGTTTGTAAGCATATATCAGTATTTTACATTAATGAAATGAAGTATTATTTCCACTGCATCTTTGTGTTTATGGTTATCTTTGTAATTTGTTGTGTTCCTGTTTAAATCAAAATCAGTGGTATCAGAGAAGTCTACTTTTTCTCTGTTTTTCTTTGCATGTCCCCAATGAGTTCGGGATATAAGGATTTAGGGCTTGAACTAGTCGAAACTTTGCAAGACCAGCCTCGCGAAACCCGACGGCCTCCCATGGCAAATGAAAAGAGAGATGAGGGAGCAGAAGATCTTATCAACATCTTCCTCGAAGAAGCCCTCGAGTGACAAAGGAACGCGATGATGGACAAATTTTCCCAAATCCTTCAGCGGCTACCCAGAGGCAACGCATCGGCTTCCAACAACTACTCTAGAAATGCCACACCGTTTAAGGTACAAGTTAGTTTTGAAATCCCCATCTTCAAGGGTCAAATAGATGTAGATGTTGTAGATAAATGGTTACACCTACTAGATGGGTATTTTTCTGTTCATGAATTTTCAAGTCGGGAAAAGATTGTTTTCGCTCTTCTCAAAGTAGCCCCCCACGTCAAGGACTGGTGGAAAACCTTCTACGAGCAAAAGGATCAAAGCACAGGCTCACTATTTTCAGTCGCACCCACTTGGGATTCATTTCGGGATGTCGTCAAGGAGCAATACTACCCTATCAAAAGCTATGAGGACAAATACATCAAATGGACCACACTACGGCAGGGATGGGACCAAGATGTGTCAGAGTTCACCAACATTTTTCATACCCTTCGCACACAGTTGGGTATCAAAGATTGTGATCTGCATCTAGTACTCAAATACCACGGTTGTCTACACAGATACATCCAGGAAGAGATGGAGTTCCTGAACATCTCCTCGCTTGGCACGACGTACCAATACGCTGTCAAAATCGAGCAAAAGTTCAAACAGAAGAAGCGAGACTTTGGATCTGCGAATCTGAAGACCAAAGGACAAAGCCAAGGCGGGGTGACCCAAGACAACCCTTCAAAGCCGCAAGAAAATAACAACACCACGAAGTCAAAAAAGGGCACAAGAAAGTGGTGTGAGTTCGACAAGAGCCCCACTCACAACACAAGTGAGTGTTGGACCAAGCAGTCGTTGATGGCCGAGTTGAAGGCTTCCGAATCAGATGCATGTTCCGCCCCTGAGCCAGAACCTAACAAGGGGAATGGAAAAGGGAAGCATATCATTGATGCAGATCCCAGTGCCACTATTTCCACCGCCAAGATCCATAAAAATAAGCCCGAAAATCCAGAGGAAGGAGAGCGTCTTTTCCACTGACAGATGTGGGTGAAGGGTTTGCCGCTGTAATTCATTGTCGACAGTGGCAGCCAAAAGAACCTTGTTTCAATAGAGATCATAAAGTGGTTGGGCCTACCAACTACACCACACCTGCAGCCATATAGTATCAGGTGGCTTCATGAAGGACAAGATCTCAAAGTCCACCAGCAGTGTCGCCTTCCCTACAGCATCAAGCCCTTCACAGACAAGGTATTGTGTGATGTTTCACCTCTGGATGTTTGTGATGTACTATTAGGCCAACCATACTTGTGGAGGCAACATGCTGTGTATGAGTCAAGGCCTCGCGTTGTTATTATTTCTTTGGATGATTCATTATATAGGATACCGATGGTAGCCCCACCTACAACCACCTCTTTGATCACTGCTAAGGAAGGTAGCAAGCTCATCTCCTAGACCAGGAAATTCATCTGTCTAGTTCACTCCCAATGTAAGGGGAAGATCGTCACCACATCCATGACCCTTGCGAAGGGTTCCTCCACACAGAAGCAACAACAAAGGGATACGGTCATGACAGAACACAGGAACAACTTCTCCTCACCCACAGGGGTACCACAAAAGATTCAAGTGGGCAACAAAGTCTGGTTGCATCTGTAGAAAGAACGCCTTACAAGAGCCCATCAAAAGCTCCAACCACTCCGACATGGTCCTTACAGCATTACCAAGGTTATGGGAAATAATGCTTTGGAGCACAAGACTCCTCCATTTAGCCACTTGCACTGAGTGTTTAACGTGGACCATCGTCGACCATGCTTCGCATCATTACTAGACACATCAGAGATTGCAGAACAGCGCACACAGGAACAAGTTCAGCAAATGGAGGAACTCAAAGCAATGGGGACCATTGCTTCCTAAGGGGGGAGGAATGATCCAGGTGGATGCTAGTGGCCACCCACCTATCCCATTTGGACCCCCACAACTGTCTCTTTTAGTTTTTCAGTTTCCTTAATTGTAGCATAGTTTACTATTTTTAGCAGTTTTTCGGGTCCTAAACTTTTGAAGCCATTTCGAGGCCCTAAACGAAATTTTTGGGAAATATGGGGGCAACATGTATCCATGGACCAATGTTTACCTTCCCAAAGTGGTAGTTCTCGGATAGATATTTCTAACAAGCTATTGTATGCGTCAAACGGAGATCGTATGCCAAAGTTACGACCTCGGGAAATTGATGTACCAATTTACCCAAACGGGGCCCACAATTTGGCGTTTCATCTTCTAGGGTTAGGTTTTGGGATGTTAAGGGTTTTCCATTGTTTCTCAACAATAAATAGGCCTTCGAGCCTCATTGTAACACATTTCAGAGGCATGTAGCCACCACATCTCTTCTCAAAGATAAGCTACCATCGCCCTAGTTGTTTATTTCCATTTTCTGTTTGTAAGCATATCTCAGTATTTTACATTAACGAAATGAAGTATTATTTCCATTGCATCTTTGTGTTTATGGTTATCTCTGTAATTTGTTGCGTTCCTGTTTAAATCCGGATCATCCGCCTACTCCTTAGCAGTGTGTTCTTGCTCTATGCGAACCTTTTCTACAACTTCCTCCTTATTTTTTTCTACTAGGGTACGTGCAACTTTCTTCGCGGCCTCCTTTCACTTCTGTGTAGAAGAACTTTCTGCTCCCATGCTTGTCCCAACATCTAAATCTAACGGGGCACGCCACTCTATAGGCCATTTTGCTACAATTTCCTGCATGTCCATTTCTGACACCAAATAGGGAAATTGGTGCCATTTCTACCCTGGATCCTTCTGTGCTTGGATATAGATTATGTTGAAGTTAGCCTTGAACTTCGCGTAGGTTGAAAACTGCATGAAAAAGGTTGGTGACAACCTTAGACGCTGATTGATTGCCATATGGAGATTCATTTCCACCAGAACCCAAAATATCTTTGTCTCTGTGATTCGAATGGCATCCTTTGTAGACCATAAGGAAGTGAATTGCACTGCCTTCGACAATCCTTCCTTGAGCAAAGGAAATTGGTTATCCTCTCACAATATCCATGCAATAAGAAAAACTGACAGCAACAACCAAGCATAGTGGAACGTCTTGGTTTCATCTTGGGCTTCTTGGCAGTTCATGAGGAACTCATGACAGACATACCTTGCCCAATTAAGTTGCACGCATTTCGCACACTATGCAGTAAGTGAAACTACGGCTGCTGGAACTTCATCCGCGTGGCATTTTCTCATAAACTTCCCTGATAAAATCTGGACAACAAATTGAACTGCAGATTTCATTATGGAAAGAATAGAATAATGTTGTGATTTCTTGAGGAGGTCGTAATCCCTCTTCATCCCTTATGCAAGATCTTTCTCCCTAGTCTTCCCTCCAAATTCCTTAGCTGGGTTCGCGCCTTTATAAGGTAGACATGTGATTCTGTGAATTATCATGTACGTGATGGGTATAGGCTCTCCTAGCCATAAGCACCCATCGTGCACCAGTGTGAGGAGCTAGTACACACATAGCGTATTAATGGGGGTGCAGTGATAATGTGACAACAACAGCGGATTGAGCAACCCTAATTGCTCGATTCCACCGACCCATTCCTACATTTCCAATAATGTAACACATTTTTCTTCATAATATACCTTCTGCATATATTTTTCCATTGCCAAATGTAGAAATTCAGTGTGGTCTGCGATGTCCCAATCCTCCATTTTTAACAACACGATCCTCGTGAGCCAAGGGCCTTCAAAAGGGACCTGCTCATGTAGCATGGGTGTGGATACTGTAAACTTCTCGGAATCCAGGTCTTTCATGAACTTCACATTTACCTTCCGCGGAGGGATACATTTAGGTAGTCTTTTCATGGATTCCACCCCTTGAGCATCAATGTCCTATGTTCCCTGTAATTCTTCCGCCTCCAGGTCCACTATCCTCTCTAGCTGCTCATATTTCTTCTATTTTTCCTGGGTTTCAGTATGTTTACATGGGGAGGGATGCACCGGCACCTTCTTTTTCTTATCTTTCGTAGATTGTTTGGGTTTGGCAGGTTGGCTTTCTCTGGTAGGGGTAGGCTTCAGCCTAGGTGACCTCGGCATCATAGGCACATTAGCCAGAGCTTCCATACTTACAAATTTCGAGGCAGTGATATGAGAGGCAACATCACCAGTACTAATAGTTCCAACAGGACTTGATGCAGGCATTTTCTCAAGAATGAGCTTCTCACTTATCTCAGGAACTTTGGCAAACACGAGGCTCACAAATAAATCTTCCCAAACCAGTCAGTTCATAGACAACAGACGACGAAATTCACTAATAATTCTGAGAGCGAAAAGTGTTCTCTATTGGACCAGCACGTGTAATTTATAGGGGGTTTTGAATTCAAATCCACCCATTCCCCCCAATTTCTGACAATAAATGTTGTTCTGGCGGAAGATCTTCAAATATTTTTTCTTTAATTGCTGCCACCCCGCTCCATTTAACCATATTTTGGTCGTAAATTCATGAACACTAACTCCAACAATCATTTTCTTGCTGCACGACATGGTGCATTCCTCCATTGTGCAGCTTCCTGAGCGCAACTTCATAGGTTGCATATCCTTCTCGTTTCATTGTCCTCCAAGATAGGAAGTGTAGTTTATAGTCCCACGCTCCCTCGCAACTGTCTGGAGCACTAAGACTATCATGCTACTGTATATTCATTGTGCAGGATCCCCTGTATACAACTTCAACCTGCACCCATTCACTCTTCCCGAGAAGGGTTCCTCATTCAGCTTCATGAGCTAAACTACACCTCCATCTGTAATTTCTTTGACAATATATGGCCCTAAGCAATGCATCTAGAATTTACACGGAAATTTAGTGAATTTACTATCATATAACAGGACTAGATCGTTTACCTTGAATGTGTCCAACTTGATATGGCGATCCCACCATGCTTTTTCATGTTCCTTCTGTACTTTCTGGTGGAATCCTGCCAAAAATCGATCTTCCTCAAGCTCCATTAGCTCCAAGAGTCGTTCCTCCAAGGCCTCACAATCCGCCATATCCATCAGTGCTACTATGCACAGACTAAGTATAATGTACTCCATCCGCATTACGACTTTGACCCCATATATTAATTTGAATGTATTTTCCCCAGTCAGCTTATTACAAGTAGTCCTATAAGTCCAAAGTACTGCAAGTACACACACATCACAGTCGTTTTGCTACGCGTTGCAGATCTTCATCAGCACGTTCTCCAAAATCTTATTAAAGGCTTCAACAATTCCATTTTCCTATGGGTGATACGATGTACTCTTCTGATGGTAGACTCGGAATTCTTCACTCAACACATAGATTGTTTCATTCAGAAAGTGTGTACCCCGGTCACTCATCAACACATTCGGATAGCCAAATCTAGTTAAGACATACTCAAACAATAAATTTGTTGGCGTAACCCCTGTACAATCCTTAACTGGCTATGCTACCGCACATCTGGTTATATATTCCGTCATAGTGATAATGTAGCGTACACCCGTTTTCTTTCTCGGGGGCTGAATTGGCCCAAAAAAATCAATCACCCACTCATCAAATGCCTGCAAGGGCACATAAGGATGTAGTGGTAACTCATCCATTCGTGAGGCTCTACCAGTTCTTTGACATCCATTGCAAGCCTTACAATACACCTTCGAATCCTTGTGCAATGTTGGCCACCATAGACCTACGCACAAAATATTTTGTGCAGTTACCTTACCTACATAATGGCCTCCCGTAGCTCCTGCATGAGCTTAAGCAAGAATGTTATCTTGCTTAATGTCCAACACATATCTTCGCAATATTTCATCGGCCCCCATTTTATACAAATGTCCTGCAATGACTAAAAAATCGGTTGCACACACTACTAATTCCTTCTTTTGTTGGCCTGTATATCCTTTCGGTGCCATCCACATAGTCAAGAAGTGAATAATGTCTGCAAAATGGTCATCCACTACATGCACCGCAAAGAGCTGCGCATCTGGCAACCCTTCCTCCATATTATTAGGCTCCTCTCCTATTTCGATCTGCAACAAATGGTCAGGTCCCACATTTAACCTCCCTGGATTCACAATGACTTCAAAGTCATACTCTTTAAATAGTAGCAAAAATCTGCAGATCTTCGCCTCCCCCCCAACACAGGCTTCTTGACCAAGTATTTCAAGGCAGAATGATCTGTGTACATCTTCAAGTGCCCTCCTAATAGATAATTCCTGAATTTTTTCAGTGTCTACACCATAACCAATCCTTCACGCTGAGTCGTTGAATAATTTTTCTCGGCCTTTGATAAATTCCTACTTGCGAAGGCTATAGGATGGTCCATTTCTCCTTCACCGGCCTATGTTAGCACTACACCCAATGCAATGCAAGAGGCATCCACTTGTACATGAAACTCCTTTTTCCAATAAAGGAATACCAAGATTGGTGCAGTGACCATCTTTTATGTTAACACATCTAAGTTGCAAAACATTCTTCATCCCAACATAATGTCGCGTCCTTCTTTAGCAGTTTTTCCATGGGCGCAGTAATTTGAGCATAAGCTTTGATAAACTTTCTATATATCCTGTATGTTCCAGCATTGTGCGTAGCTGCTTGACATTCCTAGGGGCCTCCAAATTCACAATTACCACAATTTTTGTAGGGTCCACCATCAATCCTTGCTTGCACACCACATGACCTAACAAGATCCAAAAGGGAACAAAGAATATGCATTTTTTCAAATTTAGAGCGATCTAGTATCTGGGACATGTATGAAACATTAGGCGTAGACTTGCTACATGGTGCTTCACTAATCTAAACATTATTCAATCATCAAAGTATACTTCCAGGAACTTGTGAATGAACTCCTTGAATGCTTCTATGACTACATGAGAGAACATCACAAGCGCATTCTCAAGCCCTAACGGCATCACCCTGTATTGAAAACAACACCACTCCGTCATGAAGGTAATTTTTCTCCTATCCTCTGGTGCGCTCTTGATATGATGATACTTGAAAAACTTGTTAGTAAAGGAATATGCCTCCTGCCCTCCAACATTGTCTAATACTTCATCTGTAAATGGCGTTGAGAATGGGTCGTGAACACACGCAACATTAAGCTTCCGAAAATCTACGGAAATCCTTATTTCTCCTTTTTGTTTCTTCTCCTGAACCACCATCGGGCTCACCCAGTCAGATTCTTCAACAGGTTCTATGATGTCTACCTCCATCATTTTATCCAGCTCTTGGCGAACCTTTTCCTTGTATTTAAGATTAAGGCGATATGACCTTTGTTTAATAAGCTTCACATCCAGCATAAGAGTGATCTTCATAATGCCCAAATCACCCACTATGCCCTTTAAATCCAAAAACTTAGTGGGGAAGAGATCCTGGTATTTGTTGAGCCTCAGACCTGCACTCCTTTTCGAATCCTCTCAGCCTCCTTTTCCATTCATTTCCTTCCTTTATCACTCATTTCCTTTATCAACTTGCTTAAATCATTGTATTATAGGACTTTTACATGGTTTATTAATTATGCTAATGACTGTGTTGTTGGATTATAATTTTGGTTCAAAACCTGCAGTTTCCGCAGCTGATCCCAGTTTCCGCAGCTGTTTTCTTAAACGGCATGATCCAGGTGTACTCCGGTCAGAAGGGCCACATGGGAAAGTACATGAAACCAAGGACATGGTGTGTGTCCTTCCAGCTCAACCATAACAGTCATAAACACCCATGGTCAACGAGGGGGCAACTTCGGTCAAACGAAGGTAATTGACGGTGGCACGGCTCTGCGTGTTCAGTTTAGAGCACGTGAAGCATAGCTGGCCTCTTCCTCAACCACACAGATGATGGGGAACACGAATCCAACCAGAGATTTAATACCCACCTCGACCGTTGCCTAAATCCGTGGATTGTGCTAGATTACGTGTTCTTCACACAGCTGTTAGAATATCGTAGTTTGTGATTAAGTTAGTTTGGTTTTTCTGCTATAAATAAAGTGTATTTGAACGCTGATTAGCTAGCTGCTGTTATGTAATATTGAACCTCACTGTACTTTCCATTTTGCAACGTAATATATGAGAAGATTGTTCTCCATTTGAGTGTTTAAGTGATCTTTTGAGCTGGCTGGAGTAGGCAGAGGGCCCCTGTTTACTTAAGGCTTGTACAGTGCTTTTCATTTCATGCATTTCTTCTTATCATCTTTTGTATAATAGTTTTACAGAATGCTTTTGCTTACTATTTTTTGATCATGTACAATAGTTGTATATAACTTTGAATTCTGTCCATTTATATTACTGCACTTTTCCATGACTGATCAATGTGTTTTTGCAGATTGCTTAGGTGCCCGAGACAATTTCTTTTCTTTCTTTTTCACAGCTAGTGATACTTGTGATCATCTTGTCTAATGGTGCTGACCTTCTTTGTTTGCAGCCTTTATTTCTTTGTTATCATTTCTTTAAGTTGCATAATTGTTTACTAATCAAGTTGTTTACTTATTGATGGTCTCTTCTTTATAATTCAATATCTTTATTGAGGACCAAAATATCACTAACACAGCTTGGTTATTTTTTTTAAGACTCACATTGCTAACTCACTCATAACTCTTTCTTATATGATCAATCCATCTAAAGGCAGAAAGGTTAAAGGAAAATTAAGTAGTGTGATTTGTCACTTAGATTGTACATTGCTTGAGATTTCATTGAAGAATTAAAGTAGTTGCTCTTGTTTTTAAGTTAATGTAGATGTCATTTTCAACTTCATTTTCTTGCAGTAACATAGACACTGGACCAAGGTCATTTGTCTTTTATTTGATGCTTTCATTTTTCCTTTAAGAGTTAATTTCATTTCAGTTGTTGAAATCTTTCTTGTAGATTACTTTTTAAGCTTTAAGAAATCATCTAGAACTCATCACAATCACACACATCTCACTCACTTTATTTCATTTCCATCACATCACTGTAGGAGAAGTAGACTTGAAAACAAACTTAAAAAGTTAAAAATGACAAAAACTTAAGAAATAGTTGCCTAAGTACATACAATACCCATCACTTCATCAGCTTACGAGCCCCGGGTTGACATTTAAAAGTTGCAATTTAGACATCACTAAATTGACCAAACATTTTGGTGTCGCTGCCGGGGAAGTGAAATTAGGTAGCCAAATTCTAAAAAAAAATTTAAGAAAATTTCAAGAAAGGGAAATTGATAACCTCTCAAAGTATGCTCTCCTCTTGCACCTAGAGTGACCTGGAAGATCAGAAAGAGAATTATTAGCCTAACTTGAAGAAAAAATAAAAAAAATAAAAATGACATGCATAGAGCTAGAGATTCTAGGGGAAGGTTTTTAGCTAGAGCCAAGAGTTCGATTTTTACAAGTCCATCTACTTCAAGGAATAGACAAGAGACACCTCCCTCATCTCCAACTAACACTCCTAGCCCTAGGATTCCTGGAATTCAAGAGGCAAGAATTGACTCTCCCACACCTTCTATTGAATTTGAATCAGAAAGAGATCCTTTCCTTTCTTCTACAAAAAGACCAATTGTAATTGAAGAAGTAGAATCATCTGAAGAACAGGGAGAAATTCCTTCTCATTCACCCTTTGTAGAAGAACTAGAAGACTCTGAAGTCTCTAGGGAAACTACTATGACAGAGGAAGGAGGTGGTAGAGGTAGAGGTAGAGGAGGAGGAGGAGGAAACAATGGAGGAGGTAGAGGTAACATTGGAGGAAATAGGGATGGGGATAACTCATTTAGGTTTCCTATCATTGATGAGGACTCCCGAGCCACTTTGAAAAACATATCACCATCTGTCCTCCCAAACTTCCATGGGTTAAGGAATGAGGACCCTGAAACATTTCTATTTGAGTTTGAAGTCGTATGTCGAACTTATGATTATCTGGATGACTCTCAAAAACTCAAATTGTTTCCTTCAACATTGAAAGGAAAAGCTTTGAAATGGTTCATGGGATTACTCACTCAATCCATTAGGTCTTGGAATGATATGAAACAAACATTTTTGGATAGGTACCTGGACTATTGTATGCCCACCAATCACAAGGATGAGGTATTTAAAATGGTACAAAGAGAAGATGAAAACTTGGAGGATCTACTTGAAAGATTCCAATATAACTTGAAAAGAGCAAAAATGAGTAACCTAGATGAGGAGACCTTGAAAGCCCTCCTATTAAAAGCCATTAGAGATGAATGGATAGATATTCTGAATATGATGGGGAAAGGAGATATATCTCAACTTTCACTCAATGATATAGCAGAGCTATGTGTCCATCTCTCAAGGGGGAAATCAAAAACTCAAAAAGGGCCTAGAGATCCTTCTCTCATCAGAGCAAATAAATCTGCAACTAGATCAGTAAGTAGGGCTGAGATCGGAAATATGCTTGATGAATTCAAAACTGACATCTTAGGGAGTCTTAGTGAACAATTAGACACCCTTAAGATTCACAATAAACAGAAAGCAGAAGCTGAGGCTTTGGCCATCTTTTGCCCAAAATGTAGGAAGAAACATGCTCTAAGGGAATGTTCCTTGGATGCAAAAGTTGTAGAAACATGTGTAATTTGCTCAAAGAATCATGAGACCAAGGATTGTCCTTCAATTCCTGGGCTCAAAGCTGTCTTTCAAGAAGATCAAAATACGCTCAAATCTCTCTGTTTTGTTGCAAGGAGACCTTGGCAAGGGCAACAAAATCAAGGGTTTAACAACTCTATGAATTTTCAACCCCAACCAAATTGGAATCCTTGGCAACAACCTTGGTCCCAACCTCAAAATCCTTTTCAATCATGGATACAAGGTATGCAAAATCCTTATGGGAGATTTGCTCAATTCTATCAATATCCTCCATCTTTTCAAAACCAGCAAGTTCCACAACTTCCAAATCAAAGTCCACAACTATCATTGACATTTCCTCAACAACAATAACCTTCTCAACAGAATCAAAGTTCTCAACTCTTGCTTAAGTCAAATCAACTTCCTTCTCAGCCATTGCCAAACCCCAATAATAAAAACCCTCAAAATGCTTACATGATGGATGGTCAACCATTCCCTACCTATATGATTGTTCCTCTCAATGAAGTACAACTCAGATCATGTAGAATCCTAGATCAACCTTCTATAAATGTTCAACGGCCAAGCATTTCTGAGGAAGAATCTCTTAAAGCCAATAAGGGTTCTGAAGCATCTCTTCAAAACCCAAACACTCAAAAAGAAAAAGAAAAAGAATCAACCCCCACAACTCCCATAGCTGAAAAACCTACATCTTTGTCCACACCTTTTCCTGAAAGATTACAAATCGACAAAGGAGTGGAAAAACAAATTTGGTTGCCTGACTATAATTTTCTAGATGAATTGAAGAATGTCTGTATCAAGATTCCCTTGTTACAAGCCATTAAAGAGATTCCTATTCTAGCAAAAACAATAAAGGAGTTGAGTCTTAAAAGACCAGGAAGGAAACCAAGAGATACCAGAAGGATCCACCTGTTAGGGAAAATTGCAGATATCATGATGGGAAAAATTACTATGCAGAAATATGTAGATCCCGGTAGTCCAATTGTGAAAACACATATAAATGGGGTAGAAATACCAAATACTTTGATTGATTTAGGGGCTGCTATCAACATCATGAGTAGACAGACTATGGAACAGCTAAAACTTCCTAATCTTCTTTTTACACCCACCTTGTTGCAACTTGCAGATCGATCCATTATCAAACCAGATGGTGTATTAGAAGACATTCCAGTCTCCTTAGATTCTTGGGAATATCCAGTGGATTTCATGATTTTAACTCCCAAGAGTAATCTAGGAGGACATCCTCTTATTTTAGGAAGACCTTGGCTAGCCAGAACTGATGCTTTCATAAGTTGTAGGTCTGGGGATATGTATATTTCTGATGGTAATTCGACAAAGAAGTTCAATCTGTATCCTCCAGCAAAAGCAATTACAGAAATAAGAGATAATGAGTGGGTTGATGATGAAGATACTATACAACCTGTCTTTACCATTTTTGAGATTAGTGAAGATAGTCAAATTCTGAATACATTAGAAAACTTTGAACCATCTTCAGAATATGACCACACACAATTTCAGTTGGATTCTGACATTGAGTGTCTATCATCTAGACAAATGTCTCTTTTCTCTATGGAAGAATTTGGTAGTTCTGCCATTGAGATCTTTCCAGGAAAAACATTGAATATCAATAGGAACTTGGAAAAATCACAACAGGAGGAACTAACCAAAATCTTGCAAAAACATTCTACTGCATTTGCATGGGAGTATACTGATATGAAAGGTATCGACCCTAAGACTTGCATTCATCACATCTACATTGAGGAAAATAGTAGACCAATCAGACAACCTCAAAGAAGGATGAATCCAAACCTTAGGGAGATAGTGAAAGAAGAACTCCAAAAGTTACTTAATGTAAACTTCATTTACCCCATTTTAGATAGCCGATGGGTTTCTCCTTTGGTTATAGTACCTAAAAAGAATGGTAAATGGAGGGTTTGCATTGATTACAGGGAATTGAACAAAGCAACCTTGAAGGATCACTTTCTTTTGCCCTTTATTGATCAAGTATTAGATACTTTAGCAGGCAAAAAGTATTTCTCATTTTTGGATGGTTTTAGTGGTTACAATCAAATTCAGGTAGCACCTGAAGATCAGGACAAAACCACATTTACTTGTCCATGGGGAACTTTTGCTTACCGAGTACTTCCTTTTGGATTATGTAATGCACCCGCAACATTTCAAAGGGCAGTATTAGGAATCTTTTCCGATCTAATTCATGATTGTGTAGAGGTCTACATGGATGATTTTACAGTTTATGGTAACACATTTGAAGAAGCATTAGAAAATTTGGAAAAAGTCCTTATTAGATGTAAAGAAACAAATCTTTCATTAAGTCATGAAAAATGTTTCATGATGTTTACTGAAGGGATTGTTTTAGGACATCATATTTCAGGAGATGGAATTAAAGTTGATAGATCAAAAGTTGAAGTCATCTCCAAGTTACCTATTCCAAATTGTTAGAAAGATGTGAGAAGTTTTCTTGGGTTTATTGGATATTATAGAAGATTTATTGAAAACTTCACCAAGATAGCATCTCCGCTCTTCAAATTACTTACAAAAGATTGTGAATTCAAATGGGATCCTGAATGTCAATCTGCATTTGAAACTTTAAAAACTAGAATATCTGAAGCACCCATTTTGAGAGGGCCAAATTGGAAACTCCCTTTCCACATTTCTACTGATGCTTCAGATACAGCTCTAGGAGCTCTCTTGGGACAAAAGGATTTGGTCCCTTATGCCATTTACTACACCAGTAAAAATTTGACTCCCACTGAGTTAAATTATACTGTGACTGAAAAAGAATTCTTAGCCGTTGTTCATGCAATCAACAAGTTTAGACATTATATAACCAGCTATGAAACTTTTGTCCATACTGATCATTCTGCAATTAGATATCTCATGAACAAACCTGTTACTAATGGTAGAGTTACAAGATGGATTTTACTTTTACAAGAATTCAATATTACTGTGTTAGATAGACCAGGGAAACAAAACACAGTAGCTGATTTCTTGTCTAGAATCCAACACACTAACGAAGATTCTCTTGTAGAGGATAAGTTTCCAGATGAATACTTGTTTGCACTAACTACTAAAACTCCTTGGTATGCAGATATTGCTAACTATTTAGTTACAGGGAAGCTACCTCCACACTTATTTCCTAATGAGAAAAGGAAAATCATTCAGGAGAGTTCACATTATTCATGGATTTCCAATGAATTGTTCAAAATAGGGCCAGATTGTATGATCAGAAGATGTGTTCGGGAAGATGAAATGCCTGACATCCTTAAGGCATGTCATGATGAACCGTGCGACAGACACTTTGCTGACAAGAGGACGGCCTATAAAATCCTTTCTTTAGGATATTATTGGCCTTCTCTCTTCAAAGATGAAAAACAATATGTCAAAAGGTGTGACAGCTGCCAAAGAATTGGGAGACCAACTCTTTCAAATGAAATGCCATTACAGCCACAGGTATGCATCGAACCCTTTGAAAAATGGGCTTTAGATTTCATTGGACCTATTAACCCACCATCTAAGCAAAAGAAGTATATATTGGTTTGTATTGATTATGTTACTAAATGGGTAGAAGCAAAGGCATTGCCTTCTGCCACTGAAAATTCAGTTGTTCAATTTATTTTTGAGGATATTTTTACTCGTTTTGGTGTCCCAAGAGAAATTGTGACAGATCAGGGAAGTCAATTTACATCTAACTTGATGGAGAAGCTGATGGAAGAATACAAAATCAAGCACAGAACATCTACCCCATACCATCCGCAAGCAAATGGTCAAGTGGAATCCACAAACAAAGCTCTTGAAAGTATCATCACCAAAACTGTTCATCTCCACAGAAGAGATTGGGCAGAAAGGCTTCCTGAAGCCTTATGGGCCTATAGAACTACATGGAGGAACACAATAGGACATTCTCCCTATGAGCTTGTTTATGGGAAAGAAGTACTGCTCCCCATTGAGTTCCAAGTCAAGACCTTCAAGATGGTAGTTCAATTGGGGATGAACCTATCAGAAGCCCAAAAGCACAGAATGGAGCAGCTAAATGAGCTAGATGAAATAAGACAAGATGCAATTTTAAGGACTGATCTAGTTCAGCACCAAAGAACTAAGTGGCATGATCGGCACATCAAAGAAAGAAAGTTTCAGAAGGGAGATTGGGCACTATTGTTTGATTCCAAGTTTAAGGACTTCAAAGGAAAATTTCAAACTCATTGGCTTGGACCATATGAGATTGGTGAAGTCTTTAACAATGGAGCAGTTCGAGTAAAGACCATTGATGAGCTTCAAACTCCTCTCATTGTGAATGGCCACCGATTGAAAGTCTACCACAAGCCACTCTCAAAGGAGGAATTTGTTAAAATGTTCCAAGAAGATTCTACAATGAGGCTGCTGGAGAATAATTCTTCTCCTCCATCAGCCTAGTCTTTGTTTCTTTCAGTTAAAAAAAAAAAAAGAAAAAAAAAAAGAGAAAAAAAAGAGTCTCTTGTATAAGCCTGAAAACCAATCATGGATTGGATGTCTTATGTAGAAAATATAAGGTGAAAGCAGGGCCACCTGACACTTTATATTTTCCAAAAAAAAAAAAAAAATCTCTCTCTTTCCATCTCATTCGCCATCTCATTCCACTTCATCTCCATTCCATTTCATTCTTTTCATCTCATTTCATTTTCATCTTCACTTCCATTTCCATTTCCATTTCCACTTCATTTCATTCATCTCACTCCATTTCATCAATAAAAGTCCCTCTCAGGACTATTTCATTTAGTAAGTCTTCTCTAACTACTTTTTGTATAGACAGAAGGGTGTTGTTTCAGTTTCTGCAGCTGAGAACTGTTTCCGCAGCTCGCACCAGTTTCCGCAGCTCGCACCAGATTCCGCAGCCAGCACACTCTGTCTCCACAGCAGCAATACTCTGTTTTCAAAAAAAAAAAAATCACAGTCAGAGGGCAACAAGGATGGAAGGCACCTGCAGGATCAAAAGGCAATCATGGATCAACAACCTTAATCAACAAATGGTAAACCCATAAAGGTATGATCAAAATTTTTCTCCAAACAACCATTTGAATGTCATGTTGTGCATAATTATTAATCATGGACAGAGTCACTAAATGCAATGATTAAGCAAAGATCATCCCATTTCTCCGTCGTGATCATCCTTCATCCACCTCAGATCCTCATAACGGTCTCATAATCACCCTTAGTTTAAACTCAAATCGAGACTGCACTTTCATTAATTAGCCGTACGAGGAAGAAGAGACCTATCGTACTACATCTCTTCTCCACCACGATCTTTGCAGCCAAAAAAACTGAAACGTGTATGAAAGCCGTCCGACTCTAAGGGATTTGGCCGTTATTTCATTCCCTTATCACTCCATTTTCGCACGCATTTGAATTCATTCTCGTGCTTGTCTTCCACTTCTTCACCTTCACACCCATTTCCGCTCTCATTTTTGTTGTAAACTCCACGGTTTCGTTTCAAACCCCGCAGCTCTGTTTTAAACTCCATGTCTCTGTTTTAAACCCCGCAGCTATGTTTCAAGCTCCACAGTTCCGTTTTCAAACTGTATTACCTCGCATTACAGTGCGGCTACTTCACTTACAGCCGTAGTCTATCTGTCTTTCCCGTGAGCATCCTTTTTGAGTATCCATATACAGTCAAAGCTTCAGCCGAAGTTGAGATCGGGAAATTGCTTCGAGCTGAGCCTGAAGGTTCAAAGTATCTAGAAGGATACCCACAGACAAAGGAAGCCTTAAAAAAGGCAAAATGGTTGAAGTTCATTCAGAAATTCAAAGGATATGATAAGGAGGTAACGAAAACATTTGCTCGTTCATTTAATGGAAATACTGTGGAAATAGGAGATCTGAAATTCACAGTCACAGAAAACTCTATAGCAACAGCAACTAATTTACTTGTATCATCATGGGTTCATTAAAATTCTTATAGAGGACCAATTGAAAAACAACAATGATACATGCAAAAATTTTTTAGTCAGGAATCATTTTCAAGAGGTAACTGAAGCTTCCGCTAGCAGCTCTCCTAGAGTCCCAAAAAGAAGTAGAAGAATGAAAAAGGATGTTGTAGCCCAAGATCCTCCCATTATAGAAACTCAGGAGACTACTCAAGAAGAAAAAGTGGAGAGAGAGAAAACTAAGAAACAGAAAAAGGATAAAGGGAAAGCAGTTGTCCAAGAATCATATTCATCCTCTGAACCTTCAATAGAAGAGGACTATCAAACCTTGGTTGATAGGCTAGTACAACTCCAAGCTACTGCCCTCTCAAAGAAGAAACAAAAAGAAAAACAAAGCAATCAGCCAAAGAGTACTAGTGTACAAGTGAGAAGAAGCAGTAGACTTATAGAAAAGAAGAGTGTGACTAAAGAAAAGCAGTCACATTTCATTGATTTGGGCACACCTGAAAAGACTCCAATCCAGCTAGATATTGAGCCAAGTCCTCCATGAGAAGAAAGTCCCTTCCAGCAAGAAAGAGAAAGCAATCCTCAAGAATTCGAATTTAGGCCAAGACAAACACCTGACATTGACCCTGACCAGCAGGAGGCATATAATTATTTGGAGACCTTGGAGCAATCTGTTGCCGGTCCAAGCACTATATTACCTCTTGAGGAACAGGTCCACTCTCTAAAACAAGAGGTATTTGAGCTAGAAGTCCTGAACCGGCATATTAGATAGGAGAATGAAGCATTGAAAGAACAAAGCAAGGTGGACAAGATTGTCCATGACAACACCATGCTTCACCTTGGGCTCTGGCAGAAGAAGAATAGGAAATTGAAGAGAAAATGCAAGAAATTGAGCAGGGCCTTGATCAATTTGAAATTCAAGTGTTTAGTCAGAAAACCAAGGACAATTTTTGCAACAAGGAGAAAGAGGAGAAGGCTGAATGTTTTGGCAGAAGCATCTGAGCACATGGACTGAAAAACACTAACAAAGTTTTTGTTGCATGAGGACATGCAACATCCTCACAGTGGGGGTATGTTGAGCCTCAGACCTGCACTCCTTTTCACATCCTCTCAGCCTCCTTTTCCATTCATTTCCTTCCTTTATCACTCATTTCCTTCATCAATTTGCTTAAATCATTGTATTATAGGACTTTTACATGATTTATTAATTATGCTAATGACTGTGTTGTTGGATTAGAATTTTGGTTCAAAACCTGCAGTTTCCGCAGCTGATCCCAGTTTCCGCAGTTGTTTTCTTAAACGGCATGATCCAGGTGTCCTCCGGTCAGAAGGGCCACATGGGCAAGTACATGACACCAAGGACATGGTGTGTGTCCTTCCAGCTTAGCCATAATATTCGTAAACACCCATGGTCAACGAGGGGGCAACTTCGGTCAAACGAAGGTAATTAATGGTGGCACGGCTCTGCGTGTTCGGTTTAGAGCACGTGAAGCACAGCTGGCCTCTTCCTCAACCACGTAGATGATGGGTAACACAAATCCAACCAGAGATTTAATACCCACCTCGACCGTTGCCTAAATCCATGGACTGTGCTAGATTACGTGTTCTTCACACAACTATTAGAATAGCGTAGTTTGTGATTAAGTTAGTTTGGTTTTTCTGCTATAAATAAAGTGTATTTGAACGCTGATTAGCTAGCTGTTGTTATGTAATATTGAACCTCACTGTACTTTCCATTTTGCAACGTAATATATGAGAAGACTGTTCTCCATTTGAGCGTTTAAGTGATCTTTTGAGCTGGCTGGAGTAGGCATAGGGTCCCTGTTTACTTAAGGCCTGTACAGTGCTTTTCATTTCATACATTTCTTCTTATCAGCTTTTGTATAATAGTTGTACAGAATGCTTTTGCTTACTATGTTTTGATCATGTACAATAGCTGTATATAACTTTGAATTTTGTCCATTTATATTACTGCACTTTTCCATGACTGATCAGTGTGTTTTTGCAGATTTCTTAGGTGCCCGGGACAGTTTCTTTTCTTTCATTTTCACAGCTAGTGATACTTGTGATCATCTTGTCTAATGGTGCTGACCTTCTTTGTTTGCAGCCTTTATTTCTTTGTTATCATTTCTTTAAGTTGCATAATTGTTTACTAATCAAGTTGTTTACTTGTTGATGGTCTCTTCTTTATAATTCAATATCTTTATTGAGGACCAAAATATCACTAACACAGCTTGGTTATTTTGTTTAAGACTCACATTGCTAACTCACTCATAACTCTTTCTTATATGATCAATCCATCTAAAGGCAGAAAGGTTAAAGGAAAATTAAGTAGTGTGATTTGTCACTTAGATTGTACATTGCTTGAGATTTCATTGAAGAATTAAAGTAGTTTCTCTTGTTTTTAAGTTAATGTAGATGTCATTTTCAACTTCATTTTCTTGCAGCAACATAGACACTGGGCCAAGGTCATTAGTCTTTTATTTGATGCTTTCATTTTTCCTTTAAGAGTTAATTTCATTTCAGTTGTTGTTCAAAGCTTTCTTGTAGATTACTTTTTAAGCTTTAAGAAATCATCTAGAACTCATCACAATCACACACATCTCACTCACTTTATTTCATTTCCATCACATCACTGTAGGAGAAGTAGACTTGAAAACAAACTTAAAAAGTTAAAAACGACAAAAACTTAAGAAATAGTTGCCTAAGTACATACAATACCCATCACTTCATCAGCTTACGAGCCCCAGGTTGACATTCAAAAGTTGCAATTTAGACATCACTAAATTGACCAAACAGTATTTAAAGAGTGTCTTAGCAACTTAATCCATGGTAGTGTTTTCCCAATAATCTCCAATCTTCACAAACTTTGGTTCTCCTTTAGTGCCAATGTTTACTTGCTTCGTCTTCAAAGGTGCAGAGATGTCTGAGTTTTCTATTTGTGGCCCTCAACTTCGTGGTGCCTTTCTCCCTCTAGAATATTAATGTTTCTAGGATCTTCATCTTCCTCTTCAACAGTCACATTATAGCATTCCAACGCATGGCGCGGATGGGTACTCCAGTCTAGTTGGGTCCATTTCATAGGTCCCGTTGGCACTCTGAAGATAACTACCTTAATTTCTTGTAGTGCTTCATCGATGCTTGTGAAGCCATCTTCAAAACTTAAGGTTAATAAGAACCATTCCTTCAATATGTCCCATTCTGCGGTGTCATGGCAGAGCTCTGTTTCCAAATACCAGTTCATGGGAAATTTATCCAAAATATGGAAAAATATGTGTACCCACTCTGGTTGCAGTTCTATTCCCCATGCTTTAGTCCATTTCACTAGGTGATCACATAGATTTTCCCTTCCATTATATTTCTCAATCATTCTGGTGTTAGCATGCCTAAATTGTAGCTTCATCATTCTTTTGTAATCTCACCATCAAGAAAATATATCTTTATGCGTACCCCACCATCATGTGGGTGTAGTGCATAGTGCTAGCTCTAATGCTTTGAAGAGGTGATCCTTAGGGTCTTCATGCTAAAATTTGTCGAAAAATAGACCTACATCAGTTGAACCATCATAATAGGGTAATTTCCTTACCTCCGACGAAACACAGTGTAGTGAATTTGTCATCATATTGCATCACAAGGTAGACACTTCATGTAAGCAATTTTGCTAATGTTCTAACTCTTCATCTGAATCAGAGCTGCAAGAACTCTCTCAACCCCATGTAATCCTCCCATCTACCATCGGATTGATCCAGTCTTGATCTCACGCTATTATTTTGTAGATTTGATCCAGTTCATCATCAGTTTCTTCAAAATCGTGGACTAGTTCAGTATATCACACCCCTTTTGTAGGTTCCAACGGTACTGTAACCCAAAGCGACTTCCTCTCAAACAACATTATCCTCTTATTCAAGTTAATGACCACATTCATATCAATAGCCAAGTTAATTCCCAAGAGTGTGGGGTAGGGATTACTTTTATCAACAATTTATATAACTTCAAAGTCTGCTACCATGCTCGCACCTTCAATATCAACTGTCACTCCATATAACCATCCCATGGGGATGATTTTCTATTGGTTCACCATTCTGAGCTAAATTGGAGACCACTGTAGCACAAGTCTCCCCATCCTTCCCCATGTCTATTTCGGAAAAACGTTCACATCGGAACCGAGATCCAAAATGACTTGGTCCATCTCATAATCACCTATTTGTGTAGTGAGCCTCATCTCACACCCTATTCATGCCTTATGTTTACCAATTTTTTTTACTACACGGTGACCATCAGGGGATTTCTCTTTGCTGGTGCATTTATTTATTAATTCCTACAGGCCTTCCACAACTTTGCTATCATGCAATAGTTTCATGCAGATCTTCAAAAACATAGTGAGTAGGGACGGATCAACTTCTGTAGGTGCATTTACTTCTTGCGTCTTCTCTTGTCGCCCTGAGGTGGAGGCCTCAATGAAGCTCTTCTTGGCTTCCATAAATGTTTCCTTAGCGCAATCCAAATCAAAGCTAACTTCTTTTTCTAGTTCTTTTCGAACCCATCCTTCCTCTTCGGGTTGTTTTCGCTTATCAGGGCCAGTTGTCATTCCACTTCTTAGCACAATGTTAACATTTTGATCTTCTTGGCGAGGCTCAACCCTCATCATCTGTATATTCTGTGTACGCTGCTGAGTCTGTGTTTTCTTCTCTTGCATTTAGCTATCAGCACTAGGAATTCTTCTATATTATGGTCAAACTGTCTGCAGTATTGACATGACAGGTGTGTAGGATTTTGGCGGTCTCGCGCATATTTCCCTGACTATCTGAAGTTGTAGCAGATAATTTGACCATGACCTCTACCTAGTCCTCCTCCTCCGCGACCCAGTCCTCGTCCCTGATAAACTCTGCACATTCCTCGGGTGCCTTGATCTAGAGGCCAAGTTTCTACTTGTATCTGGTATGTAGGCATCCTTTCCATCGTCAGCTCATAGCTTCAACAGTGGCAATCATCATGACCCACATATTTGCAGAAGTTACAGAACAACTGTTGGGATGTCTGGATGAACTTTTGAAGTAAATGGAAATTATCCATTGCATGTTGTCCAACAACCTGACAAATAGCACACCATAGCATAGCCCCCATGCTCAGCCCTGCTAGGGCTTTTGGCTTTAGGGGAATTGGCCCCCCTCCTGTAATATAATTCGCGTACACTGGACAATGATCTTTATCATGCCCCTATCCCTTACACTTCAAACACCAGACTTCTGCACGCACTTCTAGTTTAGCCTCCTTGTCTTTGTTCAAACTTTGTAACTCTAGGTGTAGGCTTGCTAACTATGAGTGGATCTGTTGTACCCCTAGGTTCATATCCTAAATATGTGATGTGTGTAGCCTCATCGTAATTTATAGGGCTTCTGCCTGTGTCGCTATCTTTTTTTATGACAGAGCGATTCTCAAATAGGGAAAAAACGACATGATAAACCAGTCATGATGCTGGCTATCTATGATCTACATGATAGCTTCTTTGATCTGACACTTCAACCTTTGATCAAATTCCCAGGGCATCTCATCGACCCTCATCATGATTTATTTAAATTCAATTACTAACTGTGAGTTAGACTTAGGTTTACTAAACTCCTTGTTTAAAGTCACCTTAGTCTTTACTGACATTGCAAGAGGGCTATCATAACAATACTTAATATACCAGGTTAATGCACGATCCTGCAAAGCAGTAACCCATTATCCCTTTTTTATATTTTTGTCAGTAACCTGCTACACTATCCATGCAACATTCACAACAAAACAGAACTACTTTGCATCTTCACTCCCTATGCCTTTGAACATTGGCATTTTCATCACGTTTTCCATGTTGAATGGTTTTGGTTCTCATGGAGGTGTGGGAAAAGGTGTATGCGGTGGAAGTAGAGTGGAAGGATGATTTATTCAAGGAATCCCCTGAGTGATTACCTGAATCACGCTTCGTGGTGTATTCTATCACGCCCTTTCGTCATCACTTGAAGTAGGTCCAATTAATGTACTATACTTCGGTCTCGATCCTTTGTGATTTCTAAATAGGCGTCCACTTCATGTAGCTCCGAACATCAAGGTAATGGCATCACCCATTTTTCACATAACAGAATTTTAATCCAAGTATTCAATGATATTAAATACTTACCTCATGGTCCTTTAAAAAATCTTCGCTATAGCTGACCGAGGTATCAACTGCAATTTTTGTAATAAATCCTCCTATAATTCAATCAAGCCAGTAATCGATAGCCTATGTGATCTTGTTTTCAGACGCTTCTAATCGTCGCACTAATTTTGTAGTCTACACTATAGGATTATTGAGCTTCCACCTTCCTTGGCTATTTGTCAATTTAGCCGACGATTCATACATCTCAATGGGGAAGGTGCGGAAGAACATCTCATGTATCTCCATACACAAGTACCTATTCAACCACTCAACCTTCGATAGGTGTAGATTCTTGTTTTCTTGTGCCACGAACTCGTGAATATTCTGATCCAACCACTTTTCAATTTCTTTTTTGTTCAGATTCCAATGATGCGACATCACACATCCCTTTCATGCAAATTCCAGTCTCAACAATGGAACCATTGGTTGGCTTAGGGGGTCCTGACCTAGGTTTGGAGTTAGTTTCACCAACCAATAATACCCTACACTACTGGCCCTTTCAGAAACAACTCGTGCAACACAGGCTGCAGTCTCACCCGAAGTAGTATGGGCAAATGCAAGAACCAAGTTTCTGCATCCAGAGATTAGTGTGATGTCTTTTAGTGCCTCAAATCTACTTTCACATGGATCGATAAACTCTTAGGTCTCATCGTTGCACTCCGTTAAAAAATATTTCAACCTTCGTGAATGTTTACGATCAGTCCTTGCAGAACTTTAACAGATAATTTTCTTACTTACACGCATCAGAGGGCAATCCTAAATTAATGTTCGTGCATATTTACTTAAGTTATTAGTAAACATAAGAGAATTCATTAGAGTCGTCGCAAAATTACTTAGACATGCATTTCGTACATCATTAACACTTATTCAAGAGAATCACATAACATTCAATCAATATCTCATAAAAAAACCATTCATTGACATCATATAACATTAACAGAGATAAACAGAAACACTCAATAATTCTTTGGAAAAATGTCTTTATTGATCTTCAATTCAGGATTACAGACTCAAAACTGCCCTGCACAAATAGCTGTAGGGGTCCGCGCACTCAACTGTGGACTCTACCTAGGCCTCTGCGCTCTCAGCTGTGGAGCCTTTCTTCTCTTATCTTACACACTTCTCTATATTTTCTCTTCCTCTTTCTTAGTCTAAGTCTATTGTTTCCCTTCGCTAAGACTCACTACTTATAGACTTTTTCATAAAATGCCATGGTCCGTGGACCATGGGTGAATATCAAAACCAACTCAAAACTTATCAAAAACAAGGGTCTAAGCCCCTTTGACTCCTATTCATCTACGAGCTCTGCATCTGCAAATTGCGGAGATTTTACATTATTTACAAAATTGTACCAAAAAGTTAGGTTATCTTAACCCTAAACTAACCCAGGGGACCCCATCCTAACACATGCAGTGACGCAGGAGGCACCGAAGCACACTCCATATTACTGGAAGAGTAACCAGTCAAAGGAGAAAAGAGACTCACATGGATGGTATGGCTCCTAGGCAAGTTGGAACCCAATTGTGAGATAATGAAATAAGCGAGTGCCATGTTCAAGGGCAACGCAACTAACGCTTCCATTTTGATGAATAATGGAAAAATATGTTCCCTCCCTTCTCTTTTTATAAGTTTCTTTTTCATTAAGATGTCCCCCAAGCCCGAAAAAGAGATAAAATTATACAAGGGATAACCTCATAGTTGAAGTAGACTAAGGTATTCCTTTTTCATAACCAGTCTATCGTAGTCTAGAAAATGATTAAACTTATACTAGGTAGAACACATTTAAGGTACTTTAACAAGTGTGAAGTAGACATGTTTACTCGGGAATACTTTCTAAATTAAGGGGTCTGAAAAGAGCTTAAAGAAAACTCACCTTGTAGGAATGATTCATATGGAGGGTAGCAACTAGTTCTGGTAATGTTGGAACTACTCATGACATAAGAAGGACAAGAGGTTGGCTAATAGGACCACTCATTGTAGTAGTTCCTCCAAGAAAGGGTAAAACACCAAGTGAAAGCGAATAATAGGTCAAGTATTTAATGACAATGGAAAAGATAAACCAAGGCTCAAACTGAAAAAATAGGCTAATAAAAAGTAGCAATCACAAGGGATAAAAGTTTTGGAACCCTCCTAGGGTATAGCCAAAAAAGAGACAAAGAAGAGGACATGTGGCTCAGGTTCTAGGTCATGGCGGGTCAAAATGAGGAATTCCGAAAAGGGGTAAAAAATGATTGCATGGAAACCAACTTGGAAAAAAGGTGATAACTAGGGTATCCATGAGCAGGTAAGCTCTACCACCAAGCTACGACATGCATAATGGAAAGTGGAAAAAATCGAACTTGACGGGGTTGGACCTAAGGAAAAAATATGGCACTGACATTCAAAATGCAACGGTGATGGCAATATGTGACCTACCCTTATATGCCAAGTTTAGTGAAATGCACCTAAGGTCCAATGGATGTCGCAATAAAAACACCACCTTGTCCTGTAAAAACAATATAGAATTACTAGACCCATGGTTAAATCACATAGTGAAAGAAATTAACATGCATGAGCTAAAAACAAGACCATATATTTTTTTATTTTATAAATTTTATAATTTTTTGGGAATTTTGGCACAAATAACACATGACAATTACTCGCATCACACACCAAACCAAAAAAGATATAAATTGTCACATTCCTATGTATAGTATGTACAAGTGCAACACAGTCCAATAGGTTACGCTAAAGTGTGCCCACAACCGGGAACAAGCAAGGGTTTCTATACGTGAAATTATGGACGGTGAGGATACCATATGGATCACCAATGTGTGGCCATGCCAAATGAATTCAAACTTCTTAATGGTGAAAGGTTGACCATGCCAGGGACAGTCTAACATAGTCTCATTTTCAAAACTAACCCGAAGACATAAGGGAGAATCAAGACATAAAGGGGGTACAATACGCTCATCAACAGGTGGTAAGGAAGTGGGCAATTTGTTTCTAAGTTACATAGTAGAATCCCAAGAATTGAATCGTTCCATGGGTGGCACTTCTGAGGAGGGTTGAGGAGATTCCCCCTAGGTCAATTCAAGATTTATATTGTCGAGCTCTACCTTTTCCAATTCAGGGAAACTAGAGGCATGAAGAGACATAATCTCCCTATGATGATCAATAAGTAGATCCATGACCTCCAAGTTACCTAGTCGAGGGGGTTTTTCATTGACGAAGTCATGTGGAAAAGGTGGAGGGATGGCCCATGTGGGAAAAGTAACCTGGTCATATTCTATATTGTGCTGGAGTTTTTGACCAGCGTCATGAGGTTCTGATAGGACTTCTAGAGAGGAAATCTCTTCCACAACAGGCAGTGCAGGGCACTCACTAGCTTGATCAAATTCCATAATAACAGGCGACAAGACCCAAGGATTAGGAGGTTTATGGGTTCCACAGGTGCTAGAAGAGATCATATGAAAGCAAGCAGTGGTAGGAGTAGAAGGATCATTGGGTGGAAGGAGTTGATGAAAAACCCCCATAAGTGTTTAACCTTTAAAAATTCTAGCTCCAACACTCTGAAATTGATCGGGGCGATCTCCCACGAGTGGAACAGAATTCCCAGTGGTAGAAATCTAGGTTGACGGCACTCAAAGGTCAAGTTGATCGATAGTGACAATAATTCCTTCATGAGGAAATAAAAGTACATGGAAAATAGACGAGAGGACTACGACCATCACATAAAACCAATTATTTCTAAGGATTAGGTTGTAATCTAATGTGGTGTCGATAACTTCAACATCAACACATACATTTTCCCCCCTAACTCAATGGAAAATTTTGGAAGAACCCCCTTGGGTACAGAGTTTTGTCCATCAAAACCTTGGAGAGTTGTGTGCGACGTGGTGAGCACTGGAGAACCAAGAGCCTTCCAGAAATATGCATAACACATGTGGAAGATCCCTCATCCACCAAAGTGTGATGAATATTCTGATGGAAAATATGCACAATGATCTAGAAAGAAATCTGATGGGAAAGGCGAGGAGTGACTTTATCGGTGTTAAAAGTGATGATATTAGAGTCAGGTAGGTCAACTCCACCAATGGCAGACAAAAAGGCTTTACACTACTGAGGACAACTTTGCAAGACCTCCAAGGCAGACATGGCACAAGGAGCCTGGGAAAGATCTTCAAAAATATTACCTTCATGTAGATTCACACCACCACCCAACTCAAAAAATGGGTGTTCTTCAAACCCTATTTACTAGAGCCTGCAAAATATCATATGGGATCCACACTAAAGAAGAGATTAATTACTTAAAAAAAGTATTTACTAGCCTAGGATAAAATAATAAAAACATCATTAAAGCCATTTGTCACACGGAATGAGTCGATCTTGTGGACAAGATAGACCTTCCTAGAATCTAAATAAGACCTAGTGACAAGCAAGCCAATCACAAACTATCTTTCTCTAAATATGCATTTATAAACAAAGGCAAACAAGTGTTTTAGGCATACCTTGGGTCCAACGCAAGTTTGTGGAAGCCTCGCTCCTTCGAACCAAATGAGCTCCCTTGTTGCGAATCTGCAAACCCAAACAAGCAAACAAATTAAATAGCACCTGAAAATCCAATATCATAAAACATATTTAACATGAAAGTCAAGGAATTCATGAAACAAATGACATAAGACAATTTGTTGAGAAAAATGAATCTGATTGTATTAATTCAAATCAAAGAAGAACTTTACAACCTGTGCCTTGACGCTGTACAAGCTCCTCCCAGGGTCCAACAAGAAGTCTCCTCTACTTTGACAAGTTTCACTCTCTTCCCAATGAAGCCAAAAAGGCATGTGATCTCTCCTCTCAAGCTTAACTAGGAAGTCTTAATTCCACCAGCATTTACCCTCAAAAATGTTCAGCTTCTAACCTCCCTAGCAACTAGCCCAATGCCTTAATTTATAGTGCAATGGAGGGAAGTTACTAGGTCCTCCTTCAAAGGGATAAATCCCTCCTTCAAAGGGATAGCTCCTCTCATCAAGGGATTAGCTCCTTCTCTTTTGGGATGCATGAACCACCTAAGAGCGGCCAATCCACGTCAAAATTCCTTCTAGAATCATCTAGAATTAACCCAAAGTGAGTTTTTTAGAATAAACATGTGCATTTTTTACTTTCACAGGGGTCCGCACCCACACCTTTAGGGACAAAGCGGGAAGGTCCGCAGTTTTTGTAAACAAAAGGTGCGGGACCGCAGACAACAGTGAGAGAAAGTGCGGAACCAGAGCTTTGTTTATTTTCAATGTATTTCTCTTATTTTCAAAGCTTGACTTGAAGAGCTGAGGTCTGAGACTTGCTTAGGAGGACAGTACAAGTGATGATAGACCCATACTGACTGCAAATAATCATGGTGACGATATTTTTGTGTAACAAATTGCCCCCTAAAGTGCGAAGTCTGTAGTAGATAATGATTTCATTTATCATTTAGGAAGAGTGAAGTACTTTATCATTTTGAGGATCATCTTGTGGAGATCCCGGTCGGAACCTGTAAAAACATTCAATGCAAGATATATATATGAGATCATATCATCGTTGAGGTAGGCATTCCCATACTCAGATCAAGACTGACTTAGAAAACTAACTACTGGTCTGATACAGGAATGATCTTGTAAGACATCACAAGTATAGACTCATGTGGACATAGTATGGACGCAGCCATCTGTTTATGAATAGTCCATTATATAATGAATACAAAATTCCTTGCAGCCTGGATTGTGGAAACTAGATCCAGGGTCTTCATTTCTACTTCCCGAAACAGTACGATTATATCCATGCGAATGAATGTGTTGAAGTCGAACATGGTAGAAACCACTTGATTACCAGTCAATGATGTAAACTGTTAACAAGTGTGAGAGAAACCACCAGTGATGTCAATGGCTCTCAAAGTACCCAGTACAATCCATGAGATGTGAATAAATGTGTTGATGTCGAACATGTCACGGAATCCTTTGATCGAAGGTCAATAATGCAACTTGTCGTCAAAGGTGAGAAACCTGCCATTGAGGCATGCAGATCCCAAGGTACTGACGATTTCTAGATCATCTTTCTAGATAATGAGCTGAAGTCGATAGAAGGCGATCCGTTGTAGGCAAGCCCACAACACGAAATCATAGATCAAGTTGAAGAAATTTAGTTGCAAGGACTGACTCAGGGATGGTCAAGATGGATGACAGATATTTTGCAGATGAATGGCTTATTGGCAATGACCTCTTGAACACATAACGACACAACAGATGGCTTGGTGACAATTGACCCAAAGTTAATACCCAGAAACCGGCTGAAGACTTTCAATATGGTTTGATCAACTGTTAGGCAAAGGATTTACCAACACAGGTGAATAAAAGTGTCGTGTTCAAGAGTGGTTACAAAGTATGACAAACAGGCTCATTTTTCTCTCTTTTCCCCCACCATTTCTGGCAAGTACCTCTTTATTTTTGGCAACCTTGAGGAGGATAACATTTGCTTGATTATAAGTTCATCCTTTGGATGAGTCCAACTTAGTTTGAATTCGAACCCTGAGAAGGAGTGGTTCGTTCCTGTTTGTAATTGAACAGGTCCTTTACTATGAAATTTTAACGAGTCTAGTATAGGAGAAACTCGGCGTTTTCCAATTTTAGAGAGTCTGAAAAAACTTAAGAAGACTCCAGGGTTGACCTTTTTCGTAAATTTGTGTCTCCCAAGCCCGAAAAATTATAAAATAATACTTGAGAGAACCGCTTGATCTTTACGACCAAGGAGTACTTTTCGTAATTAGTGCCCCTGATCCGAAAAAGTAAAAAAGTGATCAACGACACGTCGTTTTATAACCAATATCGAATTTGAAACGACAAAAATCCGGCAATCTTTTCATGTTTTTACGGTCAGAAAAGCGTTGTAAGTGGACCGTCTTTTAGTTCTGTTTTAACGAGTTTAAAAGAAAAACTCGGCGATCTTTTCATGTTTTAGGAGTTAGAAAAGAGCTTAAAGGTGACTCTAAATGTTTTTTCGTCGAAAATGATATATTTCGCCTGAATAATCCGTTATTCTGAACAAAAATGCAAACATTACTCATACCTATTTGAAATGGATAAAAATGCTGCAAAAATTACCTTTCCAAAGTGAAACATAAACAAATTTGCAATTTATTTACTCAAAAAAATTATAAAAAGGGCTTTCATCAATTCATTTTTACCATTTGAGTTTTGGGTGAGAAAATAGTGCTTTTGTTCAGAAAACTTCCCGTGAAGATTGCGGAAACTCCAACTGTCAGAATCAAACGCCGTCTTCTCCAGGTAATCCACATCATCCTACTCTTCATTTTTAACCGTTTCATTTTTTGTTTTAGGCTTTTATTTCATTTTTTGGAGGGTTTTTAGGCTTAAAACCCGCGCGTGGGGGCCCGCAGGTGTAACACTGGCAGCCTGCGGACCTCGACTTTTTCTCAATGGGGAAAAAGTCAGGGGTCCGCACCTTCCATGTAGGCAAGGTGCAGACCCACGCACTGTCTCTAACCCAGAGGGTGCGGTCCCCGCAACAAGGGTTTTTAACCCAAAAATTCTCAAATTTGACCCAAACAAATTAATTTCTAGCATTCTAAATTGTCTTTTTATTGGATGCAGAGAGTACATCATACTATATTGGCATGAATGAGAGCATGAGGACGTGGATCTAGCCGCGTTGAATCACCAACCTTCGATCGATGCATTGAAGGCATGCGGCTTGTACAAATTCTAGGCCATACATGGCATGAGGGCCCAGGTGGATTTCTTACAGTGGCTGGTTGAAAGATGGAGCATACAGGACCAATGCTTCTTCATTGGTGGCCACCAGCTCGAAATTGAGCCAGCAGACATATATTTCTTGACCGATTTACCTAAGAGAGGCGAAGACTTGACTCTATTCGGGACTAGGCCAGGTGGCCAGTCTGTTGATAGCCTCTGGCTAGAGTTCTGCAACAACCAAGCTAGAGAAAAAGGGATGGACATTAAAACCATATCCCTTCCTGAACTCATGGTGATTGCGTTTACTGTCACCAGACTTTGCGGGAGTGCCGCATTACATATTTCCACCGGATCCCAGATGCGCATGGTAGTTGACTGCTTTCGAGGCACCATCTGCAATTGGTGCGATACTGTGTTGGCCAATGTGAAAGGCCAACTGACCAGAGCTGAAAACGGATAACTGAAGACCTTTGGTTATGGGGCTTTGGTTGTGAGCTTTGGTCTGGAGAGGGTTCCCATGTTGATCCCGCAGCACCTTACTGTTGGAGCTGGGCTTCCTCGAGAGCCCAAACTGATGCGATGGGTCGCAGTTATGGCCCATCATCCAGACGAGGGGACAAAGGTTGTTCGATTCAAACCTGAGTATTTCCAATGGTTGGAAAACCAGGTTTTTTCTATTCAATACTTCCCTTACGCTGGGGTAGATTTTCGTGGTGACCCAGACATGGCTCTTCCACCAGGAGAGCAATGGGATGACTCAGGTAAAATCATTTTCAACATTTTCCTATTTTAATTTTTTTTATTATTTTTCTATCGTCCCAAAACAGATAGTAAAAGTTAAAAATGCAGATGTGGGTCCATAGCGACCGGACGCTCTCCGGCCTTACGAGAGGAAACAACCAGTTGCAGCCCTGCCAGCCCCACAGGACGAATCAGCAGAGGTTTTGGCCGAGTTGGAGAGTCATCTAGAGCACTTGACAGGAGATATTCTGGAGACCACCATAGATGACATTCCTCGTCGAATTCAGCGCTATGTGATTGGGGTCCCAGGACCTTTTAGGAGGTTCCTTTGCAAGGTGGCCCGTGCAGTGGTTTCTTATCGATATCATCACCAGTGATAGGATGATCGCCTATTGTGGACACATATGACATTTTTCGTTTTTGTACTTATCATTTTTGCCGATCATAAGGTGTTTTTCAACCTATGATTGAGGACGATGTATTTTTTGACACCCTCCTATATATATATCACTATTACCAGCTTATCTTGTAAATCATGTTATGGAATGGTTTTAAATTTACATGTATGATTATTGCAAATGTCTACTTAACATTCGAGAAGCAATTGTATCTGCTAATGTATTTAAAGATCTTGGAATATGCTGATACTCAATATAATCAAATTCACGTTCCAAGAGACGCACTCTCAAAAATAATCTCAATAACACTAGATTTCTAATGGCATATACTCTATTAAGCTGTAATACAACGAGTTCAGAATATAACCTCACTATCAAACTCCGAATCCCAAATCAAATAGATTCAGATAATAACTCAATCACTGCACTATAATCAGCAATGTTGTTTGTTGTTTGACCGAGGCTTACCCCATGCATAGATACCAACTCGTCAGAGGGCGAATAGATAACCCAAGCTGCGGAAGAAATGTTCCATGTATTACGACAAGCACCATCAGCGAAACCAATGTATGTTTGCAGAGGCATCGACATCTGCAATATCAAGAGTAAACCCAAGATAAGCAGGAATAATGACGAAAAACACTCTCTAAGCTAAGCACACTTTTTAAATTAAAACACACCAGCTAGAAAGAAAAACTATCCTAACTAAAAATCTCCATTCCCATTTTTTAAGCATAATACCTCTTCAAGTAAAGACCATTTCTGGGTTTACCTAAAGAGTCCCCGTCAAAGTCTACCAACTCATAGGCCCCTTTTGCTAGCTTTTGCTTGACAACTTAGGGACCATGCCACATAGGAACGAATTTTCCAGCGCCTAATTTATCATTAGCTTGATCGTAAACTAAGACTAGATCTCCTTCCGAAAAGTTTCGAGGGGTCACATTTCGATCATACTGAGCTTTCATATGTTTTGCATGAGTCGCGATCGCCAATGCAGCATCACGTTGATTCTCATCTAATTGATCCAAGTATAACAAACTTTTTTCCTCTTCGGAAGTGGCTGGAAGTAACTCGATGGCCATTTGCAATGACGGGATTTCGCATTCAATGGGTAACATAGCTTCCAGACCATAAACTAGTTGGAAAGGAGTGAGCCCTGTTGATGGTTTTACTAAGGTTCGATACGCCCAAAGTGCTGAAAATAGCATGTTATGCCAATTCAACCGATGAATCCCAATGATTCGTCGGATCATGATGACTAAAACTTTGTTGATGGATTCAACCAGATCATTAGCTTGTGGATAATAAGGAGTTGAACTATCATGACACAAACCAAGTTAGCCTGTAAGTTCGGTCATCATAACGTTTCGAAAATGACGCCCATGATCAGTGATAATCGCTTGTGGGACACCAAACCTAGCAATTATATGATTCAACATGAAAATTGCAGCTGTCTTGCCGTCTGCCTCAAATGTACGCATCACCTCGGCCCACTTGGTAAAATAATCTACTGCACGGATGATATACGCATGCCCCCCGGCAGAGTGAGGGTTACATGTAATAAAATCGATACCCCATTTGGAAAAAGGACCAACGGCAATTATAGGGTGGAGAGGAGCAGGTGGAGCATGCATCTTTCGATAAAAAATTTGGCAGTTGTGGCATTTTCGGACCGCGTTAATACAATCTTTAAACAAAGACGGCCAGAAGTAGTGAGCGCGCAATATCTTTTGGGTTGTGGCATACCCAGACACATGACCACCACACGCTCCAGAGTGGCAGTCATTTAGAACCCTTTCATCTTCCTCGTGAGTTAAACAACGTCGAAAAACAGAGTCCGCCCCACGGCGATAAAGAGTATCTCCAATAATCCTGAATTGTTGTGACTGGAATCGTATTTTCCGACCTTCTGACCTTGAAATTTCTGGCCGAAAGGATTGGGTCTAGAGATAAACGATGATATCCCCATACCACGTATCTAAAGTGCTGATGAGAAACAAGCATTCGTCCGTAATGGGCTCCTCCACCACAGTTTCCGTGTCAGCACGCGGGAAGTCACACATTAACTCCACAAAAACTAAAGATTTCTTAGACTTAGATTTTTCAAATTCCAAGTCGAACTCCTGCAGGATGACAATCCATTTAGAGTACTTGCCCCCTATCAATTGCTTGTTCAAAATGTAGATCATAGGGTTGCAATCCGAAATTACTGTAGTTTTACGTAGTAAAATGTAGTGACAAAAACGTTGGACAGCTTGAACAGCTTCCAATGCCAATTTCTCCACATGTGAGTATTTTAGCTCAGTTGGATTTAAAGTTCGACTAAGGTAATATATCACATGTTCAGTACCAAATTCAGCTTCCTGAACTAGACCATTCCAATGGTGGAATGGGAGGCGGCGAGATACAAGAAGTAATCTTGGTTGTAGTTGGGAGGATGCAATAACGGTGCATGGGTCAACGCGTGTTTTAGTGCATCAAAAGATTTTTGAGCTATCTCATCCCAATAGAATGGAGTATTTTGTTTCAACAACTGGGTAAAACCCTTTGTAACCTCGGCGTAGTTAGGAATGAATCGTCGTAAAAAGTTTGCTTTCCCTTGCAAACTTTGGAGTTGGCGAAGACTCGAAGGAGGAGGCAATTTGACAATAGCTTCGACCTTCGAGGGATCGACGCAAATTTTGGCTTTTGAAACAACAAACCCTAGCAATCGAATGGTTTCTATACAGAAAACGCACGTGTGGATTCAACCGAATCCGATAATGCCTACACCTCATAAAGATTGCTCATAAATGGATGAGGTGATCAGCTCGATGTAATGAATGAGCAGGAAAATCATCGAGATAGGGTTGCACAATGTGCTTGATGTCATGAAACGCATAAGACATGGCCCTTTGAAAAGTTGCGCCAGCATTCTTGAGCCCAAAAGGTAATTTGCAATAAGCAAATGTCCCCCATGGACAAATGAAAGTCGTTTTTGGTTGATCGACAGGTAGAATATTGATTTGATTGTATCCGGAAAAACCATCCATGAAGGAGAATATTTCGTTGCCGGCACAATCATCAATGATTTGATCGATATAGGGAGTTGGGTAATTTTCCTTTGGACAGGCTTGATTAATATCCCTATAATCGATACATATTCTTATTGTCCCTTGCTTTTTGTTAACCGGAACAATATTCGATACCCAATCCGTTAACGGGATCGGATGAATGAAACCAACTTTGAGTAATTTTTCAACTTCTTCTTTAATAGCAACAGCTTTCCTTGGGTGAATCTGACGCAAACATTGTCGGACAGGTTTAGTGCATCCGGGTAAGTCTTTATTTCATGAACAACAATCGCAGGATCAATTCCTAGCATTTCCTCATAGGACTAGGCAAACACGTCGCAGAATTCTTGAAATAGGGCCTTATATATTTGAATTTCATTTTCTATACATGAGGCACCTATATGAATGTTCTCAACAATTCCAGGCCTAACCGAAATGTCAATAGGAATAGTTCGAGAGATGTTTCCCAAATTTAACTCTGAATCAGGATGTTTCATTGGATTCATAGGTTCCTTGACATATTTAGTTGTAAAAATTGATGAAAAATCATTTTCAAAATGATTATTCTCGGGTAAAAATGAAGATCTGTGATGGAGATCTTCCCATGGTAAATCATCTACAGATAGGATTTCACGAATTTGCTCATCAGAGTGAACAAGTTCAGAAAACGTGATTTAATTCGAGCTTGATGTGAAAAGTGATTCTTCACGGACCACATTCATTAAGTCAATTTCGGTTGATTATGGGTCGGTAAACGATTGCATGGCCTCATATGCAATTTCATATGGACTCAAAGGCATGACATCACCAAATGAGTCTATCTCAAATTCAGAAGGAATGATCCAAGGATCATCATAAACAATGGTGTCTAACGAAATCATATGAATGGTTGCAAATGAAGACGATGCGTTGATCGGAGGAAAAGGAAAAGTTCCCAGTAAACTGGCATCTTTAACTAGTCCTACTCCAACATCCTTATACGGGATAGTCGTTTTACCGACATGCTTAATACTTTCAGAAGAGGTTGGGTCAGACGAAAAGTAAGCCAACTGGCCTTTTGTTACGATCTTTCCATTATGAAGAAACTTATAACCCAAAAGACCGATTAAACGACAGCTATCATAGCGTAAGACCAAATACGACCCAAGAGAAGGTTGTAATCTAGAGGGGCATCAACCACCTCCACATCTAGATTAATGGTTTTTCCTTCAATCCCTACAGGTAAATCCTGTAGAATGCCAAAAGGATGAAACCCACGGCCATAAAAGGCCTTTAGAATCATTGGGGATTGATTTAGTGAAGGAGAACCAAGCAATCTCCAACATTGTATCGACATAATACACGTTGAGGCGCCCTCATCAATCACAGCCCAATGAATAGGCCTGTTTTTTACTATCACTGGAATCTGGAAAGCCATTTGACGAGGTAAGCGTGGTGTACTATTTTCTAGATCAAAAATTATTAGGTTCGAGTCCTGAACATCAACAGCTCCTATAGCTGACAAAAGTAATTTACGCTATGCTGGACATGATTGCAACACTTCCAAAGCCGACATTGCTGAGGGTGAAACAGCTAAATCCTCAACAATGTTATAGTTCTGAGCCACTCTCGCATGTGGATTGAAAGATGACTTTCGAAGTATACCCTTGGCGGGCAGTTTGATTACCAAGTCTGGATTAGGTTTCTCGATCTGTAGTGGATCAGAACCGGGAGCTGAGGTTGATGGGTTAGAATGAGAAGATTCTGCTTCTTTACCATCAATAGGACTTTTACTACCATAATCATGCGATCGAGTTGCAATCCTAACATGGGACATCATCAGTATGGGTTCTTCATTGGCACTCGAGGAAGAACCTATCATCTTACTGTCTTGACTTGGAAAAGGATCCTTCAAAACAGCGCGCGTTTGGGAACCTTTGACAATCTTCGCAACCTTTGCACGATGAGGGCAGTCTCTTGTAAAATGTTCTTCGTCACAAATGAGACAAGGATAACAAGGTTTGCATTTTTCATCATTGGATTCCGATTTTTCAGGTTTCTCTTTTGAATTTTTGTCCGTTTTATTCTTTTTCTTCCCTTTCTTCTTGCCACCGGATTTTGATTTGGCTGTAGATGACTCTACAACGTGAATATCGGCGGAAATATCCGCGGAAGAATCTCCTGTCAGGGAATCAGGCAAGGTTATGATAGGAGAAGAATTCTTGGGAGACTTTTTCTTACTCTTAGTGTTAACCGTATCAATCATACCATCAGCGGGATGAGACCTTGAAGGAGCTACATCTTCAGTGATCTTTGGCAACAAAGATTTTACAAACCATTCAGCCAAGATCTGATCCATAATAAAAACCTTCACTAAACGTCGTCGACGTCTCCATTCATGAATATGATCTGAAATTTAAGTGGACGACAATTTCTTTAACGAATTTAGTAATTTCGTGCCATTGTTGTATCTGACTGGAAACTGAAAATGAGTTAAAAACGAGGTAGCTAACTGACTAAAATTATAAAAAGTGCCTCGCGATAACTCAATGTACCACTTGGCTGCGAGACCAATTAGAGTGCACTGGAAGAGCCTTAGACGGATTGAATCATCTAAAATGGAGTTAGATGCACACCAGAGGTGATAACTCATCACATGGTTCAACGGGTCCTCTCCTGATTTGCCTTCAAACTTAGGAATATCACTGGGCAACTTATTCGGCATTGGCGACCAAAACGAAAGATAATTAATGGGATCGTTCGTTAGGCACGACAAGTCAGGCAAGTCCAAAGTTGAAATAAACGATAACTAACAATTAGGGTCCCTAAAACTCTGGGTCATGAGACCAGCCCCAGGAGGAGGATATCCAGGATAACTAGGAATAGGAATTGCATTTGGGATATTGTATCCTCCCGAAAAACCAGGATTAACCGGACCGTACTGGGGTTGTTGAGGTTGTTGATATGTGTACCCAGGGTACGGTTGATACTGATAGACTGGCTGCTGCACAGCAGGACCGAATTGGTACTATCCCTAGTACGGTTGATAAGTAAATTATGGTTGACTTGTGACAACCGTACCTGAACCAGGTTGTCCTATAGGCATTTGAACCGAAGTTTGAATCGTGGATCCAGACGGAGGTAAATATGTCTGAGGAGTAGATACAAGAATAGTAGAAACCAGAGCTGTCGATACTCCAGAAGTAGGTGGGGTAGATTGAACAGATGTTGCGGCAGTTACAGCAGTTGTTTAAGGCAGAGTACGTGGCGTAATAGGCCCAGGCTGAGAAACTACCGAAGGTACAAAAGTTTGAATAGAAGAATGGACAGGTTGATGGGGTGTACCAGAAACTAAGAGTTGTCCATTTTGAGATGAAAATTGTACATTCAGGTGCAAGACTTGTTGAGTTTGCGATGGATCCCACACTAAATTCATTCCGGGGTACGAACCCATAACAGGTTGAGAATATTGAGGACCATAACGGGTTGAGGGTAGGATTGATAATTCAAAGGTACATTGCCCGTTCCTTGAACATATGATTGACCATAGGGTGATTAGAAACCTTGGTTCGAGTACTGACCTTGGGGTTGATACCTTTGAGGCACGTACTGATACTGGGTTGACCTTGACGCATAAATTGATACTGGGGTTGACCTTGGGGTACATATTGAGTCTGGGATTGACCTTGAGGAACGTACTGTCCCGTAGGTATGTACTGTCCTTGAGGTTGCCCCCCAGGCGATAATTGAGGATTTTGAGGCTGCCCCCCAGGCGGTAACTGGCCACCTTGAGGTTGAGGATTGGGAATAGTACCTGACATCATGAGAATATCTTCTACGCTCAACGACTTAGTACCATTGCTTCCAGTTAATAACCCTTGTTCAATGGGTTGAGGAGATGCTCCCGAAAAAGTACCAAAAAGTGACTGATACCAGAGGGAACAGAAGGACCGCCGTACAAAAAAGATTCTGGCGATTGAGTAAACATGGACGACTATCCTGACATATTTAACGGAGGATAATAACCTCTAGGTGTTGGGTGATAAGGAACACGAGGTGGTGAAAAACTTAACCCTGGGTTTTCTAAGAAATTAGGCAAAGAAAGATACCAAGCACTGCTCCTAGGTGGACTGTAAAAAATTGATTCACGCTCCCTTAGCTTAATAGCAGGTTGATTTTCAGGGATAGGGATGCCTACTTCTTCTTCCGTAGTAGCAAGTTCTTCAATAGCTATAAGTCCAGAAGGAAGATTTTGGGTAATTATTCTTTCTACCCTAGGTGAACCAAGACCACTAGAAGCTGGAGAAGCAAACCCCGATGTCGGAGTAGCGGCAAATTCACTTTCGGTTTCAGATATTTCAGGTTCCTCACCTATATCACTAGTAGATGAAAAGCTACTAGTAACTTCAGAAACAGACACTGATTGTGGATTATAATGTGCTACTAAAGCTTGAAAATCAGGATGTACCACCCAAGAAGACTCTCCTTCTTCAGGTGACCCAACTCTACTGCCTCTAGGAGTTACGAGGACTCTTAATCCTTCAGGCCGGCTCGGTGAAAACTCAGGAGGTTGGCCCCGAAGTCTACAGGACTTCCTCAGTAATTCAGCCACGATTAAAAATTTTAACTACTTCACACACAAACAAAGTAAAATCTCAATGAAAACCACCTAAAGCCTCTAAAGAACCAAACAAATTTGAATCACACGCCTAAAGAATCTAGGAGATCAAACACACACAAACAGTAACTTTCCGTACTGAAAACACTAGTTGGTGATGAAATCCAATGTCGCAGAGTTCAATACAGAAATGGCGGTTGGAACAGTTACCTCGGCAACCTGCTTAATGAATAGACTGGCACAAGCTCCTCCACTTAACCGTCTCGAGTGAAGAGAACCCCCGAAAAAATCCAAGTGAGTCTAGCCGACGTCTGCTCCAGGTACAGTGGGATCTTCCCACCACTGTCACCTTAGGAAGAATCCTAAAGAATATGGTCACTAAGGTTACCAACTGAAACAAATATACCTGGTGGAACAGTCTACGATCCGATACGCACGCAAGGGCAGAGTAGCAAGCTCAATCCCCTTGAAGGCTCCTTGACATAATCCAAGGTTTACCAACAAGTGACTCCAGGCTCCTCGACAATGGTTAATTCGAGGTTTACCATTTTTAATACGTGAATATCTGGCATCGTTCCCAATGAGGAAGGATTGATTCCCACACTGTTTTGGACACGATCTCGTGCTTCTCCTTTAAGAGGAGCTTTCCTAGAGCATAAATGCAACAATTGGATTTCTTCCCTACCACAAGATACAGCTACTTGTTTGTTTTTACTATCTTGGAGAGTTAGTTACTCTCCTACTCCAAGACACTAGCCTAAGCTATGTTGGTGTATCAGAGCCCTAGAATAAAAATATTACTAGATGAATTTTACTTTAAGCGTTATTTTTATTGGTTTTTGTTTAAGTCAAGAGGTGCGGAGATGAAACTCATGGTATGAAGACTCGACTCAAAATCACTAAAAATGCACTTAAGATGATTAAACAATCTTTTCCCTTCAATGAACTTCTAGCTAGGAAAGAGTTTGAGAATGCAAATACTTGTAAACACAAATCTTTCTTAACAAACAAATTAAAAGAAGAGCTTTTGTCCTTTCCAATGCACTCAAACTAGACAACTAGTTATTTTCACAAAAAACTCCATTTTCTTTTCAAAGCACTCAACCACTACAAAAAACAAACTTTTTCCAAAAGAGATTTTTTATTTTGTTTATAAAACACTCAAAACTATGCAAATGACTAACTTCGAGATCTATAAATTATAAAAACCTATTTGAATTCAAAGCCTACAAGATGTCTTTTTTAAGGATGTTTTACTTAGCTAGTTGTAAACTAAGGACCAATTTATGCAGAATCACAAATCAGCCAAAAACAACCAATTTTGTTTTTGTCTTTAAAAATGAAATCCAAACTTTTAAACACAAGCTTTTCGAAGTTTTGTAAAGAGAAAACACAACGCGGATTCCGCAACAAAGGTATATTTCACAAATGGTCAGACTCATAAGAATGCTGGTAGAAACCAAGGTGATCTGAGGTTCCTACAACTTCTAAGCTCAGAGCTACTACAAGACCAAAATGAAAAACAAACCCAACAAGCAAAACTTCTAGGAATTTCACCTAAATCCCTAACACCAATGAAATCAACATAAGGAAAGCTTCTGACAGGTTATATGCAGGTCTGGGCAGTGGATAATAACTTCTAAACAAAAACTAAGCTGACTAACAGAGAAAATCTTAGGTTTTGCAAAATTTTGATAGGGTCCGCAGGCCCACAGTTAACACAGGTGTGGTACCGCTCTGTGCTAAAAGCAAAAATGTGGATAACTACGCACTGTGTCAAAAGGCTAGGGAGCGGTCCTCTCCCAAAGTTATGAAAAACAAAAAATAACCTTGGATCTACTAATTCTACCCAATACCACACACAACAAACCAAAAACAGAAACAAAAACACAGTTTCTCAGGTCAAAGTAAAAACAAGGAAAAAATCAAGTCCCCAGTGGAGTCGCCATTTTGTCACATGGAATGAGTTGATCTTGCGGACAAGATAGACCTTCCTAGAATCTAAAGAAGACCTAGTGACAAGCAAGCCAATCACAAACTATCTTTCTCTAAATATGAATGTATAAACAAAGGCAAACAAGTGTTTTAGGCCTACCTTGGGTCCAACGCAAGTTTGTGGAAGCCTCGCTCCTTTGATCCAAATGAGATCCCTTGTTGCGAATCTGCAAACACAAACAAGCAAACAAATTAAATAGCACCTGAAAATCCAATATCATAAAACATATTTAACATGAAAGTCAAGGAATTCATGAAACAAATGACATAAGACAATTTGTTGAGAAAAATGAATCTGATTGTATTAATTCAAATCAAAGAAGAACTTTACAACCTATTCCTTGACACTGTACAAGCTCCTCCCAGGGTCCAGCAAGAAGTCTCCTCTACTTTGACAAGTTTCACTCTCTTCCCAATGAAGCCAAAAAGGTATGTGATCTCTCCTCTCAAGCTTAACTAGGAAGTCTTAATTCCACCAGCATTTACCCTCAAAAATGTTCAGCTTCTAACCTCCCTAGCAACCAACCCAATTCCTTAATTTATAGTGTAATGGAGAGAAGTTACTAGGTCCTCCTTCAAAGGGATAAAGCCCTCCTTCAAAGGGATAGCTCCTCTCATCAAGGGATTAGCTCCTTCTCTTTTGGGATGCATGAACCACCTAAGAGCGGCCAATCCACGTCAAAATTCCTTCTAGAATCATCTATAATTAACCCAAAGTGAGTTTTTTAGAATAAACTTGCACCTTTTTTACTTTTACAGGGGTCCGCACCCACACCTTTACGGACATAGCGGGCAGGTCTACAGTTTTTTTAAACAGAAGGTGCGGGACCGTAGGCAACAGTGAGAGAAAGTGCGGAACCAGAGCTTTGTTGATTTTCAATGTCTTTCTCTTATTTTCAAAGCTTGACTTGAAGAGCTGAGGTCTAAGACTTGCTTAGGAGGACAGTACAAGTGGTGATAGACCCATACTAACTACAAATAATCATGGTGACGATATTTTTGTGTAACACCATTCATAAAGACAAATCTGAAAACAAGAAAGATAAATCTGATAACCAACCATCTGCTAATGCTTACCTTCCATACATTCATGGGGTCACTAACAAGATAACTAAAGTTCTCATGAGAAAAGATATCAAAACTTCATTAAAACCTTTAACAACTATTAAAAAAGAATGAAATATGTCAAGGACAACCCAGAGCACCTCCAACAGAAAGGTGTGTATATGATAAATTGCTCTTGTGGGGAACACTATATTGGGGAAACAGGTAGGTCTGTCAATATTATGCTCAAAGAGTATGGTGTTGTTGAGGGCCCCGAGGTCGGGTCAAAAACAAGGGGGATACCCACCCGGTCCGGAACCTGGTTGGCGGCTCCTTGCCCGTTTGGAGTAGCGGGTCCGAATGGGGGTAATGGGACCAGTTTCCCAATGTGATGGGTGTGTGTGTGTGCGTAGAGTCTGATGGTATTAATCTAAAAAGGGGGGGGGGGTTCTTCTAAAATAGTCTTAATTCTAACTGCTAAATTAACTCTATGCTAATGTAATCTAATGAAGAAAAATACATCTAATCTACGCTAACCCGGGGTGTTTTTCTTTTGTATGCGATCTAGAAAGATTTCTAACAGCAGCCGGTAATAAAGATCATTCAACTGATATCAGAATATAAATCAATAAAGATAAACCATTCTGCATAAGAAGTTAGGCAGAGTAGTTGTGAACAGCATATCGCATAATCAGTTTTCTATATGTTAAACATAAATAAATGACCCCACTGTACAGAAGTGCCAAATGGTAATACAGACATTCATGCAATAACATACAAAGAACTCAGCCACATATCACTTTAGGAATACTAGCAGAATCTAGCCAAGAGATAAAAGTACCATTTATGACTAAGTTCACTAATAAACTTCAAGTAACAATGATTTATTTCTACTTGTTCTAACCTCTGCTAAGAGTACAGAAGTGCAACATCAGTAACAGATATTAAAATGCAAACATAAATAAATATCGATCCATCCATTCATCAAAAACCTCCTCTAAGGGTGCAGAAGTGCATGTTCTGAGGATAAGTTTTTTGACAGATTTCCGGACCCTTCTCCAAAAACCATGAGAAGGGTTAAATACTACTAACTAATCAATCTTAATTACATGAAATTAGGGAATCGGCCTCAAATGACCGCCCTTTTACTAAAAGCAACTTTATTTCTAAACTTAAAATCTAATTTCTGACCGTTTCTGTATATTCTCTTTAGTGCTGTCAACAGTGTAATGCTTTCCTGGGAAGAGTCGGCTAGCCGCCTTCTTGTTTCGCTTGGGAGATAAAAGTGGAAATAGCAGGAGCTGGCACTTCCTTCCAGCAGACCAGAAGATATTTTCGAAAACCTTTCTCTAGCTGGGTGTATTCGCCGCGTGTATACTTAGCGTGTCCCAGTTTCTTCTCGAACTGATTTTGATGTTGCCATTTTCGGTTTCCGGTCGTGCGAATGACTGAGTGGGTTAAGAGTCGTGCTGCATGGGCAACTCCCTGTGTCGAGAATTTCTTCCGTTCTTTGTTCCAGGTTTCCCTGAAGCGTTCTCCTTCTCATGCGCTTCTTTCTCTGCTTCACTAAGTCTTAGCTTCAGGATCTTTTCTGAATACGCTGCTTTTGTGCGCCTTTGACTCTGAGTCCTGGATAGTCTAATTTCATCAATGCCGGTTGGCTGATAGCCTGGAATCCGCGGTTCTGCTGCATGCGGCATCCATTTTGCAAAAGCATTCTCTCTTTGCTGATTGGCGCTTTCCTCTTTCCTTCAGATGTTTCCTGCATATAAACTTATATCAGTTGCGTGTCTTGCAGTCTACGCAAAGGAGAAGTGAAATGAAAAGACTTGACGTGAAAGCATTAATCTCTAATGAACGCACAATTCTGACATCCATCATCACTTGACTCTTCGATAAATGTAACGCAATCATTCCTAGATACTTAAGCATGCGGTCATTAAATTCTTTCAAGGCGCGCGCTTAATGCATGGGTCTATCGTGTGGTAAGTCTTTTCAGATCGCAAGTCGCAGATCGCAGATTGCTGCCATCGCAGATCGCAAATCGCAAATCGCAAATATCGCAAGTTCTCGTTTAATGGTTACGTCGTATAGCGTAATGCTTGCGATTTGCGATATCGCATATCGGCGATCGCATTGCTCGAAGGTTTTTCTTTTAAGGGGCGCATGTGAGGTATGCGATGCGATGAACTTCACATCGCAATTTCGCAGTATTTGTTTTTTGCACTCGAGTTATGCTTCGGCCTTTCTTTGCGATGCGATTTTGAGCCTTAGGGAGAGAAATACAAAAACTTTAGAAAAAGTATTTTTTTGGGGATTTTCGTTCAGGGTCCCCTCTTCGCTTGACGTTATTGCTAATGTAAAATGAAGAAAGGGGGGTTGTTGGTGACCACAACAATGGTGATTCACTGTGAAGAACCAGTTATCTCTGCTTGTTCTAATGCATTTTCACTTCCAAAACAGAAAAGTTTTCTTCTGCCTAAATTTTGTTATGGACAGATAGAGTATTACCTTTTATCCTGTCAATGATGTTTCGTCACAACTTCTTAGTTGATTCCGATTGTTTGTTTCCCCTGGGTTATTTTTTGTATTCATACCTAGTCATTACTCAGTCTCCTCAAAGACAAAATAAGGTCTTCTCTGCGTACTGGCTTTGTAAAGTATGCTCATTTGTCGCAGGTAGAGCCTCTGCTGCCCGCAAGCGTCCATAGCCTCGACAGGGTTACCATGTTATCCAGCAATGATCCTTTTTCCTGCTTGAGGTTATTTACAACATTCCAGAGAAAAATCCTTTTGACACTTTTTCTTTCTTTTTTGATTTTTTTTTTTTTTTTTTTTCCTCTAAAGAACAATGTCTTGGTTTGGTGGCCAAATTATGACACAGTCATTCACTTGATTTATACTTTTTGCTGAACAAGCTGGCTCGTGATGAGACCCCTTGTCTTTCGATTGCACAATCTTGAGTCGTTGCCCTGTTTTGGTAGACAGTAGTGGCAAAGTTAGCAAGTTATAATATCTGTGATCATGATAAGCCGGCTCGTGATGAGACCTCTTATTCTTTGAGATATAGTGTTTTCTTGGATTGTCTCTCTGGATGCTGCAATTTTCCTTAGCAGGGAGGAAGTCATTGTTTTTCCTTAAGAAAGCTCTGGATGACAATAATAGAGTTTTAAGAACAGCAGTTTTGCAGAGAATACCTATTTTTCTATCGATGATACTTTTCATAGCATTGGCATAAAACAATTTTTGCCAAAACTTACTCTCATCCCAGGTTTCTTTGTGAAGTTTGAAACTAACATCATATTCAGGTTAAAGTCAACTCTATTTGTCAATAATAAAAGTCAGATTTTTCGAAAATTTTTGCTATTTATACAAGTGAAATCAAAATTTGATACAGAAATGGTATGTTTCTTCATGAATACTATTTATGATCATTCACAACCAGCCCTATCTATGAAAAAATGAAAACTAACATGAAAATTTAAAACTATCCTACAAAAACAGAAGGATGACCTTCTATGGGAAATACATTTTGAGGATTTGTCCGTTTACAGGCAGAGAATCTCTTCTACCTGTCAAGTCCTGCAACACAAAAGTCGACGGGCCTATGACTTCTACGATTTGAAAAGGACCAAGCCATAGCTTCTGGAATTTCGTATGTTTGCCCTTTTCTTCGTGAGCCTTATCCCACTTCAAAACTAGATCACCCATCTGGAAGTTTTTTCTAGTCTTTATGTTCGAGTCAAAAGAGGATTTTATCAGCGCTTGGTGGTGAGCATGGGTTTTCTTGGCCTGTTCTCGTCGTTCTTCTAACTTGATTACCTCCATTTCCCTTAGTTGTAAGGGAGAGGTAGGTACTTCATCAATGTATTGTACTAAGGACAAAGAGGGGATGAGTAAGTGAGTAGGAAGAACTGCTTCTCTCTCGTAAACCAAATTAAAGGGAGAAGTCCCGATAGAGGCTTTCTTGGTAATTCTGTCTGCCCATAAGGCGTTTACCAGCGCTTTGTGCCAATTCTTTTGGTTTTGGTCAACTGTCTTTTTGATAATCCTGATTAGGTTCTTGTTCGTTGATTCAGCCAACCCATTACCTTGAGGATAGTAGTTGGCAGAATACTTCAGTTTGAACCCTCTTTTGAGTGCGAACTCAGTCATGGTATTTCTAGAAAAATATGAAGCGTTATCAAATATTAAGGTCATTGGCAATCCAAACCTAGTAATGATATATTGATCTATGAATTCAACAATGTTTTTAGAATTAGCTGTCTTGAGCGGAACTGCCTCTACCCATTTAGTAAAATAGTCAGTTGTAGTGAGGATATACCTATGCTATTTAGAGGAGTGAGGAACGATCTCACCTATTATGTCCAGGCCCCATTGGCTGAACGGTTGTTCGATGTTAACCGGCTGCAGTGGCATGAATGATTTCTTTTGTTTTCCTGCAGCAGTTTGGCAGACTTGGCATTTTCTCACGTGATTGTACAAATCTTTGAACAGCGTGGGCCAATAGTATCCTGCACGTAAGATCTTGTGTGCGGTGGCTTCTCCAGCATAGTGTCCACCTGCTGGTCCATCGTGGAGTTCCTGCAAAACCTTTTCGGCTTCAGTTTTCTCAAGACATCTAAGAAGCACAGAATCATAGTTTCTTTTAAATAAGACATCATTTACGAGCTGGTATTGTTTAGCTTTTAACCTCAGAGCTCTCTTTTTTACATGATCCAGGTGAAATGGAGCATATCCGTTCTTTAGGAAATAAATGATGTCGGCATAAAATGATTCTGCGTCGTTTAGGCTTACCTCATACGCGTGTACCTCTTCAGGTGACTCTTCGAGGATTTGCGATGCTCCAGCTAACATCTTGCAGAAGCCTTGGCCTCTTACGATGTGTGCCGGCTTGATTTCCAGGTCGTATTCTTGCAAGGCGGTGATCCAATTCGCTCTCTTTTCGCCCACGTCTTTCTGAATCAGGAGGTTTCTTACCGCCGGGAATGGTACTATGACCTTGGTATGGGCCTTTAGCAAGAAGGGTCTGAAATATTTGACTGCTTTAAAGACGGCGTATGCCTGTTTTTCTACGTCCGAATATTTCAGCTCAGCACCTTGTAAGTTTGAGCTAAAGAATGCGATTGGGGCTTCTGCCTTTTCTTTGTTTGCCTGGGTCAAGATCGCAGCATAAGAATGCTCTGAGGCAAACGTGTATAAGACAAATGGTTCTGAAAAATTTGGGGTTGCTAGGGATGGAGCATCGATGATGGTTTGTTTGATTAAGTTAAACGCTTCGTGCTCGTCTAGACCCCATTTAAAGCTTGAATTCTTTTTTATCATTTTTTGTAAAGGAGAAATAATACATGAAAAACCGGGGACAAATCTTTTCACAAAATTGATCTATCCTAGGAAAGATTGCATGGTCTTTTTGTTATGGGGCATGGATATCTTGGAAATTTCTTTGATCCTGGCAGATTCGATGTGAATGCCCGATTTGGACACTATGAATCCTAGCAATTTTCCTTCACTCAACGCGAAAAAAGATTTCTTCGGGTTAAGCGAGATTCCATACCTTAAACATCTTTGAAAGATTTGCTTCAAATCTTTGAGATGGTCGCTTCGTTTTTTGGAGTACACAGTTATATCATCCAGGTAAATCACTATTGATTTATTGATTAACCCTTTGAACGCAATATCCATAGCTCTTTGAAAAGTAGCGCCGGCGTTGATCAGACCGAACGGCATCTTTCGATACGCGTAGGTACCCCATTTAGTTCGGAAGGTGGTTTTTAGCTGATCGTCTGGGTGTACCAGCACTTGATTATATCCTGAAAATCCATCCAGGAAAGACATCAATTTTGAGCCTGCTACAGCCTGTAATATTTGCTCCATAGGTGGGAGGGGAAAATTGTCCTTCTGACAGGCTTTGTTGAGATTCCGGAAGTCGATGCAGATTCTAATATCTCTGTTTTTCTTCCTAACAGGTACCATATTGGATACCCATTTGGAATGTCTGACCGGGAAAATTATTCTGCCTCTCAACAACTTATTCAGCTCAGTTTTTATCTGATTTTCCAGGTTGGGGTGGATTTTTCTGAATTTTTGTTGGACGGGTTTCTCGTTGTCGATCATAGGGATAGTGTGCTGAATGATAGAAGTGTTATAAGTTTTCAGCTCATCGTAGTTCCAGGAAAAGACGTTCTTGTACTGTCGTAGAAGACGGATGTATGCTGATTTTTCTTCAGGAGCTAGGCCTTGGCCTAGATTGACGTTTTGGGGTTTTTCGTCGGTTCCTAAGTTCACTGATTCGTAGTTCATAGTTGAACTGTAAAGTTTGGCATTAGCTAACCTTTTGAACCGAATTTTTAAGTCATACAAATCTTCTAATTTGACCACTGATTTGGGTATAGAGTTATCAGTGCTACTTTGTTGTATTTGGTGGTCATGACAGTCCTCGTCGATTATCTGGTTTGAGTAGGATCCTTCGGAGGTAAGGAAACTTACGATGTCTGGGTCATCGTTGAATACTCTCTAGTTCGTGATGTTTTCAAGGATCGACGGTTTAAAAATTAATTCTATCGAAAACCTATCTGGACTAAAATCTTCGGAGGGAATGAGTCTGGAGGCTACGTTTGCTAGCAGGTCTGCGCTTGCATTGTGAAGTCTTGGGATTGATGAAATATTAAATGCTGTAAAATGCGCAGTGAGATCTTGCACTAAAGATTGGTAGTGCTTTAAATGACTAGACAGGCAATGTATGGTGTTACGTACCTGTTTGACGACGATCTCAGAATCTTCAAAGACTTGAAGATATTTGACGTTGGAGCCGATTGCTTTGTATAGGCCTTGCACCAAAGCTTCGTATTTCGCTGTGTTGTTCGTGCAATCGAACTCCAGTCTACATGTGAGCATGGTCTTATTTCTGTCTGGGCTAATCAAGACACATCCTGCTCCCGCTCCCTCGTTGGACTTAGAGCCATCAAAATATAATTTCCAAAATAAAGAAGTATTTACAGGGTTATCTAAGAAACTAACACATTTTGAATCATCAGTCTGGGAAAAGTTTTCTACTTGGGACACGACTGAATTTTCTAAATATGGTGATATGTGAGCATTGAAATTTCCAAGGAAAGAGTCTACCGAATAGTTGCCTATGATGCTGTTGTTGTATGCTATGGCTTCGTTCTCTCCCTCCAGGTCCGTCACTATGTACTTTTGGTGCAGTTCTCGTTCAACCTTTATTTGATTTGGCTTCGCGTTGAAGGGTAACCACATGTGCGACCAATCAGTCGAAAAATATCCGTGTAGCTTCTCGGACCAATCCCTGCTAAGAATTAGACCATAAAATTCAGGGATGTCAGCAACTAGAATATCGATGACCTGGCACACCTTGGGGTTGGACGATAGTCTTATGTTCACTTGATTAAGTTCGCCTATCACTTCGACTTGTGATCGATCAAGTTGAACTATGCGCACTGCGGATTTTTGCGGTTGAACATTAAGTTTGGCACATATTGACTTGGGTAGGATATTGGTTGAAGCACCAGAATCAACCAAGCAGTTATGCACGTTTCTGTTAAAGATCTCGTAAGTGAGGAGGAAAGGGGGAGTGTGAGATCTAGACCTCCCTCCAATGAAGGCGATGTCATTTGGATCGATTTTATTGATCGCGTTGATTGGGGGTCTTCCTATATTATGGGAAGCTATAGCTGTAGGTAGAGGCGCAGTAGGTACGGCGTGTAACTCTTTCATCATGATCTTCTGTTGGTGTTTCAATTTGCTCAGCTCGTACAGGGTGATATTAGCCCTAGTCTTCTTCAAGTCGTCAATGATGTTATACTCCATTTCATCCGACACTATTAGTGTCTTTGATGGAGGCGATTGCTCTGATTGGACTGGGCTAAATGAGGTCGCTTTAGGGGTTGTCTTCTTTGTTGCGACCTTTTCTTTTGCTGGAGGGTTTGCGCCCTTCTGTTTTGGGGTAGTCTGGGGAGGATCAAGTTGATTTCTGCTTCTTGTACTAACCGGAAGTGCTTCTTGATCTTCCTCTTGTGGGAGGATGAAATCCCACATTCCTTGCAGTTCCACCACTTCTTCATCGTCGGTATGTGTTTCAACGGTGTTCTCTTCTTCTTCTTCTTCAGATTCCACGTTAGAGACCACGCTAGGTGGCTTCGTCTCCATAGGAGGATTTCTCTTAAAACTCCTAAAAGGCTTTCTTGGGGACGATTCTGCTACTTGTTTCCTGATATCAATCATCTCATTTGACATGGCCTTTAATACCTTTTGTAATCCTTCCATATCGAAAGGATCCTTCGTTTGCTTCTTCTTGGTTTCTTCTTTGAAAGAGATTTTCTTAGATTTATGCTCTTCAATTGTAGATCTCTTTTCTAAGGCTACTACGCGTCTTTCGACTGCTAATGCCTCAGCCAAATTTTCGACTAAGGTTGTCTTGCTTGCCCTATCTACGAAGATGGCCAAGTTTGAAGGTAAGGCCGTGATGTACCATTCGCATCTTACTTCCTCGCTGGGTTGGGAAGCAGCGGGGATTTTATTGAGGATCTTGTTGAACCGTAAGTTAAAATCTTTAATGGGTTCCCGAGCCTCAGCTTTAAGATCGGACAGGTCGTTGATCAGTGTCGCTGTCGATCTATCATCGCCGAATTTGGTGACAAATTGATTTTGAAAAATATCCCAGCTGGTGATAGATCCGGAGGGTAGCAAGAAGTACCATGACCCGGCCGTCCCTTGCATCGTATAGGGGAAGAGTCGGACCACAGCGTCTTCGTTGGTAACTCCGTTGAGATTAACAGAAAGCATGAAATTATTGATATGTTCTTCAGCTAGCATTCCAGTTTCTGGATTGAACTTTGGTAACCACTTCTCGGGATGGGCAGGTATTGGACTCAGGGGTGGAGGCATTAAAACCGCCCCAGGGTTGTTCCATGGAGATTGTGCCATCGCTGAGTTGCTGGTTAGTAAAAGTGTAGAAGATGATCTTTGAGGTTGAGAAGATAGAGATGTTATTATCTTTGACGATTGTGGAGGAATGGTTGTGGAAGATGGATGAGTGATTTGAGGTGGAGATGTGGGTGGTCGACTTCGCAGAGAGGGAGTTGAAATGGATGAGGTGGATGAAAGAGTCTCTCTGTCAGACTCTTGAAATGTTTTCCTTGCTCTTTTCCTAGTGGGGAGAGGGATTTCAGTTGGCTGAATGCCAAACTTTTCACTCTTCAATCGGGTCAGGGGATGAGCAGGGTTGTATTGCGAAGTCAAGCTGCCTTTAGATTTATCAGATTTCTGGTTAAAAATAGAGAATCCCTGGAGTTTATGGATCAAGGTTTGAACTTCAGGGGGATCGACAATAAGTTGTTCTGATGTATCGGGATGTATAGCAGCGGTGGATGTCCGAGCGACTTCCAGTTCCAAGTTTAGTCGTATTGGGGAAGTCAGGGAAGTTGGTGAGGGTGATTTGCTCTTAGAATGGTATTTGGATTTTGAATTATGTGCCATTCATAGTCGTGGCCCTCCTTCTAGCACCAGAAATGTTGAGGGCCCCAAGGTCGGGTCAACAACAAGGGGGATACCCACCCGGTCCGGAACCTGGTTGGCGGCTCCTTGCCCGTTTGGAGTAGCGGATCCGACTGGGGGTAATGGGACCAGTTTCCCAATGTGATGGGTGTGTGTGTGTGCGTAGAGTCTGATGGTATTAATCTAAAAAGGGGGTGGATTCTTCTAAAATAGTCTTAATTCTAACTGCTAAATTAACTCTATGCTAATGTAATCTAATGAAGAAAAATACATCTAATCTACGCTAACCCGGGGTGTTTTTCTTTTGTTATGCGATCTAGAAAGATTTCTAACAGCAGCCGGTAATAAAGATCATTCAACTGATATCAGAATATAAATCAATAAAGATAAACCATTCTGCATAAGAAGTTAGGCAGAGTAGTTGTGAACAGCATATCGCATAATCAGTTTTCTATATGTTAAACATAAATAAATGACCCCTCCGTACAGAAGTGCCAAATGGTAATACAGACATTCATGCAATAACATACAAAGAACTCAGCCACATATCACTTTAGGAATACTAGCAGAATCTAGCCAAGAGATAAAAGTACCATTTATGACTAAGTTCACTAATAAACTTCAAGTAACAATGATTTATTTCTACTTGTTCTAACATCTGCTAAGAGTACAGAAGTGCAACATCAGTAACAGATATTAAAATTCAAACATAAATAAATCTCGATCCATCCATTCATCAAAAACCTCCTCTGAGGGTGCAGAAGTGCATGTTCTGAGGATAAGTTTTTTGACAGATTTCCGGACCCTTCTCCAAAAACCATGAGAAGGGTTAAATACTACTAACTAATCAATCTTAATTACATGAAATTAGTGAATCGGCCTCAAATGACCACCCTTTTACTAAAAGCAACTTTATTTCTAAACTTAAAATCTAATTTCTGACCGTTTCTGTATATTCTCTTTAGTGCTGTCAACAGTGTAATGCTTTCCTGGGAAGAGTCGGCTAGCCGCCTTCTTGTTTCGCTCGGGAGATAAAAGTGGAAATAGCAGGAGTTGGCACTTCCTTCCGGCAGACCAAAAGATATTTTCGAAAACCTTTCTCTAGCTGGGTGTATTCACCGCGTGTATACTTAGCGTGTCCCAGTTTCTTCTCGAACTGATTTTGCTGTTGCCGTTTTCGGTTTCCGGTCATGCGAATGACTGAGTGGGTTAAGAGTCGTGCTGCATGGGCAACTCCCTGTGTCGAGAATTTCTTCCGTTCTTTGTTCCAGGTTTCCCTGAAGCGTTCTCCTTCTCATGCGCTTCTTTCTCTCCTTCACTAAGTCTTAGCTTCAGGATCTTTTCTGAATACGCTGCTTTTGTGCGCCTTTGACTCTGAGTCCTGGATAGTCTAATTTCATCAGTGCTGGTTGGCTGATAGCCTGGAATCCGTGGTTCTGCTGCATGCGGCATCCATTTTGCGAAAGCATTCTCTTTTTGCTGATTGGTGCTTTCCTCTTTCCTTCAGATGTTTCCTACATATAAACTTATATCAGTTGCGTGTCTTGCAGTCTACGCAAAGGAGAAGTGAAATGAAAAGACTTGACGTGAAAGCATTAATCTCTAATGAACGCACAATTCTGACATCCATCATCACTTGACTCTTCGATAAATGTAACGCAATCATTCCTAGATACTTAAGCATGCGGTCATTAAATTCTTTCAAGGCGCGCGCTTAATGCATGGGTCTATCGTGTGGTAAGTCTTTTCAGATCGCAGGTCGCAGATAGCAGATCGCTGCCATCGCAGATCGCTAATCGCAAATCGCAAATATCGCAAGTTCTCATTTAATGGTTACGCCGTATAGCGTAATGCTTGCGATTTGCGATATCGCATATCGGCGATCACATTGCTCGAAGGTTTTTCTTTTAAGGGCCGCGTGTGAGGTATGCGATGCGATGAACTTCGCATCGCAATTTCGCAGTATTTGTTTTTTGCGCTCGAGTTATGCTTCGACCTTTCTTTGCGATGCGATTTTGAGCCTTAGGGAGAGAAATACAAAAACTTTAGAAAAAGTATTTTTTTTGGAATTTTCGTTCAGGGTCCCCTCTTCGCTTGACGTTATTGCTAATGTCAAATGAAGAAAGGGGGGTTGTTGGTGACCACAACAGGTGCAGATATCCGTAATGAAAGAACTCATTTTTAAGCTTTAGTTGAGCATGCAAGAAAGACAAACCACCATATATACCTCGAACACACAAAGGTCATTGCCATTGAAAAACATCATTTCAAACTTAAAGTGCGGGAGGCACTTGAAATCATCAAGCACCTGCATAACCTCAATAGAGATGGAGGCTTGGAAGTTAGCAGAAATTGGATTTCCCTTCTCCCCCACATTGAATAAAATTCTCTCCCCCACCCCCACCCCCACCCCTTCTCATTCGTCATCATGCCCGCCCTCCAGCCCTAACCATCATGATTATCTCCTATATCACTTTACCCCTCCTCTTAATATTTCCCCATCAGCCTCTCAGGCACCTCGTTTGACCTTTTGAGCCCATCCCTTCTTTGAACCCTATCTTTGGTTACCAACTCCACCCCTCTCCTAACCCTAAAAATAACGTTAAGCATTATTAAGAAATCTAAGCATTAGTAGAATAACACATAAAACAATAAATTATAAATCAACCAAAATAAAGATAAAAAAATTAAAATAAAATAAAAAATAAATAACAAAATACAAAGGATAAAAGAATAAAAATCCTCATTACGAAAACATAAAGGTAACAATGTAACTAATAATAACATGAATTATATTATGAAATATAATAACACTCATATTAGATTATATTAACATTAATTAAAGACATAATAGCATAAATCTTTAATAATAGAAAAGAGTATCATAGTGAGATTTAATTAAAATAAATTATTTATCAACAATAAATAAAATAACATGTTATGAAACTAGCTCACAAAAAGATAGAAAAGATATATCAATGCCTTAAAAATAAGCCTCTTTGAGGGGGAAACCTCCTTTACATTACACAAATTAATAATTCTTGGATGATACAAATGACAATACCTCCGTTCTATATATAGGAGTCTAAGGGGTCATAATATAATCAAAGTTGACATAACAATAACAATGTAAGGGCACAATAATAACAATAGTGAGCTTCTATGGGGCAAAATAATAACAATATGGGGACTACATGGGCACAACAATATAATAAGGGGGTTGTACTAATAACAATAAGGGGTTACACTAGTAGTATAGGGACCTAACATGCCCCTCTCCTTCAAAAAGTGTTGTTCTCAACACTTGAGTAGTTCTTGATGCTTCTATATAAAATTCTCATCCTTCCATGTGGAATCTTTAGTGGGTAAGTTCTTCCACTTGATGAGATACTCTAAATTGATTGATTTTGTAGCTGTCAACTTCTCATTTCTATGAATGCTTCAAGTTCCAATATGAATTTTCCTTCCTTGTCAAGTTCTAGAAATATTGTTGGAACTGGGATCTTCAAAAACTTTTAAATGAGTTCCCACCCTGCTTCGCCATTCTTCCATTCATCCCTTTCTTTGTTTATCAAATTTGGTTGGATAATTATACCAGCCTCTACCATTTCTGCAACCATATGTTCAATTTCACTCCTTTGGGCATATGGATATCTATAAGATCTGATGTTTGGCGGAACACTTCCTAGAATCAAATGAATAGCATGATCATGATCACGAATACGTGGGAGACCTTTGGGAGTCTCAAATATCTTGGAATGATTGTCCAAGACTTTTTGGAGATCTGGAGAAATAGATGATTTCGATGTGGGAACCATTAGTGAACATAATTGTGCAATTACGCCTCATTGTTCTTTCTTTAGAAGCTTTGGCATTCCATTAGAGCTTATTATCTTTCCTGTTTTCCCTATGATACCCCTTAATTCAACTTCCTTTCCTTCTGAAGAAAAATTCATGAAAAGTTCTTGAAAATTAAAAGCTATTGTATTCAAGGGTTGTAGCCATTGGACTCCTAGTACAACATCAGTACCACCCATTGGAAAGGAAAGAATTGGGTTATTCAATACATATTATCCCATGGATAGATTGATATTATGGTACTTTCCAGAGAAATTTATGGTTCCTCCACTTACCATCCTCACTTGACACTCTGGTGCTGGATATAAGAAGCAATTCAATTCCTTGGCTATCTTACAATGAATAAAATTATGGGTTCTACCTGAATCGATCAACCCTATTACCTTTTTCTTCTTGATATGTCCTTCTATCTTTATAGTTTGAGGAATGGTAATTTTGACCAATGCATTACAATATATGGTCGGATTCATTTATTATTTCTCAAGGGTTGGTTCCCGGTGAGTATCCTTTTCTTTTGATGTTTCTTGATACTTTTCTTCCTGACATTTCACTGCTTGAACCTTCTTCTTCTTGATATGTCCCTCTATCTTGAGAGTTTGAGGAGTGGTAATTCCTGCCATTGCAATACAAGATATGGTCGGATTCATTTTTTCTTTCTCTAGGGTTTATTCCCGATTTATATCCTCTTCTTTTGACGTTTCTTGATCCTTTTCGTCATTAGGAGGCCTTTCTTGTAGCATCTTTGTCCCACCTTCCTTCAAACCTTCCATGTATTTCTTCAAATATTCCATGCCTTTCTTCCAATATGCTTTCATACCATTGATATCACTGTCCATAGCATAGATAAAACTATTTATCTTTTGATCCTCTAAAATATCATTTACCCTTATAGTCAATTTTTGAAAGTCATCAATATGCTCTGTTATTGAACCCTTTTGTTTGAGATTTATCAATTGGTTAAAGAAGGTGTTTCTCTCGGTATCCTCATAATGTTCTATCATTTCTTCCATGAAAATTGACAACGTGACAAGTGGTTTATGAGAACAAAGCCCTTTATACCATAAAAATTGATTCAGTTCTAAATAATTAGATGCAATACATACCTTTTGTAGCATTGGTACACCATGTAGATCAAAATTTTTCTCCATTTATAGTATCAAATTTGCTGGATCCTTGCCATCAAACTTCCTCATCTAGCGTTTTCTTGATTTTAGGAGCTGATCTTGAAACGACTGTAACTATGTAATTTTAGATCTTTAAGTTCTAAAATTTCAGCCTATAATAGCCCTCTGAGTCCTATTTCTAACTCCAAAAGTCTGATCTTAATTGGATTCCCGAAGAAATATTTATACCCAAACAAAATACAGCCCATCCTCTCTCTGTAACTTCTTACAAAATTTTAATATGATGCTCAGAGAGAAAGTTATGATGATTTTCCCAAGGTCACCTGTTTAGGATATAATTCGGGAGTCTTCGAAAACCCTAACTTCCTCGAATCCTATATCCTACAATATAGCCTGCCAAGATCTGAAATTTGGACTCGAGGTTCAGCACGATTTCTTCTCAAATGGGTTTTTTTGCTTCTGAAATGTCGCAAAAAAGAGTTATATTGAAAATTCCATGATGACTTGTTTGGAGCAGTGAAACCCTAGAATCCAAAGCTCTGATACCAAACGATATGAAACCAGCTCACAAAAAGATATAAAAGATAGATCAACACCTTAGCAATAAGCCTTTTCGATGGGCAACCTCCTTTACATTACACAAATTAACAATTCTTGGATGATACAAATGACAAGACCTCCTTTCTATATATAGGAGTCTAAGCGATCATAATATAATCAAAGTTGACATAACAATAACAATGTAAGGGCACAATAATAACAATAGTGGGCTTCTATGGGGCACAATAATAACAATATGGGGACTACTTGGGCACAACCATATAATATGGGGGTTGCACTAATAACAATAAGGGGTTACACTATTAGTATAGGGACCTAACATAACATCTTATTAGCTCTTTAAATAACACATTATTAGAAACAAATTAATAACATAAGTAACATAAAATATATAATCTAGCAATAATAAAGTAATATATCAACTCCTTTATACATTAAACAAAAATTAGGTTTAATTAAAATAACAATAAAATTATAAATGTAATTCACTACAATAATTATAAACATAAGGGTAGTAATAAAATTATTAACATCATAATTTTATAATATAATTCACATTATAATTTATTAACAACAATTAAAAGTCCTTAAATCATTATTAAACTAATATAAAATTTTAAAATGAAAATAAATAATTTATTAAATAACAAATTAATGTATTGTAAATAATAAAATTATTTTCTTTCATCTTGGGCTGGTTGGCTCCCCAAACTTGACTTCACTCATACCATATTTATAGCCACCGCTTCTGTTCTTTATAAATCAATCTGAAGGATGAGTCTTGTTCTAGACTCGAAAGGTAGACAACTTGAAAATGAAGACTGTGGAATATCCAAATCCAGAATCACAAAACCACACCACAAAAATCTACAAACCCTTAATATTGTAATGTTGAGCAGCCCTTCCAAAAAGATTGTGTCGTCTTCCAGAGAACACCCTTGGGAGGGCGATAAATGTAGGTTTTAACCCTGTACATAAATTACCTGCATACGAATTCTAAAACACAGAAAATAAATAATGCGAGATCATAACACATAAAACACATATACACAGAGATTTTCCCCTGGATCCCAAAACCGGGACTACCAGCTTGATTTTTCATTATGTTCCTTTCAATGTTACAATACATATTTATACATGCCGAAGCATCCAATACCATGGACCGAAAACCATCGCGTCCAAAAAACATGTGCGAAAATCATGCACAAAACCATAGGTGGGTCCACCCAACCTAACATAGGGTCCAAAACCAAAATTTTCCGGGGCACTGCCCCGAGCTCCATAAAGTGGGGTTACGGGTGCCCCTCAAACCCCCTGTTAACTACGTGGAAAGAATATAACACAACCCAACATTCTCCCACTTGTTGTTTTCTTTCCACAGAGGGCCACAAGAGAGCTTAGTCAATTTTCCAGCCCTGAAATGCCCATTATCTCTCTACACCAAGAGAACTTCTCAGAGCTCACAAATTTTTCCAATGCATCTGAAATATTCTTCAAAGTGTCCACCTTTACCAGCAACACCTTTTTTTCTTCTATCATATCCCTCACAAAGTGATATTGAAAATCAATGTGCTTTGTCTTTGAATAATATGCGGGGTTCTTTGCCAAGAAAATTGCACTTTGGCTGTCACAGTCTATCCTTATAGCTCCCTGTACTAACCCCATACTTGAACACAATCTCTGCAACCAAACTACTTCCTTGCTTGCATGAGTGGCTGCCATGTATTCTACCTCTGTAGTTGATAGTGCCACTACAGATTGTTTCTTACTCATCCAACTGACTGCACCTCCAAATAGTTTAAACACATACCCACTTGTAGATCTTCTCTGATCCAGATCTCCAGCTTAGTCTGCATCAACAAAGCCACGAATATCCAACATTCTATCCAATCCTGATCTTCCTTGGTAGCACAAACCATAATCACTAGTGCCACGCAAATACCTGAAAACCCACTTCACTACTGTCCAATGCTCCTTCCCTGGTTTTGACATAAACCTGCTCATTACTCCCACTGCATGTGCAATGTTTGGTCTTGTATAGACCATTGCATACATCAAGCTACCGAATGCACTTGCATATGGAACACGAGACATGTCCTCTTCCTCTTCTTGTGTCTTGGGACACTGTTCAGTAGATAAACTCACACCTACAGGAATAGGAACCTTCACTGGTTTACTATCTTGCATATTAAACCTCTGCAGTATTGTCTCGACATACTTCCTCTGGTTTAACCAGAGCTTCCTCTTTGTCCAATCTCTTTTAATTTCCATGCCCAAAATATAGTTTGCAGCACCAAGATCTTTCATGTCGAATTTGGAGGACAATTGGGTCTTCAAATCTTGGATAATTTCTTTCTCATTTCCAACCAGCAACATACCATCCACATACAAGACCAGATAAATAACACGGTCACCAATTAATTAAAATACACACAGTGATCTACTTTGCTTCTAGTGAAGCCAATTCCCAGTATAAATGTATCAAATTTCTGATACCACATCCTTGGTGACTATTTTAACCCATACAGAGACTTATTTAACTTGCATACCAGTTCTTTCTTACCCTTCACCGCAAAGCCTTCAGGTTGCTTCATGTATATTTCCTCTTCCATATCCCCGTGAGGAAATGTTGTCTTCACATCCATCTGTTGTACCTCAAAATCAAAATCAGCAGCAACAGATAAAAGTAATCTAATAGAAGTTACCTTGGCAACAGGAGAAAAAATATCACCAAAATCAATTCTTGGCACCTGGGAATAACCTTTTGCTACCAACCAAGCTTTGTAATTCTCCACCTTTCCTTTTGCATTTGTCTTCTTCTTGAACACCCATTTGATTCCAATGGGTTTCCTTCCAGCCGGAGACTCCACTAGATCCCCAGCCTCATTTGTGTGCAAAGATGCCATTTCATCAACCATGGCCTCTTTCCAAAGTTCTCCATCCTCTGAATCCACTACTTCCTTCATAGTTCTGGGATCATCATCAGTAACAAACAAAGAAAAATTTGAACAGAAAGCAGATGGACTATACCTTTCTGGCTGCCTTCTTTCTCGAACTGATCTTCTCATAGCTGGAGTTTGTGGCTCTTCATCTTCTGATTCCTCCTCTGCTATAGAGTTTGATTCTTCCTCCTTTAGCTCAAACTCTATCTTCTCAGGTTCCTTTGGTTGGACTTCATGTTTAATAACATCTTTCACCTCTCTGAACACCACATCTCAGCTATACACAACCTTCCGTGTGACTGGGTTCCAAAGCTCATAACCCTTTAAACCATCCTTATACCCAATAAATATGCACTTTTTAGATTTACTATCTAACTTGGTTTGTTTCTCCTTTGGAACATGTACATATGCATCACATCCAAATACCCTCAGATGTGAAACAGAGGGTTTCTTACCAATCCATACCTCTTGTGGAGTCTTATCCTCCAATGCTGATGAAGGTGACCTATTGACCAGGTAACATGCAGTATCCACCGCCTTTGCCTAGAATTCCTGTCCTAACCCAACACCACTGAGTATGCTTCTTGCCCTTTCCATCAATGTCTTATTCATTCTTTCTGCAAATCCATTTCACTGAGGTGTATATGGAGTAGTCTTCTGTCGTGCTATACCACACTTCTTATAGAATTCTTCAAATTCTTTACTGCAAAACTCTCCACCGTTATCTATCCTCAGCACCTTTATCTTCTTCTCTGTCTGGTTTTCCACCAAAGCCTTAAATTCTTTAAATCTATCAAAGACTTCAGATTTCTTCTTAAGGAAATATATCCATGTATTCCTTGAGAAGTCATATATAAATGATACATAGTACACAGACTTACCCAGTGATGGAACCTTCATAGGTCCAAACACATCACTGTGAACAAGTTCTAATATCTGTTTTTCCCTCTTACTTCCAGAGGGGAAACTCACCCAATTCTGCTTCCCATATACACAATTTTCACAGAAATCAAAATCCAGAGAGCTATTACTCATACCTTCTACCATGCCTTTACCATGAAGTATCCGAAGGCCCTTTTCTCCAATATGTCCAAGCCTTTGATGCCACAGCATGGTCTTCTCTCCAAAGACCACTAGATTTTCTGCTCCACTTTCAGGAACCACAGAACTATTGCACCCATCAGTAACAGTGTTGCCTTGCAGCTTGTACAGAGTTCCAATCCGCACTACCCACATCAATACCAGTGCTCCCTGAACCATCTAGCAGGTATCCTTCTCGAACACTATTTTTACACCTACATCATCTAGCTTGCTAACAAATTAGATTTTTGGCTAATGCAGGAATATGTAAAACACCTGGAAGTGTTCTAACCCTTCCACCTTGCAACTTCAACTTTACTTTTCCGCGACCAAAGATTCTAGCCTTCCTTTCATACCCCAAGAAGACATCACCACCATCATTTTTCTCATACTCATAGAACCACTCTCTATGGGGAGTGAAGTGAAAGGATGCACCTGAGTCAATCAACCATGCCTCATGATCTACATGTGTACTTGAAGAAGCCAATTACACATCCCCTCCTTCATCTGAGGTGGTTTTTTCCTCTTTAGAAGGAGCATCATCAGATCACTTTCCTTTATCATGAGCTTTACATTTACAGTCCCTTTTGAATTGCCCTTCCTTTCCACATTTTGACCACACCACCTTTACAGGTCTTCCTGGAGATTTAGATCTCCCTCTAGATTTAGATCTCCCAGTCGATGACTTATTTTTGTTTCTGTTCTACGACCGTCCTTGTATAGACAAGGCATCACCATTCTGGCTCTCCATATTTTTTCATCAGCAAGGATGATACTATTTCATCAAAATGCAAGGCAGTTGCATTGCTACCTATTGTAATAACCAGACTATCCCACAAATCTGGTAGAGAACACAACAAACTGATGCACTTATCTTCATCTGAAATTTTAATATCAACAGATGCTAACTGACTTACCACAGTATTAAATGCATTTAGATGCTCTGTCACTGAGTCTCCATCTTTCATCCTCAGGTTATACAGCTTTTTCGGTAGGAATAGTTTATTCACCAAAGACTTAGATTGGTACAAAGTCCCTAACTTGTCCCACAAAGCCTTTGTCGTAGCTTCCCCTAATACGTTCAGCAATACTGGATCTGAGACACACAATCGTATTGGGCTCTTTGCCTTCCGATCCAACTTCTTCCATTCTTCATCGAACACTCCCATTGGTTTAGTACCTAGATCTGCCACGATCCACTGATCTTTATCCACCAACAGATCCTCCATCTTGAGTTTCCACAACTCAAAACTCTGACCATTAAATTTCTTGATCTCTATCTTTCCACCACTCACCAACTTCTTTCACCACCAGAATGGATCTCGCATATCTCCCACTGAACAGGGTCTACCACAAGCCCGAGCGAAACCCCTCAGCAACAAAGGCGTCCCCTTGAAGGCAAAATAGCTCTGATACCAAAATGTAGGTTTTAACCCCGTACAGAAATTACCTACATACGAATTCTACATACGAATTCTAAAACATAGAAAATAAATAATGCAATATCATTACACATAAAACACATATACACAGAGATTTTCCCCTGGATCCCAAAACTGAGACTACCAGCTTGATTTTTCATTATGTTCCTTTCAATGTTACAATACATATTTATACATGCCAAAGCATCCAATACCATGGACCGAAAACCATCACGTCTAATACCATGGAACGAAAACCATCGCATCCAATACCATGGACCGAAAACCATCGCGTCTAAAAAACATGTGCGAAAATCATGCACAAAACCATAGGTGGGTCCACCCAACCTAACATAGGGTCCAAAACCAAAATTTTCCGGGGCACTACCCTAGACCCCATAAAGTGGGGTTACAAGTGCCCCTCACACCCCCTGTTAACTACGTGGAAAGAATATAACACAACCCAACAATAAATAGGTTCCATAGGCTTATCCAAAGTGAGAGATCCAGTGGAAGGTAGTGAAGCTGATGAATCCTTAGAGGAAGAACACAACTCAAGAACATCGTAAGATTTGGCTTGCGTAGTCACGTTGACATCTTCCTTACACATGAATATCTATGAGCTATGAGAAGGATAGGAGGATGACCCCTTATTTCTCCCTTGTGGAGGTCGAGGTTGTTGAGAAACCATCTATTGTTGGGTTTGTGCAAGGAACGTATGAGTCAAAACAACAGGATTTTGTGTAGATGGTGGTGAAAGAAGCCTATGGACCTCATCCATTATAGGGAATTCGTGAGTAAGGTCATCACCTTGACAATTTATAGGGGAAAATGACTTTATGGCGATGTTCACTGATGCCCCCTTCCTAACTCTGAGGGTTGGGTTGAGACTCCTCAACATTTTGATTTTTTTTGTTTATTTCTCTTATTATTCTTTTTACCACCAGATTTTTGGTTGTTCTTTGGTTGAGTGGACTTCACCATGAGAACATCAGTGGACTGCTCAGGAGGGGGTGCTTTAGTAGATCCAGATGCACTTGTTGGGGCTTGAGATTTAACAATCAATTTTCCAAGTTGGCTCATATAATAAAAATGGACCTGATCACACCATCGGCATGCAAGCCAGGAACATGCTTGGGAGGGTCAATGAAAGGCCTAGGGGCATTAGACAATACACCGTAAAGTGTACCAGATTGTGAGTAGATGAGATCCAACTGTTGGGTAGCTAAAATAGCTTGTTCCTCAATAACATCTTGAAACATAGACACATCCTTATCAATCTGACGTTAGAGAGATTGAATGAACCATTTACATACAATCTCATCAGGTAACTTGGTTCTTATGAACTGCTTGTGACAATTCCACTCATGAATATGATCAGAGATTAACATGGCATCATCTCTTTTGAAATTAGACAAGAGGTCAAAATCAATGTCATACCGAGTAGGTAACTAGAAGTGTGTCAAGAATTGTTTGAGAAAGGGAGGCAAAGTCACCATAGGATGCAAAATCTAACTCTATATACCACTTTGCAACATCCCCATTCAATGTACGTTGGAATAAGTGAAGTTTAGCATAATCATCCACTAAATAATTAGATGAACACCACAAATGATAAGTGGTAATATGTATGGATGGATTATCCCTAGGCTTTCCTTCAAACTTAGGAATATCATATAGTACTTTGGCAGGCATGGGTGGCCACCAGGGATCATGATGGATGGGATCATTTGTTAATTTCGCCAAATCTAGTAAATCGAGTGAAGATAATGTAGAAATTTAAATAATATAACACTTATTCACAAAGATTATCCTGATTATACACTATTTGTGGAATGCATGCATAATACATAACCTCCTCTACCATTGATCATCAATTTGTGGAATTAAAAAAAACAATCGCATGCGCACATTGAAACATCAATCACACATATCAACACAATATGTATTGGGGAAAGCATACAGCTGAAAACCCCCAACTATCTATATATTATAATGATATAGAACATGTAACAATACATAGTACAATACTCCTCACAAGTACTCAGTACTATCTCCACATGCTACACACAAACTAGCTCAGATCTGAACAAGTCATGGGCTCAAATCTCCTCCACTGTTTGCCTGCCTCTACTGCGCAATCCAAGTTGAGAATAGATCAGATCCAAGTTTTAATTCCCTTGGCTTGTACTGCGCAATCCTCATTGGCAATCTCAATCAATGATTGTGCAAATCTCATGCACAGCTATAGTCACAACTGATAGTAGTCTCACCCTTTCACCCACCTCTAACACTTGTCTCCACTGAACTATCCATGCACTGAGTTAACTGATGTATTCTTTAGTTGATTTATGAGTTAATAATTAGTGAATTAATCAATAATTAATTCACATCACTCATCACTAGTGTATTTGGCAGTTAGACTAAATACAACTACTTCAACTAAGTCAAACTGAACACAACTCCATCAACTCCTCAATCAACTCCACCAAACTCAATCACTTGAGTTCTAACTGAAGTCCATCATGCAATAGCTCAACTAACCCATAGGAAAAGCGTATTTCCTTCTGGAAATTGCATGTGCCACATCCGTAGCTCGAACTGAAGTGCTGCAAGAGGATAAGATAATGTTTATAGTCCAAATATTATTAAGAGCTAATAATATTCGACTGTTCTATTTTTTGACTGGCAGTCTAAAAATAGACTCCGCCCATATGTCTAAAAATAGAGGTCCATCTATTTTTACCAACATGACAAATCATCCATAAATAGCATCCTGCAACTCATAGACCATGATCCATATGTCTAAAAATAGACATAGTCTAAAAATAGACTTTGCGCCAAAAATAGCCTGCGGGCCCACTTAGTGAAGGTGACTTCTTTTCACTAAGCTCCATCATCTTGTTGCATTTTCAAGACTCCCTCTCAACAAGATATGGATTATCTGCAACCCCTATATTGCCTCTGTGTTATTCGAATTTGCTCTTGGTGAGCACCTTCGTCAAGATATCAGCATCCTGATCCTCCGTGGGAATGTATGAAAGTAACATGATTCTCTGCTGCACACAATCTCTGATATGATGGTACCTGATGTTGATGTGCTTGGATCTATCATGAAATACTGGATTAGCCGAGAGTTTAATGCAACTCTAGTTATCACAATAAATCACTGTAGGCTCCAAGTGTGACCCGAACAACCCGACCAGGATCTTCCTCATCCATATAGCCTCGCATGCAGCCAAACTTGCTGCCATATACTCGGCCTCTGCTGAACTGAGTGCCACAGATCTCTGCTTCCTACTGTACCAAGAAACTGTTGTCGACCCGATACTGAAGATCCCTCCAGATGTGCTCTTTCTGTCTGTTGGGCTCCCTGCCCAATCTGCATCCGTGAAGCCACATAGCTTCACCTCATCCTCCTGTCTGTACCACAATCCATATCCTGATGTGCCTCTGAGATAACGCAATACATGCTTGCCTGCCTTCCAGAAGAGCTTGGTTGGCTTAACCATAGCTTGTGAAAGCTGGTTAACAACATAGCATATATCGGGTCATGTATTGACCAGATACATAAGTGACCCCACCAACTGTCGATAAACAGTGGCATCCACTAGCTCGGTTGAAGTAGCATCCTCCTTCCTCCAACCTACAGGAAGAGGAGTATCAACAAGCTTGCAGCCATGCATGTTGAACTTCTCCAGTATCTCCCGAGCATACTTACCCTGAGAAACAAATAGTCCATCGTTGCGCTGCCAAATTTCCAATCCCAAGAAATAATGAAGGAGGCCCAAGTCCTTCATCTCAAACTCTCTAGCAAGATCCTCCTTGCATGAAAGTATCAACAGCTCATCTCCCATCAAAATAAAATCATCTACATAAAGTACAATGATCAGCGACTTACCCTCCACCACAATCTGGTATAGGTTAGGATCCGCCTCACTCTTGGAGAATCCAAGTCCGGTGAAATAACTGTCTATCCGTGTGTACCAAGCACGAGGTGCTTGTTTCAACCCATATAGCACTCTCTTGAGCCTGCACACATGCGACTCGCTGCTAAAGATCTCGAAACCTTCAGGCTGCTCTATGTACACCTCCTCCTCAATGACTCTATTGAGGAACGTGGTCTTCACATCCATCTAATGGATGTGCCACCCCATCTACGTTGAGAGAGCAAGAATTCTCCATATGGAAGAATACCTTGCGACAGGTGCAAAGGTCTCCTCATAATCGATCCCCTCTATCTGTAAGAAGCCTCGAGCAACAAATCTTGCCTTGTACTTCTCCACACTCCCGTCAGCTGCCTACTTCACTTTGTAGATCCATCTTGAACCCACCACTAATTTCCCCTCCGGTCTTGGGACAATATCCCATGCACTTTTTCTGACAATCAAATCATAATCTTCCACCATGGCATCTACCCATGCAGGATCCTCCACAGCTTCCTCGAAATAGGATGGCTCAATCATGACACATTTTCTCACAAGAGCCATGTATCTAGTGTACCGATCAGGTGACTTTCTCTGTCTGCGCTGTGCTGTAGGTGGTTCTACAAACTTCTCTGCATCTTGAGCCAGTCGCTTAGCTTCTGTAGTGCGCTTTCGCCCTCTGATGGTTGGCGCTGCATGAGTGGTCTCTTCCACTCCATGAACTTCATCTTGTGGCTGGTCCACATCCTGAAGCTCATCCTTAGGAACTGATAGCTCCTCATCTTCATACAAGTGTGGCTCCCTCTCAAGCGAACACTTCATGGCTTTCTCCTCCTGAAATTTGATATCCCGTCACACAACAGTCTTGCGACTGTCTAGCAAATACACACGATAGTTGTGGGGCATATCAGTGTACCCCACAAATATCCCAACCTCTGTGGTCAGCTCTAGCTTCTTCCTGGCATCCTTCGTCACATGCATGTAAACAGGAGAACCAAAAATCCTCAAATGGGAAATATCAGGCCTCTTACCAGAATAAGCCTCCTCGAGTGTACTCATTCCAAGTATCTTGTGAGGACAACGGTTCTGCACATATACTGCAGTATTGCATGCCTCCGCCCACAAGTGAAGGGGTAGGCCCTGATCATGCAACATCACCCATGCAGCACCCATGATCATTCTGTTCTTCTACTCAGCAACCCCGTTCTGTTGTGGGTTATGGGGAGCTACGAGCTCTCTTCGAATCCCTTCTATACTGCAAAAGTCCTTGAACTCACCAAAGATGAATTCACCACAATTGTCACTCCTAAGAGCCTTCACCTTCTTCCCCATTTCCTTCTCGACCAGTGCTTTGAACTCACAGAACTTTGAGTATGTCTCGCTCTTCTTCTGCATGAAGAAGATCGAGCACTTTCAATAGAAATCATCAACAAAGATCACATAGTACTTGTGCTTTGCTGTCGAAGCTACTGAGAAAGGTCCACACACGAATGCGTGAATTCTCTCAAGGATCATCGTGGCATGACTATCCTTCTCATGAAAGGTGGCTTTCACAAATTTTCCCAAAGTACACCCCTTGTACTAATCTAATTGTGCAAGAGTGCCTTTAGGAAGCCCAGTAGAAATCTGATGCAGTATCTTCAAGGCTTCATGGTGAAGGTGGCCCAATCTCTGGTGCCACAGCTCGCCATCATCCTGGCTCACCAATCCTTCTACCTTGCATGCCATTGCTACACAGCCATCTACATGCAATTGATAAAGGTTCTTGACTCGAACCCCTATCTTCTGGGTTTCTCCAGTTGTCTTACTGCGTAGGAAAGCCTTTCCCTCGCTGAAGACAACATCATATCCCTTGTCTTCTAACATCGCCACAGAGATAATATTCTTCTTCAATCCTGGAACATGCATCACTTCCTTCAATACGAAGGGTTTACCAGAATCCCTCTCAAAGGAAATGGTACCGATACCGGTTGCACTGTATCTACCATCATCGCCCATCTCGATGTGCACTCCAAGATCTTTCTCATCCAAATCAGAAAACAAATCTCGATCTCCTGTCATGTGAAAATACGCACCGCTGTCTAAGAACCATACCTATCCCATCACACTTGATACCAAGCATGCGATCAGTGAAAAATCCAGCTCAAACTACGAGGCTAAGGCCTCTCCCACTGCAGATCCAACAGCTTTCTTATTTTTCTTCTTCTGCAGACAATTTGTGGCATAATGTCCGTGCTGGTGACAGTGAAAGCACTTCACCTTGGACATGTCCTACTTCTTGCCTTTCGCACCGAAATGAGAAGCTTTCTTGTTCTTCCCCTTCTTTTCTTTGGCAGCCAAAGTGCAATTCTCTTCATCAGATTCCTTTGATGAAGATCCGTCCCTGGTATTCTGCCTGATCTCCTCTTGCACAAGATCAGACCAAAGTCTCTCCCATCCTGGCAATTTCTCCCGACCATTAACAGAGTCCTGATAGGAATGCCAACTCTTCAGAAGACCAAGGAGAGCCAAGCTCACCAAGTCCTCATCATCGACAGTCACCCCCATGCTTCCCAGCTCATCCCGGCATTGGGTGAACTTCGTGAGATACTTGGGCATACTATCTCCTTTCTCACACTTAATGTTTCTGAGTTTATCCTTGAGTGCCAACTTCCTCTGGTCTCTCTTGCTTTGGAATAAATCTGTCAACGATTTCCACATCACGTATGGAGAAGCCTTTCCATGCAGGCTGGATACAATGTGATCCTTCATGCCCTCCAACAGAATCCTTCGACACTTTGCTGTCTTCTTTTGCCAAGCCTCAACTTGAGCAGCATCAGTAGGCTTTGGGACCTCATCATCTATGAACTCCTTCAACCCATTTTCATCTAACACCGCCTCCATCCTATCTTTCCATGCATTATAATTCAAGCTACCTTCAAGGGCATACTCCAATCGCAATCCATTGAAAGACATTTCAACTTCGACACCAAGAAAACACTACTGCAAATTCAAATTCCACCAACTCAAAACTCAACCGCTTCTAATCTAAAATTCATGAGAACAAATTATTTCTCGTACAGAGATTGACTGTATGGGCATTTACTGGATATCTCACATTCCAAAAGAAGGATGAATCCAGAGGCGACCTGGCCCGATTACTGGAATGCATGTATAATACATAACCTCCTCTACCATTGATCATCAATTTGCGGAATTAAAAAACAATCACATGCGCACATTGAAACATCAATCACACATATCAACACAGTATGTAATGGGGAAAGCATACAGCTGAAAACTCCAAACTATCTATATATTATAATGATAGAGAACATGTAACAATACATAGTACAATACTCCTCACAAGTACTCAGTACTATCTCCACATGCTACACACAAACTAGCTCAGATCTGAACAAGTCACGAGTTCAAATCTCCTCCACTGTTTGCCTGCCTCTACTGCACAATCCAAGTTGAGAATAGATCAGATCCAAGTTCGAATTCCCTTGGATTGTACTGCACAATCCTCATTGGCAATCTCAATCAATGATTATGCAAATCTCATGCACAGCTATAGTCACAACTGATAGTAGTCTCACCCTTTCACCCACCTCTAACACTTGTCTCCACTGAACTGTCCATGCATTGAGTTAAATGATGTATTCTTTAGTTGATTTATGAGTTAATAATTAGTGAATTAATTAATAATTAATTCACATCACTCATCACTAGTGTATTTGGCAGTTAGACTAAATACAACTAGTTCAACTAAGTCAAACTGAACACAACTCCATCAACTCCTCAATCAACTCCACCAAACTCAATCACTTGAGTTTTAATTGAAGTACATCATGCAATAGCTCAACTAACCCATAGGAAAGCGTATTTCCTTCTGGCAGTTGCATGTGCCACATTCGTAGCTCGAACTAAAGTGCCGCAAGAGGATAAGATAATGTTTATATTCCAAATATTATTAAGAGCTAATAATATTCGACTATTCTATTTTTTGACTGGCAGTCTAAAAATAGACTCCACCCATATGTCTAAAAATAGAGGTCCATATATTATTACCAACATTACCAATCATCCATAAAGAGCATCCTGCAACTCATATACCATGATCCATATCTCTAAAAATAGACATAGTCTAAAAATAGACTTTGCGCCAAAAATAGCCTGCGGGCCCACTTAGTGAAGGCGACTTCTTTTCACTAAGCTCCATCATCTTGTTGCATTTTCAACAGATAATAATGGATTTTGAGGTTGACTAAATGGTTCATAGGCAGGAGAATCTCCTGACCAACTGTGTGGTCCCCCCATATAAGGAGTGGAATGATGCACCTGCTAGTGAAGAAAAGGTTTCGCCCCAGCATAGGACTAATGTGGGCTAGCATGACTAGTAAATGGATGCTACCCCCCAGGGTAAGTATCACCAAAGAGAAAAGGAACCCCAAAAGCATATTTGTTGATGGGGTTGTACCCAAGGATAGAAGAAGGACCACTCTACACAGTAAGACTAACATAAGGGGGATAACCCATGCGAGAAATATTATTGGCGGCGGGGATGCCCCCAGGTAAACTAGACCCTCCAGTAAAAGTAATGGTAGGTGACACCCCTCCAAAGAGAGAATTGTAACCATGCTGACCAGGGACAACTGATGATCCCCCCCACATATTACTAGAAGTAACCATGCCTGACTAAGCCCACTGGAATATTCATCTTTCCCAAAGACCATGTCTAAGGGATCCTTTGCCACATATCCAAATCATGTCTTGAACGATGAGCTCTCAGTTGATGAATGCACTACCTAGTCGTATGCATCTTGTACATAAGGAAGATGCTTGTCCCACAACTTGGGATGCTTGCCACAATAGCCTAAGAGTAAAGGTATCACTATGTGTTGACAACCTTTGTTTTTTTTTCGGTCTGTAGATGACATGTCATTCTCCTCTTCAACTTGGTGTCCATCATTCTCCACAAAATCGTCCAAAACTCTCCAAGAGAGGAAGAGTATTGATCAGACACAATGGATGTGGGCAGCCCAAATTTGACCCATGCAAGTTGCAAGACGAGATGAGCAGTTTGCTCTGCAGTGACGTACTTTTTATGAGGAATTAAGACACACATTTTTCTAACTTGATCCACAACGACATACAAATAGTCATGACCTGTCTTAGACAAAGGAAAACCACCTAAAAAATCTGTTGACACACTTTCCCATGGACGACTTGGAAGAGGGAGTGGTGTGTAGAGACCAAATTTTTTATTAGTGGGCTTGCTAACTGAATATGGCACATGTCCATTTACATATTGAGTCACAATATTTTTCATGTGAGACCAATAACACAACCTCTACAAATGACACAAAGTTTTCCCTACACCAAAATGACCTGACACAAGAGATGTATGTGCCTCTCTGGTTGCATGTATTCTCTGATTGGTGGGGATACAAAGCTTTCCAAGGTGGTACAACAAATTTCCCTGCAAATAGTAATTTTCCACCTGCGATCCATGAGTCAAATTTGCATAAATCTCACTTTAAATCATCATCATCAACATATTTTTCAGCATGATTTTCAAAGGATAAAGAAGCATTTTTCAAAACTATAGATGCAAAAATAGGAGGGCAAGAAAGCATATCTGCCACTTTGTTGTTGGTGCCTTTCTTGTATCTTATTACCAAGTGAAACTATTGAAGGAATCCCATCCACTTGTTGAATCTTGGTTTGCGATTGGAGGTACTGAAAGGGATGGTGATCTGTGTGAATGATGGTCTCCTTGATAATCAAATAGTGCTTCCACTTCTTCACACTTTGGACCAAATCATAAAACTCCTTGTCATATGTGGGATGGTTCACAAAAAACTGGGAGAATGTCTCTGAATGGTAACATATAGGCTTCCTTTGCTACATCCATACTACTCCCATGGCATACTCACTGGCATCTGTCTCTCTCTTAAAATGTTATTGGAGGTTAGGTAAGGCCAAAACTAGTACAGTGCTAATATTCTCTTTTAGTGTATCAAAGCCTTGTTGCTTCTTTCCTCCCCATTGAAAGGTTTTATTCACACTCGTCAATGCATGTAAGGGGGATGCAATGACGAAGAAGTTGGCAATGAACCTTCTCTAGTATTATATTGCACCCAAAAAGCTACGAACCTCTGTAACATTGTTGGGTTTAGGGCACTTTACAATCACATCAATTTTAGAAGGATCTATTTTTACTTTTCCACCTCTGACAATGTGACCCAAATAAACCACAGAGTTCTTACGAAATTCACACTTAGACATTTTGATATACAAATTTTCTTTTTGTAAAACAACAAGCACCTTTTTGACATGACTCACATGATCTTCCCATGTCCTACTAAAAACAGGAATGTCATCAAAATAAGCAATTACAAAATCATCAATAAAAGCTCTGAAAATATCATTCATCACCCTCATGAATGTGGTTGGAGCATTGCATAGTATGAATTGCATCACCAGCCATTCAAACAACCACTCTTTTGTCCTGAATGTAGTATTCCATACATCTTGTTCTGAAATCCTGACCTGATGATAGGCACTGCGCAAGTCCAAGTTTGTGAAATAGACAACATTTTTCAATTGATCTAATAAATCGTCAATGAAGGGAGAGGGTATTGATTCTTCACCTTTATTTTGTTGAGTGCTCTGTACTCCAAGCACATCCTCCATGTGCTATCCTTATTTGGCACCAACATGATGGGTGAGCCGCATGGAGAAGAACTTGGCATTATGACCCCTTGGCTCAGCAATTCCTTCACCTTCTTCTTTATCTCCTCCATCTTAATCACTAACAACCTATATATACAAATTTTGAGTAAAGGAGCATCCTGCTGCAACTGATTCTCATGTCGGATCTCATGCTTTGGAGGCAGACCACTTGGTTGCTGAAAAGGACCATTATATTTAGAAAAAAATTCATACAATTCCTTTTTATGAGTGGGATCACAACCTTGGAAGCTTCAGATGTCTCTGCATCATTTTCTCTCACAACCATGAGCATGCATCCTTTGCTAGAATGGATTTATCTCTTCGTCTAACCTGCACTTAAAAGACTAGCACTGATTTTGGCATGATGATCTTTAACAATATATTCCACCTCATCTATCGTGAGCGAATACTTGTTTTCATGACGAAAGAAAATTACTTTGGACCTGTTATACAAATATGGACTCCCCAATACAATACCACATATATCGAAGGGTACAACATCAATATCAACCTCATATACTAGTTTGGATGCAATTACAAATATAGATCTACACTATCTGGTTACTTGTAATTTGGCTTTATCACACACCCATCCAAGAGGGTAGTGTTGTTGGGAAAAGTATCCAATACGGAATGACCCTATCCCACTCTAAGGGTGATAGTTCCTTAGCAACAATCAAAGCAAAGCTATCTAAGATTACTTCTTTATGAGATGTAAAAGAGGGGAGAAAGAGATCCACTAACCGATGTCTTTCGCTAATGGTTGATCAGATCTTCTCTCCTTGCTGCTTGCCCCCAACTCCTTGCTCTTTCACTGGCCCAGCTACACCAAGATCCTGCAAAATGGCAAGAGAGGGAAACTACAAGAAGCATACATTCATAATTGATTCAAGGATTAGAATAAATCAAATACACAAGTATAACAATCCACCATTGAGACACATGCATATAGAAAAACCTCAAATGCTTTATTAATGGAAGAAGTAAGGTTCAGGAAGTGATACAACCATAAGAGGCCCAATCCAGCATCACCTTCCCAGCAGAAAGAAATCTCCTCTTCACCTCCTTCAAAGCAAATCACCCAATAGTTCTAAACTCAAACCAACAGCAATTCTTTACATTCACAAGATTCCAGCCTCTGGATCTCATGGGAGAGAGATCCATATATAGGAGTTTGGAGAGAGGATGAGTCAGCCTGAGATGTGACTAGTGTCCTCTCCCACTCCAGTTCTTCTTCAGTTCTTGAGTCCACTTGGAGGTTCTTGCTTCCACTTGGAGATCTAGAACCTCTTAGTCATCACCAGTCGAATTCCTTTATCCAAGTGTCATTTTGGAAGCTTCCTGGGCATTGACTCATTGAGGAATGAGACTTCCACATGTCAAGACTCGCTCAGCGCAGGTAGCCTTTGTTGGAGTTGACATTCAACGCAGGTGGTCCACGGAGCAGTTGACATTCAGCGCAGATGCTCAGTGGAGTAGTTGACATGATCCAGAATTGCCTTGTTTTTGAGTAATTTTCAGTGGAGAACTTGTTTGGATTGTTGTGGTTTGCTGACCTTGTTCCCCTAGGGGTACGAACAACATGTTTAGGGACTTTGGATCCCTTAGATTATGGAAATTTCATGCTTCATGCTGTAAGGCACAAAAATGTCTATAACAGTTGCCCCCTAAAGTATGAGGTCGTTTATCGGGTGAAATGCTTTATCAGGAGGATCCGAAGTTCATTCAATCGCTGAGAGGTGACCTGTAATAAGATACAATACAATACATTATTTTTCATACTTCTTTCATGATCTAGCTGAGGCGGGCATTCCCATGCTCAGCTTTATAAATACATTTTTCTGTCCATAGAACAGACAATCGTCTGATGGTAGACTGATAATTCTCTGTTGAAATTATCATCCTTTGAGTAGGATGATCATCTGCTGCACATGTCAATGTCTTTATTTCCTGAATATATATCGCAGCCCGGATGGATGAAACTAGATCCGGGGTCTTCAAACTCGTCCGATCTTCACTCTAAGTACAAGTCGATCCATGTGAGAATTTCTTGGAGTCGAACATGGAAAGACATCGCTTGATTACCAGTCAATGATGTAAACTGTTAACAAGCACGAGAGGAATCACCGATAAAGATGATGACCCTCAAGGTACGGCAGTACAATCCACCTGGTGTGAATAAAGGACTTGGCGTCGAACACCACACAGAATCTTTCGGTCGAAGGTCATTGATGTATACCTGTCGCCGGAAGTGAGAAACTTGCCATTGAGGCATGCAAGCTTCAAAGTACTGAGGGGGTTGTTCCTAGATCAAATTCTTGGATAATGAGCTGAAGTCGACAAGAAGCGATCCGTCAAAGGAGGGCCTTAATGAATCCAACATCAGTGACACGGAACGGAGCTAATGATTGTGATAGAGGTGAAAACGATCTGTGAAATATGATTCAGGGTGGCGGTCATGAAAGGATGAAAGATGATGTATGGTAGTGGATGGGACACGGTTGACTCTTTCTGAACAACATCTCTTGAACATATAACGACACTGATGCAGTGGATCGGTAGCATTACCCCAAATGTGGATGGTTTGGCGAGACCATGGTGATGAGACCGGTGAATGAAACAAGCCAACTCGATGTGGTACGAAGGAAAAGTGTCATGTTCAAGAACGACTTGCTACCATTAAACCTTTGAGGTTCTCACAATTTTTCCCCAGTCATTTCTGACCAGTACCTCTTTATTTTTGTCAAGCTTGAGGAGGATAACATATGCTTGTTCTATAACCTGCCCTTTGGGGAAGCCCATCGCTATGTTTTAACGAGCCTAGCGATAGGGAAACTCGTTCTCGTCTAAAGACAAGTTTGTCGCTATTTAATCATTTTAACAAGTCTAACGACAAGGAAAACTCGGTCCTTTTCATTTTTAGAGAGTCTGAAAAGGTACATAAAGTTAACTCCACAATTCCTTTTTCATCATCTAATCCCTTAAGTCCGAAAAAGTATAAAACAATACAGAAGGGATGAGTCTTCGATATCTTTAACGAGCCGAATCAAACAAGCGCTCGATCTTTTTGTGCAATAATCCCTCAGGTCCAAAAAGATTAAAATCTAGAGGAGGGATAGCTCTTCTGGTCTTTTAACGAGCTGGAAGGCCACAACTCGGCAATCTTTTCATATTTTATGAGTCAGTTGAAAAGAGCTTAAAGAAGACTCGTCTTTTGAGGAACGAGTGATAAATAGGGATAGCAACTGATTCCAGGTACAGGTTGGAATTTTCCAATCACGGCAGTGTCACAAGGATGGCTAGGTGAAATCACTCTTCGCAGCTGTTCCTCAAAATGGGTAAACAATCATATGGAGGTGCAAACACGACCAAGGCTGATAAATTTACGATCATAGTGGTTATTTACCGGGATAGGTTCATTTTTTATTTAAAAATGAGCTTAAACTCTGGAGGGAACATTGCTCACTGCTTATATTTATTTTTTAACGAGCATGAAGACTGCGTTAAAACTGCTCGGATCTTGCGTTTATTTTTTAACGAGCATGAACTTTATGCTAAAACTGCTCGATTACCCAGTCATAAGATAAGAGTGTCTCCTGAAAGATTCCATTTTTTATAGAGCTTACGCCTTACCAAAGCTATGCTCCCTCTCATCCTTTCTTTATGCAAGTTCGGAAACGACTAACCTAAAAAACAGATAAATAACCGCTCTTTCCTTGCACTCCAAAAGGTTTGCATGCCCCCAGGTATAAAATATAATTTCAAGGTTGCCCCTCCTCCTTCTCACCTCTGCTTTTCTTTGGGTGTTCACAGCTACTTGTCATCTTGCTAGTCCAATTTTAACGATACTTGTCTTCTCGTTAATTTTAACGGGTCTATACGATACTTGTCTTCTCGTCAGCCCAACTTTCAACAGATTTTTCGCAAGATCGCAAGAGAACAGCTACTTGCGACAAGAGAGCAGCTACTTGTGACAAGAGAAGAACACTACTCAAAGACAAAACATTTGTGTTATTGAGGGAGGCTTACCTCTTTCTGGTTACCCAAAGATTGTCTCGTTTAAATAAAACACTTCCTTGGCCTACCTTTTTCAGGTTACCTAAAGATTGTTTCGTTAAACAAAACACTTCCTCGGTGATGTCTACCGAAATAGACAAAGGTGAGTGACAACCCCCGCCCTCTCAAATAACTTTGACAAAAGAATCTTATTCCAGAACAACCCCTCTTCCAACCATGGACGGGGTACGGACTAGTCATATTCTCTCGCGGAAATTCTACCTTATACCCAAAGTTCCCCTGCCGAAGCAAGCCAGGATGCATGCCCCCTGGGTTCCAGTCCCATCTTTCCGAATCACTCGCACTCATCAGGAAGAAGAACTGGGGGTGGAGACATTTCTTGATTGAATAGACCATTCAGGGTTGGTATGTGACTATTTGCGATGCGTGATCCCGGAAATGAAAGTTGGTCTACGAGTTTGACCATTCTTCCTTCGTGTGGAAAACACATTACTCTAAAGAGTGAGGAGACTATTGCTCCCATGCAATATATATAGTCTCGTCCAAGGAGTAGGTTATAATCCAAGGGTCCTTGAACGACCATCACGTTCATTTGAATGGCCTTCCCTTTCAATGTAATGGGCACATTGGGGAGGATCCCTAATGGTCGACTGGTTCCTTTATCGAAACCCAAGAGATTTCTTATCTCAGGCAAAAGCGCCGGGGAACCCAGTGCTTTCCAAGCAACAGAGGAAAGGATACTCACAGATGCCCCTTCATCAATGATAGTGCCAACCATTACCATTCTGTATATTTGGACTATGATTCTGAATGGTATTCTGGCTGGCAACCGGGGTCTGCCTAGTTGGTTCCAATCAAAGGACACAACCAAGTTGCTTGGTGGTGGGACCGAATACACAGCCGGATATGACCTTGACGATGTTCCTTCCTATGATAAAGGAATGGGTGCATTGCCCTGACGCTCGTCAGAGTCTGTGTTGATGAAAAGAATCTGGATGGTGTCATACTTATTCTCTTCAGTGAGGGTGTCATTTGAAGATGAATCTTCAGTGACGGTGTCATTTGAAGATGAAACTTCTGAAGGGAGAACCGGGTCAACTTCTGTTTCGACCTTTGGACTTTCGTCCGGCCTGGATTCAGTAGGTTCATTTTCAATGACTGACGCTTCAGCTGACCACTTGAGCGGGCCAGCTATATTCTCAACCAACAAAGGACTTGGCTCGATTTTTTTGTATCCAGGAGGAAGTCTCAACGGTGAAATCAGACGATCTTCCAAAACTCTCTTCGCTTCGTCTAAGAAGGGACAACGGTGGATGGCGTGATCGCCTTCACACAGTCTACAGGGGGATCTTGCTCCCCCTCTTTGTCTTGAACCTTCACTTTCGCTGGTTGACGGTAAGCATTCAACATGGCTATCAGAGGTTGATGCTCCCGAACTGTGCAAACGGGGGGACCAGTCCCTTAGTATCCGGGGAATACAGGGACAATCTCTATGGAAGTGGTCTCCTCTACATATGACACATGGCGATTTAGGTCAGGTCTGTTCTGTGTGTGGATTTTTGTCACATATCTTTTGCTTGCCCCCAGTCGCCTTAGGCTCCTTCTTCTTCTTCTCTCTCTTCTTCTTCTCCTTCTTCTCCATGGGAGCTTGGCTTTTGCCGGCTCTACCTTGCGAAGATGAAGGATTGGAGGAAGGGTTATAGGAAGTAGAAGGCTGGTGGGCAGCTCTAGACTGATCTAACTGTTGACTCGACTGTTTAGGAACCATGGTGTTCTGAACTATATTGGTTGAGAATAGCCAGATTGGCAGGCCAATTGTCAGTCCTGGAAGCGACAATGTGGCCATGTGGGGCGCACCAACTTCTCCCCAAGAGGAGAAAGGACTAGGATTTCCATCATGGGGAATTCCTTGGTTGGTGCGTTCCATGTTCTCAACCTACAGATCAACGCAGGAATAGGAGGTGATTATGTTCCATTTTAAAATAAATTTTATAACGACGCTTTAGACACAACTTGCTTTTTCACTTTTTAAGAGTCGAGAAAATCTAAAGATGACTCTAGTCTCCTTCGATGTTTTAACGAGGCCGAAGTGACAAATGCTCGGATGGAATTTTTCAGTTATAGAGTTTGAAAAAGGCCAAAAGAAACTACTCTGGAGTTCTAGGCAGAGGGTGTGCCAAACTTTTCGCAAAACCACAGAATACGTTTTACGGTACAGGTGGTCGATCTTCGTGAATGTTGTGTTCACTGCATTGCGATCAGTAGGGCGGCCGACACGGCTTCCTATGGATAAAGGCTTTGTTCCTATAGGGGTCTCCCAATATATACGCGATGGTACGTGGGAGCACAAGTCCGTATTAATACTTATCGCTTCACCGTGGAGGAATCACCCAACCACTCAACGCTAAGATATCACGTTTAACGACGCCGGAACACGTCTCTAGCTTAGACCTCTATGTTTTTGCGTTATGTTTCAAAGCGTTGTTATGTAAATTCAATTTATTTTAGGTTGATCTTGTTTAGCAGTTTGCCTTTATGGATCACCACGAGATGTATGGTACAACTCCTAAATGCAGTCTAAAGATGAGAAGCAAGCTTTTTCAATCTTTTCAACTTATGAAAATCTTAACTACTGAGGGAAAAGAAAGACATCATCTTTTCACACAGATCATAGAGCACACACTAATGCACTTTTCCTAAATCAACATGCAAGCTGTCAAAATGCACATGCACAATGCAGGTATTTCTTTTCTCTTTCTTAATGTTGATGTGCTACAAAAAGAAAGCTGTTGTATAACTTTGAATTCAATTTCAAGTGAAAGCAAACAAGATTTTGTCAAAAATCAAAAGACACCTTAAGATTTACTTGTTTCAACACTAGAAATACATAAATTCAAACCATATGACGAAAGCAAAAGCTCAATCAGCTATGAACAGCAAGCAAACTAACTCTTAAGATCAGAACGACACTTATCACAGGTCTAGATCTAAGAGGCCACAACAAGACTAGTTCACTTTCGTTATGGGAAACTGCAAATGGTGTAAGAAATACACAAAGAACAAATACAGTTTCTTTATACAACCGAGGCGGAATAGTGGCAAAGAAAGGTGGTTTCAGATAGGTACATTGACTGATAACAGGCTACAAAAACAGGGATGAAAACAGGGCAACAGAAAGCAGAGAACCCTAGTTGCACAAGGCTAAACTAGTTTAGCGCAGGTAGAACACAGTCAGTTTGACATTCAGCGCAGGTAGCCCCTTCGGGACCTGCGTTGAAATGCAGACTGCCTTCACAGTGCCTGCAATGAAGGAGAAACTCTCGTTTCTCTTAGGTTCTGGGTCACAGATTGCTCAAAAATCAACAGTTTTTGGCCAAATCAAAGCTACCAATCAAGTACACACTAAAGGATGATTCAAAGGAGGATGAAAAGCTATCACTAAGAGCTGTTCAGAGTACTGAGGCATGCAAGCATCAAAGTACTGAGGGGGTTGTTCCTAGATCAACTTCTTGGATAATGAGCTGAAGTTGACAAGAAGCGATCCGTCAAAGGAGGGCCTTAATGAATCCCACATCAGTGACACGGAACGGAGCTAATGATTGTGATAGAGGTGAAAACGATCTGTGAAATATGATTCAGGGTGGCGTTCATGAAAGGATGAAAGATGATGTATGGTAGTGGATGGGACACGGTTGACTCTTTCTGAAGAACATCTCTTGAACATATAACGACACTGATGCGATGGATCGGTAGCATTACCCCAAATGTGGATGGTCCGGCGAGACCATGGTGATGAGACCGGTGAATGAAACAACCCAACCCGATGTGGTACGGAGGAAAAGTGTCATGTTCAAGAGCGACTCGCTACCATTAAAGCTTTGAGGTTCTCCCAATTTTTCCCCAGTCATTTCTGACCAGTACCTCTTTATTTTTGTCAAGCTTGAGGAGGATAACATATGCTTGTTCTATAACCTGCCCTTCGGGCAAGCCCATCGCTATGTTTTAACGAGCCTAGCGATAGGGAAACTCGTTCTCGTCTAAAGACAAGTTTGTCGCTATTTAATGCATTTAACGAGTCTAGCGACAAAGTAGAGGTGAAAATGATCTGTGAAATATGATTCAGGGTGGCGGTCATGAAAGGATGAAAGATGATGTATGGTAGTGGATGGGACACAATTGAATCTTTCTGAACAACATCTCTTGAACATATAACAACAATGATGCGATGGATCGGTAGCATTACCCCAAATGTGGATGGTTTGGCGAGACCATGGTGATGAGACCGGTGAATGAAACAACCCAACCCGATGTGGTACGGAGGAAAAGTGTCATGTTCAAGAGCGACTTGCTACCATTAAAGCTTTGAGGTTCTCCCAATTTTTCCCCAGCGGAGTCGCCAATTTGTTGTTGGCAAAAGTATCCAATACGGAATGACCCTATCCCACTCTAAGGGTGATAATTCCTTAGCAACAATCAAAGCAAAGCTATTTGAGATTACTTCTTTATGAGATGTAAAAGAGGGGAGAAAGAGATCCACTAACCGATGTCTTTCACTAATGATTGATCCAATTTTCTCTCCTTGCTGCTTGCCCTCAGCTCCTTGCTCTTTCACTGGCCCAGCTACACCAAGATACTACAAAATGGCAAGAGAGGGAAACTACAAGAAGCATACATTCATAATTGATTCAAGGATTAGAATAAATCAAATACACAAGTATAAAAATACACCATTGAGACACATGCATATAGAAGAACCTCAAATGCTTTATTAATGGAAGAAGTAAGATTCAGGAAGTGATACAACCATAATTCACAAGATTCAATTCTTTACATTCACAAGATTCCAGCCTCTGGATCTCATGGGAGAGAGATCCATATATAGGAGTTTGGAGAGAGGATGAGTCAGCCTGAGATGTGACTAGTGTCCTCTCCCACTCAAGTTCTTCTTCAGTTCTTGAGTCCTTGTGGATCTGCTCTTCAAATCATAAACATGCCCAGAAACTGAGCTAGATTAGTTGCCCTCTAATTTGCATTTGAAAGATCCAAATGCAGTTCGATTCGGTACTCCCTGTGTTTAGGAAATGAATAGCAAAAACACAAACAACCAACAAGATACGATTCCCCAGCGGAGTTGCCAATTTGTTGTTGGGAAAAGTATCCAATACGGAATGACCCTATCCCACTCTAAGGGTGATAGTTCCTTAGCAACAATCAAAGCAAAGCTATCTAAGATTACTTCTTTATGAGATGTAAAAGAGGGGAGAAAGAGATCCACTAACCAATGTCTTTCGCTAATGGTTGATCCAATCTTCTCTCCTTGCTGCTTGCCCCCAGCTCCTTGCTCTTTCACTGGCCCAGCTACACCAAGATCCTGCAAAATGGCAAGAGAGGGAAACTACAAGAAGCATACATTCATAATTGATTCAAGGATTAGAATAAATCAAATACACAAGTATAACAATCCACCATTGAGACACATGCATATAGAAGAACCTCAAATGCTTTATTAATGGAAGAAGTAAGGTTCAGGAAGTGATACAACCATAAGAGGCCCAATCCAGCATCACCTTCCCAGCAGAAATAAATCTCCTCTTCACCTCCTTCAAAGCAAATCACCCAATAGTTCTAAACTCAAACCAACAGCAATTCTTTACATTCACAAGATTCCAGCCTCTGGATCTCATGTGAGAGAGATCCATATATAGGAGTTTGGAGAGAGGATGAGTCAGCCTGAGATGTGACTAGTGTCCTCTCCCACTCCAGTTCTTCTTCAGTTCTTGAGTCCACTTGGAGGTTCTTGCTTCCACTTGGAGATCTAGAACCTCTTACTCATCACCAGTCGAATTCCTTGATCCAAGTGTCATTTTGGAAGCTTCCTGGGCATTTACTCATTGAGGAATGAGACTTCCACATGTCAAGACTCGCTCAGCGCAGGTAGCCTTTGTTGGAGTTGACATTCAACGCAGGTGGTCCATGGAGTAGTTGACATTCAGCGCAGATGCTCAGTGGAGTAGTTGACATGATCCAAAATTGCCTTGTTTTTGAGTAATTTTCAGTGGAGAACTTGTTTGGATTGCTGTGGTTTGTTGACCTTGTTCCCCTAGGGGTAGGAACAACATGTTTAGGGACTTTGGATCCCTTAGATTATGGACATTTCATGCTTCATGTTGTAAGGCACAAAAATGTCTATAACAGGTAGGGTTTCAAATGAGGCTTGGTCTCTAATCCTAACTTTTTAACCAAGGATTCTGAAATCAAATTTGATTGTGAGCCCAAATCAAACAAGGATTCCACTTTAATATGTTTCATTATGACTCTAATGTGGAACAATTTAGTCCTCTTTCATTCATTAACAATAGACTCATTTGAATAACATGTAATTGCATGCAAATCAAAATCTTCATTAGCATGAAAAGAAAGAGTACCGTGTACGTCCACTGTTGTGATCTGTGTTTCGTCACCAAAATCAGATCCAAGGTCTTGTTGTATGGTTGCCACCATATTTTGTTTTTTCTTCCCACCAAATATCTTTGGTTTCAACTCTGGATGCAACTTCCAACAATTTTCATCATCATGGCCTTCCTTCTTGCAATGTGTGTAAGATGTCTTTGCTCCTTCCTCTTTCTTGGTTGTAGATGCCTTATTATCCTTTCCCTTTCCTTTTCCTTTGAACTTTCCATTATGAGGTTTGAAATATGATTTCTTTGGTTCGTCTAATTTATCATTCTTGCCCCTGCTTTCAATGTGAATGGCCTTCACACTAGCCGCATAAATAGTAGTAGGCTCAAATAACAACAAAGAATGCCTGATGTAACTATGTAAACCACCAATATACTTTGTTACAATTTTAGGTGAATAAAGTGAAATGCCCAAATTCAATTCTTGTTTTCTAAACTCTTATGTGAATATTTGTACATTTTTACCCTTTCCTTGTCTTAAATATTTACATTCCATTAAAGCCTTTTGTCGATAACCCAAAGGATAAAATTGATATTTTAATGCAAAAAAAAAAAAAATTGGACCAAGAAGAAAGGAGATTACCCAAGTTTTTTTTTACCTTTTTGCAACTTGATCTCCCACCAAATGAGAGCGGTGCCACCCAAATGAAGAGACACTAATTGGATCTTGGCCTTATTTTCCTAGATCTACTGAATTCGGAAATAAACCTTGATCTGTCTAATCCAATTGTTTAGTTTCTCTACATTACTTTCTCCATTATATGTGGGCAAATCAAACTCTACATCTAGCTTTAAAAATGGCTTCTTAGATGTATTCCTATGATGCTTGTTAGAGTGATGAGAAGAAGAAGAAGAAGAATTTTCACTATAGGATGGAGAGGAAAGTTTAGGAGGCTCTCCTCTTCCACCTTCATTATTTACTGATGCATGTTCATCTAATTCTTTCTTCTCAGGCTTGATTGTCTTCTCATATTATGCAAACATCTTGTCAACTTTGTCTACCATGGTGAAGAAGATCTTGTGATAATTTCACTCTTCCTCCATTCGAGCTTCCTCATCTGCCATGTCATGTCTTCGTGGTGCATTCCTTGCTTCAAGATCAACAAATTTAAGTATTCCTTCTCCTCTTTGTAGCTTGTTCCTGGTTAGCATTCACTCATGAAACTTTCATTAAGAAGACCTGCTCTAATACCAAACTTGATCATAATATTTTAACTTCAAGGATGCATATAGAATTGTGTATAAAAGAGCGTGTAACCAAGTAACTTAAACACATGAAAAAGAAGTGGAATTCATAAAGAAACCATGAGATCAATGGAACACAAACAATTTGATTACAGATTTCACCGAGTGTGGGCTACACCTCCGGGTCCTGCTCAAAGTGGGGAGGACTCTTTCATTAAATGGAAGCAAAAATGAACTATAATCAACTTTACATAAATGAACCTTATACCTCCAATTTCTATCTTGGAAGAAAAATGGCAAAACTCAAATGCAGAAACAGACATCACCATTGGATTCATGGTGTGAAATCATGTCAAACGTCTATAAAATCAACCATATTCTGGAACTGGCACTTCTAGACCCCAAAGGAATCTTCTCAGCATCAAAATATACCCCTCTTTATCATTTTTCCTTCCTGGACCACTCTTGTTTCCACTGCACAGACCTCTGCTCCACTCTCCACTTGTCGAATGGGAAAAGGTTGAAGTTTAAGTAGTATTTGTGTGGGCAAAGTTACCAATGAATTCATTTGGCTTGTTGGTTGGTGGTGCCAATTTAGGGAATTTTTGTTTAGGGAGGTCCTGAGGTCTAATGTGCGGGACCCCCTTTATAGCTCTATTGTGTTTTAACTTTAGTGTGGGGTTGTTAAACGATATGCAGTTGTTGTTTGGTAGTGTTGTCAATGGGCAGGAGGGGTGGTGGCCAGCGTGGGTTCAATAACTGTCGACCATTTTTAATGTTGGTCATTAAATAGTGTGCGAGGTCTTGGATCAAAGCCATGGGCCTTAACCCCCCCCCCCCCCCCCCCACCCCCATTAATATCTATAATTGTTGGGCAGCAAATCCCCCCATAGCGGGTTTTTGGGGCTTGTAGCCCAAGTTCTGGTTAATATAATGTAAAGACCCCGCAAAATGAGGGCGTGGAGCATGATATTCTAGGGTTTTCCACCCTAAAATATTGTAACTTAATATAGAATGTGTCAGCCTACCCATGGTCCGCGACCATGGGAATGTATAAATAGAGCGAGGCTCTAAGTGTAGAAGTTAAGCTTTTAGTCTTGGTCTTAAGTGATATGGGTTTTGAATAAGGAATTCGATATGAGTCTATAAGTCTAAGTCTTTGGTTGTAGGAATAGGAAGAGGCTCTGTAGCTGTGTGCACAGAGGCCTGGTAGAGTTCGTAGCTGTGTGCACGGACCCCTGCAGCTGAGTGCAAAGGGTGAAGATGGGATTGTAACTGAACAGAGGTTTAATAAAAGATAAGTTGATTCTAAAATATTGTGCATCTACTTGTAGATCTGTATGTTTATGCTTCTGTTATAGTTTTATGCATCTCTTTATAGTTTATGATTGCGTGCATTTGTTATGAATATTGAATGATTTATGAGAATATCGGGCCCACAAAATTAAGTCAAATCTATAATAATAACACAGTAAGAACAAGGGATCTAGACATCACCTCTTCGGACTCTCTACAGAGCTACGTGAAGGTTAGGAAGCTGTACAGAGTAGCGCAAGCATGCAGGATCAGTTCTCTAACCTACCAGCCTTCATCAAGACATCCCTAGGGTGCGGAAGCCTAGTTCCAGCACCCCCCCATACTACCTCAGGTGAGACCTCAATCCATGCACCACAGACTGTTACTGAAAGGGCCGGTAGTTTCGGGGCTTGTTTGGCTAAGTCACTTATGAACCTGGGTTAGGCCCTGACAAGCAAAGAAATGGTTCCATTGCCAGGACCAGGATCTGCCTAAGGGATGTCTGATGTCTACACACTGGAACCCCATAAAGAAGAAAATTGAAGAGTGGTTGGATGAGAAGCTTCACGATTTCATGACACAGGAAAAGAGAACTCCACAGATATCTGATAAGAGGTGGCTGGATCGCTACGTATATGGAAATCCATGAGATCTTCTTCGCGTCCTTCTCTTTTGAACTATATGAGTGGATCGTGAGGCTCGCCGACAGCTAGGGAAGGTACAAGCTCGATCAACCAATAGTGTGGACTCCAGAGTTAGTGTGCAAACTAGAGGCATCAGAAGATAAGATTGCGCGAGCTGTGGATTCTTGGCTCGATCGAATAATAGGGGGATTTATCACTAAGTGCACAATAGACACAACCATGAGCTATAGCAAAGGATAATGATGTTTTCTCAAGGGACCACGAGGTAGGTACATTAAATCCCTGAATACTTGGATTAAGATGTTGTTATATGAAAAGTGGGTTATGTGAATACACTAATGTTTGGAACGAAACGGAGTGGAAAGATCTACAAAGGTATCGAAGGATTAGGAAACAGTCCCTTAATTTCACCTTCGTGAGAGAGTGAGGAAGAGTGCACTCGGGTTTCTCCGAGAAGTGCGGTCAGTTTGATAAGGCAGTGCATTCCGTAGTTATCACCTCCACTTACGCCATCACCCGCTTCACCTACTTCATCTCCATGTTCACCCACCCCACCTCCGCCACCCCCACGGTTCAGCATGGTGAGCACGATCAAGTTACCCATATTCAGAGGAGTAGGGAATGAGGATCTGGAATAGTTCTGGTTCGTGGTAAGAGCAGTGTGGGAAGCACAAGGGTTCACGGATGACAACATTAAGAAGGCCACATTGGTAAGCGCATTGCAGGATCAAGCTGACATGGTATATCAAGCACTCAAATGATCACCCAAATGCAGGAATAGTGGAGATCCAAAATGCACTGAACAGAGAATTTAGCCAGCTGAAATCAGAGACACAATCAATCATCGAATTTAAAGAGATCGTGATGCTTCTAGACAATACCCCCTAGGATCTGGATCAGAGACTGGAGAGTATGATCCGTGAGGCTAATATGATGCTAATGTATGTGTAGCACCACGCGTGGTTTGTGGCGTCCTTGACACCACACCTGAGGATGACGTTGTCACAATAGAAGCTTTCAACCCAAGCTGAAGTGTTGGAAATGGTGATGAGGTTGCATGAAACACCAATATAGGATCTAGGGTTGGGAGTCCAACAAATCCACAAGCAACTACAGAATCTATGCTTGGAGATGCATATTTTGAAGCAGGATAGGGTGCCATAGCCAGAGGCGCACAAAGAAGTGTGGTGCATAAAATGAAAGGGCTAGGGCCATGACAAAGACCACTGTCCGGTATTCGCAAACTACTTGGCAGGAGGGGTTTTATCGACATATTTGGGCACATCAACCCCAAACTTAGAGGTCGATGTATTAGGGCTCATCAACCCCTAAAAGAGTTGTTTCATACACTAAAGGAACATAGTCATCTAAATACATCATTTCCCAAAAGTTCCATCTGGGAAATCATCCAGAAATTGCCTAAATTGAATCATACTGACTACTCCATTGGCAAAGTGCGATGCATACTGAATGGTACACTACCAGGGTGCGATGCGTACTGTTTAGGCCTTCTTTAGGGTGCGATGGGTGAGGATGGACAAATTTCCGGGACAGTTTGTTAGTTGGTTGCTCATGGAATCTTCTAGAAACTTCTCCTGTGCCACTTGCCTCTCTGAATTCACCCAAGGATGAACAAGGGAACTAGGAAACCATCTCCAATCCCCTCTCTTGTGGAACCAATTGTAACAAGTGGAATGACACTAATCAAACCCCATGGATGACTCACACCCTTGCAAACATCTATAAATGGATCTCAGATCCAAGAGATCATAAGGCTGGAATATTGTGAATTGCAAGGAAGTGCTGATAGTTTGTCATTAAGGAGAGAGCATTGTATTCTTGTTGGTGTGATCTTGTTATTTCATGAGTTGAAGAAGGATTGAAGCTGGGACGATGGCACTGGATCAGACAACTGGGTTGTAATTCTCCTTTCTATTAATAAAGCTCTTCAATTTTTCTCCCATATGATTCTGCAATTGTGAATGATATCATTTGTTAATTATATCTCTAATTCTGTAATGTTTATGTTGTAATAGATCATGATGCTTTAACGGTTATTTGTTGTTGTACATGTGCAAGTACTCTCCAAGCATGTTAAGTACGGGGAGGAGTTGCAGGATCTGCCAAAGGGGAGATATATCAAGCAAGGGATTAAGTGGAAGTTCCAGGTTGGTTCCATTATCTTTCTCTTATCTATTACAAATAGGAAAAATCATTGAATTGCTTTAAACTGTTGTTTCTAGGGTAGCTGCCAAACCTAGAGGGCTAGCATTCTTTAGGAATACTAGTTTTCCCATTAACAAATTGGCGACTCCACTGGGGAATGAATAGATGTTGGTTTGTTGTTATTGTTTTTTTTATGTTCAATTTGATAAACTATAGACAGAGTCTAATGTGAGCCAAGTAGCCTTCAAACTGCTCTTGCTTTGCAATTGCATAGTAGATAAATGTTGCTTCAGTCAATCTCTGGTTTAGTTTATGAATTAAACATTTTACTTGCAAGCACATCTATATGCCATTTTGCTAGCTCAATAACCTCTCAAGACATTCCATCATACTTTTCTTATCATTTTTCATCAAAACCTAGCTTAATTCATTGAAAATAGCTCCACATTTGAGCCAAATCCCATTTCAGTTACGCTCCTTGGACCATCGCACTCTCTTCCACTGTGACTGAGTATGCATAGCATCTCCCGAGTGTACTAAGTTTGATGCATCTCAATTTTTGTGAAGCCTAGGTGCGATGATTGACTGAACTCTTTTTCCATCTAGAAATTGATGGTTTTTGACCTGTTTTTAGTTTTGTTTGGTTGTTTTGCTGCATATGAATAGTACCTCTTCACTGAAGCTTACTTTCATCACTTAGATCAGCCTCAATTACATTAGGATTAGTGAATTTTTTTGTGTATTTGTTCCTCATTTACAATCCTTTATCGAAAATTTGTTTTAGTCGATTTGTCGCTTTGATACAAAAAGTGTCGTAATTGTTGTTTTGTGTCGAAATGAGAAGTGTCGTAAATTCTTCCTTCCCTTGATAATCGATTAAAATTTTCTTCATGTATTTGATTTGATTTGTTTATATTCAAAGTTTCAAAAGCATTTTTATTCAAAATTTAAAATGTTGTTTTGAGTCTTCCTTTCCCTTTTGAAGAAGAAATTGTCAAAAATGTCATTTTGAGTAAAATATTTCAGATCTTTGCTACCTTTAGTTTTCTTTTTTGCATCTTTCACATTAAGGAAAGTGAAAGAAAATATATGCATTTGCATTTATCATTTCTATTATTTGTGTGCAAAATGATGATTTAGGGAAATGCACTAGTGTGTGCTCTTTGCTCTTTGCTTAAAAGCACTGTTATCTTCTTTCCCTAGTAGCTAGGATTTTCATTGCTCAAATAAACAAAGATTGTTTATCATTGTAGATTGCATCTTAGGAATTTCAGATCATCATCATGCGGTGAACCATTTAAAGGAAAACTCTAAATAAGGTCAACTTTAAAATGAATTTCAATGAACCTAACAGCGCTTTGGAACTTAACGCAACATATGTAGAGGTCTAGGCTAGTGACGTGTTCCGGCGTTGTTAAAACTAGTGGCTATCATTTTCCTTGAAGGTTGGGTGATTCCTCCTCCTTGATATGACAAGTGCTAACACAGACTTGTGCTCCCTGTATCGTCGCGTATATATTGGGAGAGCACAATAGGCTTAAATGCTTTATCCATAGGAAACTGAGTCTTCTGACTTATTGATCGCAATGCACTGAACACAGCATTCTGGAAGATTGACTGCGATACATAAGTCCTTGGTAATTTATCTTTAATTTATCACCAAGGTGTATATTGCAATTTTGCGATTGGTTTGGTAATCCCTTTTCTAGATTTTCTAGAGTAGTCACTTGCGTTCCTTTTTGACTCTCCAAAAGAAAAGGTCCATCTAAGCACTTGTCCTTTTAGGCTCATTAAAAATCAAAGGAGACTAGAGTCATCTTTATATTTTTCTCGACTCTTAAAAACTGAAAAAGAAAAGTTGTGTCCAAGCGTCATTAAATTAATTGAATTCAGAATAACATCATTTCCCCCTTAATTTTGAGTTGATCAAGTAATCCGCAATCGTGGAAGAAAGTCAATCAAAACCCTATCATTCGTAGAGACTAGCGAGTCGACTGTCTTTGCCTCCGGAAGCAAAGCCAATCTAGACAAAGCAGTCTCGTTTAACTGAGTCTAGTTCATATGGTTTATTTGAAACTTTTCTTGCAACATTGTTAGAGACTCCAGTTACTCCAATTATTTCTGGTACATCTGCCTTCAAAGAGGAAGTTCCGCAGTTACAAGAGGACATTAGAACTGATCCTATTAGAAAATTATATATTACAGAGCAATGGAACACATAAAATAATGCAGAAATATAAACACAGAAAATGCATAAAATAAGAGAGACACAGATATACGTGGTTCACCCAGTTTGGGCTACGTCCGTGGAGAAATATCCAATCCTTCTTTTATTATATTATCTAGCAAACTGAAGAGATACAACCTACAGCAGATCTGTTGTAACTCCGTCTTCGCTCTCAATCTCCTCTCTCTTCCTCACTCAGAATACAGATCTACATAGATGTAATAAAATTCACTCATATATAGCGAGGGGTTGCCTTCTAGGGAAAAAAAACCCTAAATTAAACATAACTTCTACCGTCAGATCATCCACCTAATGAACAGCCCAAATTGACTAGAAATTACTATACTTTTACAAGGCAATTTTACACCTGTTTTTAGCTTCAGGGGTGCTGCCCCCGAACCCCCGCCGGGGGACCGCTAGCCCCTGGACCCCCTAGCCAGGAGGGAATTATCCCCCCCGGACCCCCATGGGGGGGGACAAGGCCCCCCTATACCCCTCCGCGTGGAGGGGTGTACAGTCTTCCTGGGGTATACATCCGGTTGAGACCTTTGAATACAGAAGATAATCAGGCTCTCCACCCAACAGATCCTAGTGTAATGGTAGACACTTATGTACCCAAAACAACTCCATCTAGAGTTGATCCAGAACCCATCTCAGTTCAAACTGAGACTACATTTGAACTAGCAGTTGTTTAAGAACCTCCCTTTGAGACTGAAGTTCATTTATCTAAACATGTGGACTTTGAGTTTCAGTATTCAGAAGGTGTCGCCCCTCCAGTATTTGTCACTGCAGAAGCTATACCTTCTTCGACTCCAGAAACCTTTTACGGACCTGATGGTCTACCTCTTCCACCTGATCTGATTGCTATCGAGGAGATAGTAGAGGATCCCCCATCTAGTACCCCATTTCATTTTGGAATTGGGATTCATTTGTATCCTTCTACTCCTAAGTTTGGTTCTTTTAATCCTCCTTCATCGCATGTTCCCGTCGAATCGCTTGGAGAGCTTTTGGATAGGCTAACCATGTCTGATCAACCATCAAAATCTAGGAATGTGTCATCTGATGCAGCTGCGGCGGAATCTCCTGCTGTTATTCCTACAATGTTTTCTGGTACACATGAGTCATATTTATACGGTAAACCAGTTGTTCCAACTGGTTATCAATCACTAGCTGGAGTCCACTCAGGGGCTGCTTTGGAAACATGGTCTGCTCCTATTTATTCATCTAGAGTCCCATCTGGTTTTTCTTATGTTTAAACTCAAAAATTTGATCCTGCATACAAGTATCAATTTGGGCAAACCAGTTTTCAGGAACCGATATATCCTTTAAACACTGGACTGCCACCATACGGAGAGAAGTATGCATATTCACCGTTTCCTCCAGGGGAACAACCATATGAGAGTTTCCAACAATATTCAGGTCAAACTGGAATTACATCTAGTGGTTGGATACCAATACTGCCAGAACAACCAAGGGTTGTATATCTAACGCAATCGATCCGACCTGTGTCGAATATTCCTACTACACCTCCTGTTCCGACTATGTCACAAACACAAGCACAGTCTGTTGTGTCTCAACCTCAACCTACTCCTTCTTCCTCACAACCTCAAGTTTCGAGGCAGAAGACTCAAGTCTCTCAGGTTGTGATACAACAGCCACTTGTCTCTACGGCTCAACTACAACCTCAGGTTAGTTCTCTTTCATCTGGAACGACTCAGGCACAAACGGGTGTTTTTAATCCGCAACTTGGTCAATCTTCCGGTATTGGGCAATAGAAAATGGTCCAACAACCATGGCTAGCGCAATATCAACAACCACAATTCCAGAAAACCCAACCTCAGTTTGGACTTGGTTCACAAGCTCAGACTGGATTTGGTCAATATCAAGCCTACCGAGGACCTGGGAAACAAGGCTTTGTAGGTTATGGATAGCCGCCTTTCCAAACCAGTTATCAACAACTACCCTATACTGGTTATGTCCAACAACCTTATCAAGGTTACCAACAATAGATGCCTTATGCTAGTATGCAAAGATGTACTGCTCAGATGATTCCATCTTATCCTAGGTATGCTCCACCCAACCTAAATCATCAATTGCCTTTTGTAGCAACTCTAGAACTACCAGATTTGAACTGGCTCACGAATGATCCAATTGCGTATGCCCCTTGGTGGCCATTGATTCCTCATAAACTCCCCTCTGATATTCCTAAGTTCAATGGAAATTCAGGTGAAGACCCGTCGAATCACGTAATGACTTCTCATTTATGGTGTTCATCCAACACTCTGAATGATGATTCGATTAGACTTTGCCTTTTTCAGAGAATGCTTACTGGTATAGTAGCAAAATGGTATATTGAATTGCCTAGAGCTTCATTTGATAACTTTGCCATCATTGCCACTACACTTCTAACCCACTTTTAGTTACCCATCAGGTACAAAACTGGAACAGAACTTCTTACCAATTTTAAATAGACCACGTCCACTCACATATCTAATCATATTCATGAGTGGCGGCGTGTCGTCGAATGGTAAATATGTATGTTCCTGATCAGCTTTTAGCTGAGTGGTTTATTAAGTCCTTATTTCCATCTATCACTGAGGACGTGGCGAAAGGAGGAGTTGTCACAGAAGAGCAAGTCATTACTCGTGCCCAATACTTAGATTTGATATATACACAATCTGGCACACTCTACGAAAAAATTCTTGATCCTCCTAGACCAACCTTTTCCATTCCACCTCCTCCCTAAATTGAGTAGGGACTCTCATGCCAGTGATGGTGTGATTGGTTCCTCGAGCACGCAAACCGTAAGAGGTCCATCTGGTGAAGCTCTTGTTGTTTCTAGTCAAAATGCAAATGACAATTCTCTTGCCTCAGAGATTAATGTTGTGTGATCTGACAAAGGCAAACATCCAAAGCAACCAGGGGCCAAGAAGAAAGGGAAAAATAATAAAAATAAACAGGAGAATTCCACTCTTGAAAAATCATCTAAAAACCCTATTGTGGCAAGGAAACCTCCTCGTTATCCATGTTTGATTTGTAACAAGGAGCATTTTACGAGAGATTGTCCACATTGATCTGAGGTTTCAAAACTTTTGAAGGCTTCGAATACCTCAACCGTGTTGATTGATCCGTTTCTGAACCAAGAAATTCATATGGTTGCTACCGATAATGCTTCCACATCCCAAGTGCTTATGCTATCCATCTCAAACAAGAAAAATGATTTTTTGGTATCAACAAGGAGTAAAGATTATGGGAATCCATCGTCATTGAACAACCAGCCTACTGATCAATCTAGTGCTTCGACAACGACTTCACCAGAAGTTGTTCCACCCATTATTCTTAAACTAACGATTAAGCCACCAAAGGGAGTCGTACATAAATCGACATTTAATCCTCGTGCTTGAGCTGCTCAGAATTATAATATAGTGGAGGATCTGGCTCAATCACCATTCACTATATCGACACATGAGGTATTGCAAAATTGTCCCTCCCAAAAGTAGGCTTTGTTATTAGCAATAGGTGGGATTGATCCAGTGAATTCCAATCTTGCGGTCTTTAATCATACTGGATATACACCACAGTTACTGGTCCAACTTGCTTTCCTTATACAGGTAAAAACCCTCAATAAAAATGTTCATCGAATCATCATTGATGAGGGAGCATCTACCTGTATTATGTCAATGATTTACTGGAAAACTCTTGGTTCACCACCCTTGTCACGATCACCAACAACACTAAAAGCGTTCGATGGAAGAACGTACACTCCATATGGGATTTTAAGTAGCTTGCAAGTTGAACTGGGGGGAAAAACAGTAGATATTGAAGTCAAGGTCATTGATGGACTCCTTGATTACAATATTTTACTGGGAAGGCCCTAGGTTTCTACTATGACTGCCATTGTGTCTACATGTTTTCGAAACATTTCATTTCCCTTTAAAGGTGGAATCATAGAAGTTGACAAAGTAGCCTTTTTTGCTAATAGTTCACAAGCTACTGGAAGCATTTCGTTGATCCATGGAAGTTCACAATCGCTTCAAAATGTTGGAGTAGATCTCCTAAAAGACCCTTCCTTAATGGGTACTTTTGCCCTCCCGTCTCCATCTAGTTTTGTGGAAGCGGCCACAGTGGAAACCTGCCACATGATCTCTTTTACATCATCTGAGTTCAAGAAGAGTTTTGACTATTTTTAAAGTGATGATCATTGTGAGGCGTTTCTGCCAAGCCCCATCGAATCTTTGTAGCAGTCAATTTTTTGGGCTTGTGTGGCAAACCCAAGTCCGCACTTGACGAGTGTTTGGGTAGATAGGTCTTTAGAATATGGTACCTCTTATGATCCTTGGTCTCGTATACATTCTACAAACGAAGGAATCATCCAATCAATGATGATAGAAGAGACGTCATGGGAAGATTATCATCATTGTTCCCACCTTCGAGATGACAATGAAGATTATTCAAACGACCTCAATCACCCTTCAATTGTTGATTTTTTATTAAATTCTGTAAATACAGTAGATTCTGAGCGAAATCTGTCCAACATTGAAGAAACTATCTCCATTAATATTTCGACCAAACCTAATATTGTAGAGAATATTCACGTCGGCAAATCTTGTTCTCCATCAGAACTAGATAGCTATTGTGCTCTTTTTCGCGAATTCAGAGATGTCTTTGCATGGTCCTATGAAGAAATTCCAGGCATTGACTCGAGAATTGTTGAACATGAGATCAAGATGTATCCTGATGTCAAACCAGTACGACAACGGCTTCAACCTATTCATCTGAAGAAAGTCGTTGCCATTAAAGCAGAGGTTGAAAAACTTTTGCGTGCTGGCTTCATTTACCCTGTACCTCTCACTGATTGGGTATCGAATATTGTTCCTGTGATGGAAAAAAAGGAACAATAAGAGTGTGAATCGATTATAGGGATGTAAATCAAGCATGTCCGAAGGACAACTATCCTACACCCTTCATCAACTAGATAATTGATGAATGTGCTGGATGCGAAATATTTTCATTCATGGATGCATTTTATAGATACAATCAAATCAATATCCGCCCATAGGACCAGTCAAAAACAACATTTATATGTCCATGGGGCACATTATCGTTTCGTAAATTACCTGTCAGTCTAAAGAACGCAGGGGCAACATTTTATAGAGCAATGAATTATGCTTTCAATGCTCTCTGAAGAACCTTCGCAATATCGTAAATTACCTTTCGGTCTGAAGAACACAGGGGCAACATTTTCAAAGAGCAATGAATCCAGTCGTTGTTTTTGGTCCATAGGACCAATAATGGATGGATTTTCCGGATACAATAAAATAAATAGCCACCCACAGGACTAGTCAAAAACTGCATTTATATGTCCATGGGGCAACATTCGCATATCGTAAATTACCTTTCGGTCTGAAGAACGCAGGGGCGACATTTTCAGAGAGCAATGAATCTAGTCATTGTTGTTGGCCCATTCGCTAAATGGGGCATTGATTTCATGACATGTAACCCCACCTCGCCCATATTATAGTCATTGTCAACTATTTTATAAAATGGGCCAAGGCGATGCCTACATTAAACAACAGCGACGAAACAGCTGCACTCTTTTTTTTCAATCATGTAGTTTCTAGATTCAGTGTTCCACAGGCTTTAGTTACAAATCATGGGTCACATTTTCGCAATCACATGATGATTGAATTAACTGCCAAATTAGGATTGTCCCATGATAGTTCTACTCCATATTCCACAGGCTAATGGACAAGTTGAGGTAATCAACAAAGTCCTTAAGCGTATGCTACAAAGAATGATTGGAGTCCATAAATAGAATTGGCATTTAATCTTGTACTCAACTCTATGGGCATATAGGACTTCGGTGAGAAATGTGACCAGATTTACGCCCTTTCAGTTGGTGTATGTTCTGGAAGCAGTCTTACCAATTCAGTGTGAAATCTCATCCATCAAGCTTGCAATTGACCTACTTCCAGAAAATCCTGAAGAAGAAGCTCATTTCATAGAATTAATCCGTCTAGATGAAACCTATCGTGATGCCGCATTGGTTAAGGAAGCACATAAGAAATGCATCAAGGCATAATATGACAAAAATGTTAAGCCTCGTGTCTTCCCAGAAGGTGACCTGGTCTTGCCTAACGATCGGGACTCTGACAAATTAGGAGCAGGTATTTGAACCATTATGGATGGGCCCTTACATTGTTAAACATGTATTGACAAAAGGAGCCTATGAACTAGTTGATTATGATGGGATTCCACTGTCGCAGCCCCGAAATAGGTTATATCTTAAACGTTACTATGCTTGATTAAGTGTAGTAAACTCATTGTACATATGCTCTTATTGCATTTTTGAGTGTTTTATTTTAGAGATGTCATTTTGGTTAGGTAATCCACTTCACATTTGTTGCAGATTTCAAACTTTTTGGAACCATTTGTTGGGTATGCCAACGGAGCTAGTTGTAGCACACAGAACCTTTCTGTGGCCTGGGCCATCTTCGCTCCAAGGGGAGAGTTAGTGAGTTTCAAGGGGATATGTATCGTTAGATCAATGAACAACATCGATAAGTATAACACATTGATTGAACTTCTCTCTGATGCCATTTCACATGGCATACACCGACTCATTGTTAGGCTAGATTCACAACTCGTCATTCTACAACTTACTAGTGTTTATTCCATTCAGAACCCAACTATTCATCGCATGTTCCTAAGAGTTAGGATTTTGGAAAGACATTTTGATTGCATACAATATCAACACATTTCCAGAAACTTAAACACATTGACTAATTCATTATCAAACTATGTGTTAAATAAACATTTGCAACATTTGTAAAGAAAGTGTTTCACATCAACATTTGCATTAGGATTTCATCACTTAGCCAAAATAAAACTCCAAAAATCAAAAGTAGATAGTTGTTTATAGTTTTCACAAAATTCTTTGTGTCCAAGACAAAATCAGTCATCTAACCAAGAAACTCAAAGCAAATGCAAAAAAACATCCTAGACTAGTGATGCTGGTGATAACATGTCACCGCCTATGCTATCATGCACAAGAACCTAGTCCAACGACTCAGTACACCAGTAGTATGACGCTGTAACCTCAAAGGTAACTCATCGGTCCTAACATCCTAAATGCCGAGAGTGAGGCCCTCGATCTGATCCTGTAGCACTACCAGGGTCTCTGATATATCCAGATCCTGAAGGACGGCCCTCCCTATAGCCTCCCCTGTTGGAGCATCATCTGCTTCCTGTGGGCGTGCCACTGGTCACACTGGTAAGATATCTGTACACAAATATGAGTTTGATTAGTCTTGGTAACATCAAAAACACAAAAACATTATAAAACTAAAAAACCAAAGATGTGGTCGAATCATTTTACCTATAACACTCCACTGCTCACCAATTGGTAATGCCAAATATGGATCGCCTCGGAAATCCATCCCGACATATGGATACTCCACAAACACCATCTCCTAGTAGTTTAACCACTCAAAAAAGGCATTTGAGAAGGAGATTTGTGACTAGCTGGCATGTCTAGCCATAAGGTCCACCCATCTCTGCATCTGTAGTTCCCTCAGTGCAGGCAATCCCAGTGAAATGTTTTGAGGTTGCATCAGTGGAATTCTTTCCAAAGAAAAAGCAGTCAATATGGATCCATAACCAAAGTTCTTGGTTCTTCCATTCTTTACTTTGGGCAGTTGTTCTTTTATGACAGGAAGTATTGCCTCACACCATTGAACACCTTCTGTTCTAGACATTCCAAGGCATACTGCATGTAGGATCTGTTCGATAAATGTAAGGCCACGCTGCCAACCAATCTAGCAAAGGTAAATAGAATTCTCCTCAAAGGTTGATCAGTAACATCCCAGATATTAATCTTACCATCTCTACTGGGTTGATATCCATTCCTGCAGAACTAATGGATGTAATCTTTCACAGATTCGCCCCCATGAGCAAATCCTGATAGTGAAAGAGGGGCACTACGCCTCAACAAACCCGTCAGAAAATAAATATCCTCGACTGTGAAAGGAATAGATTTACCTCTGATTTGGAATACCTGGTCAATAGGATCCCAAGCATTGAGAAGATACTGCAACAAACTGATCTGTTGTCTCATGCTAGATATGTGGAAAAGCTTGAGTAAACCGCAGTTCCTTGGTGCATCCACTATGCCCTAGTCATGTAAAGCAATCATATACTCCAGTTCATGTTCTCATTCATGCCATGTGACAACCATATTGATCCAACAAATATTTGAAATGCAAACAATAGATGAGTTAGGATCTAATTTTGAGCAAAAATAGGTAAAAATTTGATGAAAAAACACTGTATAAAGTTGCCTTTCTACGCCCATCACACCCTGCCTTTGAGCAAGGTGAGATGCATACTGACTGGCTTGTTAGCAGCTCAGTATGCATCGCACCTTTCGATACAAGCTAGGTGCGATGATTGGGGAATGAAATCTTTAAACCCCAGGGGCCTAGAAAAGTGAAAAAACTTGCCCAGAATTGAGAAAAGAGGAAATGAAAATGAAGAGCTTAAGGATAGCTCCTACCTAGTCCTGACGGTGTGGAGAATGGTCCACAGGATCTCCCAAAATTGACTGGTGAAATTTGAGAGGGAAAACTGCTTCAAAGCTCCAAAATCCCAAATTTGAAATGAAATGATGAAAATGAAATGTTAAAACTACTTTTTATGTTTACTTTTCATGTACTTCAAAGTGAAATGTTATTTTTAGCTCATTCTTTGTCCATATATATGTATTTCTAATCAATTTGATGAAATTTTGAGCAAGTTGAACAACTGATGAAAGAATTTGATGTGCTAAACAGTGAATTGAACATCTTTGACCACTAAGCAAACTTTTTGTCTTCTTTTCGAGATTTGATTCAAAAATGAAAAGAAAACGATTGAGTCCTCTTTAAACCCTTTTCAGACTCATTAAACATGAAAATAATGTCGAGTGCTTGTCCTTTCTAGCTTGTTAAAGTATTGGAAATGTCATCCCTCCTGTATTATTTTATCCTTTTTTGGACCTGAGGGATTACTTTAAGAAAAAGAACTTATGAAGTTTTCTTTTCGTCCCTTTTCAAATAAAGAGGTACAAGTCAGCAATGACTGGGGAAAAAGGGAAAAAACTTGAAGAATTTATGGTAGCAAGTCACTCTTGAAAATGACACTTTCACTTTATCTCCATTATTGAGTTGGGTTGGGTTATTCCATTAACCGGTCATCATACCATTGGTCTTTCATACCATCCATCTTTTGGGGTTAACGCTACCAATTCATCTCAGTGTCACCGAAATATTCAAGAGAAGTCATTCAGTTGAGAAATCGCCATCCAATTAATGTCTCATACATTGCAATACCTCCAACCTTCATTTTTTCATGACCACCATTCCTGAACCTTGTGTCATCAGTTCATTTTTCACCTCCAGAAATCATTTGCTTCGTTTTGTGTCGTAGATGTGGGATACATCAAGGCCCTCCTACAATGAGTCACTTCTTCTCAACATCAGCTCATTATCCAAGAAGTTGACTTAGAAACAACCCTTTCAGTGCTTTGAAGCTTGCATACATCAATGGCAAGTTTCTCACTTCTGGCGACAGGTTGACATCAATGGCCTTTGACCGAAATATTTTGCATGGTGTTCAACATCGGATCATGTATTCACACCACATGAATTGTACTGTAGTACCTTGAGGATCATTATCATTATCGGTGATTCCTCTCGTGTCTGTTAATAGCTCACATCATTGGCTAGTAATTAGGCGATGTCTTTCCATGTTCGACTTCAGAACATCTCTTCACATGGATTGACTTGTAAATCAAGCGAAGATTGAATGAGTTTGAAGACTCTGGATCTAGTTTCATCCATCTGGGTTGCGATATATTCAGGGATATGAAAACATCAAATGTACAAAGGCTCTACACAAATGGTCATCCTAATCATAGATGATGACTCTATATCTGAAGAATCACTAGTCTGTATCTGCAGACGACTATCTCATCTACGTACATGAAATGAAATTTATAAAGTTGAGCATGGGAATGCCTCCCTCAGCTAGATCATTACAATTATATTATGATGATGTATTGTATTGTAACTTATGCAGGTCACCTTCCAGTTCGAAACTTTGGATCCTCATGATAAATCATTTCACCCGACATGAATATGTACAGCCTCATGCTTTAGGGGGAAACTGCTATAAACATATTTGGGCACATCAACCCCAAAATTATATGTCGATGTCTCAGGGATCATCAACCCCTAAAAGAGTTGTTTCATACCCTAAAGGAACATAGTCATCTGAATACATCATTCCCCAAAAGTTCCATCTGAGAAACTATCCATAAATTGCCTAAATTGAACCATACTAACTTCTCCATTGGCAAAGTGCGATGCATACTGAATGGTACACTGCTAGGGTGTGATGCATACTATTTAGGCCTTCTATACGGTGCGATGGGTAAGGATGGACAAATTTCTGGGACAATTTTTTAGTTGGTTGCTCATGGAATCGTCTAGAAACTTCTCCTGTGCCACTTGCCTCTCTGAATTCGCCCAAAGATGAACAAGGGAACTAGGAAACCATCTCCAATCCCCTCTCTTGTGGAACCAATTGTAACAATTGGAATGACACTAATCAAACCCCATGGATGAATCACACCCTTGCAAACATCTATAAAAGGATCTCCAATCCAAGAGATCAGAAGGTTGGAATATTGTGAATCGCAAGGAAGTGTTGATAGTTTGTCATTGAGGAGAGAGCATTGTATTCTTGTTGGTGTGATCTTGCTATTTCATGAGGTGAAGAAGGATTGAAACTGGGAGGATGGCGCTGGATCGGACAACTGGGTTGTAATTCGCCTTTCTATTAATAAATCTCTTCAAGTTTTCTCCCATATGATTCTGCAATTGTGAATGCTATCATTTGTTCATTATATATCTGATTCTGTAATGTTTATGTTGTAATAGATCACAATGCTTTGACGGTTCTTTGCTGCTGTACTTGTGCAGGTACTCTCCAAGCATGTTAAGTATGGGGAGGAGTTACAGGATCTACCAAAGGGGAGAGAGATGAAGCAAGGGATTAAGCAGAAGTTCTAGGTTGGTTCCAATATCTTTCTCTTATCTGTTACAAATAGGAAAAATCATTGAATTGCTTTAAATTGTTGTTTCTAGGTTAGCTGCCAAACCTAGAGGGCTAGCATTCTTTAGGAATACTAGTTTTCCCATAAACAAGGGGGGACAATGCCGTTGAGACAAGAGTCACAAGCAGGGCCAAGTGCGGCACTCACGCTATGGTGCACGATCTATCAGATAGGAGGAAAGCACACGACGGATAACTGTCATTTGTTGCAGAAGTATACACAAACTCCCCAGCAACTATTTTGTAATTTCTGTAGATCAGTGGGCCACGATGATCATACTTGTCGAAGCTATGAGTTCATGGTGGATCGGACCCCAGCCTATCAAATGCAGAAAGAAACGCGAGCCCTTGACCTAGCAGCAGGAATGACGCGCAATGGATTTCAAGGGTGAGGTCGAGGACGAGGAGGAAAGGGGCCAGGAAGGGGCCGTAGATAGTTAATCTGTTACAATTGCAGAGGACTAGGGTACTGCGCTCGCGATTGTACCAACACAGTGAGAATATCTTGTTCGTACTGTGAGCAGTTTGATCATGAAATGGTAGATTGTCCTATGTTGATCGCACAGATGTGTGAGAAAGGGGTACTACAGCCTACTCCGACTCAGAATATCCAAATGATGAGGTCTGAACCACGCAAAGAAGGACCCAACGTGCAGCGCGACCACAGAGGAAGATAAGGGGAAGTAGCCCGAGGAAGATACATGGGTTCGCAAGGCTCCTACAAAGAAACCTGATTTTGACTTGGAATGTGCAAAGGAGACGTTTATGGAAGCTAAGAAGAGTTTTGTGAAGGCCGCTACTTCAAGTAGTAAGGATCAACTAGAGACAGGGATGGATCCTTCTATGCTAACTACCGTTTTAGAGACATGCATGAAATTTCTATGAGATAATAAGGTGGTTAAAGGACTACATGAGTTGATAACTAGGTGCGCAAGGTTAGGGGAACCACATGTAGTCCGGAAGCTAGGAAAGCATGCATTGCACACCGGGAGGGAAATGAGATTGACGGTGCAAATTGGCGAATATGAAATGGATCAAGTAATCCTAGACCCGAGTTCGGACGCAAATGTGTTACCAAAGCAAACGTGGGAACGCATGGCAGGCTCGCATTGCAGTGGTCCCCCATTCAATTGCAAATGGCGAACCAACAAAAAAAATTTCCCATGGGGAGATTGCAAGGGGTAACAGTGGATATCGAAGGCGCAAGCACGCAGACGGACTTTGAAGTGATAGTGATTGTTGATGACAGCAATCCTTATCCCGCATTGCTAGGAATAGACTGGGCCACTGATATAAATGGAGTCATCAATCTAAAGAAGCAGTAGATGATATTCAAGAAAAAGCCCCTACATGTAGTAGTTCCACTAGATCCAGCCGAAGGTGCGTGCTACATTGAACCCGTGCACGACGATGGAAGCGACGATGAGCTAGATTGTATCTACAAGATAACTGCGTGAGATTGGGATTGGGTGAATTCGACTACAGATGGAAGGATCTCGTGGGAGCGCGTAGGTTCCTGCACCTCGGAATCAAAAGAAGAAGACGAACACTGGCACAATCGGTTGAACAAAGTGACAATGTTGAATTGCAACATAATGACTAGATCACTGCGTTGCGTAAAAACCCAGGCCCGAGATCTACCAACATATGATGGATTGATAGCGATGGATGAATTCTTGAGAAAGTTTGAGAGTGCAGTGCCGAAGCAATATTGGTTCGATGCATTGAAGTGGGCACTGCATGCAACACATGCGTGTTGGTGGGGAACACATCAAGGAAATTTTGAAAACTGGCGTGGCTGCAGGAGGATGATGCAGCTATGATTTGGGAAACCAAAACTATGGATAGCAGATAAATATGATGGACGTGATGACCCACGCACGCACCTCACAAAATGGACCAAGGCCTATGGAGAAGAACCTCAGTCTAAATGAGTACATTTATTCTACCATACCCTAGATGTCATACCCATGAATTGGTATACCGAGACGGAACTCTGACATGGTACGGGCGAATGGGATGTCTTGCACTAGGAATTTTTGTTAACATAATTTCACATTTGAAGACCAATGGTCGGATACTGTTGATGACGTGTTGCAAGCCGTAAAAGCCGCCATCTTCAAAATACCACAGGAACCACGGGAATTAGTTCAACCAGCATGGGTAACCCAGTTAAGTAGTGCCCTAGAATGTTATAACGTACAAGTAGAGGAGGATGAGGATGACCCCTGAAATATTAATATTGCAGAAACTGAAGGGTGTCATGAAGTTCGAGGACCATCAATTGAGGATCTCGAAATCACTGCGTCACTAAAGACAAAGCAAGTAAATATTGGTATAGACGTGGAGCCGAAGTACACGATGCTTGGGGACTATTGGAACAATGCTACAGTAGATAAGGTCGCCGAGTTACTCCACGAATATCAAGATTTTTTCTCGACCAAAATCACGGACTTAAAGGGGATCATTGGCGACTTAGGGATGATGAAGATCACTATGAAACCAGAAACGAAGCCAGTTAAGCAGTGACCTTACCGTTTGAATCCGAAGTATAAAGAAAAGGTCCACGAAGAATTAGACAAAATGCTTGCAGCTAGAATTATTGAACCAGTGGAAGAATCTGACTAGGTGAGTCCTATGGCAGTACATGAGAAAAAACAAAAGGGAGAAATTACAATCTACGTGGACCTCAGGAAGCTAAACGACACCTGTGTTCACGATCCATTCCTGACACCATTTACAGATGAAGTATTGGAGAATGTTGGTGAACAGGAAGCTTACTCATTTACGGATGGCTTCTCAAGGTACCATCAGATTAAGATTGCGTTGGAAGATAGGAGCAAGATGACCTTTGCAATCAAATGGGGTTGTTTTCAATACACCGTTGTGCCCTTTGGACTCAAGAATGTGCCAGCGATATTTTCACGCGTAGTGGTGGCCGCGTTCAAGGAATACATCCACAAGTTCTTGGAGGTCTATCTGGATGATTGGACTATATTTGGGTTAGTTAAACACCATATAGTGAGCTTACGGTTGATGTTGGATACTTTCCGACGACACCAGATTGCATCGAATCTTAAGAAGTGCACCTTCCTAGTCCCCTTTGGAAATTTGCTCGGCCATGTGGTCTATAAACAAGGCCTAATGGTGGACCTCACGAAGATTTTTGTTATTCTCAATCTGGAAGCACCGCGAAGTGTCAAACAACTACGCGCCACGTTGGGGCACACTGGTTACTATAGAAAGTTTATTAAGAGCTATGCACAAATCACAGCACCAATGGAACAGTTATTGAAAAAATATGCTACATATTGTTGGAATTATGATTGTAAGAAAAGATTGGATTTTCTCAAGGAAAAGATGGCATCCGCTCCCATTTTGGTCTTCCCAAAATGGGATATCGAATTTCATGTACATGTTGATGCATCCTCTATTGCGCTGGGCATTGTACTTATGCAGGAAGGCGTGGAAGGCGTGGATCACTTGATCGTATTCGCGAGTTGAAGGTTGTCCAAAGCCAAAAAGAACTATTCTACTACTGAGTGAGAAGGATTGGAAATGGTATATGCGCTCCAAAAATACCACCACTATTTACTTGGTGGGCACTGCAAGATGTATACCGAACAAGCCTGTGTTAGGGGGGTGCATATGCAGATGGTTGTTACTGTTTCAAGAATATGACTTTGAGGTCATTGTAAAGCCGAGACACTTAAATCCAGAACCAGATCACCTATCACGAATTGAGACCGGCGAGGAGCCAAAAAATTTGGAGGAAGGACTACCTGATGCACACCTCTTTACAGTATGCATCGCAATCGGCCGCTTCGAAGATATAATCCATTTCTTAACCGTAGGGACTATGCCATGGGAATATTTAGTCCAGCAGTAGAAGGAATTGGTGGTATGCACGGCGGACTTTTTGAGTCATGACGGAGCACCTCTATAAAATGGGAAACGATGAGATATTACGAAGATATGTACCTGAATTTGAAAGAGGACAGATCCTCGTGAAAGCACATGGGGGGGGGGGGGGTTGCAGGAGGACACTATGCAAGATGGGCGACAGCACAAAATATTCTTCGTGCTGGGCTATGGTGGCCAACCCTACATCAAGATTCGAAAGCATACTGTCGGGCCTGTGACATATGTCAAAGGACCGGGAAACCATCACGAAGGGATGAGATGCCACTCAATCCATAGATGACATTGTAGCCATTCAAAAAATGGGCAATAGAATTTTTGGGGCCAATCAAACCTCAGGGGAAGATGGGTGCGTGCTACATAATCACCGTGACAGAGTACCTGACTCGATGGGCAGAAGCACAGTCGGTTAAGGATAGCACGGTCGCTACAGCTGTGAAATTTTTGTTTGACAACATGTTGACACTGTTTGGATGCCCAAAAATTTTAATGAGTAACCACAGAACACACTTCCTAAATGAAATTATTAGCGCACTCACTGAGGAGTTCTAGGTGGATCATCAGCAAAGTACGTCGTACCATCCGCAAGCTAATGGGAACGTAGAAGCATTCAATAAGATTCTGGAGACTACGCTGACCAAAGTATGTAATGCACAACGAAACAACTGGGACTTGCACATACCTACCATATTATGGGAATACAGAACCACGTGCAATAAATTGACAAGTCAAACACTTTTCAGGTTAGCCTATGGCACGAAAGCTCATGCCAATGGAATATTTCGTACCTTGTTTGCGGTTAGTAACAATGACAGGCATGTCTAACCACGAAGCCTTGGAAGAGAGGCTCACGCAATTGGAAGAACTCGAGGAAGAAAAGTTTCTAGTAGGATTCCATCAATAGGTATAAAAAAAGCATGAGAAAGCTTCGCATGATCGCCATATCAAGTTGCACACATTCAAAGTAAATGAATTAGTGTCGCTATATGACAACAAGTTCGAAAAATTTCTTGGAAAATTCAGAATGCATTGGTTGGGACCATATGTGGTAAAGGAGGTCACAGACGACAGCGCGGTCTAGCTAGTCAAACTTAATGGAGAGCCCTTCCCAGGAAGAGTAAATGGCAGTCACTTGAAGCCCTACACGGGTGGGCCGACTGTCTGACTAACCGATAGAAGCACAGTCTTCGCAACCTGACAATCCGAATAGAGGTGTGGGACTATAAACATAGGTACTAGAAGCCAACATCCAAGTAAAAAACCAAGTTAGATGAATATGATTTTGAAGCAGAAGCAGTTCTAGACAACGGCAGCATGGGGAGTTGTGGACCTTCACGACACACAGGCATAGTTGAATGGACTTCACGCAAGGATCACCAAAGTAGCCAAGTGACTCGGGACGAGTCACGATGATTGTGTTGGGGGCCTGTTGGGCAACGGATCCCCCATAGCGGGTTTTTTTGGGGTTTGTAGCCCGAGTTCTGGTCAATTAATGTAAAGACCCCGCAAAATGTGGGCATGGAGTGTGAGAGTCTAGGGTTTTCCGCTATAAAATATTGTAATTTAATATAGAATGTGTCAACCTACGAACCATGGGAATGTATAAATAAAGCAAGGCTCTAAGTGTAGAATTTAAGCTTTATTTATTGGTCTTAAGTGATATGGGTTTTGAATAAGGAATTTGATCTGAGTCCGTATTTCCAAGTCTTGGGTTGTAGGAATAGGAAGAGGCTCTATAGCTATGTGTGTAGAGGCTTGGTAGAGTCCACAGCTATGTGCGAGGACCCCTGCAACTAAGTGCACAGGGCGCAGTTGGGACTGTAACTAAACAGAGGTTTAATAAAAGATAAGTTGATTTTGAAATATTGTGCATCTGCTTATAGATCTATATGTTTATGCTCCTGTTATAGTCTTATGCATCTCTTTACAGTTTATGATTGTGCGAACTTGTTATGAATATTGAATGATTGATGAGAATACCAGGCCCACAAAATTAAGTCAGATCTATAATAATAACACAGTAAGAACAAGGGATCTAGACAACACTTCTTCGCGCTCTTTACAGAGCTACATGAAGGTTAGACAGTTACGCGAAGCAACACAATCATGCAGGATCCGTTCGTGAACCTCCCAACCTTCATCAAGACATCCCTAGGGTGTGGAAACCTGGTTCCAACACCCTCCCATACTACCTCGAGTGAGACCTCAGTCTACACACTGCAGACTGTTGCCGAAAGGGTTGGTAGTTTCGGGGTTTGTTTGGCTAAATCACTTCTAAACCTGGGTCATGCCCCAACAAGCCAACAATAATATGACCATTGGAGGGGGTGGCGAGGGTGGAAACCCACTAGCCCCACCCCCACCACCCCTTTTAATATATTTTTTTATTTTTTTACTAACAATGGTTAAAATTTCGGATCTAGTTTTTAAGGGTCACTAGGCGAATTAAAGAGGCGAAAAATTCACCCTTTCTAATGATTGGATTCCATGTGTTGTCCCTTAACCAAATTTTTTCCACATTAGTGACTGCCACTTGGCCTATTTAACCATAAATTTGACTAGCTATATCTTGAGCATATGAACTCAGATTTGAGTGTCGCTCACACCGTTGGAATCAAGGAAACAAACACTATGATTTGGTCCTAGTTTCATTTCAATCCGGTGAATTTTATTTTTGACCTTTTTCAAGACCACTTCTATTTCTGGAGCCACCTTGATCATTAGAGGAGTCCTTATGTAGGAGGGATAGGCAGTATGTTATGAGTTACAGAAAATGAAGTATCACGAAAAAAATTATCCGACACATGATCTTGAGTTGGCAACGATCATTCATGCATTGAAGATGTGGAGGCACTATCTTCATGGCAGTAGGTTTGTATTGATGAGTGATCATAGTGGGTTGAGATACTTGTTTGACCACCTGACTCTGAATGCTAGGAAATCTAGATGGTTGGCCACGATCAGTGAATTTCACTTTGAGATTAGGTACATCAATGGTAAACAGAGCAGAGTTGTAGATCCTCTTTACAGGCGGATGCTGATAAAGCACATTGCAGTTATGAGTTCTTATGGGACAGAATTATAGGATCAGATTTTATAGGTGGGTCAATAGGATGACAAGTATAGAAATCTCATGCATAGGTTACAGTGGAGTACAGGTAGTAGTAAAGGTATGGGTACAAGTACAGGTGTACAAGCTGCAGATTATCATATCTCAGCAAAAGGCTTGATTAGATTTAGCGACAGGACATATGTGCTAGATAATAGTGAGCTCAAGAAGATTATCTTGAGGGAGTTTCATGTGAAACTTTATTCAGGTCACCCATGCTACCAAAATAAAATGACAACGGTAAATAATTTTTCTTATTGGTCGAATCTGAAGAAGGATGTAGCATAATTTGTGGCTAGATGTTTGGACTGTCAGCAGGTGAAGATAGAGTGTAGGCATCCATGTGGACTACTATAAATTATTATGATTCTAGAATGGAAATGGGAGGTCATTTCCATGGATTTCATTACAAGTTTGATGAGGAAATCTAGACAGCATGATTTCATCATGTTTTTGGTGGACAGGTTGACCAAGGTAGCACACTTTATTCTAGTGAATACTACATATTCAGCTAGTGATGTGGCACAGGTGTTCATCATAGATGTGGTCAAAATTCATGGTGTTCTGAAGAATATTGTGTCAGAAAGGGATGCAAAGTTCACTTCCAACTTTTGGAAGGATTTGTTTGCATGTTTAGTTAGAGACTTGGCCTTCGGTACAAATTACCATCTCCAGATAGATGGAAAGACAGAAAGGATCAATGAGATATTGGAGGACATGTTGAGGTTGTATGTGATGCATCAACGAAGGAGATGGGAGGAGTACCTCCTGTTGGTTGAGTTCACTTACAATAATGGTTACCAGAAATCACTGAGGATGAGTCAGTTTGAGGCAGTGTATGGGTGAAGTTGTAATACTCCCATCAGTTTGAGTGACCCGGTGAATAGGGTATTGATTAGACCAGACATATTAACAGAAATGGAATAGGAAATGTAGGTAATTAATAATAATCGAAAGGAAACACATGACAGGCAAAAAATCTATGTAGATCAAAATAGGTCATTTAAGGAGTTTTAGGTTGGGGAACAGGTGCACTTGTGCATCAAGCCAAAGAAGCGCTCCTCATGGATTGGATGGTGTGCCAAGCTGGAAACTCGATTTTTTGGACCTTCCAAGATTCTTGAAAGAATTGGAATAGTAGCTTATCAAGTTGCACTACCTCCAACAGTGAAATTCCAAGATGTTTTCCATGTTTCATTGATTAAGAATCATGTTTAAAAAGTTGATCATGTGATTAACTAGTATATATTGTAGGCGGAGCCAGATGGAGAATTCCAACCAGAACCTCACTATATATTGCATAGAAAATGCTCAAGCTCTGAAACTGAGAAATCAAGCAGGTTAAAGTCCAGTGGAAGCACATTGGGCCCAATGAAGCTACATGGGAGATGGTGGATTAGATGCGGGATATGTATCCTTCTTTATTCATTGGTTGAGTGAATGTCCTTGATATATGTTTTAGTATATGCTATTGTTATATTTTTGATGTGACATTTTGGTATATGTACATATGTATATGGATGTAAATACTACCATGATTTGTGATATAAATATCCAATAAGCGTTATGGGGGTCATGTTAGTATGATTGTTATGTTATTATGTTGTCATGTCTGTTTGCTTCTTAGCAAGTTAATCATTGCAAATACTACAACGACCTAATTTATAAAGCTCCATGGGAAGTATGTTTTTCTTTCAGCAATCTTGTTGGTTATAGGTGTCATTGAACACCGAGGACATTGTTCCCCCAAGGGGGAGAGTTCTATAACAACCTTGGTGAAAATTCCATGTAAAAAAACTTAATAAAGGAAAAATAATAACCACAGTCAGGGAACACTTATTCCAAGATGAATGTTGGGAAAAAAATTCCTACTGTGGGTATTCATTTCAGCTTATTATGGCTAAGGAATTTGGAAAAGGCAATGGAAAAGGCTTTGGAAATACAAAATGGCATTTTTGGAAATTTATTTATGAAAATAATGGAAATTAAGAGAAAATAAAGGTGAAAGGTCGCAGGTTTCATGTGAGGAGGAAAATGAAGGAAAATAATGGAAATTGAAGAAAATGAGGGCACATTAATTAAAAAGAAAAATTTAGGATCAGTTCATGGCTTTTGGTCAGTTCAGTTTTGGATTTTTCTCTCTATTCTCTCTCTCTCTCTCCCTCTTAGACTCTTAGAGTTTTCTTAGAGCACTTCAGCATTGAACCAAGAAATGAAAAGAAGGCAAGGAGGAAGCAAAAGATCAAGCAAGACAGAGCAGGATCAAGCAGCTACAATGGGTTTACTTTTAGGTATCAATTTGCATGTGTGATTTCCTTGCTAGATTTGGCATGCATGGTTATGCATGTGTGTCATTAGTTCTCTTGATGTCATGGGAATGGTCTTTTCTAGGTGTGACATTGTTCTTCACCCTTGTCTTGCCATTTCCGAATAGCTATGGTGTGAGGGGTTCTCATTTTTTATTTGATCTAGATTTCCAAATGGATTCGAAGTTGAGTGAGGTGGATATCTAAATAAAAGAACACATGGCCTAGTTATCCCTGAACCAGACTGTCGCTTGTGGTAAATCCACTAGCCTAATGACCCCTGAATCGGACTATGGGTTGTGGTAAAGCTAGGTATTGTGTACCTCAGTGGGCCTAGGAATCCTCGACCGATGAATGGGTAAATATTTGGTAAAGCCTAGAGGTGGTTGCCCTTGATCATGCCTAGGAATCCTTGCGAGTGAATGGTGGGATATACAATAAAACCTGGAGGGTGGTGTCTCGATTATGGCCTAGTGATTCCTAAATCATACTATGGATTGTAGTAAATCATAGAGACTAGGAGACAAGAAATTCCTCACAAGGTAGGTGGAGAAATCCGATGGCATCCATGCTTGTTTATGGCCTAATGATCTAGTGAGGATTGGGGTAAGGCTTGATTCTTAATGAGGATGATGTCATTTAGCCTCAACAAGCCCTAGTTGGTTCTTTTGGTTTGAGCCCCACATTCATGCTTGGAATATGGAACGGGGGTGATTGGCTGAAGAGAGATTTGGCTCAGCCAATCTACGGTCAGATGGAACATGCTAGTCCCATATTGGGTTGGTTTTTGCATTCGTTAATAAGAGTTCCTTTCCATGGTATTTTCTATTGTTACACAAAAATATCATCACCATGATTATTTGCAGTCAGTATGGGTCTATCATCACTTGTACTATCCTCCTAAGCAAGTCTCAGACCTCAGCTCTTCAAGTCAATCTTTGAAAATGGGAGAAAGACATTGAAAATCAATGAAACTCTGGTTTCGCACTTTCTCTCACCGTTACCTACGGTCCCGCACCTTCTGTTTACAAATACTGCGGACCTGCCCGCTCTATCCCTAAAGGTGTGGGTGCGGACCCCTGTGAAAGTCAAAAGGCGCAAGTTTTATCTTAAAAAACTCACTTTGGGTTAATTCTAGATGATTCTAGAAGGAATTTTGACGTGGTTTTTCCGCTCTTAGGTGGTTCATGCATCCAAAAGAGAAGGAGCTAATCCCTTGATGAGAGGAGATATCCCTTTGAAGGAGGGCTTTATCCCTTTGAAGGAGGACCTAGTAACCTCCCTCCATTGCACTATAAATTCAGGCATTGGGCTGGTTGCTGGGGAGGTTAGAAGCTAAATATTTTTTAGGGTAAATGCTGGTGAAATTAATACTTCCTAGTTGAGCTTAAGAGGGGAGATCACATACCTTTTTGGCTTCATTGGGAAGAGAGTGAAACTTGTCAAAGTAGATGAGACTTCTTGCTGGACCTTGGGAGGAGCTTGTACAACGTCAAGGCACAGGTTGTAAATTTCTTCTTCTTTTGAATTAATACAATCAAACTCATTTTTCTCAACAAGTATCTCATGTTATTTGTTTTATGGACTCCTTGAATTTCATGTTAAATATGTTTTATGATACTGGCTTTTCAGGTGCTATTTAATTTGTTTGCCTTGTTTGTGTTTGCAGATTCGCGACAAAGGAGCTCATTTGGATCCAAGGAGCAAGGGCATCCACAAACTTGCGTTGGACCTAAGGTAGGCCCTAAAAACACTTGTTTGCCTTTGTTTATAAAAGCATATTTAGAGAAAGATAGTGTCTGGTTGGTTTTCTTGTCCTTAGGTCTTCTTTAGGTTCTAGGAAGGTCTATCGTGTCCACAAGATCGACTTATTCCGTGTGACAAAATGGCGACTCCGCTGGGGACATGATTGTTTTCCTTGTTTTTACTTTGACCTGAGAAACAGTGTTTTTTTTTCTGTTTTTGGCTTGTTGTGTGTAAAATTGGGTAGAGTTTGTAGATCCAGGGTTATTTTTCATTTTTCATAGCTTTTGGAGAGGACCGCACCCTAGCCTTTTGACACAGTGCGTACCTATCCGCACCTTTGCTTTTAGCACAGAGCGGGACCACACCTGTGTCAACTGTGGGCCTGCGGACCCTGTCAAAATTTTGAAAAACCTAAGATTTCCTCTGTTAGTCAGCTTAGTTTTTGTTTAGAAATTGTTTCAGTGCTTTGAAGCTTGCATACGTCAATGGCAAGTTTCTCACTTCTGGCGACAGGTTGACATCAATGGCCTTTGACCGAAATATTTTGCATGGTGTTCGACATCGGATCATGTATTCACACCACATGAATTGTACTGTAGTACCTTGAGGATCATTATCATTATCGGTGATTCCTCTCGCGTCTGTTAATAGCTCACATCATTGGCTAGTAATTAGGCGATGTCTTTCCATGTTCGACTTCAGAACATCTCTTCACATGGATTGACTTGTACATCAAGCGAAGATTGAATGAGTTTGAAGACTCTGGATCTAGTTTCATCCATCTGGGTTGTGATATATTCAGGGATATGAAAACATCAAATGTACAAAGGCTCTACACAGATGGTCATCCTAATCATAGATGATGACTCTATATCTGAAGAATCACTAGTCTGTATCTGCAGACGACTATCTCATCTACGTACATGAAATGAAATTTATAAAGTTGAGCATGGGAATGCCTCCCTCAGCTAGATCATTACAATTATATTATGATGATGTATTTTATTGTAACTTATGCAGGTCACCTTCCAGTTCGAAACTTTGGATCCTCATGATAAATCATTTCACCCGACATGAATATGTACGGCCTCATGCTTTAGGGGGAAACTGCTATAAACATATTTGGGCACATCAACCCCAAAATTATATGTCGATGTCTCAGGGCTCATCAACCCCTAAAAGAGTTGTTTCATACCCTAAAGGAACATAGTCATCTGAATACATCATTCCCCAAAAGTTCCATCTGAGAAACCATCCATAAATTGCCTAAATTGAACCATACTAACTGCTCCATTGGCAAAGTGCGATGCATACTGAATGGTACACTGCTAGGGTGTGATGCATACTATTTAGGCCTTCTATACGGTGCGATGGGTAAGGATGGACAAATTTCTGGGACAATTTTTTAGTTGGTTGCTCATGGAATCGTCTAGAAACTTCTCCTGTGCCAATTGCCTCTCTGAATTCGCCCAAAGATGAACAAGGGAACTAGGAAACCATCTCCAATCCCCTCTCTTGTGGAACCAATTGTAACAATTGGAATGACACTAATCAAACCCCATGGATGAATCACACCCTTGCAAACATCTATAAAAGGATCTCCAATCCAAGAGATCAGAAGGTTGGAATATTGTGAATTGCAAGGAAGTGTTGATAGTTTGTCATTGAGGAGAGAGCATTGTATTCTTGTTGGTGTGATCTTGCTATTTCATGAGGTGAAGAAGGATTGAAACTGGGAGGATGGCGCTGGATCGGACAACTGGGTTGTAATTCGCCTTTCTATTAATAAAGCTCTTCAAGTTTTCTCCCATATGATTCTGCAATTGTGAATGCTATCATTTGTTCATTATATATCTGATTCTGTAATGTTTATGTTGTAATAGATCACAATGCTTTGACGGTTCTTTGCTGATGTACTTGTGCAGGTACTCTCCAAGCATGTTAAGTATGGGGAGGAGTTGCAGGATCTATCAAAGGGGAGAGAGATGAAGCAAGGGATTAAGCAGAAGTTCTAGGTTGGTTCCAATATCTTTCTCTTATCTGTTACAAATAGGAAAAATCATTGAATTGCTTTAAATTGTTGTTTCTAGGGTAGCTGCCAAACCTAGAGGGCTAGCATTCTTTAGGAATACTAGTTTTCCCATAAACAAGGGGGGCCAATGCCGTTGAGACAAGAGTCACAAGCAGGGCCAAGTGCGGCACTCACGCTATGGTGCACGATCTATCAGATAGGAGGAAAGCACACGACGGATAACTGTCATTTGTTGCAGAAGTATACACAAACTCCCCAGCAACTATTTTGTAATTTCTGTAGATCAGTGGGCCACGATGATCATAGTTGTCGAAGCTATGAGTTCATGGTGGATCGGACCCCAGCCTATCAAATGCAGAAAGAAATGCGAGCCCTTGACCTACCAGCAGGAATGACGCGCAGTGGATTTCAAGGGTGAGGTCGAGGACGAGGAGGAAAGGGGCCAGGAAGGGGCTGTAGACAGTTAATCTGTTACAATTGCAGAGGACTAGGGTACTGCGCTCGCGATTGTACCAACACAGTGAGAATATCTTGTTCGTACTGTGAGCAGTTTGATCATGAAATGGTATATTGTCCTATGTTGATCGCACAGATGTGTGAGAAAGGGGTACTACAGCCTACTCCGACTCAGAATATCCAAATGATGAGGTCTGAACCACGCAAAGAAGGACCCAACGTGCAGCACAACCACAGAGGAAGATAAGGGGAAGTAGCCCGAGGAAGATACATGGGTTCGCAAGGCTCCTACAAAGAAACCTGATTTTGACTTGGAATGTGCAAAGGAGACGTTTATGGAAGCTAAGAAGAGTTTTGTGAAGGCCGCTACTTCAAGTAGTAAGGATCAACTAGAGACAGGGATGGATCCTTCTATGCTAACTACCGTTTTAGAGACATGCATGAAATTTCTATGAGATAATAAGGTGGTTAAAGGACTACATGAGTTGATAAATAGGTGCGCAAGGTTAGGGGAACCGCGTGTAGTCCGGAAGCTAGGAAAGCATGCATTTCACACCGGGAGGGAAATGAGATTGACGGTGCAAATTGGCGAATATGAAATGGATCAAGTAATCCTAGACCCGAGTTCGGACGCAAATGTGTTACCAAAGCAGACGTGGGAACGCATGGCAGGCTCGCATTGCAGTGGTCCCCCATTCAATTGCAAATGGCAAACCAACAAAAAAAATTTCCCATGGGGAGATTGCAAGGGGTAACAGTGGATATCGAAGGCGCAAGCACACAGACGGACTTTGAAGTGATAGTGATTGTTGATGACAACAATCCTTATCCCGCATTGCTAGGAATAGACTGGGCCACTGATATAAATGGAGTCATCAATCTAAAGAAGCAGTAGATGATATTCAAGAAAAAGCCCCTACATGTAGTAGTTCCACTAGATCCAGCCGAAGGTGCGTGCTACATTGAACCCGTGCACGACGATGGAAGCGACGATGAGCTGGATTGTATCTACAAGATAACTGCGTGAGATTGGGATTGGGTGAATTCGACTACAAATGGAAGGATCTCGTGGGAGCGCGTAGGTTCCTGCACCTCGGAATCAAACGAAGAAGACGAACACTTGCACAATCGGTTGAACAAAGTGACGATGTTGAATTGCAACATAATGACTAGATCACTGCGTTGCGTAAAAACCCAGGCCCGAGATCTACCAACATATGATGGATTGATAGCGATGGATGAATTCTTGAGAAAGTTTGAGAGTGCAGTGCCGAAGCAATATTGGTTCGATGCATTGAAGTGGGCACTGCATGCAACACATGCGTGTTGGTGGGGAACACATCAAGGAAATTTTGAAAACCGGCGTGGCTGCAGGAGGATGATGCAGCTATGATTTGGGAAACCTAAACTATGGATAGCAGATGAATATTATGGACGTGATGACCCACGCACGCACCTCACAAAATGGACCAAGGCCTATGGAGAAGAAGCTCAGCCTGAATGAGTACATTTATTCTACCATACCCTAGATGTCATACCCATGAATTGGTATACCGAGACGGAACTCTGACATGGTACGGGCGAATGGGATGTCTTGCACTAGGAATTTTTGTTAACATAATTTCACATTTGAAGACCAATGGTCGGATACTGTTGATGACGTGTTGCAAGCCGTAAAAGCCGCCATCTTCAAAATACCACAGGAACCACAGGAATTAGTTCAACCAGCATGGGTAACCCAGTTAAGTAGTGCCCTAGAATGTTATAACGTACAAGTAGAGGAGGATGAGGATGACCCCTGAAATATTAATATTCCAGAAACTGAAGGGTGTCATGAAGTTCGAGGACCATCAATTGAGGATCTCGACATCACTGCGTCACTAAAGAAAAAGCAAGTAAATATTGGTATAGACGTGGAGCCGAAGTACGCGATGCTTGGGGACTATTGGAACAATGCTACAGTAGATAAGGTCGCCGAGTTACTCCACGAATATCAATATTTTTTCTCGACCAAAATCACGGACTTAAAGGGGATCATTGGCGACTTAGGGATGATGAAGATCACTATGAAACCAGAAACGAAGCCAGTTAAGCAGTGACCTTACCGTTTGAATCCGAAGTATAAAGAAAAGGTCCACGAAGAATTAGACAAAATGCTTGCAGCTAGAATTATTGAACCAGTGGAAGAATCTGACTAGGTGAGTCCTATGGCAGTACATGAGAAAAAACAAAAGGGAGAAATTACAATCTACGTGGACCTCAGGAAGCTTAACGACACCTGTGTTCACGATCCATTCCTGACATCATTTACAGATGAAGTATTGGAGAATGTTGGTGAACAGGAAGCTTACTCATTTACGGATGGCTTCTCCAGGTACCATCAGATTAAGATTGCGCTGGAAGATAGGAGCAAGATGACCTTTGCAATCGAATGGGGTTGTTTTCAATACATCGTTGTGCCCTTTGGACTCAAGAATGTGCCAGCGATATTTTCACGCGTAGTGGTGGCCGCGTTCAAGGAATACATCCACAAGTTCTTGGAGGTCTATCCGGATGATTGGACTCTATTTGGGTTAGTTAAACACCATATAGTGAGCTTACGGTTGATGTTGGATACTTGCCGACGACACCAGATTGCATCGAATATTAAGAAGTGCACCTTCCTAGTCCCCTTTGGAAATTTGCTCGGCCATGTGGTCTATAAACAAGGCCTAATGGTGGACCTCACGAAGATTGTTGTTATTCTCAATCTGGAAGCACCGCGAAGTGTCAAACAACTACGCGCCACGTTGGGGCACACTGGTTACTATAGAAAGTTTATTAAGAGCTATGCACAAATCACAGCACCAATGGAACAGTTATTGAAAAAATATGCTACATATTGTTGGAATGATGATTGTAAGAAAAGATTGGATTTTCTCAAGGAAAAGATGGCATCCGCTCCCATTTTGGTCTTCCCAAAATGGGATATCGAATTTCATGTACATGTTGATGCATCCTGTATCGCGCTGGGCATTGTACTTATGCAGGAAGGCGTGGAAGGCGTGGATCACTTGATCGTATTCGCGAGTTGGAGGTTGTCCAAAGCCAAAAATAACTATTCTACTACTGAGTGAGAAGGATTGGAAATGGTATATGCGCTCCAAAAATACCACCACTATTTACTTGGTGGGCACTGCAAGATGTATACCGAACAAGCTTGTGTTAGGGGGGCGCATATGCAGATGGTTGTTACTGTTTCAAGAATATGACTTTGAGGTCATTGTAAAGCCGAGACACTTAAATCCAGAACCAGATCACCTATCACGAATTGAGACCGGCGAGGAGCCAAAAAATTTGGAGGAAGGACTACCTGATGCACACCTCTTTACAGTATGCATCGCAATCGGCCGCTTCGAAGATATAATCCATTTCTTAACCGTAGGGACTATGCCATGGGAATATTTAGTCCAGCAGTAGAAGGAATTGGTGGTATGCACGGCGAACTTTTTGAGTCATGACGGAGCACCTCTATAAAATGGGAAACGATGAGATATTACGAAGATATGTACCTGAATTTGAAAGAAGACAGATCCTCGTGAAAGCACATGGGGGGGGGGCTGCAGGAGGACACTATGCAGGATGGGCGACAGCACAAAATATTCTTCATGCTGGGCTATGGTGGCCAACCCTACATCAAGATTCGAAAGCATACTTTCGGGCCTGTGACATATGTCAAAGGACTGAGAAACCATCACGAAGGGATGAGATGCCACTCAATCCATAGATGACATTGTAGCCATTCGAAAAATGGGCAATAGAATTTTTGGGGCCAATCAAACCTCAGGGGAAGATGGGTGCGTGCTACATAATCACCGTGACAGAGTACCTGACTCGATGGGCAGAAGCACAGTCAGTTAAGGACTGCACGGTCGCTACAGCTGTGAAATTTTTGTTTGACAACATGTTGACACTGTTTGGATGCCCAAAAATTTTAATGAGTGACCACAGAACGCACTTCCTAAATGAAATTATTAGCGCACTCACCGAGGAGTTCTAGGTGGATCATCAGCAAAGTACTTCGTACCATCTGCAAGCTAATGGGAACGTAGAAGCATTCAACAAGATTCTGGAGACTACGCTGACCAAATTATGTAATGCACAACGAAACAACTCGGACTTGCACATACCTACCATATTATGGGAATACAGAACCACGTGCAATAAATTGACAAGTCAAACACTTTTCAGGTTAGTCTATGGCACGAAAGCTCATGCCAATGGAATATTTCGTACCCAGTTTGCGGATAGTAACAATGACAGGCATGTCTAACCACGAAGCCTTGGAAGAGAGGCTCACGCAATTGGAAGAACTCGAGGAAGAAAAGTTTCTAGTAGGATTCCATCAGTAGGTATAAAAACAGCATGAGAAAGCTTCGCATGATCGCCATATCAAGTTGCACACATTCAAAGTAAATTAATTAGTGTCGCTATATGACAACAAGTTCGAAAAATTTCTTGGAAAATTCAGAATGCATTAGTTGGGACCATATGTGGTAAAGGAGGTCACAGACGACAGCGCGGTCTAGCTAGTCAAACTTAATGGAGAGCCCTTCCCAGGAAGAGTAAATGGCAGTCACTTGAAGCCCTACACGGGTGGGCCGACTGTCTGACTAACCGATAGAAGCACAGTCTTCGCAACCCGACAATCCGAATAGAGGTGTGGGACTATAAACATAGGTACTAGAAGCCAACATCCAAGTAAAAAACCAAGTTAGATGAATATGATTTTGAAGCAGAAGCAGTTCTAGACAACGGCAGCATGGGGAGTTGTGGACCTTCACGACACACAGGCATAGTTGAATGGACTTCACGCAAGGATCACCAAAGTAGCCAAGTGACTCGGGACGAGTCACGATGATTGTGTTGGGGGCCTGTTGGGAAACAGATCCCCCATAGCGGGTTTTTTTGGGGTTTGTAGCCCGAGTTCTGGTCAATTAATGTAAAGACCCCGCAAAATGTGGGCATGGAGTGTGAGAGTCTAGGGTTGTCCGCCATAAAATATTGTAATTTAATATAGAATTTGTCAACCTACGGACCATGGGAATGTATAAATAAAGCAAGGCTCTAAGTGTAGAAGTTAAGCTTTTAGTATTGGTCTTAAGTGATATGGGTTTTGAATAAGGAATTTGATCTGAGTCCGTAATTCCAAGTCTTGGGTTGTAGGAATAGGAAGAGGTTCTATAGCTATGTGTGCAGAGGCCTGGTAGAGTCCACAGCTATGTGCGAGGACCCCTGCAGCTGAGTGGACAGGGCGGAGTTGGGACTGTAACTGAACAGAGGTTTAATAAAAGATAAGTTGATTTTGAAATATTGTGCATCTTCTTATAGATCTATATGTTTATGCTCCTGTTATAGTATTATGCATCTCTTTACAGTTTATGATTGTGTGAACTTGTTATGAATATTGAATGATTGATGAGAATACCAGGCCCACAAAATTAAGTCAGATCTATAATAATAACACAGTAAGAACAAGGGATCTAGACAACACTTCTTCGCGCTCTTTACAGAGCTACGTGAAGGTTAGACAGTTACACGAAGCAACACAATCATGTAGGATCCGTTCGTGAACCTCCCAGCCTTCATCAAGACATCCCTAGGGTGTGGAAACCTGGTTCCAACACCCTCCCATACTACCTCGAGTGAGACCTCAGTCTACACACTGCAAACTGTTGCCGAAAGGGTTGGTAGTTTCGGGGTTTGTTTGGCTAAATCACTTCTAAACCTGGGTCATGCCCCAACAAGCCAACAATAATATGACCATTGGAGGGGGTGGCGAGGGTGGAAACCCACTAGCCCCACCCCCACCAGCCCTTTTAATATATTTTTTTATTTTTTTACTAACAATGGTTAAAATTTCGGATCTAGTTTTTAAGGGTCACTAGGCGAATTAAAGAGGCGAAAAATTCACCCTTTCTGATGATTGGATTCCATGTGTTGTCCCTTAACCAAATTTTTTCCTCATTAGTGACTGCCACATGGCCTATTTAACCATAAATTTGACTAGCTATATCTTGAGCATATGAACTCAGATTTGAGTGTCGCTCACACCGTTGGAATCAAGGCAACAAACACTATGATTTGGTCCTAGTTTCATTTCAATTCGGTGAATTTTATTTTTGACCTTTTTCAAGACCACTTCTATTTCTGGAGCCACCTTGATCATTAGTGGAGTCCTTATGCAGGAGGGATAGGTAGTATGTTATGAGTTACTACAGCCTACTCCGACTCAGAATATCCAAATGATGAGGTCTGAACCACGCAAAGAAGGACCCAACGTGCAGCGCGACCACAGAGGAAGATAAGGGGAAGTAGCCCGAGGAAGATACATGGGTTCGCAAGGCTCCTACAAAGAAACCTGATTTTGACTTGGAATGTGCAAAGGAGACGTTTATGGAAGCTAAGAAGAGTTTTGTGAAGGCCGCTACTTCAAGTAGTAAGGATCAACTAGAGACAGGGATGGATCCTTCTATGCTAACTACCGTTTTAGAGACATGCATGAAATTTCTATGAGATAATAAGGTGGTTAAAGGACTACATGAGTATATAACTAGGTGCGCAAGGTTAGGGGAACCGCATGTAGTCCGGAAGCTAGGAAAGCATGCATTGCACACCGGGAGGGAAATGAGATTGACGGTGCAAATTGGCGAATATGAAATGGATCAAGTAATCCTAGACCCGGGTACAAAATGCTTGCAGCTAGAATTATTGAACCAGTGGAAGAATCTGACTAGGTGAGTCCTATGGCAGTACATGAGAAAAAACAAAAGGGAGAAATTACAATCTACGTGGACCTCAGGAAGCTTAACGACACCTGTGTTCATGATCCATTCCTGACACCATTTACAGATGAAGTATTGGAGAATGTTGGTGAACAGGAAGCTTACTCATTTACGGATGGCTTCTCAAGGTACCATCAGATTAAGATTGCGCTGGAAGATAGGAGCAAGATGACCTTTGCAATCGAATGGGGTTGTTTTCAATACACCGTTGTGCCCTTTGGACTCAAGAATGTGCCAGCGATATTTTCACGCGTAGTGGTGGCCGCGTTCAAGGAATACATCCACAAGTTCTTGGAGGTCTATCTAGATGATTGGACTATATTTGGGTTAGTTAAACACCATATAGTGAGCTTACGGTTGATGTTGGATACTTGCCGACGACACCAGATTGCGTTGAATCTTAAGAAGTGCACCTTCCTAGTCCCCTTTGGAAATTTGCTCGGCCATGTGGTCTATAAACAAGGCCTAATGGTGGACCTTACGAAGATTGTTGTTATTCTCAATCTGGAAGCACCGCGAAGTGTCAAACAACTACGCGCCACGTTGGGGCACACTGGTTACTATAGAAAGTTTATTAAGAGCTATGCACAAATCACAGCACCAATGGAACAGTTATTGAAAAAATATGCTACATATTGTTGGAATGATGATTGTAAGAAAATATTGAATTTTCTCAAGGAAAGATGGCATCCGCTCCCATTTTGGTCTTCCCAAAATGGGATATCGAATTTCATGTACATGTTGATGCATCCTCTATCGCGCTGGGCATTGTACTTATGCAGGAAGGCGTGGAAGGCGTGGATCACTTGATCGTATTCGCGAGTTGGAGGTTGTCCAAAGCCAAAAAGAACTATTCTACTACTAAGTGAGAAGGATTGGAAATGGTATATGCGCTCCAAAAATACCACCACTATTCACTTGGTGGGCACTGCAAGATGTATACCGAACAAGCCTGTGTTAGGGGGGCGCATATGCAGATGGTTGTTACTGTTTCAAGAATATGACTTTGAGGTCATTGTAAAGCCGAGACACTTAAATCCAGAACCAGATCACCTATCACGAATTGAGACCGGCGAGGAGCCAAAAAATTTGGAGGAAGGACTACCTAATGCACACCTCTTTACAGTATGCATCGCAATCGGCCGCTTCGAAGATATAATCCATTTCTTAACCGTAGGGACTATGCCATGGGAATATTTAGTCCAGCAGTAGAAGGAATTGGTGGTATGCACGGCGGACTTTTTGAGTCATGACGGAGCACCTCTATAAAATGGGAAACGATGAGATATTACGAAGATATGTACCTGAATTTGAAAGAGTACAGATCCTCATGAAAGCACATGGGGGGGGGCTGCAGGAGGACACTATGCAGGATGGGCGACAGCACAAAATATTCTTCGTGCTGGGCTAAGGTGGCCAACCCTACATCAAGATTCGAAAGCATACTGTCGGGCCTGTGACATATGTCAAAGGACCGGGAAACCATCACGAAGGGATGAGATGCCACTCAATCCATAGATGACATTGTAGCCATTTGAAAAATGGGCAATAGAATTTTTGGGGCCAATCAAACCTCAGGGGAAGATGGGTGCGTGCTACATAATCACCGTGACAGAGTACCTGACTCGATGGGCAGAAGCACAGTCGGTTAAGGACTGCACGGTCGCTACAGCTGTGAAATTTTTGTTTGACAACATGTTGACACTGTTTGGATGCCCAAAAATTTTTATGAGTGACCACAGAACGCACTTCCTAAATGAAATTATTAGCGCACTCACCGAGGAGTTCTAGGTGGATCATCAGCAAAGTACGTCGTACCATCCGCAAGCTAATGGGAACGTAGAAGCATTCAACAAGATTCTGGAGACTACGCTGACCAAAGTATGTAATGCACAACGAAACAACTCGGACTTGCACATACCTACCATATTATGGGAATACAGAACCACGTGCAATAAATTGACAAGTCAAACACTTTTCAGGTTAGTCTATGGCACGAAAGCTCATGCCAATGGAATATTTCGTACCCAGTTTGTGGATAGTAACAATGACAGGCATGTCTAACCACGAAGCCTTGGAAGAGAGGCTCACGCAATTGGAAGAACTCGAGGAAGAACAGTTTCTAGTAGGATTCCATCAGTAGGTATAAAAACAGCATGAGAAAGCTTCGCATGATCGCCATATCAAGTTGCACACGTTCAAAGTAAATGAATTAGTGTCGCTATATGACAACAAGTTCGAAAAATTTCTTGGAAAATTCAGAATGCATTGGCTGGGACCATATGTGGTAAAGGAGGTCACAGACGACAGCGCGGTCTAGCTAGTTAAACTTAATGGAGAGCCCTTCCCAGGAAGAGTAAATGGCAGTCACTTGAAGCCCTACATGGGTGGACCGACTGTCTGACTAACCGATAGAAGCACAGTCTTCGCAACTCGACAATCCGAATAGAGGTGTGGGACTATAAACATAGGTACTAGAAGCCAACATCCAAGTAAAAAACCAAGTTAAATGAATATTATTTTGAAGCAGAAGCAGTTCTAGACAACGGCAGCATGGGGAGTTGTGGACCTTCACGACACACAGGCATAGTTGAATGGACTTCACGCAAGGATCACCAAAGTAGCCAAGTGACTCGGGACGAGTCACGATGATTGTGTTGGGGGCCTGTTGGGCAACGGATCCCCCATAGCGGGTTTTTTTGGGGTTTGTAGCCCGAGTTCTGGTCAATTAATGTAAAGACCCCGCAAAATGTGGGCATGGAGTGTGAGAGTCTAGGGTTTTCCGCCATAAAATATTGTAACTTAATATAGAATGTGTCAACCTACGGACCATGGGAATGTATAAATAAAGCAAGGCTCTAAGTGTAGAAGTTAAGCTTTTAGTATTGGTCTTAAGTGATATGGGTTTTGAATAAGGAATTTGATCTGAGTCCGTAATTCCAAGTCTTGGGTTGTAGGAATAGGAAGAGGTTCTATAGCTATGTGTGCAGAGGCCTGGTAGAGTCCACAGCTATGTGCGAGGACCCCTGCAGCTGAGTGCACAAGGCGGAGTTGGGACTGTAACTGAACAGAGGTTTAATAAAAGATAAGTTGATTTTGAAATATTGTGCATCTTCTTATAGATCTATATGTTTATGCTCCTGTTATAGTCTTATGCATCTCTTTACAGTTTATGATTGTGCGAACTTGTTATGAATATTGAATGATTGATGAGAATACCAGGCCCACAAAATTAAGTCAGATCTATAATAATAACACAGTAAGAAAAAGGGATCTAGACAACACTTCTTCGCGCTCTTTACAGAGCTACGTGAAGGTTAGACAGTTACGCGAAGCAACACAATCATGCAGGATCCGTTCGTGAACCTCCCAGCCTTCATCAAGACATCCCTAGGGTGTGGAAACCTGGTTCCAACACCCTCCCATACTACCTCGAGTGAGACCTCAGTCTACACACTGCAGACTGTTGCCGAAAGGGTTGGTAGTTTCGGGGTTTGTTTGGCTAAATCACTTCTAAACCTGGGTCATGCCCCAACAAGACAACAATAATATGACCATTGGAGGGGGTGGCGAGGGTGGAAACCCACTAGCCCCACCCCCACCACCCCTTTTAATATATTTTTTTATTTTTTTACTAACAATGGTTAAAATTTCGGATGTAGTTTTTAAGGGTCACTAGGCGAATTAAAGAGGCGAAACATTCACCCTTTCTGATGATTGGATTCCATGTGTTGTCCCTTAACCAAATTTTTTCCTCATTAGTGACTGCCACTTGGCCTATTTAACCATAAATTTGACTAGCTATATCTTGAGCATATGAACTCAGATTTGAGTGTCGCTCACACCGTTGGAATCAAGGCAACAAACACTATGATTTGGTCCTAGTTTCATTTCAATCCGGTGAATTTTATTTTTGACCTTTTTCAAGACCACTTCTATTTCTGGAGCCACCTTGATCATTAGTAGAGTCCTTATGCAGGAGGGATAGGTAGTATGTTATGAGTTACAGAAAATGAAGTATCACGAAAAAAATTATCTGACACATGATCTTGAGTTGGCAACGATCATTCATGCGTTGAAGATGTGGAGGCACTATCTTCATGGCAGTAGGTTTGTATTGATGAGTGATCATAGTGGGTTGAGATACTTGTTTGACCACCTGACTCTGAATACTAGGAAATCTAGATAATTGGCCACGATCAGTGAATTTCACTTTGAGATTAGGTACATCAACGGTAAAGAGAGCAAAGTTGTAGATCCTCTTTACAGGCGGATGCTGATAAAGCACATTGCAGTTATGAGTTCTTATGGGACAGAATTATAGGATCAGATTTTATAGGTGGGTCAATAGGATGACAAGTATAGAAATCTCATGCATAGGTTACAGTGGAGTACAGGTAGTAGTAAAGGTATGGGTACAAGTACAGGTGTACAAGATGCAGATTATCATATCTCAGCAGAAGGCTTGATTAGATTTAGCGACAGGACATATGTGCTAGATAATAGTGAGCTCAAGAAGATTATCTTGAGGGAGTTTCATGTGAAACTTTATTCCGGTCACCCATGCTACCAAAATAAAATGACAACGGTAAATAATTTTTCTTATTGGTCGAATCTGAAGAAGGATGTAGCATAATTTGTGGCTAGATGTTTGGACTGTCAGCAGGTAAAGATAGAGTGTAGGCATCCATGTGGACTACTATAAATTATTATGATTCTAGAATGGAAATGGGAGGTCATTTCCATGGATTTCATTACAAGTTTGATGAGGAAATCTAGACAGCATGATTTCATCATGTTTTTGGTGGACAGGTTGACCAAGGTAGCACACTTTATTCTAGTGAATACTACATATTCAGCTAGTGATGTGGCACAGGTGTTCATCATAGATGTGGTCAAAATTCATGGTGTTCTGAAGAATATTGTGTCAGACAGGGATGCAAAGTTCACTTCCAACTTTTGGAAGGATTTGTTTTCATGTTTAGTTAGAGACTTGGCCTTCGGTACAAATTACCATCTCCAAATAGATGGAAAGACAGACAGGATCAACGAGATATTGGAGGACATGTTGAGGTTATATGTGATGCATCAACGAAGGAGATGGGAGGAGTACCTCCTGTTGGTTGAGTTCACTTACAATAATGGTTACCAGAAATCACTGAGGATGAGTCAGTTTGAGGCAATGTATGGGTGAAGTTGTAATACTCCCATCAGTTTGAGTGACCCGGTGAATAGGATATTGATTAGACCAGACATATTAACAGAAATGGAATAGGAAATGTAGGTAATCAATAATAATCGAAAGGAAACACATGACAGGCAAAAAATCTATGTAGATCAAAATAGGTCATTTAAGGAGTTTTAGGTTGGGGAACAGGTGCACTTGTGCATCAAGCCAAAGAAGCGCTCCTCATGGATTGGATGGTGTGCCAAGCTGGAAACTCGATTTTTTGGACCTGCCAAGATTCTTGAAAGAATTGGAATAGTAGCTTATCAAGTTGCACTACCTCCAACAGTGAAATTCCAAGATGTTTTCCATGTTTCATTGATTAAGAATCATGTTTAAAAAGTTGATCATGTGATTAACTAGTATATATTGTAGGCGGAGCCAGATGGAGAATTCCAACCAGAACCTCACTATATATTGCATAGAAAATGCTCAAGCTCTGAAACCGAGAAATCAAGCAGGTTAAAGTCCAGTGGAAGCACATTGGGCCCAATGAAGCTACATGGGAGATGGTGGATTAGATGCGGGATATGTATCCTTCTTTATTCATTGGTTGAGTGAATGTCCTTGATATATGTTTTAGTATATGCTTTGGTTATATTTTTTATGTGACATTTTGGTATATGTACATATGTATATGGATGTAAATACTACCATGATTTGTGATATAAATATCCAATAAGCGTTATGGGGGTCATGTTAGTATGATTGTTATGTTATTATGTTGTCATGTTGGTTTGCTTCTTAGCAAGTTAATCATTGTAAATACTACAGCGACCTAATTTATAAAGCTCCATGGGAAGTATGTTTTTCTTTCAGCAATCTTGTTGGTTATAGGTGTCATTGAACACCGAGGACATTGTTCCCCCAAGGGGGAGAGTTCTATAACAACCTTGGTGAAAATTCCATGTAAAAAAACTTAATAAAGGAAAAATAATAACCACAGTCAGGGAACACTTATTCCAAGATGAATGTTGGGAAAAAAAATCCTTCTGTGGGTATTCATTTCAGCTTATTATGGCTAAGGAATTTGGAAAAGGCAATGGAAAAGGCTTTGGAAATACAAAATGGCATTTTTGGAAATTTATTTATGAAAATAATGGAAATTAAGAGAAAATAAAGGTGAAAGGTCGCAGGTTTCATGTGAGGAGGAAAATGAAGGAAAATAATGGAAATTGAAGAAAATGAGGGCACATTAATTAAAAAGAAAAATTTAGGATCAGTTCATGGCTTTTGGTCAGTTCAGTTTTGGATTTTTCTCTCTATTCTCTCTCTCTCTCTCCCTCTTAGACTCTTAGAGTTTTCTTAGAGCACTTCAGCATTGAACCAAGAAATGAAAAGAAGGCAAAGAGGAAGCAAAAGATCAAGCAAGACAGAGCAGGATCAAGCAGCTACAATGGGTTTACTTGTAGGTATCAATTTGCATGTGTGATTTCCTTGCTAGATTTGGCATGCATGGTTATGCATGTGTGTCATTGGTTCTCTTGATGTCATGGGAATGGTCTTTTCTAGGTGTGACATTGTTCTTCACCCTTGTCTTGCCATTTCCGAATAGCTATGGTGTGAGGGGTTCTCATTTTTTATTTGATCTAGATTTCCAAATGGATTCGAAGTTGAGTGAGGTGGATATCTAAATAAAAGAACACATGGCCTAGTTATCCCTGAACCAGACTGTCGCTTGTGGTAAATCCACTAGCCTAATGACCCCTGAACCGGACTATGGGTTGTGGTAAAGCTAGGTATTGTGTACCTCAGTGGGCCTAGGAATCCTCGACCGATGAATGGGTAAATATTTGGTAAAGCCTAGAGGTGGTTGCCCTTGATCATGCCTAGGAATCCTTGCGAGTGAATGGTGGGATATACAATAAAACCTGGAGGGTGGTGTCTCGATTATGGCCTAGTGATTCCTAAATCAGACTATGGATTGTAGTAAATCATAGAGACTAGGAGACAAGAAATTCCTCACAAGGTAGGTGGAGAAATCTGATGGCATCCATGCTTGTTTATGGCTTAATGATCTAGTGAGGATTGGGGTAAAGCTTGATTCTTAATGAGGATGATGTCATTTAGCCTCAACAAGCCCTAGTTGGTTCTTTTGGTTTGAGCCCCACATTCATGCTTGGAATATGGAACGGGGGTGATTGGCTGAAGAGAGATTTGGCTCAGCCAATCTACGGTCAGATGGAACATGCTAGTCCCATATTGTGTTGGTTTTTGCATTCGTTAATAAGAGTTCCTTTCCATGGTATTTTCTATTGTTACACAAAAATATCGTCACCATGATTATTTGCAGTCAGTATGGGTCTATCATCACTTGTACTATCCTCCTAAGCAAGTCTTAGACCTCAGCTCTTCAAGTCAAGCTTTGAAAATGGGAGAAAGACATTGAAAATCAATGAAACTCTGGTTTCGCACTTTCTCTCACTGTTACCTACGGTCCCGTACCTTCTGTTTACAAAAACTGCGGACCTGCCCGCTCTGTCCCTAAAGGTGTGGGTGCGGACCCCTGTGAAAGTCAAAAGGCGCAAGTTTTATCTTAAAAAACTCACTTTGGGTTAATTCTAGATGATTCTAGAAGGAATTTTGACGTGGTTTTGCCGCTCTTAGGTGGTTCATGCATCCAAAAGAGAAGGAGCTAATCCCTTGATGAGAGAAGATATCCCTTTGAAGGAGGGCTTTATCCCTTTGAAGGAGGACCTAGTAACCTCCCTCCATTGCACTATAAATTCAGGCATTGGGCTGGTTACTGGGGAGGTTAGAAGCTAAATATTTTTTAGGGTAAATGCTGGTGAAATTAATACTTCCTAGTTGAGCTTAAGAGGGGAGATCACATACCTTTTTGGCTTCATTGGGAAGAGAGTGAAACTTGTCAAAGTAGATGAGACTTCTTGCTGGACCCTGGGAGGAGCTTGTACAGCGTCAAGGCACAGGTTGTAAAGTTCTTCTTCTTTTGAATTAATACAATCAAACTCATTTTTCTCAACAAGTATCTCATGTTATTTGTTTTATGGACTCCTTGAATTTCATGTTAAATATGTTTTATGATATTGGCTTTTCAGGTGCTATTTAATTTGTTTGCCTTGTTTGTGTTTGCAGATTCGCGACAAAGGAGCTCATTTGGATCCAAGGAGCAAGGGCATCCACAAACTTGCGTTGGACCTAAGGTAGGCCCTAAAAACACTTGTTTGCCTTTGTTTATGAAAGCATATTTAGAGAAAGATAGTGTCTGGTTGGTTTGCTTGTCCTTAGGTCTTCTTTAGGTTCTAGGAAGGTCTATCTTGTCCACAAGATCGACTTATTTCGTGTGACAAAATGGCGACTCCGCTAGGAACTTGATTGTTTTCCTTGTTTTTACTTTGACCTGAGAAACTGTGTTTTTGTTTCTGTTTTTGGCTTGTTGTGTGTAAAATTGGGTAGAGTTTGTAGATCCAGGGTTATTTTTCATTTTTCATAGCTTTGGGAGAGGACCGCACCCTAGCCTTTTGACACAGTGCGTACCTATCCGCACCTTTGCTTTTAGCACAGAGCGGGACCACACCTGTGTCAACTGTGGGCCTGCGGACCCTGTCAAAATTTTGAAAAACCTAAGATTTCCTCTGTTAGTCAGCTTAGTTTTTGTTTAGAAATTGTTATCCACTGCCCAGACCTACATATAACCTGTCAGAAGCTTTCCTTAGGTTGATTTCATTAGTGTTAGGGTTTTAGGTGAAATTCCTAGGAGTTTTGCTTGTTGGGTTTGTTTTTCATTTTGGTTGTGTAGTGGCTCTGAGGTTAGAAGCTATAGGGACTTCAGATCACCTTGGTGTCTACCAGCCTTCTTATGAGTCTGACAATTTATGAAATCTCCCCTTGTTGAGGAATCCGCTTCGAGCTTTCTCTTTACAAAACTTCGAAAAGCTTGTGTTTAAAAGTTTGGATTTTCATTTTCAAAAAGAAAACAAAATTGGTTGTTCTTGACTGATTTGTGATTCTGCATAAATTGGTCCTTAGCTTACATCTAGCTAAGAAAAACATCCTTAAAAAAGACATCTAGTAGGCTTTGACTTCAAATAGGTTTTTATAATTTATAGATCTCAAAGTTAGTCATTTCCATAGTTTTGAGTGTTTTATAAATAAAAAAATAAAAAATCTCTTTTGGAAAAAAGTTTGTTTTTTGTAGTGGTTGAGTGCTTTGAAATGAAAAAGGGAATTTTTTGTGAAATAACTAGTTGTCTCATTTTGAGTGCATTGGAAAGGACAAAAGCTCTTCTTTTAATTTGTTTCTTAAGAAGGATTTGTGTTTACAAAGTATTTGCATTCTCAAACTCTTTCTTAGTTTAGAAGTTCATCGAAGAGAAAAATTTTGTTTAAATCATCTTAGGTGCATTTTTAGTGATTTTGAGTCGAGTCTTCATACCATGAGTTTCATCTCCACACCTTTTGACTTAAACAAAAACCAATAAAAAATAATGCTTAAAGTAAAATTCATCTAGTAACATTTTTATTTCTAGGGCTCTGATACACCAACTTAGCTTAAGCTAGTGTCTTGGAGTAGGAGAGTAATTAACTCTCCAATACAGTAAAAACAAGCAAGTAGTTGTATCTTGTGGTAGGGAAGAAATCCAATTGTTGCATTTATGCTCTGGGAAAGCTCCTCTTAAAGGAGAAGCACGAGATCATGTCCGAACCAGTGTGGGAATCAATCCTTCCTCATTGGGAACGACGCCAGATATTCACGTATTAAAAACGGTAAACCTCGGATTAACCATTGTCGAGGAGCCTGGGGTCACTTGTTGGTAAACCTTGGATTATGTCAAGGAGCCTTCAAGGGGATTGAGCTTGCTACTCTGCCCTTGCGTGCGTATCGGATCGTAGATTGTTCCCCCAGGTATATTTGTTTCAGTTGGTAACCTTAGTGGCCATATTCTTTAGGATTCTTCCTGAGGTGACAGTGGTGGGAAGATCCCATTGTACCTGGAGCAGACGTCAGCTAGACTCACTTGGATTTTCTGAGGGGTTCTCTTCACTCGAGACGGTTAAGTGGAGGAACTTGTGCCAGTCTATTCATTAAGCAAGTTGTCGGGGTAACTGTTCCAACTGCCATTTCTGTATTGAACTCTGCGACGTTGGATTTCATCACCAACTAGTGTTTTCAGTACGGAAACTTACTGTTTGTATGTGTTTGATCTCCTAGATTCTTTAGGCGTGTGATTCAAATTTGTTTGGTTCTTTAGAGGCTTTAGGTGGTTTTCATTGAGATTCTACTTTGTTTGCGTGTGAAGTAGTTAAAATTTTTTTACCGTGGCTGAATTACTAAGGAAGTCCCGTAGACTTCGAAGCCAACCTCCTGAGGAAGTCCTGAGCCAGCTTGAAGGCTTGAAAGTCCTCGTAATTCCTAGAGACAGTAGAGTTGGGTCACCTGAAGAAGGAGAATCTTCTTTGATAGTACATCCCCATTTTCAAGCGTTAGTAGCAGATTATAATCCACAGTCAGTGTCTATTTCCGAAGTTACTGGTAGCTTTTCATCTACTACTGATATAGGTGAGGAACCTGAAATATCCGAGCCTGAAAGTCAATTTGCTACTACTCCGACATCAGGGTTTGCTTCTCCAGCTTCTAGTGGTCCTGGTTCACCTAGGGTAGAAAGAGTAATCACCCAAGATCTTCCTTCTGGACTTATTGCTATTGAAGAACTTGCTACTCAGGAAGAAGAAGTAGGCATCCCTATCCCTGAAAATCAACCTGTTATTGAGCTAAGGGAGCGTGAATCAATTTTTTACAGTCCACCTAGGAGCAGTACTTGGTATCTTTCTTTGACTAATTTCTTAGAAAACCCAGGGTTAAGTTTTTCACCCCTCGCGTTCCTTATCACCCAACACTTAGAGGTTATTATCCTCCGTTAAATATGTCAAGGCAGTCGTCCATGTTTACTCAATCGCCCGAATCCTTATTGTACGGCGGTCCTTCTATTCCCTCTGGGTATCAATCACTTTCTAGTACTTTTTTGGGAGCGTCTCCTCAACCCATTGAGCAAGGGTTATTAACTGGAAGCAATGGTACTAAGCCGTTGAGCGTAGAAGACATTCTCATGATGTCAGGTTCTATTCCCAATCCTCAACCTCAAGGTGGCCAGTTACCGCCTGGGGGGCAACCTCAATTATCGCCTAAGGGGCAACCTCAAGGTACCCAATTTGCATCTAGGGGGCAACCTCAAGGACAGTATATACCTACGGGACAGTACGTTCCTCAAGGTCAACCCCAGACTCAATATGTACCCCAAGGTCAACCCCAGTATCAATTTATACCTCAAGGACAACCCCAGTATTAGTACGTGCCTCAAGGGTATCAACCCCAAGGTCAGTACTCGAACCAAGGTTTCCAACCACCCTCCGATCAAGCGTATGTTCACGGAATGGGAAATGTACCTTTTAATTATCAATCCTACCCTCAACCCAGTTATGGTCCTCAATATTCTCAACCTGTTATGGGTCCATACCCTGGAATGAACATAGTGTGGGATCCATCGCAAACGCAACAGGTGTTGTAGCCAAATGTACAGTTGTCATCTCAAACTGGACAACCCTTAGTTTCTGATACAGCCCAGCAACCAGTCCAGTCTAACATTCAAACTTCTATACCTTTGGTAGTTTCTCAGCTTGGGCCTAGTACGCCTCGTACTCCACCTCAAACGACTGCTACAACTGCCGCAACATCTGTTCAATCTACCCCACCTACTTCTGGAGTATCGACAGTTCCGGTTTCTACTATTCTTGTATCTACTCCTCATACATCTTTACCACCATCTGGATCTACGATTCAAACTTCGGTTCAGATGCCTGTAGGATAACCTGGTTCAAGTACGGTTGTCACAAGTCAACCACAGTTTACTTATCAACCGTACCAGGCATAGTACCAATTCGGTCCTGTTGTGCAGCAGCCAGTCTATCAGTATCAATCGTACCCTGGGTACACCTATCAACAACCTCAACAACCCCAGTACGGTCCGGTTAATCCTGGTTTTCCGAGAGGATACAATATCCCAAATACAAATCCTATTCCTAGTTATCTTGGATATCCTCCTTCTGGAGCTGGTCTTATGACCCAGAGTTTTAGGGATCCTAATCGTCAGTTACCGTTTATCGCAACTTTGGACTTGCCTGACTTGTCGCGCCTAACGAACGATCCCATTAATTATCTTCCGTTTTGACCGCCAATGCCGAATAAGTTGCCCAGTGACATTCCTAAGTTCGAAGGTAAATCAGGAGAGGACCCGTCAAACCATGTGATGACTTACCACCTCTGGTGTGTGTCTAACTCCATCTCAGATGATTCAATCCGTATTAGACTTTTCCAGCGCACTCTAATTGGTCTCGTGGCCAAGTGGTACATTGAGTTACCACGAGGCACTTTTTATAATTTTATTCAGTTAGCTACCTCGTTTTTAACTCATTTTCAGTTGCCAGTCCGATATGACAATGGCACAGAATTGTTAACTTCGTTAAAACAATCAACATCCACTTACATTTCAGATCATATTCATGAGTGGAGACGTCGATGGCGTTTAGTGAAGGTGTTTATTCCAGATCAGATCTTGGCCGAGTGGTTTGTAAAATCTTTGTTGCCAAAGATCACTGAAGATGTAGCTAAAGCCGGAGTTGTTACTGAGGAGCAAGTAATTTCTCAAGCACAGTACCTAGACTTGGTCTATACTCAGTCAAGTACGTTACACGAGAAAATCCCCGATCTTCCCAAGCAAAATCAAATCGCTGCAGCTCCTTCTAGATCTCATGCCGCCGATGGTATGATTGGTACGGATAACACTAAAAGTAAGAAGAAGTCTTCCAAGAATTCTTCTCCTATCATAACCTTGCCTGATTCCCCAATAGGAGATTCTTCTGCAGAGATTTCCGCCGATATTCACGTTGTAGAGTCATCTACAGCCAAATAAAAATCCGGTGGGAAGAAGAAAGAAAGAAGAAGAATAAAACGGACAAAAATTCAAAGGAGAAACCTAAAAAATCGGAATCCAACGATGAAAAGCGCAAACCTCGTTATCCTTGTCTCAATTGTGACGATGAACACTTTATAAGAGATTGCCCTCATCGTGTAGAGGTTGCGAAGATTGTCAAAGGTTCCCAAACTCCTGCTATTTTGAAGGATCCTTTTCCAGCTCAAGACAGTAAGATGATAGGTTCGTCCTCGAGCGCCAATGAAGAACCCATACTGATGATGTCCCATGTTAGGATTGCGACTCGATTGCAAGATTATGGTAGTAAAAGTCCTGTTGATGGTAAAGAAGCAGAATCTTCTCATTCTAATCCATCAACCTCAGCTCCCAGTTCCGATCCACTACAGATCGAGAAACCTAATCCAGACTTGGTAATCAAACCGCCCGCCAAGGGTATACCTCGAAAGTTAGCTTTCAATCCACATGCGAGAGCGGCTCAGAATTATAACATCGTTGAGGATTTAGTTGTTTCACCCTCAGCAATGTTGGCTTTGGAAGTGCTGCAATCATGTCCAGCACAACGTAAATTACTTTTGTCGGCTATAGGAGCTGTTGACGTTCAGGACTCGAACCTAATAATTTTCAATCTAGAAAATAGTACACCGCGTTTGCCTCATCAAATGGCTTTCTAGATTCCAGTGATAGTCAAAAACAGGCCTATTCATCAGACTGTGATTGATGAGGGAGCCTCAACGTGTATTATGTCGATACAGTGTTGGAGATCGCTTGGTTCTCCTTCGCTAAATCAATCCCTGACGATTCTAAAGGCCTTTGATGGCCGTGGGTTTCATCCTTTTGGCATTCTACAGGATTTTCCTATAAGGGTTGAAGGAAAAACCGTTAGTCTAGATGTGGAGGTGGTTGATGCCCCTCTAGATTACAACCTTCTCTTGGGTCGAAGTTGGTCTTACGCTATGACAGTGGTCGTTTCATTGATCTTTCGGGTTATAAAGTTTCCTCATAATGGAAAGATCATAACAATAGACCATCTGGCTTACTATTCATCTGACCCAGCCTCTTGTGAGAGTATTCAGCATGTCGGTAAAACGACTATCCCATACAAGGATGTTGGAGTAGGACTAGTTAAAGATGTCGGTTTACTGGGAACTTTTCCTTTTCCTCCGATCAACACATCGTCTTCATTTGCAACCATTCATATGATTACGTTAGACACCATTGTTTATGATGATCCTTGGATCATTCCTTCTGAATCTGAGATAGACTCATTTGGTGATGTCATGCCTTTGAGTCCATGTGAAATTGCGTATGGGGCCGTGCAATCGTTTACCAACCCATTTTCAACCGAAAATGACTTCATGAATGTGGTCTGTAAGGAATCACTTTTCACATCAAGCTCGGATTTAATCATGTTTTCTGAACTTGTTCACTCTGATGAGAAAATTCGTGAAATCCTATGTGTAGATGATTTACCATGGGAAGATCTCCATCACAGATCTTCGTTTTTACCTAAGAATGATTGTTTTGAAAATGATTTCTCATCAATTTTTACAACTGAATATGTCAAGGAACCTCAGAATCCCATGAAACATCCTGATTCAGAGTTAAATTTGGGAAACATCTCTCGAACTATTCCTATTGACATTTCGGTTAAGCCCGGAATTGTTGAGAACATTCATATAGGTGCCTCATGTACAGATGATGAAATTCAGATATATAAGGCCCTATTTCAAGAATTCCGCGACGTGTTTGCCTGGTCCTATGAGGAAATGCCAGAAATTGATCCCGCGATTTTTGTTCATGAGATCAAGACTTAGCCAGATGCTAAACCCGTCCGGCAACATTTGCGTCAAATTCACCCAAGAAAAGATACTGCAATTAAAGCATAAGTTGAAAAAATACTGAAAGCAGGTTTCATTTATCCGATCCCGTTAACGGATTGGGTATCGAATATTGTTTCGGTTAACAAAAAGCAGGGAACAATAAGAATATGCATCGATTATAGGGACATTAATCGAGCCTGTCCAAAGGACAATTACCCAACTCCCTATATCGATCAAATTATTGATGATTGTGCCAGCAGCGAAATATTCTCCTTCATGGATGGTTTTTCTGGATACAATCAAATCAATATTCTACCTGCCGATCAACCAAAAACGGCTTTCATTTGTCCATGGGGGACATTTTCTTATTGCAAGTTACCTTTTGGGATCAAGAATGTCGGAGCAACTTTTCAAAGGGCCATGTCTTATGCGTTTCATGACATCAAGCACAATGTGCAACCGTATCTCAATGACTTGCCTGCTCATTCATTACATAGAGCTGATCACCTCGTCCATTTACAAGCAATCTTTATGAGGTGTAGGCATTATCAGATTTGGTTGAACCCACACAAATGTGTCTTCTGTATAGAAACAGGTCGATTGCTAGGATTTGTAGTTTCGAAAGCTGGCATTCACATCGATCCCTCGAAGGTCGAAGCTATCGTCAAATTGCCTCCTCCTTCGAGTCTTCACCAACTCCAAAGTTTGCAAGGGAAAGCAAATTTTTTACGACGATTCATTCCTAACTATGCCAAGGTTACAAAGGGTTTTACCCGGTTGTTGAAACAGAATACTCCATTCTATTGGGACGAGATAGCTTAGAAATCTTTTGATGCACTCAAACACACGTTGACCCATGCACCGTTATTGCATCCTCCCAACTACAACCAGGATTACTTCTTGTATCTCGCCGCCTCTCATTTTACCATTGGAATGGTCTTAGTTCAGGAAGATGAATTCGAAACTGAACATGTGATATATTACCTTAGTCGAACTTTAAGTCCAATGAGCTAAAATACTCACATGTGGAGAAATTGGCATTGGCAGCTGTTCAAGCTGTCCAACGTTTTCGTCACTACATTTTACTACGTAAAACTACAGTAATTTCGGATTGCAACCCTATGATCTACATTTTGACCAAGAAATTGCTAGGGGGCAAGTACTCTAAATGGATTTTTATCCTACAGGAGTTCGACTTGGAATTTGAGAAATCTAAGTCTAAGAATTCTTTAGTCTTTGCGGAGTTAATGTGTGATTTCCTGCGTACTGATACGGAAACTGTGGCAGAGGACCCCATTGCGGACGAATCCTTGTTTCTAATCAGCACTTTAGATCCGTGGTATGGGGAAATCATCGTTTATCTCCAGACCCAATCCTTTCGGCCAGAAATTTCAAGGTCAGAACATCGAAAAATTCAATTCCAGTCCCAACAATTCAGGATTATTGGAGATACTCTTTATCGCCGTGGGGCGGACTCTGTATTTCGACGTTGCTTAACTCACGAGGAAGTTGAAAGGGTTCTAAATGACTGTCACTCTGGAGCGTGTGGCGGTCATATGTCTGGGTATGCCACAGCCCAAAAGATATTGCGCTCTGGCTACTTCTGGCCGTCTTTATTTAAAGATTGTATTACGGCGATCCGAAAATGCCACAACTGCCAAATTTTCGATCAAAAGATGCGCGCTCCACCTGCTCCTCTCCACCCTATACTTGTCGTTGGTCCTTTTACCAAATGGGGTATTGATTTTATTACATGTAACCCTCACTCGGCCGGGGGGCATGCATATATCATCCTTGCGGTAGATTATTTTACCAAGTGGGCCGAGGCGATGCCTACATTTGAGGCAGACGGCAAGACAGCTGCAATTTTCATGTTCAATCATATAATTTCTAGGTTTGGTGTCCCGCAAGCAATAATCACTGATCAAGGGCGTCATTTTCGAAACGTTATGATGACCGAACTTACAGGCCAGCTTGGTTTGCGTCACGATAGTTCAACCCCTTATTATCCACAAGTTAATGGTCTGGTTGAATCCATCAACAAAGTTTTAGTTATCATGATCCGACGAATCATTGGGATTCATCGGTCGAATTGGCATAACATGTTATTTTCAGCGCTTTGGGCGTACCGAACTTCAGTAAAAACATCAACAGGGTTCACGCTTTCCAACTAGTCTATGGTTTGGAAGCTATGTTACCCATTGAATGTGAAATCCCGTCACTGAAAATGGCCATCGAGTTACTTCCAGCCACTTCCGAAGAGGAAAATAGTTTGTTATACTTGGCTCAATTAGATGAGAATCGACATGATGCTGCATTGGCGATCGAGACACACAAAATGCATGAAAGCTCAGTATGATCGAATGTGACCCCTCGAAATTTTTCGGAAGGAGATCTAGTCTTAGTTTACGATCAAGCTAATGATAAATTAGGCGCTGGAAAATTCGTTCCTATGTGGCATGGTCCCTATGTGGCTGAAGAGAGATTTGGCTCAGCCAATCTACGGTCAGATGGAACATGCTAGTCCCATATCGGGTTGGTTTTTGCATTCATTAATAAGAGTTCCTTTCCATGGTATTAATGATAAATTAGGTGTTGGAAAATTCGTTCCTATAGTGGCTGAAGAGAGATTTGGCTCAGCCAATCTACGGTCAGATGGAACATGCTAGTCCCATATCGGGTTGGTTTTTGAATTCATTAATAAGAGTTCCTTTCCTTGGTATTTTCTGTGTAAAAGTATTGGATTATATGTGGCATTTATGGTTGTTGTATCCTCATTATTTTTGTTGTTTATATGTTGGTTATGAATATGTTTTATGACAGTGAAAATGTATGGTTCTCATCATGTTTTGATTTGTAAATGATTGAGAAATGAATCTATGACCTAATAGATGATAATGCAGCTAATGTGATAAGGCATCAATGCTTCTTAGCGATTCTCAGATAAGTATAAGACCCCTATGCTCAGATTTGTTATTATGACCTGTAGAATGCATATTTGTGACATGTTTGATGAAATGTTTGTCATTGCTAGTAGGGGTCCAATCAAGTCTTTGTTAAAGAATTGTCATTAGCATCATTGTCTCTATGTTTCTTTTTATTTATGTAAATTCCATGAAGTTTTGGGAAGTGACTGGGTCCTAGCCCTGGAATTTAGCCTTAAATCTCATAGTCATTGGCATAGTACTGGAAGAAAAGGGTTACATTCACACTCAGGTAGGCTCATGGGAGCGACTGGGGCTATAGGTCATTGAACTGTTCAGTTTCCTAGGGGGTTGGTCACCTAGAAACGTGGGTAGCTCCTAGAGGTTTTGTGGGATATGTGAATGGTGAATTTGGTTGTGTTTTATCAGTTCCACTTCCTTAAGGAGACCTAGGAGGTTGAGTCAAATCATAGTAGCCTCTCATCACATGTTTACCCCAGTTGACCACTTACTTGGGTAGATGTGGGAGGAGGGTGTTACAATGTCATTTTTATAGCATTGGTACTACAAGAGAAGAAAAAAATTATATACAAATATTGGAGATTTTCCATGGTGCTACTAGAATGGAAGTGAATATGATAAATATGTAATCTTTTTTAATGGATTTTCAAAGGATTAGGAAAGGAAGTTGGTCCAAATATTTCCTTTTACTTATCTTCCTTTGATTATGGGATAAATTATTTGAGTTTATGTTGAAATGAATGAGTACAAGCTAAAAGGTTGGATTTAGTTATATGATGAGATACAAAAGTAGTCTAAAATTAGTGCTATAGATGGCTCAAGGAAGAAGGTTGACCCTTGTAAATTAACATTGGAATCCATCCATATCTACTTGCATTGATTGGAATATTATTCCTAAATCTATATTTGAGGAATTAAGGAAAAATTGTTTTGGCATAGTGAAAAAAAAATTATCTCATTCATTAAATGGAAAACCAAAGAAGTTGGGTTGGGGGTTGAAGATTATTCATTATTTTGGCTAACCTCTAGCAAGAAAGAGTTTATGGAGACTCTCAAATCATGGTTACCTATGGACGAAAGTAATGTTTCAGAAATTCATTGAACCCATCTCCTTTGAGTAGTGGATAAGGATCCTTGTCAAACCCATAGTGTGAGCCTTCAATTTCTATAAGGATTTACCAGAAATGTTTCCCTCAAGTTGGAAACTATCCAACATAGAGCTTAGGAAGGGGAGAAATTAGTAAGAAGAAAGGGAAAATCCTTGGGTAGGTCATTCAAGTCAACATAGATTTTTGTAAGAATTGATTAAGTTCCTAAATTGTAATTAATTGTAATTGTAAATTGTAAGGTACCTATCACTAAAGAAAAAGCATTAGGATCCTTGCACCCAACTATTCTTAGGCCTATTTATGATTAATCCAAGTAGTGGAGTTTAACTAGTATCCCAAGGCTTATTAAAAATGGATGAGAAAGTAATATTTCACTTATTAATGCTACTTTAAGAGCCAGTGAGAACTTTTTTGTTTAAATACTATAGGGTGATTCATTTTTCTTCATTACGAGAAGTATAAATAGAACTTTGTGTGGTGCAAATTTTCCTTTATAATTTATAGCTCATCTAGAGCATCTTCTAGGTGTTTTTATACATACTAATATTTATAATCTCCCTTCTCCATGAAGTGTATATATATATATATATATATATATATATATATATATATATATATATATACATATATATATATGTTTTATATGTGTGGTTTTTTCATCTATAATTTTTTTACTCTTTTATTAAATTGTATTTTTTTTTATAAGTGGAGGATCTATTCATTAATCAAAAGGAGAGTACATATATATCAAAATGAAAGTGGTCTCACCCTGACCGATTTTCTTGACCAATGCTATCACCATATTACAAAAAATAGAATAAGAAGCAGATTAGAAGTCCAAAGTCGGACAGGCCAAAAACACCAAAAGACAAACAAAACTAGAAGGATACCTGTGACCATACTCAATAATCAAAAGTAATTGACGTTGGATTATCCAACCCACTCCCTGGAGGGGGAGGGGGGTGATATGAACATTGAACATGTTGGCTTATTGGGCCCTAACCCAGGTTCAGAAGAATTTTTAGCCAAACAAATCTGGCACTACCGGCCCTTTCGGCAACAATCCGCGGAACACAGACTGAAGTCTCACCCGAGGTAGTATGGGAGGGTGTTGGAACCAGGTTTCTGCACCCTAGGGATGTCTTAATTAGGTCTAGAGGGGTCGCAAACCGATCTACGCACTCGCGCTACTCTTGCGCAGCTGCCTGGCCTTCACAAAGATCTGCAACGGGGTGTTTCTTAGATTCTTAGTATTATTACAGTTATTATAGATCTGATCTATCCCTTAAGGTCTTTAGTCGAGCATTCAGCAGTTAAAACCAGTGTGCACAACCATTAATCTTAAAACCATAACATGAGCATAAACATATAAATCTACGATCAGATGCATAAAACAAAATCGAGAATAGATACACAATATTTCAGAAACAGTTATCTTTATTAATGTCATTTATCCGGTTACATCCAACTTCCTGCACTACACACACAGCTGCAAGTTTCCATGCACACAGTTGCGAACTCTGATCAGGCCTCCACGCACATAGCTGCGGAGCCTCTATCTCCTATTACAACCCAAACTTGCACTTCACAGACTCAGATCTACTATCTCATTCAGACACCCATATTACTTATATTGCCACAAAGCTACCTTACACTTAGAGCTTGGCTATTATTTATACATTCCCATGGTCCGCGAACCGTGGGCAAGCTGACACATTCTAGATTAACTTATAATATTTCAAGGCGAACTACCCTTGGACATGACCCATTACAATTCGCGCTCTACGCATTTCGCGTAGCTTTTGCAGTAAAATACCCAAAAATGTGGGCTTCAGGCCCCAAAACCATTACACATGGGATCCATTGCCCAACAGGCCCCCAACACAATCATCATGACTCATCCCGAGTCACTCGCCAGTGTGGCAAGACGCGCTACCCATGCTTCACGGTTCACCGTCCCTATGAGTGACATATTGTGCCTCGTTGTTTCATCCTTGCTTCTTGCAATGCTTCTTCAAGCTCCTACTCCATTTCCCCTCCTAGTTCGCCTTACCGATGATGCTCATTCTGCTCTGCTTTATTAACACAAGGCATCTCCTCATAGGATTTTAGCTCTAGCTGAGATGCCAAAGCCATGATCTCTTTATGTACCTACAGCGAGTTTGCAATTTCTGGTCCCGTACACTCAATATCTGGTGCAGCTTGTGTTGCATTTTTGCGAGAGAGGTGTTGCTATCCATGAGATCCCAATCTTCAAGGCTCATCAGAGATGAACTTTTAAGAATAATTCCTTTGTTTGTTTCAAAATTCACCATCTTTCCTGTAGCTTTCATATATCGCTTTCCAGATCGTGGTTTATAGAGTGGAATCTGGACTGGTCCTTGTACTTGTTTGAGACTTTTTGGTACATTTCCCACCTTCGGTGTTGAGCTCCTCATGGTGCCCCCGGATTTTGACATTTCAAGGTCCTGCGTCTCCTTTGAAAACACCCGGCTTACTCCCCCACCATCGTGGTTCAATGGTTCCATATCTACTAGCTTCATCTTCCAGATACTACAGTTTGTTTAGTGGATGCCCCACTGTGATTTATAGGCCTGTGTAAATTAAAATTCAGTGGTTCCCTCCTTTTTTGGTCCATTAATGCTAGATTGACCGTAGATCGTGTAGAGCCTCTAACTTACACTTGATTATCCATCATTACCTACAGTTTTTCTTCACTTATCCCTCTCTTTTGCTCTATTTTCCGCCCAGATCATTACATTTGATATCTCTAAGCATAATTAGTTAACTTTGCTAATGTGTGACTGTTTTGTTTAGATTTTGACATATTTACAGAGATTCTGCAACTGTCTGGCAATTCCGCAGCCATTCAGCGATTCCGCAGCCATCTGGTGATTCCGCAGCCTTTTTATTAATCTCAAGGTCGCACGTGTCATTTTGCAAAACGAGCCACATGGGCACGTGGGAATAAAGGTGCTCAAGGTTCCTGTGCTATTGGTTCGGTCAGCCACATCATCTACACCTCCGGTCAACGAGGGTCAAGCCACGGTCAACAAAGGCAGCTTAAACGGTGTTGCGTAAGCTGTTGGGTCACGTCAATGCAACTGGTGATTTGTCTGTGTTACGCAGGTTGTGGGAAACATAATCCAACTCTGGATTCAATTCCCATGACGACCAGAACCTCCAGCTCATCCACGAGGCTCATGACGTGTTGCTGAACCTTTATTACGCATGACAGATTAGTTAATTTTCAGTTTCTAGCTTTACGCATTAGGCAATCGTTTAGATGCCTATAAAAACTAGCGTCTGTGTACGCTTAATGTTTTTTTTTAGTTGCTGTGTTTTATGAACTTGTTATAATTTTAGTGCATTTCAAGACTCTGTTTTGATAGTGCTGTTCTAGCACTCTTGACTGTAATTTTCTGCATATGGAGTAATAGAAGACAGTGCTGTTCTGACGTTTTCAAATCCTTGAGTCTTCTTTGGGTTTTATGAATGGAGGGGCCCCGTTCATGACAGCCCTTGTATAGTATTTTATGTTCATATTCTTGCTATTTCCTAATTTTCCATTCAGCATTTCCTTTTCTTTGAAACATGTACAACTTGATTCATTTTCATTGTCATTTCATTTGCAGCATTCACTTTGACTGATCAGATTTGTTTTTCTGCAGGTTTTTAACCCGAGATTGTGTGTGTGTTTGTGTATTTGCTTTATATCTAGTGGTAGTTGCAGTTGTCATATTCATAGTGCTGCCTTTTACTCTGTTTTCTAGTTTAGCTTTTAGTTTAGTTTCTCAAGTTGTATGCTAACTGATTAATGGTCTCTTTATCATAAACTGTTTATCTTTAAGAGAGCAGAATACTAATGAATTACAGCTTGTTTTGAATTAGTCTTGGCTTATAGCACTAACTCTTTTTCCACTTGTTACACATAACCATGTATGTTGGAAGCAGAATGATGGAGAAAGGCATAGTAGTGTTATAATTTGTCATTTAGAGCTTTATCATTTCTTAGACTTATCTTTAGCTACTTCCTAATCGTGTTTTACACAGTACTATGTGTTAGAAGCAGAGAGTTAGGAAGAGATAAACATTATCATTGGTCTTTGAAGTGATTTTCTTATCTTTTTATTTGCAGCAACATGAGTAGTGACTAATGCCATTAGAAAGTGGTTCTTTGCTTTCAGTTCATTTCAAGTTATTTATTTCTTTCAAGTTTTTCCTTTTCAGCAAGTAGTTAGAAACCACCAATCACACACCCTCACTCATCTAGAATTCACCTTACACACACTATCACTCATCTGTTTATAAAATCATCACTCCATCTTAGGAAGATAAATTTACCACAAACAACAGCCCAAACGACAAAAAGCTCTAAGAGGTTGCTTAAGTACATATAGTACACCTTCACTTCATCAGCTTACGAGCCCCGGGTTGACAATTAATGACATCAATTTAGAAACACTAAATTGACTAAACATTTTGGCGTCGTTGCCGGGGAAGTGAAATTAAGTAGCCATATTCTTAGAAAAAAAAACATAAAAATTTCAAGGAAAGAAGTTGATAACCTATCAAAGTATGCTCTCCTCTTGCACTTCAAGGTGATCTGGAGGATCAGAAAAGAGAAAGTTATTGATTTAGTAGTTTCTTGAGTATGCTCTCTTCTTGCACCTAGAGTGAACTGGAAGATCAGAAAAAGAACTATTAACTTGACTTGAAGAAAAATAGTAAAAAATGACATGCATAGAGCTAGAGATTCTAGAGGAAGGTGTTTAGCTAGAGCTCGAAGTTCAATTTTTACAAGTCCATCTTCTTCAAGGGATAGACAAGAGACACCTCCCTTATCTCCAACCAGCACTCCTAGTCCTAGAATTCCTGGAATTCAAGAGTCAAGAGTTGACTCTCCTACACCTTCTATTGAATTTGAACCAGGAAGAGACTCTTCTCTTTCTCCTACAGAAAGACCAATTGTAATTGAGGAAGTAGAATCACCTGAAGAGGAAGGAGAAATCTCTTCTCATTCACCCTTTGTAGAGGAACCAGAAGATTTTGAAATCTCTAGGAGAATCATCATGGCAGAGGAAGAAGGAGGTGGTAGAGGTAGAGGTAGAGGTAGAGGAGGAGGAGGAAACAATAACAATAATGGAGGTAGAGGTCCCCTTGGAGGAGGAAATAGAGATGGGGATAATTCATTTGGGTTTCCCATTGTTAATGAGGATTCCCGAGCCACTATGAAAAACATATCACCATCTGTCCTCCCAAATTTCCATGGGTTAAGGACTGAGGACCCTGAAACATTTTTATTTGAGTTTGAAGTGGTGTGTCGAACTTATGACTACCTGGATGACTCTCAGAAACTCAAATTGTTCCCTTCAACACTGAAGGATCAAGCCTTGAAATGGTTCATGGGGTTACTCACTCAATCCATTAGGTCGTAGGATGAAATGAAACAGACATTTTTGGATAGGTATTTGGACTATTGTATGCCTACTAATCACAAGGACGAGGTTTTTAAAATGATACAAAGAGAAGATGAGAGCTTAGAAGATTTACTTGAAAGATTTCAATATAACTTGAAAAGAGCAAAAATGAGTACCTTGGATGAAGAGACCTTAAAAGCCCTCTTATTAAAAGCCATTAGGGATGAATGGATAGATATCCTAAACATGATGGGGAAAGGGGATATTTCTCAACTTTCACTCAATGATATAGCAGAACTTTGTATCCATCTCTCAAGAGGCAAATCAAAAACTCAAAAAGGGCCTAGAGATCCTTCTCTCCTTAGGGCAAATAAATCTGCAACAGGATCAGTAAGTAGGGCTGAAATTGGAAATATGCTTGATGAATTTAAAACTGACATCTTAGGGAGTCTTAGTGAACAACTAGATACCCTTAAGATTCACAATAAACAAAAAGCAGAAGCTGAGGCTTTGGCTATCTTTTGCCCGAAATGTAGAAAGAAACATGCTTTAGGGGAATGTCCCTTAGATGCACACGTTGTAGAAACATGTGTAATTTGCTCAGAAACTCATGAGACCAAGGATTGTCCTTCAATTCCTGGCCTCAAAGCAGTCTTTCAAGAGGATCCAGATACACTTGAATCTCTCTGTTTTATTGCAAGGAGACCTTGGCAAGGACAACAGAATCAAGGGTTTAACAACTCTATGAATTCTCAATCCCAACCAAATTGGAATCCTTGGCAACAACCTTGGCCTCAACCTCAAAATGCTTTTCAAGCATGGATGCAAAGCATGCAAAATCCTTATGGGAGATTTGCTCAATTCTATCAATATCCTCCATCATTTCAGAATCAGCAGGCTCCACAACTTCCAAATCAAGGTCAACAACTATCATTTCCATATCCTCAACAACAACAACCTCCTCCACAAAATCAAAATTCTCAATTATCGCTTCAATCCCAGCAGAAATCAAATCAACTTCCCTCTCAGCCATTACCAAATCCAAATAATAGGAACCCTCAAAATGCTTACATGATGGAAGGTCAACCATTCCCTACCTATATGGTTGTTCCTCTCAATGAAGTACAACTCAGATCAAGTAGAATCTTAGATCAACCTTCTACAAGTGTTCAACAACCAAGCATTTCTGAAGAAGAATCTCTCAAAGTCAATAAGGGTTCTGAAGTATCACTTCAAAACCAAAATATCCAAAAAGAAAAAGAAAAAGAATCAACCTCCACAACTCCCATAGTTGAGCAACCTACACCTTTAGCTACACCTCCTTTTCCTGAAAGATTACAAATTGACAAAGGGGTGGAAAAGCAGATATGGGTGCCTGACTATAGTTTCCTAGATGAATTGAAGAATGTCTGTATCAAGATCCCCTTTTTACAAGCCATTAAGGAAATTCCCATTCTAGCAAAGACAATAAAGGAGTTGAGTTTGAAGAAAACAGGAAAGAGAACCAGAGATACCAAAAGGATACATCTAGTTGGAAAAATTGCAGACATAATGATGGGTAAGATTACCATGCAAAAATATGTGGACCCCGGTAGCCCTATTGTCAAAACTCATATTAATGGGGTTGAAATCCCAAATACTTTGATTGACTTAGGAGCCGCTATCAACATCATGAGTAGATAGACCATGGATCAGTTAAAGCTTCCTAACCTTCTCTTTACACCTACTTTACTGCAACTTGCAGATAGATCAATCATTAAACCTGATGGTGTATTGGAAGACATTCCAGTCTCCCTAGACTCTTGGGAATATCCAGTTGATTTTATGATTTTAACTCCCAAGAACAATCTAGGAGGACATCCTCTTATTTTAGGAAGACCTTGGCTGGCCACAGCTGATGCTTTCATAAGTTGTAGGTCTGGGGACATGTATATATCAGATGGTAATTCCACCAAGAAATTCAACTTGTATCCTCCAGCAAAGGCAATAACAGAAATAGGAGAAGATGAGTGGGTTGATGATGAGGATACTATTCAACCTATTCTAACCATCTCTGAGATCAGTGAGGATAGTCAAATTCTAAATACATTAGAAAATTTTGAAATACCTTTAGAATATGACTCTACACAGTTTCAGTTAGATGCAGATATTGAATATCTCTCCTCTAGACAGATGTCTCTCTTCTCAATGGAAGAGTTTGGTAGTTCTACAGTTGAAATCCTTCCAGGAAAAACATTGAACATTAACAAAAACTTAGAAAGACCACAACAAGAAGAATTAACTAAACTGTTGCAAAAACATTCCACTGCCTTTGCATGGGAATACACTGACATTAAAGGAATCGATCCTAAGACTTGTATTCATCACATCTATATTGAAGAAAATAGCAGACCTATTAGGCAACCACAAAGAAGGATGAATCCAAACCTTAGGGAAATCGTGAAAGAAGAACTACAGAAATTGCTCAAGGTAAACTTCATTTACCCCATTTCAGATAGCCAATGGGTTTCTCCCTTGGTTATAGTACCCAAAAAGAATGGTAAATGGAGAGTTTGCATTGATTATCGAGAATTGAACAAGGCAACCTTAAAGGATCATTTCCCTCTACCTTTTATTGATCAGGTACTAGACACTTTAGCGGGTAAAAAGTATTTATCATTCTTGGATGGTTTTAGTGGGTATAATCAAATTCAGGTAGCACCTGAAGATCAAGACAAAACCACATTTACTTGTCCTTGGGGAACTTTTGCCTATCGAGTACTCCCTTTTGGATTGTGCAATGCACCCGCTACATTTCAAAGGGCTGTACTAGGAATCTTTTCAGATTTGATTCATGATTGTGTAGAGGTATACATGGACGATTTCACAGTTTATGGTAATACATTTGAAGAAGCTTTGGAAAATTTGGAAAAAGTACTGGTAAGATGTAAGGAAACAAATCTTTCTTTAAGTCATGAAAAGTGTTTTATGATGTTTACTGAAGGGATTGTTTTAGGACATCATATTTCAGGAGATGGGATTAAGGTTGATAGATCCAAAGTTGAAGTCATCTCTAAGTTACCTATTCCAAATTGCCAGAAGGATGTTAGAAGTTTTCTTGGGTTTACTGGGTATTACAGAAGATTTATTGGAAACTTCACTAAGATAGCATCCCCTCTTTTCAAATTGCTTACCAAGGACTGTGAGTTCAAATGGGATCCCGAGTGTCAATCTGCTTTTGAAGCTTTAAAGACTAGAATATCTGAAGCCCCCATTTTAAGGGGGCCAAATTGGAAACTCCCTTTCCACATTTCTACTGATGCTTCAGATACAGCTTTAGGAGCTGTTTTGGGACAAAATGATTTGATCCCTTATGCCATTTATTACACAAGTAAGAATTTGACTCCCACTGAGTTAAATTATACTGTTACAGAAAAAGAGTTCTTAGCTGTGGTACATGCGATCAATAAGTTTAGACACTACATAACCGGCTATGAAATCTTTGTCCATACTAATCACTCTGCCATAAGATATTTAATGAACAAACCTGTTATGGTAGAGTTACAAGATGGCTTTTACACTTACAAGAATTCAACATTACTGTGTTAGATAGACCTGGAAAACAAAACACAGTAGCTGATTTCTTATCTAGAATCCAAAACACTAATGAGGATTCTCCAGTAGAAGATAAGTTTCCAGATGAATACTTGTTTGCAGTAACTACCAAGACTCCTTGGTATGCAGATATGGCTAATTATCTAGTTACAGGGAAGCTTCCTCTACACTTATTTCCTAATGAGAAAAGGAAAATCATTCAGGAGAGTTCACATTTTTCTTGGATTTCTAATGAATTGTTCAAAACAGGGCCAGATTGTATAATCAGAAGGTGTGTTCGGGAAGATGAAATGCCTGACATCCTTAAGGCATGTCATGATGAACCATGCGGCGGGCACTTTGCTGACAAGAGGACAGCTTATACAATCCTTTCTCTAGGATATTATTGACCTTCTCTCTTTAAAGATGAAAAGCAGTATGTTAGAAGGTATGACAGCTGCCAAAGAGTTGGGAAACCAACTCCTTCAAATGAAATGCCTCCACAGCCTCAGGTATGCATCGAACCCTTTGAGAAATGGGCTCTAGATTTCGTTGGACCAATTAATCCTCCATCAAAGCAAAAGAAGTATATACTGGTTGTACTGATTATGTTACTAAGTGGGTAGAAGCGAAAGCATTGCCTTCTGCCACTGAAAATTCAGTTGTTCAATTTCTTTTTGAGGATATTTTCACTTGTTTTGGTGTCCCAAGGGAAATTGTGACAGATTAGGGCAGCCAGTTTACATCTAAATTGATGGAGAAGCTGATGGAGGAATATAAGATCAAGCACAGAACATCTACTCCATACCATCCACAATCAAATGGCCAAGTGGAATCTACCAATAAAGTTCTTGAAGGCATTATCACCAAGACTGTTCATCTTCATAGAAGAGATTGGGCGGAAAGGCTCCTTGAAGCCTTATGGGCCTATAGAACTACATGGAAGAACACAACAGGACATTCTCCCTATGAACTTGTTTATGGGAAGGAAGTCCTGCTCCCCATTGAGTTCCAAATCAAGACCTTCAAGATGGCAGTCCAATTGGGAATGAGCCTCACAGAAGCCCAAAGACACAGAATGGACCAGCTAAATGAGCTAGATGAAATAAGGCAAGATGCAATTCTAAGGACCGATCTAGTTCAGCACCAAAGATCTAAATGGCATGATCGTCGTATCAAAGAAAGAAAGTTTCAGAAAGGAGATTGGGCTCTATTGTTTGATTCAAAGTTCAAAGACTTCAAAGGAAAGTTTCAAACTCATTGGCCTGGGCCATATGAGATTGATGAAGTCTTTAGCAATGGAGCAGTTCGAGTGAAAACTATTAATGAATTTCATACTCCTCTTATTGTGAATGGCCATCGCTTGAAAATCTACCAAAAGCCATTCTCAAAAGAAGAGTTTGTCAAGTTGTTTAAAGAATATTCTGCAATCGGGTTGGTGGAGAAGGATTCTTCTCCTCCATCAGCCTAATCTTTGGTTTTTGAAAAAAAGAAAAGAAAAAAAAAAAGAAAAAAAATAATAATAAATGCATAGGCCTGAAAACCAGTCTCTGATTGGCAGTCCTATGCAGAAAATCTGAGATGAAAATCAGGGCCACCTGACACCTCATATTTTCTATAAAAAAAAATCTCTCTTTTTCCTCCTTATTCCATCTCATTTCATCATTACAACCATTTCATTCACCATCTCATTCATTTAATCACTCTCACTCCACCTCATTTCTTTCCATCCATCCATCCATTCATTACATTTCATTCCATCAATAAAGTTATTTTTTTAGATAACTAAAGTTGTTTTTTGCAGCCGGAGGGTACCACTGCAGTTTCCGCAGCTGTCTGGCAATCCTGCAGCCATTCAGCAATTCCGCAGCTCTCTGCACCTGCATAAAAGAAACACAGTCTGTTTGAAAAGAAATTTACAGTTCAGAAGTCATCAACAATAAGTGGAAAAGAGTCATGCAACAGCAATAAAAAAATGAAGGGTTAGTGGCAAATGATCAAAGGCAATCCAAGCGCGGATATGAGGTATGATCTAAATCCTAAACTTACGGTTATCTCATTTTGCAAAGTTTCTGGGTTATGTTTTTTGCCATTTAATGTAATGATTACCATTCTTTCCCATCATGCGACCAAAAATCCACGTATCCCCCACACTTATCGGTACTGTTCATCACGATTTTGAAACTCAATTGCGGCTGCTCCTCCATTAAGATTTTCGTACCTAAGTGACGTAGACTACTGTACTACGTCTCTATACGTCATAATCCCGCAGCCAAGTGTAAACCTATGACCGAAGCCTAAGGACCTAACCGTTTCTACCCATCATTTCATAACCCTCCTACTCTCGTATCATTCCATTCACGTTGTTTCATTTCCACAGTTCCCTTATTCCGCTGTGCTCACTACGCTGCTACCTTAGCCATACTCTGTTTTACTTCTTCCTCTCTGCTAATTCTGATTATCAGTGAAAGTATGTTACGGCTGTTACATTAGAGCCGTAAATTTACTGTGTTAAGGCCAATGTTGAAGCCGTGTAACCTTTTTTCCAAAAGTTTTAGAACAGAGCCGTAGAGCCAATGGGTAAACTCTTAAGAGCAGAACCAGAGGGTTCAAAATTTCTGGAGGGATATCCTCAAGTTAAAGAGGCTTTGCAGAAAGCAAACTGGCTCCAATGCATCCAGAAATTCAGAGGTTACCAAAAAGAGGCTACGAAGGCCTTTGCACGTTCCTTTAGAGACAAAGACAATCAAGTGGAGATAGGGGACCTAAAGTTTACAGTCACTGAGAGCAGTATAGCACAGGCCACTTCACTCCCACAAACTAGAGAAAGATGGTTTAAAAATAGATCAGTACAAGACCAACAGTGGAAGCAAATCTTAAAGAATCCAGGTATGGATACCAGCATCTTTACAAAAGGGATTCCTGTTACTTATGTCAAGGAAGAATGGACAACTTTACTTTTATTAGTGCAAAAATTATTTACTTGTGAGGGAAGGTTTGGAGTTTTATATGTTTACCATGCCAAAGTCATGATGCATTTCTTAGGAGATGATATTAACCTTCCATATTTTCTACTCTCAAGTCTTAGAAAAATGTGTTCAATTGTCCAAAGGAACCCAAGAAACATTGAACCACATCTGTATCATCATGGTCTTGTTAAGATGCTAGTTGAGGAACAGTTAAAAGCAAAAAGAGATACCTGGGAGAGATTTCTTGTGAGAAATCATTTCGAAGAGGTAGGAGAAGCCTCTGTGCCTAGAAAGAGTAGAAGAAAAAGAGAAGAGGTTACCCCTGAAATTGTTGTCCAAGAAGAAACTGTCCAAAACCCTGTTGAAGAAGAAAATGTTGCCCATCATTTTGAACATGAAATTGACTCTGAACCTGCTGAAGACATTGATCAAACAGCTCAAGAAATCATTGCAGAAACCCTGCAAGAAATTGTACAAGAAGCTGCTCAAAAGAAAAAGGAGAATAGGAAGAAACAAAAGAAAAATAAAGGAAAAGCCATAGCCCAAGAAACCTACCTTACTCCTGAGAATTCTAGTGAAGAGGACACTCAGCCATTGGCACATAGGTTGGCCCAACTTCATGAGGCTGCCCTTTCCAAAAAGATGCAAAAACAAAAACAGAAGCAACAAAAAGAAAAACAGAGCATCACCATCGTGAGAAGGAGCAGCAGGTTACAAAGAAAAATGGGGGCCACCGAGAACAAAGAATCACTCATCATTGACTTGAGCACACCTGAAAAGGTTGCTACAAGACTTGACTTTGAGAAAAGCCCTCCACACGCTGAGTATGTTGAGACTAGTCCTCCACGTGAGGAAAGTCCTTTTGAGCATGAGCCTGAATTTGAACATGAACCTGAAATTGAGCATAAGCCTAGTCCAAAGAGGTCACCAGAGATTGACCCAGACCAGCAAAGAGTATACAACTACTTGGAAACATTAGAACAAGCTGTTGCTGGTCCAAGCACTGTTCTACCTCTTGAACAGCAAGTTCAATCACTGAAGCAAGAAGTATTTGAGCTAGAGGTACTAAATCGCCACATCAAACAAGAAAATGAAAGACTGAAGGAACAGAGCAATGTGGACAAGATGGTCCAAGATAACACCATGCTTCATATGGGCCTTTGGCAAAAGGAAAACAAAAAGCTCAAGAAGAGATGCAGGAAGTTAAACAAAGCTTTGATCAATTTAAAATTCAAATATTTGATGAAAAGACCAAGAGTCAATGTGGCCACACAGAGGAAGAAGAGAAGACTAGATGTCTTAGCAGAGGCATCTCAGCAGATGGATTGAACAATGTTTTCGTTGCATGAGGACATGCAACACCCTCGTAGTGGGGGTATGTAGAGCCTCTAACTTACACTTGATTATCCATCATTACCTATAGTTTTTCTTCACTTATCCCTCTCTTTTGCTCTATTTTCCGCCCAGATCATTACATTTGATGTCTCTAAGCATAATTAGTTAACGTTGCTAATGTGTGACTGTTTTGTTTAGATTTTGACATATTTTCAGAGATTCCACAGCTATCTGGCAATTCCGCAGCCATTCAGCGATTCCGCAGCCATCTGGTGATTCCGCAGCCTTTTTATTAATCTCAAGGTTCCACGTGTCATTTTGCAAAACGAACCACATGGGCACGTGGGAATAAAGGTGCTCAAGGTTCCTGTGCTATTGGTTCGGTCAACCACATCATCTACACCTCCGGTCAATGAGGGTCAAGCCACGGTCAACAAAGGCAGCTTAAACGGTGTTGCGTAAGCTGTTGGGTCACGTCAATGCAACTGGTGATTTGTCCGTGTTACACAGGTTGTGGGAAACATAATCCAACTCTGGATTCAATTCCCATGATGACCAGAACCTCCAGCTCATCCACGAGGCTCATGATGTGTTGCTGAACCTTTATTACGCATGACAGATTAGTTAATTTTCAGTTTCTAGCTTTACGCATTAGGCAATCGTTTAGATGCCTATAAAAACTAGCGTCTGTGTACGCTTAATGTTTTTTTTTAGTTGCTGTGTTTTATAAACTTGTTATAATTTTAGTGCATTTCAAGACTCTGTTTTGATAGTGTTGTTCTAGTACTCTTGACTGTAATTTTCTGCATATGGAGTGATAGAAGACAGTGTTGTTCTGACATTTTCAAATCCTTGAGTCTTCTTTGGGTTTTATGAATGGAGGGCCCCCGTTCATGACAGCCCTTGTATAGTATTTTATGTTCATATTCTTGCTATTTCCTTATTTTCCATTCAGCATTTCCTTTTCTTTGAAACATGTACAACTTGATTCATTTTCATTGTCATTTCATTTGCAACATTCACTTTGACTGATCAGATTTGTTTTTCTGCAGGTTTTTAACCCGGGATTGTGTGTGTGTTTGTGTATTTGCTTTATATCTAGTGTTAGTTGCAGTTGTCATATTCATAGTGCTGCCTTTTACTCTGTTTTCTAGTTTAGCTTTTAGTTTAGTTTCTCAAGTTGTATGCTAACTGATTAATGGTCTCTTTATCATAAACTGTTTATCTTTAAGAGAGCAGAATACTAATGAATTACAGCTTGTTTTGAAGTAGTCTTGGCTTATATCACTAACTCTCTTTTTTCCACTTGTTACACATAACCATGTATGTTGGAAGCAGAATGATGGAGAAAGGCATAGTGGTGTTATAATTTGTCATTTAGAGCTTTATCATTTCTTAGACTTATCTTTAGCTACTTCCTAATCGTGTTTTACACAGTACTATGTGTTAGAAGCAGAGAGTTAGGAAGAGATAAACATTATCATTGGTCTTTGAAGTGATTTTCTTATCTTTTTATTTGCAGCAACATGAGTAGTGACTAATGCCATTAGAAAGTGGTTCTTTGCTTTCAGTTCATTTCAAGTTATTTATTTCTTTCAAGTTTTTCCTTTTCAACAAGTAGTTAGAAACCACCAATCACACACCCTCACTCATCTAGAATTCACCTTACACACACTATCACTCATCTGTTTATAAAATCATCACTCCATCTTAGGAAGATAAATTAACCACAAACAACACCCCAAACAACAAAAAGCTCTAAGAGGTTGCTTAAGTACATATAGTACACCTTCACTTCATCAGCTTATGAGCCCCGGGTTGACAATTAATGACATCAATTTAGAAACACTAAATTGACTAAACAGATCGTTTCAAATTGGGCTCATACTTTGTATCTTAATTGCCCGCCACCCGCTCCTTTTCTCCATAACTCGGACATCTTGTCATGAACAGTGACGGAAATGGTCACTTTCGTACTTGTCCACATAGCATGATAGCCCCTTCTGCACAACCGTGACTGTTGTGACATACCGATTCTACACGTACCCCTGTGGTCGCGCAGCTCTCTCACAAACTACTTTATCATCTCGTGCTCTCTTTCAATTGCCCAGAGCGGTGAGACTGTACTTTGGTCAGTTAGTCAGGTAGTCGGCCCACCCATGTAGAGCTTCAGGTGACTGCCATTTCCTCTTCCTAGGAAGGGTTCTCCATTGAGATTGCTAAGCTGGACTGTGCCTCCATCTATGACTTATTTAATGACATATGGTCCTAACCAATGCATCCGAAGTTTTTGAGGGAATTTCTCGAACTTGCAGTCATACAAAAATACTAAGTCATTTTCTTTGAATGTGCACAACTTGATATGGCAATCATGCCAAGATTTTTTGCACCGCTTCTATACCTGCTGATGGAATCCCACTAGAAGCCATTCCTCCTCTAGTTCTTCCAGTTGCACGAGCCTTTATTCTAAATCTCCACGGTCTGCCATGCCTGTCATTGCTTCTATTCACAAACTAGGTACAATGTATTCCATTGGCATGACGACTTATGTGCCGTAGACTAACCGGGAAGGTGTCTAACCCGTCAATTTCTTGCAAGTAGTTCGGTATGCCCATAGCACAGTAGGTATGTGCAAATCCTAGTCGTTTCATTGTGCATTATAGATCTTGGTCAACGCAGTCTCTAAAATCTTGTTGAAAGCTTTTGTTAGGGCCTTGATCTACCTCAGGCTAAAAGAAGGCAGGTCTAGGGTAACATCAAACCACGCTTAACCAGGTAGCTAGCCCTACCAGGTTGGGAGAGGGCTCTCTCCTTGTCAATCTCAATTAGAATATTGGCAACTAGGGCTTGATATGAGTAAAATGAATGCTAATTTTAGGCTAGGTATAGTAGATTAGGGTTTTTGTTTGGTTTTAGGTTTTGGTTGTTGGATCAATTGGAGAAGTCAGATTGGGTCCGGGAAATCAACTCAGGGATATAGTCATGTCCTGTGGGGCAGGGTAGACAAGAGCTTATGTACTAGCAAAGGATTAAGATGGTAGTTTAGACAGGTGAGGAGTTGAGGAGGGCACAAGAAACTATGAATCCTCTTCAAACAGTGAAAAAATTGAAAACTAAATGAAATCCCAAGACAAAGCACTGTAAATCTAGTGTATTTTATCTATTCACCTTGATTCATTTAGTTTAGAAGAAAGAGAGAGATGTGGATACACATAAAACATTAGAAAAACTCATTACAAAGAAGAAGCAATACATAAACTCACTGTCACAAGAATCCCACAAAAATAGTTGTGAAACCTGGTTTTATTCCTTGCCAACTACTGATACAAAATGTTTAGTGAGTCCAATACTTCTGCCAAAGTCCAACCTTTACAAATGAATCAAAAAGTACATGATATAGGCAAGGAAACTACTCAAGCTAGCTATCAGGTTCGAATCCATGAGAAAATGGGTGGTTTCAACCATATCTAAACTAAGAACAGGAATATAGGCAGTGGAACAGCTTGCCTCTAAAACCAAGGAAACCAATTCATTCAATTCAAAACCACCTTTGACTTGATGTATCTACCCTACTAAGTGTTTTACATCCATAATTACATCAAATTACATCATTCACCATGATAATTTCACCAAGAGGGCAAGAAAAAGTCAACTACAGAGAAAACTAGGCGAAATCTGGAAAAACAGGCAAAACTGGCAAAATTCCTCCTATGCGCAGCACCACTGATCCTATGCACGACGCTTTTTCTAGGCCATTTTTGGAAGGTTTTCTGAAGTCCAAATCAGGTGCAGGATAACTCATTGAAAATCTTGGTGAGTTTACTTTCTAGAACAACTTGAATTTCTGAATTTGGAGTCCATTTACCCCTCCAAAAATTGAATCTCCCAAGACTGCTTCCTGTGTGGCAAAAAAGTGGCAGAGAGGGCACTTTTTGGGTGTTTTTTGCCCTTTTGGAGACCTAGAACTTGTCCAAAATTCTCAGCCATTTCTGAGCATGCATATTTTTCCCTGTTGATTCCAAAAATATAAACTTTTTTGCAAATGGATGCCCCCAACAAAAGCGCAGCGCCACCTGCTGAAAAAACCTGTTTTTTGCATTAAAATTTTCAAAAATGACAAAAAATGCTCCAAATTTCTTGAAATTTGGCATGAGTGATCCTTGTTAGGTGCTTTTCTAGGCCAATGATGCTTCAGCCAAGATCTTGAGCTTATCTTGCTCTTTTTTTCTCCTCAAAGCTCTTCTTAGCTTGGCCTTTAGCCTCTTTGTCCTTGCATTACAAATCCTTTTCCTTGATGATCAAATCTTTGACACTCCTTGGATTTTGAGCATCCAAGTCCATGAAACTCACCTCTTGTGCCACCTCATGGTCCACAAGAACAAAATATCCATAATCATTGTCCATTGGCTTAATTGACTGTAAATTCTAGTGAGGAAAGAAAGGTAGTGTGGGTGAATGATGAGTATGAAGAGATTTTCAAAAGAAAGGGAATGAGTGGAAGGAAATAGGGATATGAGTGAGATTTGATGTAATGTAGGGTTTGAGGGAATAGGGTATGAAGGGGATGACTGGGGTTTTAAGAATTGAGGGTATAGGGTTAGGGTGTAGGGTTATGTATGTAATTAGATTTTTGTATGGGGGGTAGGGTTTTAGTATGTAGGTTTTGGGAAAAAAAAAACCCTTTTTTAATCAGATGGAGGGCTTTACTTACTTGACAAGAGGCCAATTTAGAAATATGAGGCAAATTAGAATGATTTGGATCAGTTTGAAGGTCACTAGCTAGGTGTGCATTACCCTCTCTCAGGTGTGCAGTGTCGAACAGGTACGCAGTGGCAGACCAAAATGCAATGGAAAACCTGTAACAGGTGCGCATCACCTTTTCTATGCGCGGCGTCGGCTGCTAGGTGCGTAGCACCTTTTTGTATACCACTTTTGGAGGCCTTCTCAGTGTCCAAATTGGGCGTGTGATAGCTCATTGGAAATCTTATCGAGTCTACTTTCTAACACAACTTGAATTTTTCAATTTGGAGGTCATTTGCCTTGTCAAAAGTCAAATCTCCCAATACTGGTCAAAATGTGCAAAATGAGGCTAACTAAATGCAGAGTTCTGTTGCAGTCAACTTTTGAAGGTCTTCCTCAACTCCAAATTGAGTTCATGATAGGTCATTGGAAAGCTATTTGTGTCTAGTTATTATTTTACTCATCAAAAAAGTCATTTGACCAACCAAGCTAGGAGAAATATTTATTTTCCCAAGTCCAATCTAGAAGTACATCAATTCTCTTGAGGCAACTGTATTGTTGACATTTCTCTAAAACCATGACACCTGTGTAAAAAGTGAAGGAGGTTTTTCTTCCTTGGCCTATTATGGACAAAAAAATCTCTCAATTTTTCCAAATTCATTTTTCCTTTCTCAGAAACATCATTTGAGTAAAACCTATCCCGATGTGTGGAACAGGGGATTTGTAGAAATTAAGGGAAATGAAGGGCATAAGGGGCTTCTAAATTCTTGAGAAAATTTTGGGAAGTAGGGAGGGATGTTAGGAAACAAAGGAAAGTGTAATTTCAAATATTGAGAGAGGGGAAGGGGTCCAAAAGGGAAAAACACGGGCTTAGCCTAGAAAATTGTCAAATTGTAGCAAGAAACTAGGGTTTGTGGGAAAATGATGAATTTGAGGGATATCAGTGATGGGAAGTACTTAAGAAAGTAAATTAAGGAGAGGGGAAGGTGTACAAGCATCAGGATACAAGTTTTTTTGATGATTTGACCATCCAAGAGAAATTACCTTCAAAACCCTAGGAGAGGGAAATGAATCTTACCGAGGCACAACTAAAACACGAACAAGGTGTAAAATGACCCATTGGAACCTGAAATGATGATGACAACTCTCTGAATGATGGTACACTCAGCTGAATGGTGACATGGACCGACATTTGGACAACTTTGGAAGGAATGAAAACAAATCCTAGACCTAATACCTAGTGACCAAATTTTACTTGAAGATTCTCTGAAATGACAAAATTTGACTGTAACATCCTAAAACCACTTTGTAAGAGCATATTTGATCACTGGTGGAAGGCTTCAAAGACTTATACTAATAGCTTTGACTGTCCCATTCGCTTGCAGATGATACAACATACTTTTTTTATGATATACCTAGAATTCCTCAGTAAGAGCGCTAATAGTTTCATTTAGGAAGTGCATTCGCAGTTGCTCATTATAATTTTCGAGCACCCAAACCATGTCAACACATTCTCAAACAAAAATTTCGCAGATGTAGCAACCATTTAGTCCTTAACTGGTTGTGCTTCCGCCCATCATGTCAAGTATTCTATCACGGTGATGATATAGCACACACCCATTTTTCCTTGAGGCGTGATGGGCCCCACAAAGTAGATCACCCATTTTTCAAACAGTTGTAGCATCATTGTGGATTGAGCGGAATTTCGTCCCTAAGCGGTGGTTTCCCAGTCTGTTGACATACATCATAGGCCCGACAATACGCTTTTGAGTCTTGATGTAAAGTTGTCCACTAGAGTCTGACGCGAAGAATTTTTTGTGTTGTTGCCCTCCCCACATAATATCCTCCTGCAATCCCCCCCCCCCTGTGCTTCTGTGAGGATCTTTCCTCATTCAAATTCAAGTACATATCTTTGTAATATTTCGCCATTTCCCATTTTTTAGAGGTTCCCCGTGATAACAGTAAAATCTGTCGCGCAGACCACCAAATCTTTATTCTACTGGACTGAATACCCCTGTGGCATACTCCCTGTGATTAAGAAGTGGATTATATCCTCGAAGTGGCCATCTGCGACGAGTACTGCATAGAGCTCTGCATCAGGTAGTCCTTCCTCCAAATTTATTTGCTCCTCACTGTTCTCAATTCGGGACAGGTGATCTAGGCTAGGTGTCCGGGCTTTACGATGACCTCGAAATCGTATTCTTGAAACAGTAATATCCATCTATAAATGATCCCCCCCAACACAGGCTTTTTCACCAGGTATTTCAACGCGGAGTGATAGATATACATTTTAAAGTGCCCACTGAGTAGATAGTGGCAGTATTTCTAGAGTGCATATACCATGGCCAGTCCCTCGTGCTCAGTAGTGGAGTGGTTCTTTCCTACTTTAGAAAATCGTAGACTAGAAAACGTGATCTGGTGATCAATGCATTCCGCTCCTTCTTGCGTGAGTACAGCACCCAACGCGATACACGATGCATCAATGTGTACATGAATTCAATGTCCCATTTTTGGAAAACCAAAATGGGGGCGAATGCCATTTTTTCCTTTAAAATCTCCATACTCTTCTTACATTCCTCATTCCAACAATAGGTAGCATCCTTTTTCAACAATTGTTCCATTGGTGTTGTGATTTTTGCGTAGCCCTTAATAAACTTTCGATAGTATCTAGTGTGTCCCAACGTGGTACGGAGTTGTTTGACACTACACGACGCTTGCAGATTGAGTATGACAGCAATTTTCGCAAGGTCCACCATCAGTCCTTGTCTGCAGACTACATGGCCAAGCAAGTTGCCAAAAGGGACGAGGAATGTACACTTTTTAAGATTTAGTGCAATCTGGTGTCATCGACACATATCCAGCATCAACCGTAAGCTTGCTACATGTTTCTTGACTAGCCCAAATACAGTCCAATCATCAAAATAAACCTCCAAAAACTTATGAATGAATTCTTTGAACACAGCCACTACTACGCGTGAAAATATTGCTGGTGCGTTCTTCAATCCGAAGGGCATAATGGTGTACTAAAAACATCCCCATTCGGTTGCGAAGGTAGTCTTGCTCCTATCTTTTGGCGCAATCTTGATTTGATGGTATCCCAAGAACCCATCCGTGAACGAGTACGCTTCCTGTCCACCAACATTCTATAGGACTTCATCTGTAAACGACGTCGAGAACGGGTCATGAACGCAGGCATCATTAAGTTTTCAGAGGTCCACATAGATTCAAATTTCTCCCTTTAGTTTTTTCTCTTGTACTATCATAGGACTCACCCAGTCAGACTCTTCCAGAAGTTCAATAATTCCTACTACAAGTATTTTGTCCAATTCTTCACAAAGAATTTCCTTATACTTCGGATTCAAACGGTTCGCGTTTGGATTCAGATTTATCTTCATCATCCCCAGGTCACCAAGAATCCCCTTTAACTCTGTCATTTTGGTCGGGAATAAGTCTTGATATTCACGCAGTAATTTGACGACTTTATCCACCATGGCATCATCCCAGTAGTCCCCCAGGGTCGCGTACTTTGGCTCCTCCTCTGTACCAATGTTTACCTGTTTCATTTTTAGTGGCGCTGTGATGTCGGGGTCCTCGATCAACAGTGCTCTAACTTCGCGGCTCCTTTCTGTTTCTGAGATGTTACTGTTTCGGGGGTCATCATCATTATCCTTCGCTTGCATGTTGTAATATTATAGGGCATGGCTTAACTAATGTGACCATTCTGGTTGAACGATTTCTTCTGGTTCCTGTGGTAATTTGAAGATAGCGACTTTCACAATTTGCAGGGCATCGTCAACAGTATCCATTCATTGGTATTCAAATAACAATGTTAATAAAAACCCTTCGCACAAGATATCCCATTCGCCTGTACCATGTTAGAGCTTTGTCTCAATATACCAGTTTCTGGGGAAGACATCTGGGGTGTGATAGAATAAATGTACCCATTCAGGCTGGGGCTCTTCACCATAGGCTTTAGTACATTTTACGAGGTGCATGCGCAGGTCATCGCGTCCATCATATTTCTCGGTTATTCGTAGTTTCGGCTTCCGAAACCTTAGCTGCATCATCCTTCTACAATCATACCAGCTTTCAAAATTCCCTTCATGTGTTCCCCACCAACACGTGGGTGTTGCACGCAGCACCCACTTTAATGCATCGAACCTCTGGTGCTCTAGTACTGCACTCTCAAACTTGCTTAAGAATTCATCCACCACTGTTAGTCCATCATATGTTGGTAGATCTCAAGCCTAGGCAGTTACGCAACACAGTGATTTGGTCATCATATTACAATTTAGCATCATTACTTCACTTAACCGATTGTGCCATCACTCATCTTCTTCGTCGGACTCCGATAGGCAGGATTCTGCATGCTTCCACGGGGTCCTTTCATCTGCAGTAGGATGTAGCCAATCCTAGTTCTACGCGGTTAGTTTGTAGATACAATCTAGCTCTTTGTCGCTTCCATCATCGTGCACAGGTTCTATGTAACGTTGTCCTTCGGCGGGATCCAACGGAACTATCACACGTAGGGACTTTGTCTCAAAAATCATTTTCCACTTTTTTAGATTGATGACTCCATTCATATCCATTGCCCAGTCTATTCCGAGCAATGCAGGGTAAGGGTTACTGTCATCCACAATCTCTATTACCTCGAAGTCTGTCTGTGTGCTCGCACCATCGATATCCACTGTTACTCCCATCAATCTTCCCATGGGCAAGATCTTTTGTTGGTTCGCCATCCACAGTTGAATGGGAGACCATTGTAGTGCGGCCCTGCCCATGTGTTCCCAAGCCTTCTTTGGTAATACATTCACGTCCGACCCTGGGCCTAAGATTACTTGATCCATCTCATATTCACCAATTTGCGTTGTCAACCACATTTTCCGTCTGGTGCGTAGAGCATGCTTCCCCATTTTTCGTGCTACTAGCAGCTCCCCTAACCCTGCACACCTAGTGATCAATTCTTGTAGTCCTTTAATTGCCTTATTATCATGTAGCAGTTTCATACATGTCTCTAAAAAGGTGGTTAGCATCAAGGGATCCAGGTTCATCTCTGGTTGATCCTTACTACCTGAAGTAGAGACCTCTGCGAAGCTCTTCTTAGCTTCCATAAACGTTTCTTTTGCACGATCCAAGTCAAATTCAAGTTCCTTTGCAGGAGCCTTACGTACCTAGGTGTCTTCTTCAGGCTTCTTCCCCTTATCCTCCCCTATGGTCGCACCACTCCTGAGAATCATGTTCACATTAGGGTCCTCTTCGCGTGGTTCAGACCTCATTATTGGGATGTTTGGGGTTGGAGTAGGCTGCAGCACCCCTTTTTCGTGCATTTGTGCGATTAGTGTCGGACAATCTATCATTTCATGATCAAATTGTTCACACTACGAGTAAGATAATCTCGTCGGGTTGGTACAATCACGAGTGTAGTGCCCAGGGCCTCTGCAATTGTAACAAATTAGCTGTCTACAGCCTCTCCTAGGCCCCATTCCCCTACGACCTCGTCCTCGCCCTTGGAAGCCACCCCGCGTTATTTCTGCAGCTGGATTGAGGCCTCAAGTTTATGTCTGCATTTTATAAGCTAGAGTCCTATCCATCATTAGTTCATAGCTTCGACATGTTCGCTCATCGTGACCCACTGATCTACAGAAATTACAGTACAGTTGTTGCGGAGTCTAGATATATTTCTGCAACAGGTGATAGTTGTCCATTGTGTGCTTTCCTCCCACCTGACAAATCGTGCACCAGAGAGTAGCGGACACACTCAGACCTGCTTGCACCTCTGGTCTCAACGACATTGGTCCCCCTCTTGCCAAATAGTTTGTGAATACAGGACAGTGGTCCTTATCGTGACCCTGGCCCTTACATTTTATACACCACACTTCTTCACGCGCCTCCGGCTAGGGCACCCTATCCTGCTTCAAACTCTGCATCTCCAAGCATAGGTTTTGTAGTTGCACGTGGATTTGTTGAACTCCCAACCTAGAATCTTGTATTGGAGTTTCATGCAACCTCATCACTATCTCTAATGCTTTAGCCTAGGTTGAGATCTTCTACTGTGACAGTGCCATCCTTAGGTGCGGTGTCAGGGATGCCATAAACCAAGCGTGGTGCTGCGCATCTGAAAGTATCATATTATCCTATCAGATCATACTCTTCAGGCGCTGATCTAGATCCCATGGAGTCTCACCTGGAAGCATCACAATTTGCTTAAATCTGATGATTGACTGAGTTTCTTAGTTTGGTCGGCTAAACTCCTTGTTCAATGCATCCTGGATCTCTGTTATTCTAGCATTTGGATGATCGCTAGAGTTCTTAATATACCACGTCAACACGTGATCCTATAGTGCTCTCACCAAAGTGGCCTTTTTAATGTTATCATCCGTAATGCCTTAGGCTTCCCATACTGCCTTTCCCACAAACCAGAACTGGTCTGGTTTCTCATTTCCCACACCTCTAAATACGGGCAACTTGATCACACTCGCCATTCTAACCTTTGGAGGTGGTGGAGGTGGGGAAGGTGAAGATGGGGCGAATGTCGGTGAAGAGGGAAAAGGTGTGGATGGAGGTGGTAATAGTGGAATGCGCTACTTTATCAATTGGACCGCACTTCTTGTAGAGAACGCAACGAGCTCTTCCTCGCTTTCCCGCGAAAGTGAAATCAGGGGATTGTTCTCTAATCCTTCGATCCCTTAGTAGCCTCTTCCTCTCCGCGTTACCCCAGACATCAATGGATTTGTATGACCCTTTTTTCACATAACAAAATTTTAATCCAAGCATTCAATGATTTGATGTACTTACCCCGCTGTCCCTTGAGAAAACGTCTTTCCGCTTCGCTATAGTTGACAATTGTGTCTATCGCGAATTCAGTGATAAATCCTCCTATTATCCTATCCAACCAATGATCTACGGCCCATGCGATCTTATATTCAGACACCTCTAGCTGGCGTACTAACTCCGGATTCCACACTATCGGCTGATCAAGCTTGCACCTTCCTGTGCTATCTACCAACCTCGCGATCCACTCACACAGTTCTAATGAGAAGGACGTGAAGAAGATCTCGTGGAGTTCCGTGTATATGTAGCGATCCAACCACCTCTTCTCATATATCTACGGGGTTTTGTTTTCCTGCACCACGAACTCGTGAAGCTTCTGATCCAACCAATCTTCAATCTCTTTCTTCATAGGGTTCTAGCATTCTAACATCAGACATCCCTTAGGAAAATCCTGGTCCCAGCAATGGAACCATTTTTTGGCTTATTGGGCCCTGACCCAGGTTTGGAAGAAGTTTTAGCCAAACAAATCCCACACTACTGGTCCTTTTGGCAAAAACCTGTGGAGTGCGAACTGAAGTCTCACTTGAGGTAGTATGGGAGGGTGCTGGAACCAGGTTTCCACACCCTAGGGATGTCTTAATGAGGTCTGGAGGGGTCACAAACTAATCTACGCACTCGCACTACTCTTGCGTAGCTGCCTGGCCTTTGCGAAGATCCGCAACGGGGTGTTTCTTAGATTCTTAGTATTATTACAGTTATTATAGATCTAATTTATCCCTTAAGGTCTTTAGTCGAGCATTCAGTAGTTAAAACCAGTGTGCCAACCATAAATCTTAAAACCATAACATGATCATAAGCATATAGATCTGCGATCAGACGCATAAACCAGAATCGAGAATAGATACACAATATTTTAGAAACACTTATCTTTATTAATGCCCTTTATCTTGTTACATCCAACTTCCTACCCTGCACACATAGCTGCAAGGGTCTGCACACACAACTGCGGACTCTAACGAGGCCTCCAGCACACAACTGCGGAGCCTCTATCTCCTATTACAACCCAGACTTGCACTTCACAGACTCAGATCTACTATCTCATTCAGACACCCATATTACTTCTATTGCCAAAAAGCTACCTCATGCTCTTCATTTTTGGTACTATCATATGCTTCAAAATGATCCAACACTGACTAGAGCAGGTCACGATGGAAACAAAGAAATTCTACCATCTAGTAGCTCCTACATGCCTCTGAGCCTACACACCTACTCCATGCCCATGATCCACACTTTCTTTCTTACTGTCATTATCTTCACATCCACCACGCACAAAACGCACACCTCCTCTACTACCTCGATCCCTAAAGGATGCCCTGACCACACCACCAGCAACATGCCCTCCCTGCTTGGGTCTTGCAACAACCCTATCCCCCAACGCCACCTCCAACTCGCTATTGTAGCCACTATGTTTGGTCAAGATGCCCATATGCATGGGTTGGGAGTGAGAATTATGAGGTACAAGTCGCATGGTCAATTCCCAGGAAGATGTCCCCATGACAAGACCTATAGTGTTATTCACAAACTCCTGACAAGTTGTGAGACAAAGAAAGTTTGTCGCTAGCCCAAATCATCCAACAGGAGTCTTCCCCTCAGAACCATCAACCACCAAACACCAGCCGGGAGGGAGACAAGTTCGACCACAACTATATTCTGCACCAACCAAACCAATGGATCTTCCTCTCCATTGTCAGGGGAAACACTTGGAAGCAGAGTCACGGGAAAAAAGGCTTCACCCCAGAGCACAGAACCCCGAGAGCCTAACCTGAGCCAAATAAAATCTAGAGTAAACACCACTAGTGCTCCTTGTGAACTGCGAGACCAAATGTTACTCACCAAATTATGTTTCTCAGAAGTATAGGGTAAAACCGAAGAGAGTGTTGAGAAATCTAGGGCATTAGTATTAGGTGATTTCTCTTTAATTAGTAATTTCTTGTTAGTGCTTTTCACTTCATTAGATTGGGATCTTCTTTATGCTTAATTTGTTAGTGTTCTTCTTCATCAAATAACTACCAATGCATGAACATAAATAAACAAGAGACACAGAATGTAGGCTATCAGCCAAGACCAAAACCTCTCACTCTTTGAGAGGAAAACACACACAAATTATTCTTATAGAGATTCCAATTTATGAATACCAAGACCAAGACCCTTGACCTAGTAGCTTCTCCAAGATCAAGACACAAGTCCTCTTCCATCTTCTCGTTCACTTCTTCTCGGTTCCTTCTACTTCATATTTCTCACCATATGTGATGACATCCAATTGTGATTCTTGTGGATATCAATCTTCTCCTCCAACAGTAACACCAATTGTTACTCACCCAATTATCTCAGAAGTCTAGGGTAAAACCGAAGAGAGCATTGAGAATTATAGGGCATTAGTATTAGGTGATTTCTCTTTGATTAGTAACTTCTTGTGATTGCTTTTTACTTCATTATATTAGGATCTTCTTTATGCTTAAGTTATTAGTGTTCTTCTTCATCAAAAAACTACTAATGCATGAACATAAATAGACAAGAGACACATAATGTAGGTTATTAGCCAAGGCCAAAACCTCTCACTCTTTAAGGGGAAAACCCACACAAATTTTCCTTATAGAGATTCCAATTGATGAATAGCAAGACCAAGACCCTTGACCTAGTAGCTTCTCTAAGACCGACACACAAGTCCTCTTCCATCTTCTCATTCACTCTTTCTCAGTTCCTTCTACTTCAAATTTCACACTATATGTGATGAAACCCAATTGTGATTATTATGGATATCAATCTTCTCCTCCAACAATAACACTGAATCTTAAAGACATATTACTAAACCATAGTTGTTTCCCTTTGAGACACCAACGAGATATTCTTCCTTGTAACAACAATGAGCTCTTGTCACACACATGTGAACTTCCTCTTGTGCAACATCGAACATAAGAAACCCTTGTCACTGTAATCTGAACTTTTGTTCCTTTTCTTGTCACTATAACATCCATTGAACTTAGACAGAGATGCGAGCTATTGTTGACTGTGATCATCCCCAAACAGAACCTTACAATCCCTTATCCTTCTTGTGATTGCGTCGAACTTATCACTACCACTGTCTACTCGAAATCACAAAGATATCTGAATTATACTCTTCCACTATCCATGTGAAATTTTGTCTCTATCACCCGAAAAAATCAGAGAAGGATATCTGAAATTCTATCTCTATAGACTGAGCTGAGGTTGTTATTTATAATGGTTTTTCCATCATATTAATCCGACCTGAACTTATGAATAGGTTTGTCTCCATAATTAGAAGTTGACATGAGTTAGTTGCTTTGACTTGAAGAAGACATGGAGAGGAGGACTTTTTGCTTGTCATTGGAGGGCTATTATAGACTCATATATTTTTGACATAACCCAAGAAGGGTTCTTCATACATGACATTGACTCTTTGAATCTAATGATAAATCATAAGGCTCTCAATGGGAGCCAACTATATAAAAACTCTTGCTCATGAAACCCATGAAGCAAGGCATTAAAAAAATAATTTCATTCTCGTATTTTCGTCATTTACAAAGATCATAATTACATGTCATTATGAAGACCAAACCTAGTTACATTTTACAACACTCCCTCTTAACTAGGGAGGTATTCATAATGGTACTTGGTCATTCTGAATCTGAAGAATTTCTCATAAGAAGAATCAGATCGGTAACCCATTTGTTTAGCATCATATCAACCAGCATTTTTACAAAGCAAGTCCTTGACTAATAACTCTATCTCTCCACAAGATTTGAGCTCAATGTTGGCGAGACAAATGATTTATAGACACTCTCATCATTGTCTCTCTCGGAACATACCCCACCCAGGTTCTCAAGGTGTGTTCCATTAGGACTATTCTTATCTTGGATTCCTAGTCCTCAAAGAATATCGATCCTCCACAACTACTCTTGTCTTGGATGCCCTATCTCATACTCAAAGAGAATCAGAAGCCAAATGATTACATAATCCTCTCATTCTGTCTTCTCATACAAAGACTAGAATGATGTGTCTATCTCTCCCTCTCAATTAGGGGTGACATATCAATTCCAATAATGGAATGTACTCATTCCTACGGAAATAATGTACCTAAAATCACTCTTGGCTTAGTAATTTCCAAGTAAGAAACTTTTTTATTCATTAGATTAGGATCTTATTTATTCATAAGTTATTAGTGTTCTTATTCATCAAACAACTACCAATGCATGAACGTAAATAGAAAAGAGACATGGAATGTAGGCTATCATCCAGGGCCAAAACCTCTCACTCTTTGAGAGGAAACCCCACACAAATTCTTCTTATAGAGATTCCAATTGACAAATACCAAGACCAAGACCCTTGACCTAGTAGCTTCTCCAAGACCAGGACACAAGTAATCTTCCATCTTCTTATTCACTCTTTCTCAGTTCTTCTACTTCAGATTTCGCACCATACGTGATGACACCCAATTGTGATTATTATGGATATCAAGCTTCTCCTCTAGTAGTAACATTGAACCCTCAAGACATATTATTGAACCATATTTTCTTCCCTTTCAGACACCAACAATATCTTCTTCCTTGTAACAACAATTGAATCTTGCCACACACATGTGACCTTCCTCTTGTGCAACATCGAACATAAGAAAACCATGTCACTACAATCCGAACTTATGTTCCTTTTCTTGTCACTGTAACCACCCCCCTACATACACCCCAGCAATGCTTGGTGCAACGTACAAGGGGGGTCTCTGCCCCCCCATACATGGGATATTCGTGGAAAGAATATAACACAACCCAACATTATCCCACTTGTTTTTTTCTTTCCACATGAGAGCTTAGTCATTGATCCATCCCTACAACACCCATTGTTTCTCTACACTAAGAGAAATTCGCAGTGCTCACAAACTTTGTCAATGCATCTGCATTATTCTTCAAAATGTCCACCTTTACCAGCAACACCTTTTTGTCCTCAACCACATCCATCACAAAGTGATACTGAACATTAAGTTGCTTTGTATTTGAATGATAAGAAGTGTTCTTTGCCAAGAAAATTGCACTTTGGTTGTCACATTCTATCCTTATAGCTCATTGTACTAACCCCATACTTGAACACAATCTCTGCAACCAAACTGCTTTCTTTCTTGCATGAGTGGTTGTCATGTATTCTGCCTCTATAGTTGAAATTACCACTACAGACTGTCTCTTACTCATCCAACTGACTGCACCTACAAATAGATTGAACACATACCCACTTGTAGATCTTCTCTGATCCAAATCTCTAGTCCAGTCTGGATCAACAAACCACAGATTTCCAAAAATTTGTCCAATCTTGGTCTTACTTGGTAGCACAAACCATAATCACTAGTGCCACACAAATAACTAAAAACCCTCTTCATTGTTGTCCAATGATCCTTCCCTGGTTTTGACATAAACCTGCTCAATACTCCAACTACATGTGCAATGTCTGGTCCAGTACATACCATTGCATACATCAGGCTACTAAATTCACTTGCATATGGAACATAGGACATGTACTCTTACTCTTCTTGTGTCTTGGAACATTGTTCAATAGATAACTTTACACCTCTAGGAATAGGAACCTTCATTTGTTTACTAGCCTGCATATTAAACCTCTACAGTATTGTCTCGATATACTTCCTATGGTTTAACCAGAGCTTCCTCTTTGCTCGATCTTGTTTAATTTCCATGCTCATAATATAGTTTGCATCACCAAGATCTTTCATGTCGAATTTGGAGGACAATTGGGTCTTCAATTCCTGGATAATTTCTTTGTCATTTCCAACAAGCAACATATCATCCGCATATAAGACCAGATAAATAACACAATCGCCAATAAATTTAAAATACACCCAGTGATCTGTTTTTCTTCTGGCGAAGCCAAGTCCTCGTATAAATGTATCAAATTTATGATACCACATCCTTGGTGACTGTTTAACCCATACATAAACTTTTTTAACTTGCATACCAGTTCTTTCTTACCCTTCACCGCAAAGCCTTCAAGTTTCTTCATGTATATCTCTTCTTCCAGATCCCCATGAAGAAATGATGTCTTCACATCCATCTATTCTGCCTCAAAATCAAAAGTAGAAGCAACAGATAAAAGTAATATAATAGAAGCTACCTTGGCAACAGGAGAAAAAATATCACCAAAATCAATTCCCGGCACCTGGGAATAACCTTTTGCTACAAACCGAGCTTTGTATTTATCCACCTTTCCTTTTGCATTCATCTTCTTCTTAAACACCCATTTGCTTCCAATCGGTTTTCTTCTAGCTGGAAACTCCAACAGATCCCAAGCCTCATTTTTCTGCAAATATGTCATTTCATCAACCATGGCCTCTTTGTTATGAAACGAGCTCACAAAAAGATAGAAAAGATAGTTGAACGCCTTAGGATTCAGCCTCTTTGAGGGGGCAACCTCCTTTACATTTCACAAATGAACAATTCTTTGATGATTCAAATGACAAAAGCTCCTTTCTATATATAGGAGTCTAAGGGGTCACAATATAACCAAGCTGACCTAACAATAATAATATAAAGGCACAAAAATAACAATAGAGGGATTCTATGGGAAACAGTAATAACAATATGGGCACAATAGGGGCACAATAATATTAATAAGGGATAAAACTACAATAGTAATGGGGGCATCACTAGTATTATAGGGACCTAACATGCCCCTCTCCTTCAAAAAAGTGTTGTCCTCAACGCTTGAGTGGTTCTAGATGCTTCTGTATAAAATTCTCATCCTCCCATGTGGAATCTTTAGCAGATAAGTTCTTCCACTTGATGAGATACTCTGAAATGGATCGATTTCATAGCTGTCGAGTTCTTGTTTCTATGACTGCTTCCGGTTCCAATATAATGTTTCCTTCCTCGTCAAGTTCTGGCAATATTGTTTGAACTGGGAGCTTGTCGCCTATAACATTTTTTAAACATGAAACATGGAAAACTGGGTGCACTCGAGAAGTTGCAGGAAGCTCCAATTTGTATGCCATAGTACCAATGTTTTGCAACACCTTGTATGGACCATAATACTTTGATGACAATTTATTATCCTTCTTAGCTTGCTTGAGGGACATTATTTTATATCGTTGTAGCCATAGGAATACCCAGTCACCTACATCAAAGCTTCTTTCGCTGCGATGTTGATCTGCTTTTTGTTTCATTCTATTCTACGCCAACATGAGGTTATCCTTTAAGAGTTGGATAAATTGTTGTTGATGCTCGATATGATGTTTCACTGCTTTAACCTTATAATTTTCTCTTAAATATGATGTGATGGATGGTGGTTGATATCCATAAAGTGCCATAAATGGGGTCATTTTTGTTGCAATATGGAAGGAAGTGTTATACCACCATTCAGCCAGAGGCAACCATTTGACCCATTGTGTATGTTTATCAGATACAAAGCAACGAAGATATCCTTCCAAACGTTTGTTTACTATCTCAGTTTGCCCATCAAATTGAGGATGATAAGATCGGTTATGAGCTAATTGAGTACCAAGACAAGAAAATAATTATGTCCAAAAATTTCCAGTAAAAATGGGACCTCTGTCACTTACAATAATCTTTGGGTTTCCATGTAGCTTTTGAATTGTTTCCATAAATGCCGTAGAAATTGCACTGGCTTTAAATGGATGTGATAATGCACAAAAGTGTGCATACTTGGTAAGTCTGTAAACTACCACCATGATGACACTCTTTCCCTCAGACTTGGGTAAACCTGTGATAAAATCCATTGAAACATCCTCCCAATGTTGGCTTGGAATGGATAAAGGTTGTAATAGACCTGGTGTCTTAATTGTTTCGGCTTTATTTTGTTGGCATACCAAACATTCCGCCACAAACTTTTGAATATCCGATTTAAGGCCATCCCAAAAAAAATCCTTCTTAACCATGTGGTAAGTTTTTAAAAATCCTGAGTGCCCTCCTAAGGGAGAAGCTTGCAATTCCAAAATAATATTTTGTTTGAGTTGGGAATTCTTACAGAGGTATAAGCGATCTTTGTACCATAATGAATCATTTTTCCAACTAAATGTATCAGATGTACTGGAATCGTGTTGTAACTTTCGAATAAGTTCCCACACTTCTTCGTCATTCTTCCATTCCTCCCTTGCTTCCTTTATCCAATCTGGTTGGATAATAGAAATGGTGCACAACAATGCTTCCACATCCTCATCCTTTCTTGAGAGTGCATCTGCCACAACATTTTGCTTCCATTTTTTGTATATGATTTCAATGTCATAACCCAACATCTTTGTGAACCATTTTTGTTGTTCTTCAGAGGATAATATTTGCTCTAAAAAGTATTTAAGGCTATCATGATCCTTTTTTACCTTGAAGTGTCTTCCCATTAGGTAGGGTTGCCATTTCTTAAGTGCATGTACTATTGCCAAAATTTCCTTCTCATAAATAGCTTTGCATAAATACTTTCCCTTGATTGGACGACTTTCGAAAGCAATGGGTCTTTCATCTTGCATTAAAATAGCACTAATTCCATTTCCAGAAGCATCACATTCCACAATAAAGGTTTTTGTGAAGTCTGGTGTAGCTAAGACCGGTGCTTGGCACATTGCCTCTTTAAGATGTTCGAAGGCCTTTGTTGCTTCTGGAGTCCATGAAAATGCATATTTCTTCAACAATGTTGTTAGAGGTGCTGCTATTTTGCCATAATTCTTAACAAACTTGCGATAATACCCTGTCAACCTGAGAAATCCTCGCAAACGCTTTATGGATCTGGGGATTTCCCATTCCTTAATGGCTTTAATTTTTCTAGGGTCTACCTTAACTCCTTCATGAGATACAATATGACCCAGATATTCCACCTCTTGTACTCCAAAGAAACATTTGGATCTTTTTGCATATAATTGTTTCTCCTCCAATAGTTCTAGCACCCTGTCAACGTGTTCAACATGATCCTTCCAAGACTTGTTGTAGATTAGTATATCATCAAAAAATACTAACACAAATTTTCTAAGGAAGGGTTTAAAAATGGAATTCATCAAACCTTGAAATGTAGAAGGTGCATTGGTAAGGCCAAAAGGCATGACCAAAAACTCATAGTGACCCTCATGAGTTCTAAATGTTGTTTTCGGAATGTCTTGAGTCGTCATTCTGATTTGATGATATCTTGAACGAAGATCTAACTTGGTGAAGTAAATTGATCCATGCAATTCATCCAATAATTCATCAATGACAGGAATGGGAAACTCATCTTTAATAGTGATCTTGTTGATCTCCCTATAATTCGGACACATGTGCCATGATCCATCCTTCTTGTGCACCAATAATACTGGAGCAGAGGAAGAACTTTGGCTAGGTTGAATTATACCAGCCTCAAGCATTTATGCAACCATATAGTCAATTTCACTCTTTTGGGAATAGGGATATCTGTACGGCCTGATGTTTGGAGGAACACTTTCTGGAATCAAATGAATAGCATGATCATGATCACAAATAGGTGGGAGACCTTTGGGAGTCTCAAATACCTTGGAATGATTGTCTAAGAATTTTTGGAGATCTGGAGAAATAGATGATTCGATGTGGAAACATCTAGCGAACATAATTGTGCAATTACACCTCGTTGTTCCTTTTTTAGAAGCTTTGTCATACCGTTAGAGCTTATTATCTTTCTTGGTTTCCCTACAATACCCCTTAATTCAACTTTCTTTCCTTCGACATAAAATTTCATGAAAAGTTCTTGAAAGTTAAAAGCTATTATACCCAAGGATTGTAGCCATTGGACTCCTAGTACAACATCAACACATCCCATTGGAATGGAAAGTATTGAGTTATTCAATACATATTCTCCCATGGATAGCTTGATATTATGGCACTTTCCAGAGAAATTTATCGTTCCTCCATTTGCAACCATCACTTGACACTCTAGTGCTAGATATAGGAAGCAATTCAATTCTTTTGCTATCTTACAATGAATAATATTATGGGTACTTCCTGAATCAATCAACACTATTACATTTTTCTTCTTGATATGTCCTTCTATATTGATGGTTTGAGGAGTAGTAATTCCAGCCAATGCATTACAAGGTATGGTCAGATTCATTTCTTATTTATCTAGGCTTTGTTCCTAGAGTATATCCTCTTCTTTTGACCTTCCTTGTCCCCTTTCTTCTTCCTCTTCACAATCTATGTAGAATAATTTCTTCTCAGCACACTTATGACCTTTAGTGTATTTGCTATCACAACTGGAACAAAGCCCTTTTGCTCTTTCTTCTTCCAATTGTTGTGGTGTCAACCTTATAGGTTGTGGAAGGCTAGGGGCAACAACACTTCCATCTTTATAGTTGTGAGTGGTAGGCTTCCTGGTTGCCATAATTTTGCTTTCCATTTTTCTTGCTAACCTGAATGCCTTCTCTAATGATCAAGTTCCCAAAGGTGAACATCATGTTGGATATTATCCTTTAAAGTCCCTATGAACACATCAATCCTATGCTCCTATGGAATATTTTTTACCCTTATGTTCAATTTTTGGAACTCCTCAATGTGCTCCATCATTGAACCCTTTTGTTTGAGACTTATCAATTGGCTAAAAAAAGTGTTGCTTTTTGTATCCTCATAATGTGCTGTCATTTCTTCCATAAAAATTGTCCAAGTGATAATTTGTTTACGAGAGCAAATCCATTGATACCATACAAACTAATTTGGTTCCAAATATAAAGTTACAATACGTACCTTTTGTGTGTTTTGCACATTATTGAGATCAAAAAATTGCTCCATCTGTAGTATTCATGTTGTGGGATCCTTGCCATCAAACTTCCTCATATTGATTTTTGGAATATGGTGGGTCTTCGATCCAATATTAGAGTCTATGAACTCATGATTAACATTTCTTTTGTTCTCATCATGAGTTTCCTTTACTACCCTTTCACCATTAGTGACCATTTCTTGTAGCAACTTATTCAAATTTACCTTCAATTCTTCCATTTTATCATCCATGCCATCCATTTTAGCGTACATGCCATTCATCTGAGCTTCCATGCCATCCATCTTAGCTTCTACGCATTTCTTTAAACAATCCATCTTAGCTTCTACGCCTTTCTTTAAACCATCCATATTAGCTTCTACATCTTTCTTTAAACCATCCATCTTAGATTCTGTTACTTTTTTTGCAAGTGACATTTGTTGCACTTGGTCTCGTAATTTTGATATATCATGTTGCATTTCTTCCTCTTCTTCATGAGTCATGCTAGAACTTTCAGGTTGCTTACTAGGTGTTTGCATTTTCTTTCCTCGAGGCATCAATTACCGATAATAATGCTTTACTATGCCCTTTGAATTCCTTCAAACTAATTTTTCAAACCAAGCTTGTGCAAAAATTTAAAAAACACTACACACCCTTTTTCACTTTGTAGGAGCTCGACATTGAATCTGATGTATCTCTGTAATTTCGGATCATCCAGTTCTGAAATTGTGACTTGCAAAATTCCTCTATGTCCTCTTTCCAATGCCACCGGTCTTATCAAATTTAGATTCTCCAAGGTAGAGTTAAGCACAATCTCCCAAGATGACTTGATTATAGACCTTTCCAGAAGAGAGAACTTCTATGAAGTGCCACATGTCACTGTTTTGACCTTAGTATCTAAACAACATACACAGCAAACTATAGTCCATCCTCTTTCTGTAACTTCTTACAAAATTTCAATATGATGCTCGAAACAAAATTTATGATGATTTTCCCAAGGTCACCTGTTTGGAATATAATTCAGGAGTCTGCAAAATTGCCAACTTCCTTAGACAATATCTTTGCAAATATAGTGCAAAAAGCTCTGAAATTTGGACCCAAGGTTCACCGCAGTTTTGTCTCAAATGGGTTTTTTCTTTCACTTCTGAAACATTGCAGAAAAAAAGTTATAGCGAAAATTCCACGATGACCTATTTGGAGCAGCGAAACCCTAGAATCCAAATCTCTGATACTAAATGTTATGAAACTAGCTCACAAAAATATAGAAAAGATAGTTGAACGCCTTAGAATTCAACCTCTTTGAGGGGGAAACCTCCTTTACATTACACAAATGAACAATTCTTGGATGATTCAAATGACAAAACCTCCTTTCTATATACAGGAGTCTAAGGGGTCACAATATAACCAAGCCGACCTAACAATAATAATATAAAGGCACAAAAATAACAATAGAGGGATTCTATGGGGCACAGTAATAACAATATGGGGACAATAGGGGCACAATAATATTAATAAGGGATACAAATACAGTAGTAATGGGGGAATCACTAGTATTATAGGGACCTAACACTCTTTCTAGAGTTTTCCATCCTCTGAATCTACTGCTTCCCTCATAGTTTTGGGATCATCATTAGTAATAGATAAAGAAAAATTTGAACAAAAAGCAGATGGACTATACCTTTATGGCTGCCTTCTTTCTCGAATTGATCTTCTCACAGAAGGAATTTGTGGATCTTCATCTTCTGATTCCTCTTCTATTGTAGAGTTTGATTCTTCCTCCTTTATCTCAAGATTTATCTTCTCAGGTTCCTTTGGTAGGACTTCATGTTTAATAACATCTTTCACCTCTCTCAACACCACATCTCGGTTTTACACAACCTTCCTTGTTTCTGGGTTCCAAAGCTTATAACCTTTTAAACCATCCTTATACCCAATAAATATGCACTTTTGAGATTTACTATCCAACTTTGTTCTTTTCTCCTTTGGAACATGTACATATGCATCACATCCAAATACCCTCATATGTGAAAGAGAAGGTTTCTTACCAGCCCATACCTCTTGTGGAGTCTTATCCTCCAACGCTGATGAAGGTGATATGTTAACCAGGTAACATGTAGTCTCCACAGCCTCTGCCCAGATCTCCTATCCTAACCTGACACCACTAAGCATGCATCTTTCCCTTTCCATCAACGTCTTGTTCATTCTTTTTGTAACTCTATTTTTTTAGGTGTGTATGGAGTATTCTTCTGTCGCGCTATACCACACTTCTTACAGAACTCTTAAAATTCCTTCTTGAAAAACTCTCCACTGTTATCTATCCTCAACACCTTTATCTTCTTCTTTGTCTGGTTTTCCACCAGAGCCTTAAATTCTTTAAACCTGACAAAAATTTCAGATTTCTTTTTGAGGAAATATATCCATGTATTCCTTAAGAAGTCATCTATAAATGATACATAGTACACAAACTTGCCCAATGATGGAAATGACACAAGTCCAAACACATCACTGTGCACAAGCTCTAATATTTGTTTCACCCTCTTACCACCAGAGGGGAAACTCACCTGATTCTGCTTCCCATATACACAATTTTCATAGAAATCAAAATCTAGAGAGAAATTAGACATACCTTCTACCATACCATTACGATGAAGTATTCGAAGGCTCTTGCTTCCAATATGTCCAAGCCTTTGATGCCATAGCATGGTCTTTTCTCTAGAGACCGCTATATTTTCTGCTACACTTTTAGGAACCACAGGACTGTTGCACCCATCAATAACAATGCTACCTTGAAGCTTATACATAGTTCCAATCTGAACTCCCCACATCAATACCAGTGCTCCCCGAACCATATTGCAGGTATCTTTCTTGAATACTTTTTTTACACCTGCATCATCCAGCTGCTTACAGAAATCAAATTTCTAGCCAATGTAGGAATATGCAAAACACCTGAAATTGTTCTAATCCTTCCACCTTGCAACTTCAACTTGACTTTTCTGTGACCAATGATTCTAGCCATCCTGTCATCCCCTAAGAAGACATCACCACTATCATATTTCTCATACTCGCAGAACCACTCTCTATGGGGAGTGAAGTGAAAGGATGCACCTGAGTCAATAAACCATGCCTCATGATCTACATGTGTACTTGAATAAGAAGCCAAGTACACCTCCCCACCTTCATCTGATGTGGTTTTCACCTCTGCAGAAGAAGAATCATCAGATCCCTTTCCTTTCTCAGGAGCTTTAGATTTACAGTTCCTTTTGAGGTACCCTTCCTTTCCGAATTTCCAGCACACCTTCACAAGTTTTTCTGGAGATTTAGATCTCCCTTTAGATTTAGATCTCCCACTCAAGGACTTATTTTTATTTCTTTTCAGGGACCGTACTCGTACGGACAAGGCATCACCATTCTAGCCCTCCATATTTTTTTGTCTCATCTCTTCTAACAACAAGGATGAGACTATTTCATCAAACTGCAAGGCAGTTGCATTGCTACCTATTGCAACAGCCAGACTATCCCACTGTTAGATAGCTAGTCCTCTATGGGTTGGTGTAGAATGTGAAAAGCCACGAGAGTCCAAGAGACCTTGGGATGTGGAACCCAACGGTCACACAAATGTACTATAAATGTATATCATGTCAATAATAATGTATTCAATGTTTATCATCCATATTTGTTGTTTACATTCCATGTGACTTTAACACCCATGAATTTAAAGATCAACATATAATAACTGGCTTCACAGTATTAAATGCGTTCAGATTCTTTGTCACCGAGTCTCCATCTTTCATCCTCAAGTTATATAGTTTTTTCCATACGAATAGTTTATTCACCAAAGACTTAAATTGGTACAAAGTCCCTAACTTGTCCCACAAAGCCTCATCGAAGCTTCCCCTGATACATTCAACAATACTGAATTTAAGACAAATAATCGTATTGTGTTCTTTGCCTTCCGATCCAACTTTGCCTAATGTTCAGCTAACATTGTTGTTGGTTTAGTACTCAGATCTACGATGATCCACTAATCTTTATCCACCAGTAGATCCTCCATATTTAGTTTCCACGACTCAAAACTCTAACCATTAAATTTCTCAATCTCTACTTTCCATTGCTCGACATCTTCTTTCTCCACAAGAATGATCTCGCAGATCTCCCACTAAATAGGGACTACCATAGGCCCGAGAAAAAACCCCTCAGTAGCAAAGGTGTCCTCTTGAAGCCAAAACAAATCTGATACCAAATGTAGGTTTTAACCTTGTACATAAATTACCTACATATGAATTCTAAAAACAAGAAATAAACAATGGCGAGAGCATAAAACATAAAATAGATGTACACATAGATTTTCCCCTAGATCTCAAAACCTCGACTACCAAATTGATTTTTCATTATATTCCTTTCAATGTTACAACACATATATATACATGTTGAAGCATCCATAAACCCCAATCCATTAACCCTAGATTAGAGCATAACAGTAGTTCCCTTGACTAGATCTACAAAATACCATGGACTGAAAACCATCAACCCAAAACCATGTGCGCAATCCATGCACAAAACCATAGGTAGGTCCGCCCTCTTTCATACCCCCGACAGGGGGGGTAGACATCCCCCTTATGACCCCCTGGTAGTGCCCGGTGCAACATACAGTGGGGCCCACCGCCCCCCCACGTGTTAGGTAGTCATGAAATAATATAACACAAACCAACACAATCAACCTTCATCTGGCCTTGCTTCATGTCATGCTGCCTTCTTCACACCATATTTTCCGGAAGGATCTTACATCCTTCTATATGGTCCTTTTGGAAGACATCCACGGTTCTTCCTTTGGCGGGCCTACATAAACCCATCCAGATATTTGTTCAAACATAAGAAATGAAAACTTAAATCAAAATTACCTTTGTGATGGTCTTTCATCATGACATCTTCCAGTTTGCATCAACATCCTACTTACATGTTGACATATCTTCCAAAGATATCCATTTTCAAGGGTCTCCATCTTTTCTAGACTTCCATTAGAGTCTTCATATATTTCTAGGAGATTTCCTAGTCAAATCTTCTTTGTCTTCCAAATGTTGACTGCCTTTACCATGGTTGCATATCTCATGATCTCTTCCTTCCTTTCATCACACATTTCATTTCATTCTCAGGAGCTTCCAATGTTGAGAATGCAACAAGATGATGGAGCTTAGTGGAAAGGAGTCGCCTTCACTAAGTGGGCCCGCAGGCAAATTATGGCGCAAAGTCTATTTTTAGACTATGTGTATTTTTAGACTTATGGATCATGGTCTATGAGCTGCAGAATGTTGTTTATGGATGATTGGTCATGTTGGGAAAAATAGATGGACTTCTATTTTTGGATCACAGCAGGAGTGACTAAAGTCTATTTTTAGGCTGGCAGTCAAAAATAGAAAAGTCAAATATTATTGTCTCATAATAATATTTAGACTATAAACTTTATCTTATCCTCTTTGAGCACTTCAGTTTGAGCTACAGATGTGGCACATGCAGCTGTCAGAAGGAAATATGCTTTTTTTGTGGGTCAGTTGAGTTTTTGCATGCAGGACTTCAGTTAGAACTCAAGCAGTTGAGTTTGGTGGAGTTGATTGTGGAGTTGATGGAGTTGTGTTCAGTTTGACTTGGTTAAACTAGTTGTAATTAGTCTAACTGCAAATAGACTAATGATGAGTTGTTAAACTAATTATTAACTCATAAAGCAACTAAAGAATACATCAGTTAACTCAGTTGCATGTCAGTGCATGTACAGTTCAACAGGGATAGGTGTTAGAGGTTGAGATTGCTATCAGTTGTGACTATAGTTGTGCATGAGGATTTTCACAAGCAATGTATTGAGTATGCCAATGAGTATTGCGAAGTATATGCCCAAAGAATAGCCTGTGCTCATGTGATTTCCAATGTGAGTGATTCTCAGCAGGCTTATGCAATAGAGGCAGGCAAAGCAGTGGAGAAGATTTGAACCTGTGACTTGTTCAGGTCTAAGCCGGTTTGTGTGTAACAGGTGGAGATAGTGCTGGATACTTGAGAGGAGTATTGTACTATGTAATGTTACATGTTCTCAATCATTAATATATAGATAGTGTGGGGTTTTCAGTTGTAAGCTTTCCCCGGGATACATACTGTGTTAATGTGTGCATGCTATTGATGTTTCATTGTTTTTGATGCTGCTAAATTATTGATCAACGTAGAGGAGATTATGTATTGTGCATGTATTCCGCAATAGTGCATGATCAGGATAATCTCTGTTGAATATGTGTTTATTATTCAAAATTTCTACATCCAATCAGAGTTCCTTAATTGTAGTCAACCACCTCATACTTCATATGAGGACATATTATGTTGATTTCATCTAGTGTGACCCATGCCTTCTGACAACCTTTCATGGGAGGAGAATCATTTCATTTGATCATGCTTCTCAATATTGATCAATGATCCATGTTACCTGTAGCCATACAACATGAATTTATAATATTGAATACAAGCATACATACATCATCTACCTTTAGGCCATCTAGGCTTCTTTCAACATCTTTCTTGATTGAAAAGAGATCCAATCCATTGGTCTGCTTCATATGTCATCAAACCATCATCCCATGAAGTCCACATGTTGGAGTTGCTGATGATGAAACACTTTCTTCCATTCTAGATTGGTGAATCCTTTGATGAGGATTCCACCAAAGAATCTTTAGGATATTGCATATCCCTATTCAACAGATGTTTCCTTTTGACTTGATGTATGATGAGACTACTTCTTTCATTTCTTAAGTGTCCAATGAGGTTCTCAATAGCTATATCCTTTATAGTTAACTAGCAGACATCATTCATGTTTCATATGGTGATGTCACAAGATCTTACTTCTAATTCTTTTCCTCTTCCTTGGACTTCCTTCTTTCATCTTCCTCCACTTCTTCGGTGAAATGGATTTATTCTCTATATTTCTTGTTATTTCCCTACTTGAGCTTAGGACAATATTTCCTGTAATGCTCATAGCATTAAATCTTAGCTATGTTATTATTTTCTTTCATTAAATGTCTTAATACTTTTTTCCCTCAACCTGTCTTCTTCTATCTTGCATAGAAACCACAAGTTGTTGAATGGGATATCCTTCTTATTCTCATAGACATTTATTAGTTGTATGAATATTATTTCACCCCAGATCTTGCAATTGAGATCTTATGAAGATAACCCTTTAGCCTTTGATACCTTCACTTTGTGTTGATCAGATCTAAGTGATGTGACCTTCTTTATCGCATATTCAAAGAATAGTTCTACCAACTTATCATATATCTCTTTGATGTCTCCAATATTGGTATATGAGGGAACCTTTCATAATAATCCCTTTCCATGTATTCAGAGGAAACATTTTCATTGATATGTTCAATGAGTTCACTTTCTTCGAGGAATATGCCTATCCTCCTTTTCCATGCAATGAATTTTAATGACCCAACCAGCTTATAGATCTCCTTCAAAAATGAAGTCATTTTACCAAATTTGGTTATAGAATGAAAGATTTTTACTTGACAAGTGAAGATGAAATATTCAACTTGATCACTTTGATGGTGGTTGAAGAAGATCTATTAGTTCTCCTTTTGGATGATCTTCTTCGAAATGAAAATCCCTTCTTCAATGAAGGAGAATGCTCCTTTTATGATGCCAACACCTTTAGATCTAGCTTCCTTTGTTGATGGTGATTGGTGAGGATGTTTTGATGCTTCTTCGGATGATCTTCTTCAAGGATAAGGAGGGGATCCTTGCTACAATGATAGGGAGATTTTGAAGATGATGATAATGCCTTCTTACCTTCAAGATGCTTTGAATTCTTTAGTAGTGAATGAGTGCAGATCATAAATGCTTCTAGGATTTAGACTTTCTCCAAGATGATGTGATCTTCGTCTTTAAATTAATTCGAAATATCTTATTTAGTAGATAACTTTATGAGTGTATTTGTGGTCTTTTGATGATGACTATAGGATCCAACACTTTTTCTAGTGTAGACTGCTAGCTTCTTTTATTTTTAGATCTATTTTCCTTGAGAAGAAATAAGGCTTTGACCTTGATTGTTTTGATTGATGATCCCAAGACTTTTTCTGAAGTAGACCTTCTTATTTGGTCTAGGGTTTGATTCTTCAGTGTAGATATTTCAACTTTTCCTTTGATATCCTTCAACTTCTTTTGATGCCATTCTTGAAACTTGATTCTTGAGTGTCTCTTTGATTTGCATGCCCTTTTCATGACTTTGACACCTTAGCTATGAGACCATGTTGAGAATTATAGGGCATTAGTATTAGGTGATTTCTCTTTGATTAGTAATTTCTTGTGAGTGCTTTTTACTTCATTAGATTAGGATCTTATTTATTCATAAGTTATTAGTGTGATTATTCATCAAACAGCTACCAATGCATGAACGTAAATAGAAAAGAGACATGGAATGTAGGCTAGCATCCAGGGCCAAAACCTCTCCCTCTTTGAGAGGAAACCCCGCACAAATTCTTCTTATAGAGATTCCAATTGACAAATACCAAGACCAAGACCCTTGACCTAGTAGCTTCTCCAAGACCAAGACACAAGTAATCTTCCATCTTCTCATTCACTCTTTCTTAGTTCCTTCTACTTCAGATTTCGCACCATGCGTTATGACACCCAATTGTGATTATTATGGATATCAAGCTTCTCCTCCAGCAGTAACATTGAACCCTAAATACATATTATTGAACCATATTTTCTTCCCTTTCAGACACCAACAATATCTTCTTCCTTGTAACAACAATGACATATTGCCACACACATGTGACCTTCCTCTTGTGCAACATCGAACATAAGAAAACTTTGTCACTATAATCTGAACTTATGTTCCTTTTCTTGTCACTATAACATCCATCAAACTTAGACATAGATTCGAACTACTGTTGACTATGATCATCCCTAAACAGAACCTCACAATCCCTTCTCCTTCTTGTGATTACATCGAACTTATCACAACCACTGTCTACTCGAAATCATAGAGATATCTGAATTATACTCTTCCACTTTCCATGTGTAATTTTGTCTCTATCACCCGAAAAAATCAAAGAAGGATATCCGAAATTTTGTCTCTGTGGACTGGGCCGAGGTTGCTATTTATAGTGGTTTGTGTGTCATATTAAGCCAACATGAACTTATGAATAGGTGTGTCTCCATAATGAGAAGCCGACATGAGTTAGTTGCTTTGACTTGAAGCCGACATGAAGAGGAAGACTTTGTGCTTGTAGTTGGAGGGCTATTATAGACTCATATATATTTGACATATCCCAAGAAGGGTTCTTCATACATGACATTGACTCTTTGATTCTAAAAATAAATCCTAAGGCTCTCAATAGGAGCCAACTAAATAAAAACCCTTGCTCCTGAAACCCATGAAGAAATGCATTACAAAAATAATTGTCTTCTCTTCTTTTCATCATTTACAAAGATCATAATTACATGTTTTTATGAAGACCGAACCTATTTACATTTTACAACGGAGAGTGGGGAAACCAAAAGACTCCCTACAAACCAAAGACCAAGCACCACCCAAAACACATAAAACACAAAGAAATATCTATCAAGCACTGCAAGTATGGATATTAATACCAGCCACCTTACCATGCAAATTTCCCACAACCCACTGACACAATCAACGAATCAGACACAAACGTACAAACTTGAATCTTTTGTTGTCTGTTCACAAAGGAGGGATCGACAATATTGTTTTCTCCACCACTCCAAGACTGCCCGAGGGCCAAATAACCCAAACAAATTATAGCTTCTTGCAAAATCTACCAATCTCCACAATTCCATCCTAATATATCCTACCACAGCCTAAGCGTTTACCATTAATCACCTTGCCTTACCAACACACCTTCCCACAGAGGATAAATGAAATATCGCATGCTTCATCATTCCTTTCACCTTACACCTTATGTAATGGGAGGTCAAATGATCTATCCTCCTCCCTAACTAACATATAATACCCTTCATTACCCACGCATCGAGCATGTCTCAAATATCATCAACCCCATCGGGGATTTTATTAAATTGTATATTATTAATATTTCACTTTTTATATTTTTCAAAAGGATTTTTTCAAGTGAATGTAAGAGGTATTGTTATTTACCTTATAAAGAGGCCAAATTATTAACATACATTTTCATAGTCAATAAGTCAAACCAAGGGTCAGCACCATGAATTTGTCAACCCCTCTTCTCAAGCTCATGATGTTTTCCAAGTGATGTTTTTATTTCTTTTGTCACAATGGTTATCTCTTGGAACCTAGCCCAAAGGAATCCATGTTTGATTCCTACATCCTTTATTTCTCTTAGTTGGAAGAAATTTACTAAGGAAATAATTGGTCATTTATCAAAGATTTATTATACCCATGCCTTATTTTTTCAACCCCTTTTTCAAGTTTCTTTTAGACCTTTCTAATGTTTACTTTCAAAAGTTCCTAAAAAAAATTGGGTTTCTCAAAATTTTAAGACATTCAAAAGGTCCCAAAAATTACGTGGTCATTTTCATTAAGACCTTTTTGGACTATTTCAAAGTATGAGTTGTAAAGTCCCAAAAACCTTTGAGTTTTTTCTAACTTTAAACTTCCAATCTCTCTCGAAAGGTGTTGGGATGTTTCAAAGATCTATTCTCTGAAAGAGCATGCCCTATTTTGAGGCAAACAAAAACTTTGAGGTTATGTCAATATCCCAAAGGCTTCAAGGTTATGTCAATGTCATTTCATTTCTTCTTGAAAATTGCGTAATCTTTTGGAGGCTTTCATGTTGCCCTACAACTTTGAAACTTAAAACATCCATGAAACCCTTGGGGGATGAATAAAAACAAATCATTCCTTAGAGTGGATCTAGAATTCAAATTTCTAAAGCATCCCAAGTCTACAAGAACTTATGAATGTTTCCTTGGGTTTTAAAATATCATAATCGAAGGAAATTTTGAGGAATTTGTGAACTTATAATTTTTGAATGTATCCAAAACCATTGGAGCCATTCAAATTTCTTCCTTAAAGACACACTAGTTCTAAAAGACTTCAAGAATTTTATGTACTTTGGACTTTATATTCACTCTAAAGGCATCAAGGATTTTTGAATGTTAAACTTCTGATTCATCCTAATAGTCTTCAATTTCCTTTCATTTAGTGACATTCAATTTTCCCAAAAAGGATTGTCAAGAGCCTTCCAAACTTTGCTTCCTAGTTCAAATATGCCCCTAATTCAATCATTACAAAACTAAATTGTGTGCATTCAATTTATAATTCCTCCCGATGATCTTCCAAATCCCATACATTTAATTTGAATGGAACATCATTTTAATGCACCATCAATGGACCAATAAAACTATCATTATATCAATCAAATGTGTTACTTTCCTCACTAAGGAAAATTTGTACTTTTTTCACATCCTTGACCATCCTCTAATTGTTGGAAAAAGGTTTTCAACTTCATTAAGTTTGGTAGCTTCACCACTACTAATGTGAAAACCATGACCATTGAGTAATTTTAGCTTCTAATTTCTCTGACTTTAGGAAAATTATGAGAAGTTTGGAAATTTATTCATTATTTTTTAATGTAATCTATTCATTTCTTGCATTCAATTGAAATATCATGAGAATGTTGAAATTATACTTCTAATTCCCCATTCCAAAGAACATTAGGTTGTCAGATGTTAACCTCTAGTAAGAATAAAATTTCATTTATGCTTGTGAAACTTGCATGAACCTACATACATTTTCTTCCAAACTCAAACGATCTAAAACCTACAACCCTAGCCTCAAAAATTAATTGCCTTCACATCATAGCCATTAATAGTTAAAGAACATAGGGCTTATGAATTAATTACTTCTAGCTATTGAAAATAATGATTTTTATCACATGCTTCTCTTGATATGGGTTGTTTTCAATGGGTGTGTCCAGATTTTATCCCCCCAAATGAAATATTCACAAAACAAACAAAAGGAAGCCATGAAAGAAAAAAAACTATTTTAGTTAAAGAACACAAGGATATGATGAAAATAGATTAAAATGACACCTCCAATTATATAGGAATTAAGCATAGTCTACAATGGGGAGAAGTATATCATGTGTTTACAGTTCAAGCCTACCTTTTTACTATTTAATTTACTAAGGGATGAGGAATACCTCAACTTATATGCTTATGAAAATATCTAAATGTCCCATTTACATCATGCAAGAACTAGGGAAACTCTTGTATTGTGTAGATATGATCAAATAGATTATAAACCACGTAAATGTGAACAACAAAAAAATCATGCTACCTCCTTCAAAACCAAGGATTTGGGAGAGTATTATAGGCTTATGACCCCATATAAAGAACTAACCATTGAATGGATAGACTATTTAACAAAACCAAAATTTTGCAAAAGAAATAGCCAAGTGAAAAATTTATGATAAATAGTTCATGACTTAAGACATAATTATTTACCAAAACCCCCTTCTTATAAATCCTTTTAGATATGCGACTACTTATAATCTATTTGGAGAGAAAGATGCTTCACTTTTTAAAGAAGCATAGGTCCTCTTAATGCATTAAATCATTAAAAGGGAACTATTTTATCAATTGAGATGTTAGAGGTAGTGATGAAAGGTAAGGAGTATTATCAAGAAAACCCCTGACGATTTCACATGGATTTATACTATAAATATTGTTTATGTTGTTGGATTGCAAAAATAGAAAATAAGTCACAGTAGTATTTATCTTGACGATCCACGTTTCCAATCTAGAACTAGATTCATCATAAGGATAAATTTTGTTGAGAAGAAATTGAATAACAAAAGTAATAAATATAAAGAAAAAGCTAAATGAGAGAAACTAAAGGTCTATGGGAACCATAAAACCTAAGGAAACCCTAAAAGTTCCAGAAGAATGTAATGGCAATGAAAGAAAATAAATTCTAAAGAGAATGATAGTTAAAATAGAAGAATAATAATTAATAGTGCGCTATAATAATTGGTAATATAATAAATTATAATTATAAAATAATTATTAACTAATATATAATAATAATAAAATAGATAAAAATTAAATATATTATCATAATTATTAAAGTATAAAAAGTGTATAAAACCTAAACAACCAAATATATATATGTACCTTGTCTGGTTGTTTTATTTATTTGCTTTTTAAATTATTAATTTTAATAATTCTGTCATAAATATTATTAATTAATCTTAATCCCATATATATAATGTTTATTAGAGATGTAAATGTTTAAAAAAAAAACTAATAACCTAAACAAAGAAAATAATAAAATAATGAGAGAAAGGAAATGAATAAAACAATTATAAAATAATCAATTATTACTTTATAAGTGTTCCATTCATTTGCCTTCTCTCTGACACCTAGTCTAGCATTCCAGATTTTAAAATACTATTGAGGAATGAGAAATGGTCATTAACCAGCGAAATCTACTTATTAGAAAGCTAGTTTCTCAGCCTAAATCTTGGGGATTTTGTTTAGCAAAGCTAGCTCGTTCACACTTATAGGTCATAGCATGATTTTAGGTGCAAGATGGTAATAAATTTGAATTTTTCAATTTCTTTATGAATAGATATAGTTGGTCGAAAATTTTAAGTATGAAAGGTCAGTTCACTTCAACTATTTGCCCATTAAATATTATTAATGAGATACCATAAATTAACTAATAGCGACCAATTAACTAATGTCTGCTCCTTGACTTTGTTGTAGTGAAGGGTAGACATGCATCTTTCAATGCTCCCCTATTGCTCCCTTTATGGGTGGCATGCAGGCGGTCGCCAATCTTCATATGCAGTCGATGGTCATAAAAATTATCCCACACGAGCCCCGAGATACAGTGCGGGGAATTGTGCCCTTCTCATACGCAGACCACTTGGAAAAAATTGCTTTCCCTCCACCTGAGTCCTTGTCTTTACTGCAAGCATTACACGCCACCCATGGCAGAACCTAAACCTTCTCTCTCCCTTCACATTCCACGACACAGGGGCCACCGAACAACTGAACTGCGAGATGCAGGATCGAGTATCTCACCCGCATTCCCATGGCGTGAAACGATAAAACAATATGAATGCAGACAAAACGAAGGCAAAGATACCAAGTTTGTGAAAACCAGACGGGCAGGCATAATCACCTCGTTATCATGTTTCGGGAATTAATTAAGTGCAATTAAGTGCGTAGCATAATGAATATATGAAATGGTTTTTTTGGGTTTAAGAGAGATTTTTAAAACCTAAAGTGTTTTAATGTTTTTTTAGGATGTTAAGTGTTATATTTATTTATATATTCAAAATTGTATTTTAAACGACTAAAAATCACAATGTTACTAGAAATTGTATCACCAATTTTTAATAGAAAAAGGTTATTTTATTTATAAATTAACACAATCATATTAGTAAATATGACTGATAAACATATATCAAATAAAAATTATTTCATCTATAAATTAGCACAACTATATTAGTAAATGTAGTTGATAAACATATATCAAGCACATGATATACACTTGTTAATCATATTGTTACACTGAATAGAATTTCTATAAATGTTTAGGTGTTAAAGGGAGAGTGGAGGTCGAACTGAGGGTTGCCACACTTCGCAACTTGCAAGATCTCTATAGTATTGGCCTATAGAATCTCTACAATGTCACCGCATAAAACCTCACAATAGAAAATGCCTTCGACATAACTACACTATAAATATAATATTATATATTATTATTATAAAACCTAACACAACCACATAAAACCTAATATTATTATAATCCTAAATAAACCTAATCAGTGTATATATTATTTTACTTATACTTAAAAGCCAATAAATTCGATAAAACTAATCTCAAATATTTTGAATAAATATTAATAAAAAAATTTGATTTAAAAATAAACTTATACTAAAAAGCAATAAATTTAAATAATAAACTAATAAAACTTTAATCAATAAACTTAAAAAATTAAAACTAAATTAACAAATCTATGTTTTAAACCTAAAACATATAGATATATGGTTTAACAAATATAAAGTAACAAGCTAAACTAAAAAAATAAAACATATTAAACCTAAAACATATACTATGTATATGGTTTAACCAATCTAAAATATGAATCTAAACCAAAAAATTAAAACACATATTAAACCTGAAACATAAAAATTATAAAAGGTTAAAACCTAAAACTTGTCACTGTAACATCTAACATGTGTTGATCATCACATAGGCATTTAAGACGATTGTATGAGCCAGTAGTTTTTAAGTGTTAAAGCTAAAACATAAAAATTATAAATGGTTAAAACCTAAAACATAGGGTTTAACAAATCTAAAATATGAAGCTACACCAAAAAAATAAAACATATTATAAAAATCACATAGGCATTTAAGACAATTGTATGAGTGAATTGTATGAGTGAGTAGTTTTGAAGTGTTAAACCTAAAACATAAAAATTATAAATTATAAATGGTTAAAACCTAAAACATATATTGTGTATATGGTTTAACACATCTAAAACATGAAGCTAAACAAAAAAATAAAACATATTAAAACAGAAACATAAAAATAATTATAAATGGTTAAAACTTAAAATCTCTAATCTAACGTGGGTTGACTATCACATAGGCATTTAAGAGGATTGTAACATAAAAATAATTATAAATGGTTAAAACCTAAAATTTGTTAATCTAATCTAGGTTGACTATCACATAGGCATTTAAGAGATTGTATGAGTGAGTAGTTTTTAAGTTGATTTTTTAGAAAAAAAAATTAGTTGATTTTCTGATATGATTTTTTGGAAAAAAAATTAACTGATTTTAATTTATCTAGAATATAGCATGATTTTTTCAACCCACAAGTTTGATGAGTGAATTCTTCACAACCTAAGTGTCTTAAGGATTGGTGTTCAATCCATATATACAGTGAAAAAATCAATTTAAAAAACACAAATCAAATTTTAACCACAAATTTTTGGGTCCAATCCTAACCCCGAAAAACCCAATTTTTTTTTTTATATATTTCAGTAAATTAGTTTTCGATCAACAGTTAGGTCAAAGTAGAGAAAGATCAGAGTGAAACACACAAATCTTTGCCATTTATTTCCCAAACGCAAAACTCTAACCATTCATTATCTCAACTCTTAATTCAGTATGCAGGATTGCGACTAAAACCAAAAATATCCCGAATTTATCCAATCATCCAAACCATTTTTTTTTTTACCTTTGAAATTCATGCACCCGAATTCCAACATAAACGCCCAATTCCAATATAAACACCGTATAGATGTAATTAGAATAAACCTTAGTTAAGTAAACCAGGCACCTTTTTTCCACTTTTCGAGTTTTCCTTGGTAGAATACTTAATTGCCATTCCCAACAAACAAACCAAAAGGCAAAACCTCCAAACGTCCACACCAGCGGGCGCCATGATTTCTTCCTTTTCCTTTCTCGTAAAGCGCAGTCACGCTCTCCGCCTGACGGACCAACCGACTACAGTCAAATGCACTGCACACTGCTAAGTTCCGACGTCAGAAATATATTTTAACGCGATCATTTATCCGCACCGAACGAGACTGCGGATACTTTGACTGCATGCGCCTCACGGTACTGAGAACGATGGGGGCCAATGGAATGCCCCGCTTTAAAAAACCTCACGGCCTTCCGGGAATTAATGGTTTTTCTTTAATAGGCCGTGTCCCAGAATCGCATGTGACGGGACGTTTTCTCTGAGGCTTTGCTTTGACCGGTTTTAAAGCGATGGGCTCTGACGAGTTGGCTCCGGGTCACATTGTGCCCTGGCCCGGGCATCTGCGCCGCCTCGTATTTTACATTAATGAACGTTGACAAAGCACATTCAACGGTTGATTGGCACACAGATGCCCAAAGGAGGAAGGGAGCTGTCGCATCCCAGCCGCTCACCATTTTCGTTGGCCTTGAGCTCAGTGTCCTTTTCCAGAGGAGTTAAAGATAAGACTGGAAAGGGACCGCTTCTTTGTAGGACGGTCTCTGTTATTGTGAATATTTATTGCAAATTTATAGGTAAAAATTCTTTCACAGTTGTCTTTTCGAAAATTTAATTTTTTTTTTTAAATGGGAAAGTGGATCAAAATTCAGTTGTTATTATTGGTTGGTGTTGGTATGAGTAATTTGATTCATCATTGTTTTTTAAAAAATCATATTATGTTGAAGTTATTTTATTGATAATTTGTAAAGATTTTTAGCCAAACAAAAACAATTTTAAGTCATATTTTAGACCTATCAATCAAAATAATACTTATAACCGTTTAAAGCTCTGAGACATTTGGATAGGTGTGCAGTTGAATGTCAGTACTGCCTACCATCTCCAAACTAATGGGCAGGGTGAAAGAACCAACCAGATTTCTAGTGAAATTTTTTCTTTCTTTTACTTTTTTGTAACCAAGTTGGAATGAAAATTAAATTGTAATAATGAGTAATATTTAATTTTGTATATGTGATTTTATTTAAAAGTAATATGATTATATTGGAAAGAGTTTGATATTGATTTTTTTAAATTTAGTTTAAATAGAAATCTGTTTTTACTTTTAAAGTAAAATTTATAATTGATTTTGATTCGTTCAGAGTATATATTCTTTAGCCATATCCAAGTGGATTAACTACCCAAAATCCAAAGATTATTTTAAATAATATTTATAAATCAACACATGTTGATATGGTTTTTCTTGAATAATAATGATACATCAATGAATTACTAAAAGTGAATTTTAATAGATTTTGTCAGTTTGAAAAAATTTAAAAATGAGAAATAAAAAATATGAAAGAGAAAAAAATTTAAAATAGGAAAAATTGTTTAAAGTTCTTAGCTTAACGTTTGTTTATAAAATCTTAAAATTTTGATTTAAAAATCATATTATTATGTCTAAACAAAATCTAATTATTTAAAATAATTAATCACTCCCAACGACATTGTGTAAACAAAACCCAACCACTTAAAATAATTAATTGATAGCTAACCATGTATAAAAAAAATATTACAACTCAAAACAATCAATCAACAATTAAAATAATTAATTGGTGCTCTAGTTTCTGTTGAAAATATTGACCGCCAACCAATTCTTAAAGCCTCACTTACTCATATTCTTTGAAAACTTAACTTCATTGAAAATGCCTTATCTAAAGATACAGTAGAAATTCTTATCCGACTTCATGATATCAGATCTCATAGATTGAGTGAAGCAAGATCAAATGATAGTTTCTACCTAACATGGCATCTCTTTCGCATGGTTTCTCCCCTATATATTGTCCGTAAAGATGAAGATACAATGGCATTATAGCCTATAATATGAATGTCAATTTCTTCCCCGTGTTTTTTTAATATTTCTACAATATGTATATAGATTAGTTTAGACAATATGTAACATAAAATTGAGGAAATCAAATATATTCAATGACAAAAATAAGTTATCTTAAAAAATCATTTTGAATATAATATGTATATTCTATTTCAAAAATATAAATTAATTAGTTTATGTATAAACTAATTTATCTATCTAAAATAATTAATTGGTGATAGATTTTTATTATGTATAAATAAAACCTAATCATCTAAAATAATTAGATGATTGTGCTTTTGCAATTTATATTTATGAGATGCTTACATGTTAAATAATGCTATATTTAAAATAACAATATTTACATTAAAAAATTTAAAAAATATTAAGTAAACTTTGAAGTAAAAAAAAAACTATCTAACTTTTAAGTAAATTTATTTTTTTCCATTAATATAAATTTAAATTACGTTAGTATAATCTCTAGAAGAAAAATTTTATAATTAAAATCAATTTTTATAATCCCGCAATTATATATTTAATAATAAATAAATTATTCAAAAACAAATTGTACATTAACTTCCATTATAATTGAAATTATCATTTAAACTTTAAAAATGTAATAAATTACCTAAAATATTTAACATTTTATTTCTATACTTTAAAAATATTTAAAAACACATATTTCAAACTCTTAATTAAACCAAAATAACATTGAAATTATACTCCAAAACGAAAAATCAATTATCAAACTCTTCACATAATATATTTAAATATTTATTATTCATCATAAATTGTCATATACATTGACTTATGCAACACATTTCATTTTGAAAAAACCATATAAAAAGATACGCATAAATTCATTATTATAAAAACATATTTCAAACTCTTAATTAAACCAAAATAACATTGAAATTATACTCCAAAACCAAAAATCAATTACAAAACTCTTCACATAATATATTTAAATATTTATTGCTCATCATAAATTATTATATACATTGACTTATGCAACACATTTCATTTTGAAAAAACCATAAAAAAAAAAATAATATTCACATAAATTCATTATTTATTAGCCCCAAGGGATAGCTCAAATGGTCGAGTTCCCGTTGCTAAAAGCACTTTCCCAGTTTGTCCGGTCACGGGGTCAAATCTCCTCGACGCCCTCAGTCAGGGTTAGGCCTGTTAAGATTGGCCAACGGTGCCGCTATATTTTCCCGTGGATGTAGCGGCCACTCAGTGGCCAACGGTGCTGCGATATTTTCCCGTGGATGTAGCGGTGGATGTAGCGGCCACTCAGTGACCGTGCGATATTTTCCCGTGGATGTAGCGGCCACTCAGTGACCGTGAACCACAACTTAAAAAAAAATCATTATTTATTTGAAAAATAATACAAAGATAAATAAAATTTTATAAAAACATATAATAGTAAACCACTCCACTCAACTCAATTATTATATTATATAAGTATAAAATTATTGTTTTTAAAACATTGTATTAAAAATAATAAAATGAATAAGAACAAAGTATTTTTCCCTATTAAATTTATAATTACTTTTATCCTAATAATTTGATTTTAAAAAGATTTTTTAATATTTTATTTTTATAACAAAAGTAAAGAAATTCCTAAATTATTATAATTTTTTTAAAACAATTTGATTTTAAAAATATTTTTTAATATTTTAATTTTATAATTAAATAAAAAGTTCATAAATTATTATAATTTTTTTGAATGAGCAATTTAAAAAGATTAAATTTAATATTTAATATTTCTATAAAATAAAATTTTAAATTCATACTATACTAATTTTTAGTAAAAAAATTTATAATTAAAAAATAATTTAATTATTTGATATTTAAATAAAAAATATAATTTTACTTTAAATTAATATTAATAAAAAAATTATAATTATATTTTACTTTAAACTAATATTAATAAAATATTGTAATTACATTAAAAAAAAATAATATTAACAAAATATTATAATTATATCTAACAAAACTAAAATAAATTAGGAATTTAAATTAAATATAAAATTTAAATTCTAAATTAATAGATTATTTTAAAACTAAATTATCAATATTAAAAAAATATAATTACATTTAGAAAATTAAAATAAATTAAATACTAAATTAATGTATTCTAATTTTAATATTATTATTATTATTATGATATTATTATTTAAATTGGTGTATGAGACTTTTTTCTTTACGGGATAAAAGACTCATTTCTACGCAGAGATTTGGTTGCTAAGTTTAGGAAAGCATACATATTTTACCCCTCTGGTTTTGAACATGTCATGTCTTTCGAAGAAACACATGCTTTTAACAATTAAACCTACTCAAATTATCTTAGACCCACTAAAACTATATTAAATTATAGATCCTTTACTCTGTACAAATTCAAAACCCATATTTTCATAATCTATATAATTTTAGCTTTCTCAGTAAATAACAATAAATTTTGTGTAAAATTCAAAAACAATATTTTCATAACCTCTCCGATAATAAATATTTTGATATAAATATTAAATGGTAAATCTTTTACCCAATACAAATTCAAAAACCAGATTTTGATAACCTGTATGATTTTGACCTAACCTATAAATTACATTAAGGTTAAGGTTCCGTGTAAAATTCAAAAACAATATTTTTATAACCTCTATAATAATAAATATTTTGACTTTAACTTAAAAATTACAACGAGGTTCTCTTTGGAATATGGTAAGATCGCTTAAACGCACGTAAAACCTCTCATTTTAAATGGTAATATGATTCTGGTTTTAACACCTAACTTAAAAGGGCATAAAAAATGACAATTTTGAAGAGTCCTAAGAAGTGCATATTGATGTTGTAGATTATAAAAATGATAGATGATATGATTTGAAAAAGTTGTAATTTTTTTTTTTTAATATTTATATTCATAAAGGTAAGGGTTATTTTTAGCTTGGGATGATAATCAGAAACTAGTTTTACTTGGAATTTGGGAAGGTAATAATCAAATTGAAGTTTAAGGGTGTTCTTAAGAGTATTTTTTTTGGCTTAAGTAAGTAATATTAAGAAGATTCTCTTAGTTGTAGACAATTTTTCTCAATTCAATATTTAGCAATATAAGGTTTATTTTCTCTTGATTTTTTAATTATTAATGTTTTCATATTTTAAGGAATAATAATTATAAGGCAAATGAAATGGAAAACCAAGTAGTTAGATCAAATTTTATAATATCTTATCTTATGATTCTTTTCTTGTTCGCAAAAGGTTAAATTGGGAGTTGGATTGTCCAACCTATGATTACAAATGGTCAATTCAAGTTTGCCCAAAAAGGATCACTACACATTATTAATATGGGTTTAGGGGCTATAGGTCCTGTCCACCTCCATGTGCCCCCAATTCAAGTTCAACATTGTTCGGTACTTCAATGGATTCAAACGTGTGCGCGTGTGGAGGAATTGTTCATGGCTCATAATGGGAATGAGTGAGATTTTATTGTTGCATTAAATATGCTCGATAGGGAGAAAAGGTTTTCCCTAGTGAGCAATGGGTTTGTAGTCCTTCACCGTCCTTTGCCACAAATGGGCCATGCCTCAATTAAGCATATTGACGTTTTGGCTCTAGGAGGTGGTGTATGAGCATCAAGTATGGAGGTGAGCAAGGGAGTTTTTAGCAATCCAAGAGATTTTCAATTTGTAGAGTTTTTCCTGTGATATTTCAAATCAATTTGTTAGCAATTACACACACCACAGTATGATGATAATGATCTATTGCATTTTTTTGTCCTTGAAATTATGGTTTCATAATTTATATGGGTTTTGGATTGCAAAGGTGCCAATTATCTCTAGGCAAGGGCTCCATAATGGTGTTGTGGTGTCTAGTTTTACCATAGCCTCTGTGTATCCTTTGTCCCTTGAGGATTGGTAATTTGGACCTATTTGGCTTTATTTGGGAAGGCAAAGGTGTCCAAGTGATTTTGAAAGCATGTTGGATGGACGTGAATGCTCTTTGTGTGTTTCGTTGGGTTTCCCTTCATTATTGACCTCCCAAGTTTGTTATTTCTAATTTGACATGGATTGTGTTAGTTATAGATTTTCCAATTACCCTTTTGTTTTCCAAATTGTGAATTGGACATTTGGGGTTTTTTGCCTTCTCTTCTAGTTTCTCTCCTCCCCTGAGTCCAAGTGGCAATGTGGGTTTGGACTCAAATGTTACCTTTTTGGGTTTGTGAGTTCAATTGTTTTAGTGATGGAAAAGGGGCATGCCTTTGGTTTATTTTGGTGGGTCATTGTGCCCATTCTTCTTGGAAGAAATTCAGGTTTTTTTTGTGAAGTTGTTTTAATTGGGCTCCTTGCCATTGGATGCATAGTGAAACCAAAGTGGGAAAAGGTCCTAACAAAATTGCAATAAGATTTCTTGCATCTCCAAATTAAACATAGACAAATTCTATCATATTTGACTGTTGTCATGGAATTATTGGTAGAACATTGAGTGAAATTATAGGGCATTGAGGATGAGTTGGAAGTACTTAGTCAACAATTGCTAGAATTTCAACTTTCTACAGGGAAATACATTTAGGGTGGACATTCTCTGATTCATTCATCTTCGTTAGCCATAGGATGTCTCTCTGATTGGCGTGCTTCTCCTTTTGATGAATTTGACCAAGGAACTAGCGTTTTCTCCCCTTCTCTTGTTTAGTTTGCATGCAATTTAAATGTGCTAAGATGTTAGGGGTGTTTTGGAGACACACTGTCTCTAAGTTAATTAGTTTTGTACTGCAAGCAAGTAGATAATTTTGGTTATGAATATAGAAGAAAGTCTTGTCTCTAACAAAAAGCTTGAAAGAAAAAAAATGCATTTTGTAATTTTGATGTAAGGTCGTGTATCCAAGCACAAATTTTAATTTTAGAATAAATATTCCCAAGTCCAGTTATAAACGAATAGTTTTTATTCATGATAAAAATTTAAAATATATTTTGAAGGTGTTGTTCACACTTTATATAAATTATTCATTTCAAATGAATACTTATGATAAGAAATATTAGAAAGGGTCAAAAATCACAACTACAAAAGAATTTATCCTCGTAGATGAGAGCTTTTAAGGGATTATGGCTATAATAATTTGCAACATAATATCCCTATAAGAATTTCTATTCAAAAAAACTAAATTATACAATACAACCTATAAAAATTATCAGAATTTTAGGAGTATTAAATCTCATAGTGGGAAGCAATCTACAGGACCAAATAATACACAAATGCAAACCTATCGCTTAATCCTTTTATATGCAATAAGCTTCATGTTTTGCATAAACAATGCTTAGAAAAAGTGTCAACATTTTGATTTTGTTTCATGTAGATGTGTGTGAAAGTGATGAATTGAGTAGCAACATCCTTTAGGTATAAAGCTAAGTTCTGAAGAGTTATATCCCACACTCCCTCAAGATCCTTCATCTAAATAATGATGAAAAATAAATCTTCAAAAACCTATAAGGAATTAACCCCCTTAACAAGGGGCAACTTTGCTAGTGTTCAAATGGAAAGTAACTCAACATTGTTATTGTTACCCCTTCCTATGTTTGCACAAAAATGTAAGAAATGTGATTGATTAATATGCAATAAACCACCTAATTCATAGACATTATCCTCCCCTTGACATTCCCTATCAAAGAGACCCTAGGGGACTTGTCTATCAACTATCAATTCACCAATAACACAAGCCTCTAGTGTGGAATCTTGCAACTTATAAAATTGTGCTATGGAAATCATATGAGAAGAGGTCTAGAACGTGGAAATAATATAGCCTTTAAATATATGTTCCTTCCAAGTAATCCATAGTCTGCATAATGTGATAAATGGAATTGCTCTAAAATTATTTAGTACAAAAGCGTTTAACCATGTCTTCATCCCCTCTTCAACCAAGTTGCAAGTTCAAAGTTGTGAGTGTCTTATCTGATTACTGAGATCCTTCCGAGCTAGTACGGAATATGGACAATGTATGGAGATATGTGATTTCGATTCTTCATCACTCTTAAATAATATACACAAACCTAGACCTAAATTACACCTTTGTTAAAGATAATCTCGCATAGGGATCTTGTTTAGAATGGTCAACAACATAACAATTTTTGTCTTCTTCAAAGCATGAATTTTTCATATTGCGAACCACCTCTAACCTGAAATCCAATCCTCATGATCCATGTAAACTTCGTAACCAAATTTTATGGTATATGTACCACCTACTTGTTCATGACCAATACCAAAGCATTTGACTCACCTTTCAAGCAGACATAGCCTTGAAGTAATGTAGTAGTGTAAGATCTGCATGAAATAGTGTACTCACTTTCCAATTCTAAATGTACTTCATCCTTCCACCCTTGGTGCCATATTGAGGTGTTCAACTTATTTCCTATATGGTTGAACCACATTATACCTCCATTGTTGAGTAACTAAACCAACTGATCAGGTATAAAAACTAAATTATTGCAACCCATAATCACATCCACGCCAACCATGACCTACCCTACACATAAGGCATTCACCCACCACCAAAAAAAACTAAGACCAAAGTTTTATAATGATTGGAAGCATTCACAATGTTCTTCATCAATAACTAAGTCCAATCCAATAGAGAATGAGGAGCTATATTTTTTTTGTATGAGGATCCAATGTCATAGCCTTGTTTCGGATATAAAATTCCACACACTTTTACTTACAAGGGCCTTAACAAAAAAATGAAGGTGTTTTAAACCGTATCTACCTTAAGTTTCATCCTGCGAATAATTTATAATCAGCCAAGTGAAAAGTAATCTTACCCTACTTGTCATGCCACAAAGTCAAAGCATGTGTTTTTAATCTTCTTTAGATTTCTTTGAGAAAATATGCAAATAGTAACCAATAGACAGAAATCACTTCAGGCGCAAACTTCACGAGTGTTAATCTACCACTATGAGATAACCACTTGTAATACAAATAATGAATATAACACCCTACCAACCCACTAAACCATCCCTAATCCTAATGCAATATCTTAATGACTTCAAAATAAAACAAAATATAATATACTTCATACTTGTGTGAAAAATTCTTTGAGAAAAATACACAAATAGTAACCAATAGACATAAATAATGTGAGACACAAACTTTACAAATGTTAATCTATTACACTTATATGAAATCTTTAATACAATAACTTAATAAATTCAAAACAAAACCAAATATAACATACTTCATATTCATACCTACCTCAAATGATTAAATTTATTTTAAATGCAAAAATTAATTGATTATTTAATTATAAATTTTGATTAAAATTATTTTAATATATAAAATCATAAATATTATATAATTATTTTATAATAAAAGACCGTTATTGAAAATATTAAATTTGTCTTTACGTGAGAAATAATAAATTTTATTCCATATATAAAAATATATAACCAAAATTTTATAATTAAAAAATTGAAGTGATAACCTGATTCTTGTCAATGGGCAGATTTGATCTTATCAGCTCGAACCTTCCTTCAATAATTGATCTTTATAGTGTTTCCATTATCAATTAAATTTTTTACTCATGAAATATTTAAGCTTTATCTATTCATATTCGGGCTCCTATGAGTTCAATCTTTTTATTTTCAAAATATTAAATATATTTAAAACTTTGCTATGGCCATACATTGCATTAGAAGGATTAGTGTTATTCTAACCTATTAAATTGTCTTTCTAATTTCATATACGACTTTGAGAATATGATTCGTTTGAAGCAGTCAATTTAAGGATCAAATCCTACGAGTTTTTGTCTGACTCGCTAGTTTGCTAAATTGTTAAAATATAATTTATTAATTTTAATAAATAAAATTTGTAATTATATGAAGTAAATAAAGTTGGTGATAATGTTTTATGTTATGGTATTTTTTTGGGAAAATTTTTAATTTGAAATTTTATGAGTAAAAAAAATTAGTAATGTTAAAGGTTAGGAAATTGTTGGTTTGAAATATTGTTTTACAAAAAAGAGTCATATTAAGAGTTGGTGTAGTTGAAATTGGTAAAAAAATAAATCATGTTAATGTTTGGTGTGGCTTAAAATGTTATTATGTATCTCTGAATTATTTTTTTAAATTATTCTCACACAAATTATAAACAAATTATATGTATATATGTAAAATTTAAAAAAACGCCTTAAAAATATGATGTTATCATTTTTTTAATATTATTTAAATTAAAATCTCCTTATTAAATCAAAAACAAGATAATGATCCTATATATTCTATAAAACCACATATTTTTCTACTAGATAATCTAATTACTATATATTTTCTTTTCATTTCATTAAAATTTAATTATATAGTTTTTAATAAAATTATAATTTTTAATGGTTTAAAATATATTTTTAAATATATTAAAAAACTCAACACCTAAAAATTAACTCAAACGATTTAATTATAAAATATATCATTCAAATTTAAAATCCCAACTAAACCACACCAAATTTTGAATATAACTAATCAAAACTATTAAAAAAAAGCATTAACATAAAACAATTAAATTACCATCTTTTAAACTATATTAAAATTCCAACTAAACCGCACTAAATAAAAAATATTTAAAAAGCAATTTCTAGGAATACTACTTTATTTTTATTAGCCCATATTAACTAAAGAACCATTATAGGAAGTGATGGATATTCACTAACGTCTCCATCATCTATGCACTTTTTCAATGCATCATCAACATTTCCACTTGTCCGATTCCCTTTTACTCATGTTGTATATTGTACATCATTGGTACCAATTTAAAAAAGTGGCAATCAAGGGAAGTGGTTTAATTTATTTATTTTTTTAATAAAAAATGTAAAGACTATGATCTTTCTAGGATCTCTTATGTAAGTTATCTTTGTTAGGGCAAACCAAAAATAAGTCATAGTTTTAAGAGGAATTTTAAATGTCTATATGTGGATGACCATTATCTTGACTCCTCATCTTATACATTAGATAAAATATAGATTTTTTTAATATAGCAATGTAGTACTTATCATTGGGATTATTTCTCTACACCAATTAATCTTATTCACCCTTTTAATTGTAATTCCCTCTTGAACCTATTCCACTCATGAACTTGTCTTCTTTTTGGCTCAATATCTGCGTCAATTTTCTAACTCGAGATCCACAAAATATTTCCTCCATTAGTGTGACATACAATTACTAGATTGGTGCATCCTTTATGGCTAACAGATCTTATGAGACTACACTAGTATTATAGGGACCTAACATGCCCCTCTCCTTCAAAAGAAGTGTTATCCTCAATGGTTAAGTAGTTATGGATGCTTCTGTATAAAATTATCATCCTCCCATGAGGAATCTTCAATGGGTAAGTTCTTCCACTTGATGGGATACTCTGAAATTGATCGATTCTGTAGCTATCGAGTTCTTGCTTCTGTGACTACTTCAGGCTCCAATACGATTTTTCCTTCATCGTCAAGTTCTGACAATATTGTTTGAATTGGAAGCTTGTCACTTATAACCTTCTTTAAGCATGAAACATGAAAAAATACGTTTACTCGAGAAGATGCTTGAAGCTCCAATTTGTATCCCATAGTACCAATGTTTTGCAACACCTTGTAAGGAACATAGTACTGGGGTGATACTTTATTATCCTTCTTAGCTTGCTTGAGGGACAATTGTTTGTATGGTTGTAGCTGTAAAAATACCCAGTTGCCTATGTCAAAACTTCTTTCACTGCGATGTTGATATGCTTGTTGTTTCATTTGATTTTGTGCTAGAGTGAGGTAATCCTTTAAGAGTTGGGGAACTTGTCGTTGATGCTCAATGTGATCTTCCACTGCTTGAAACTTGGAATTTTCTCTTAAAGACGATGTGATGGACGGTGGATGATATCCATAAAGTGCCATAAATGGGGTCATTTTTGTTGCAATATGGATGGAAGTTTTATACCACCATTCAGTCAGAGGTAACCACTTGACCCATCGTGTTTGTCTATGATATATAAATCAATGAAGATATACTTCCAAGCATTTGTTCATTATCTCAGGTTTCCCATCATATTGAGGATGATGAGATGAGCCATGAGCTAATTGAGTACCAAGATAAGAAAATAATTATATCCAAAAATTTCCAGTGAAAATGGGATCTTTGTCACTTACAATAATATTTTGGTTTTCGTGTAGCTTTTGAATTGTTTCCATAAAATTAGTAGCAACTATATTGGCTTTAAAAGGATGAGATAATGCACAAAATTGTGCATACTTGGTAAGTCTATCAACTACCACCATGATGACACTCTTTCATCGGACTTTGGTAAACCTATGATAAAATCCATTGACACCTCCTCCCAACGTTGACTTGGAATGGCTAAAGGTTTTAATAGACATGGGGTCTTAATTGTCCCAACTTTATTTTATTGGCAAACGAACCATTCTACCACAAACATCTGAATATCAAATTTAAGGCCATCCCAAAAATAGTGCTTCTTGACCCCATAGTAAGTTTTTAAAAATCTCAAGTGCCCTCCTAAAGGAGAGGTGTGCAATTCCAAAAGAATCTTTTGTTTCGGTTGGGAATTCTTACATAGATATAAGTGATCTTTGTACCATAATGACTCATTTTTCCAGATAAATGTATCAAATGTACTAGGATCGTGTTGCAACATTTGAATGAGTTTCTATACCCCTTCATCATCCTTCCATTCCTCCTTTACTTCAGTTATCCAGTTAGGTTGGATAATAGAAATGGCATATATTGTTGCTTCCACATCCTCATACCTACTTGAGAGTGCATCTACAACAATATTTTTCTTCCCTTTTTTGTAGATGATTTCAAGTAATAATCCAACATATTAGTGACCCATTTTTGCTGCTCTTCTAAAGATAATCTTTGTTCCAAAATGTATTTAAGACTAGCATGATCTATTTTTACCTTAAAGTGTCTTCCCATTAGGTAAGGGCGTCATTTCTTCAGGTCGTGTAGTATTAACAACATTTCCTTCTCATAAATAGGTTTGTGTAAATACTTTCCCTTGATTGGACAGATTTCGAAAGCAATGTATCTTCCTTCTTTCATGAAAACAACACCAAATCCATTTCCCGAGGCATTACATTCCACCATAAATGTTTTTGTGAAGTCTAGAGTTTCTAAAACCGAAGCGTGGCACATTGCCTCTTTAAGATGTTCAAAGGACTTAGATTCTTTCGGAATCCCAAAAAATGCGTCTTTCTTTAGTAATTTTGTTAGAGGTGTTGCTATTTTCCCATAATTCTTAACAAATTTGCAATAATACCCTATCAACCCGAGAAATCCTCGAAAATGCTTTAGGCTTGTGGGTATTTTCCATTCCTTGATGGCTTTATTTTTGTTACGATCTACCTTGACACCCTCATGAGACACAATATGACCCAAATATTCCAACTCATGTACCCCAAAGAAACATTTGGAGGTTTTTTCATACATTTGTTTCTCCTCCAATAGTTTGAGCACCCTATCAAAATGTTGAGCATGATCCTTCCAAGGCTTGTTATAGATTAGTATATTATCAAAAAATACTAACACAAATTTTCTAAGGGTGGGTTTGAAAAATGGAATTAATCCAAACTTGAAATGTGGAAGTTGCATTAATAAGGCCAAAAGGCATAACCAAAAATTCATAATGACCTTCACGAGTTTTGACTATTGTTTTTGGAATTCCTTCAATCTTCATTCTAATTTGATGATATCCTAAACAAAGATCTAGCTTTGTGAAGTAAATCCCTCCATGTAATTCATTCAACAATTCATCAATGACAGGAATAGGAAATTTATCTTTAATAGTGAGCTTGTTGAGTTCCCTATAATCTGGACACATACGCCATGATCCATCCTTCTTGTGTACCAATACTACTGGACTAGAGAAAGAACTTTGGCTAGGTTGAATTATACCTTCCTCTAGCATTTCTGCAACCATATGTTCAATTTCACTCTTTTTGGCATAGGGATATCTCTAAGGTTTGATGTTTGAAGGAACGCTTCCTGCAATCAAGTGAATAACTTGATCATGATAACAAATAGGTGGGATTCCTTTTGGAGTCTCAAATACCTTGAAATGATTATCCAAGACTCTTTGGAGATCTAGAGAAACAAATTATTTTGATGTTTGAACATCTAGTGAGTATAATTGTGCAATTATGCCTTGTTCTTTCTGAAAAAGCTTTGTCATTCCATTAGAGTTGATTATCTTCCCATGTTTCCCTACAATGCCCCTTAATTCAATTTTCTTTCCCTCCCATGAAAATTTCAAGAAAAGTTCTTGAAAATTAAAAGCTATCATCCCCAAAGATTGTAACCATTGGACTCTTAATACAACATCAGCACCCCCAAATGGAATGGAAAGCATTTGACTATTCAATATATATTCTCCCATGGTTATATTGATATTATGGAACTTCCTTGAAGATTTTATAGTTCCTCCATTTGCAAACATCACTTGACACTCTGCTACTAGATATAGAAATTAATTCAAATATTCCTTGGTTATCTTACAATGAATAAATTTATGGGTACTACCAGAATCAATCAACACTATTCCTTTTTTTTCTTGATATATCCTTCTATCTTGAGAGTTTTAGGAGTGTTAATTCCTACCAATGCATTACAAGATATGGTTAAATTCATTTCTTCTTTCTCTGGGGTTGGTTCCTGGTGTATATCATCTTCTTCTATTGTTTCTTATTCCTTTTCTTCCTCCTTTTCACAATCTGTGTAAAATAATTTCTTCTCAACACACTTCTAACCCTTACTGTATTTTCTATCACAATTGTAATAAAGCCCATTTTCTCCTTTTTCCTCTAGTTGTTGTGGTGTTAACCTTGTAGCTTGTGGGAGGCTAGGAGTAGCAACATTTCCATCTTTATAGTTGTGAGTGGTAGACTTCCTTGTTTCCATAATTTTTCTTTCAACTTTTCTTGCCACCTTGAATGTATTCTCCATAGGTTCCTAAAGGCAAACCTCATGTTGGATGTTATCCTTTAAATTCCCTATGAATACATCAATCCTATTCTCCTCTGGAATATCATTTACCTTGATATTAAATCTTTGGAAGTCCTCAATGTGCTCCGCCATTGAACCCTTTTGTTTAAGATTTATCAATTGGATAAATAAGGTATTATTATTTGTATCCTCATAATGTGCTACCAATTCTTCCATAAAAATGTCTAACTGAAAATTGATTTATGAGAAAAAAGCCATCGATACCACACAAATTTATTTTGTTCTAAACATAAAGATGCAATGTGTACCTTTTGTGTGTGTGCCACATCATGTAGATTGAAGAATTTCTTCATCTTTAGTATACATGTTACTAGATTATTCCCATCAAACTTCCTCATATCAATCTTTGGAATGTGGTTAGTCTTCAACACACTATTTGAGTCTCTAATATCATAATTCATATTCCTTTTGTCCTCATCATGATTTTCATGAAGTACCTTTTCATCACTAGGAAGCATTTATTGTAGCAACTCTGTCAAACCTTCCTTCAAACCTTTCAAGTCCCTTTTTATTTATGTTTTTAAATAATCCTTCAAACCTCCCATCTTGACATTCATCATTGCTTCAATGTCATATTTTAAACCATTCTTCATACCATCCATCTTAGCTTCCAGTTTGTTTTTTGTTACTCTTTGCGAGAGCGAAATTTATTGCACTTGGTCTCATAATTTTGATATATCATGTTGCATTTCTTCCTCTTCTTCATTGGTCATACTAGAGATTTTTGTTTCCTTTTTGGGTGTATCCATTTTCTTGTTACAAGGTATATTGGGACCAAATAATGATTTCTGTGCTTTACTATGCTCTTTGAATCACTTCAAACATTTTTTTTAAATGCACACATTTATCTTGCTTTTAGGAGTTCAATATTGAAACTATTATATCTCTATAATTTCGACTCTCCAAGGTCTGAAATTTCATCATATGGTAGCCCTCTAAGTCTTCTTTCTAATGCCACAAGTCGGGCCAAGATTGGATTCTTCAAGCTAATGTTATTCCCAATCTCCCACGATGGCCTGATTATGGACTAGTTCAGTAGATCGAACTTGTACGAAATGTCACATGTCATTGTTTCAACCTTCGGCCCTAAAAATGATACACGACAAACTAAATTTCGTTTGGTTTCAATAACTTTTTACTAAATTCAAATTCAATGCTCGTAGAGAAAGTTATGATGATTTTCCCCAGGTCACTTGTTTGAGACTAAATTATGGAGCATGCAAAAACCCTAACTTCTTTAGACCATTTCTCAAAAAATATAGTGAACCAAGATCTAAAATTGTTACACAAAGTTCACCAAGATTCTACCTCCTCATGGCCAAAATTTTAGCTTCTGAAGCTTCGTAGAAAATAATTATAGCCAAAATTCCAAGATAACCTATTTGAAACAACGAAACCCTAGAATCCAAAGCTTTGATACCAGATGTAATGGAACCAAATCACAAAACAGAAGAAAAGATAGATCAAAGACTTGAAAATTAGCCTATTCGAGGGGGAACATCCTTTACATCACATAACTGAACAATTCTTGGATGATACAAATGACAAGACCTTCTTGGTATATATAGGAGTTTAAGGGGTCACAATATAATCAGAGCCTACATAACAATAATAATGCAAGGGCACAATAATAATAATAACATTGGGCTTCTATGGGGCACAACAATAATAATATGGGGACTATATAGCCATACGAATAACAATAACGGGACTACACTAATTATAGAAATAAGGGAGCTACACTAGTATTATAGGGACCTAATATATTCTAGCTTCATCCTCCTTAATGGGACAATTCTAATTCAAATGAGTGACTAAAAAATGTTACCCAAAACTTAGGATAATGGATTTTGGACCCCCTTACATTTGCGGAAAATAAGCCTCTTGCAAGGTTCTTTTAGCCCTACAAATCTCAATGACTCTCCAATCTTCCACCTTTGAGATTCGTCACAACTTAAAAATATGTATGCAAAACTTTCTCTTCTAAGGTAAAATCAAATCCTTAATGCTTCTAATGGATCTAAAGAATAATGGTCTAATATTCATCCGCCATCACTCCTCCCTTCTCCAATTATCTTCCAAACTAAAATAGTACATCATTAACACACATATAATCATCCTTAACTTAGTTACTTTAAAATACAAATTCTTATTCTAATTATCAAGTTATTATTTTTATTAATAGTTTTAATAAATAACTATATAAATTATCTATTTAAATAATGATTTTGATAATACAATTAAATTAACAAATCTACACACATACAACTAGCCCATGAAAAACAACTTAATTGGTGATTATTACATCATGAAGTATTATTTAAATAATAAGATTCAAGGTTCAAATCATATATATACAAGTGAGCGTAATTCGGGTGGTAAAAAGGAGTCACAGTTATCCTTTTCACCTAAATTCCAATCCCACTATTATTAACATACTCACTCCTTAACACAAATGAAATTTCCATGTACATAACTAATATCAACTTCTAGTACAGTGATCCCCACACCATATATATAGGAGTCGTCTACGGAGGCGGAGGAATTGCCGGGACGACTAAAAGTGGTTGGAATCTGGGCAAAACAAATTCAAAAACTCTTGTAGATGTAGTATTTGAATCATGTTTTTGATGGTGGAAATGGATTCAACAACATCAAAAACGTCTAAAACACTTAAAATTATGAATTTTGACAACTTTTACTTGGATTTACAAAAATCCCTTCCCGATTTTTTCAAAATATGACTAGAATTTCCATGATTTTCAGAACAAAACATAATTTTTAGACTATAGCGATATATATATAATTGTATGCTCCCTCGACTCGTACCTCTATATGTTTATAAAAGGATGGTGCTTCACTATGGCATATTAAATTTGGGTTAATAAAATTTTACAATTCTCTTACCAATTGGCATAGGCATGAATAAGCAAGAAAAATTAAGCATACATTGTGTCTCTATGAACTCGAGGATGGCAGAGCGACTATCTCCTAGTATGACGGCCATTTTTAATGGAAAATTAATACTCTAAAACGAAAAATAGGTTAATTTGTAATTTATTTTAAGATTTAGTGTTTGAAATTCATATTTAATTTAACAATGTTAGAAAAAAAATCAACAAAACGACAACTAAAAGCTTTCTCGTAATAATCCTGTTACGATAATGACTTTCTATATTATTTTTTTAATAATCAATGTACAATAATAATACCCTTTTATTATAGTTTTTTTTGTTATTATAGTTTTTTTTTTAAATACAATATTAGATTATATTATGATTTTTTTAATAATCATAGTACAATAATAATACCCTTTTATTATAGTTTTTTTTTAAATACCAATATTAGATTATATTATGATTTCATTATGCTCTCCGCATCTGAATAAGATTTATAATAGAGACACTACAGACTAGGTTATTTAATGTGTTTGTCATATGTTCTAGTGTATGTTTAATGATGTAAATGTGTAGTTTATTAGTGTATTCTCCATTAAAGGGTGATAAAAATATTTTTTAATTACTGTTTATTAGTATTATGAGGATTTTACACTAAGTGTATTAAAGGTTTTTTTTCTTATTTGGAATTTTTTTATAAAAATGTTGAGAACTTTAGAGATATGTTAAAGATTTATGATTAGATGAAAATAAGTTATGGATAAGTTTCATGTTTTGTAATACATTATGGCTAATTTATTTTTCATTGGTTTTCTTTAAACATTTCACTAGAAGATTTTGTATTGATAACTAGTGATTAACTACAAGTTGTGTATGAGGAACAAGTGACCTAACACTCTTCTCATTAGGGAAAGTGAGACCAAGCTGAAATGAGGAGTTTTATAAGCAATTTATCAAGTACAATTGATGATTTTGATAAAATAAGATGATTTGGTTCTCTTCAAAGGCCTAGGATAACAAACACGTGTAACAACCTACTAAATTCATATACATAGACTAGTGCACCACACCAAGGGGGATTCGAATGGGCACTTGTTGGCATGAAACTAGCCAAATGACCAACAACATTGACATATAGAGGAATCAATTTTGAGAATGTCATGGAATGGGTCTAACTAGAACAACCCTACAAAAAAATTCCTTCTTTATATAATTGAAGGCATTATATTTTTACAAAAAAAACCATAGGAGATGAAGTCATGGTGATATTTGTAGATATAATTGGTTATATATAGAAAGAAATTAGTACATTTTAGGGAGAAAGTGTGAGAAATATCCTTTCTTATATTAAAAAAATGTAACCACTATTATATTTGGTTACCAATCTAGATAAAATTAGTTACTTTTCTTTAAACATGAAAACTAAAGTTTTTGCAACCCAAATTATATCTCACTAAAATTGAATTTAAAAAAAATAGATTATAAAAAATTAAATCGAATATCGTCAAAATCTCCATTATCACTATTCAAGTTATGTGAATGAAAAATTAAAATATTGAAATTTCATATATAAGAGAAGAGATTTTCCCCTTGATTAACTATATAATAAGATTATAATTCATAATAACATTTACTTTTCATTCAAAGAAAGTAAAATCCATTATCATTTTTTAAATGTTATCTCAAATGGAAATGGAAAGTCAAACTCAAACTCAATAGTCATTAGAGAACTTTTGACGTCTAAAATGTGTCTCCTAACAAAATTGTACAACCAAAATAAACTTTATAAAAACCAATAGGATTCAAGATGATGATATCAACCATGAGGGATGATTCACCATTTTTTGGGTAAAAAAGTAAAAAGATTAAAAATACTAAAATAATAAAATTACTTTTTCAACTTATCTCCCTAAGGTTTTACTGAAATTTTGAATGGAAGTATTGGTTGGATACAAAATTTAATTCTTCATCAAAGGAGTACCCATGCCACATACTTTTGATGGACCCTACTAGATGAAAAATGAGAAATACATGAAAAATGGATTGCAATGACATTTTTCATGTATTTTTATTTTTTTGTGTAGTAGGCCCATCAAAAGTATGCAACATGGGTACTCCTTGGATGAGGAATCAAATTTTGCATCCAACGAGTGTTCCTGCTCGAAATTTAAGTAAATCCATAGGGAGATAAGTTGAAATTATCAGTTGAAAAAACAGTTTTTTCTTTTTTTCCTTCTAAAATTTGATGATGTAATGTAATCTTATTTTATTATTTCCACTATTATTTTATAATTTCCTTAGGAGGCTCATTTTAGACTTCAAAATTCCCCTAATGATGGTTGCACCACAAAGAGATGTGAAATATAATGAACTTGAAAAATGACGAGAGAAATAATAGGATCGCTTTTGCAAGATCTTTTTATCGGTTTTTTTCATGTTCCTAAGATTTTTTGAAAATTAAGATTATGGTATTTGGTTTAGGAAATTTGTTTCCACATTATTAGTATTATTGAAAAATAAGATATTAATAAAAAATAAATAATATAATAACAATAATAATAAATGTTTTTGTTCATATTTTTAAATATTATATTTAAATACAAATAAAATAATTAATTTTTAATAAATAGCTAATTTATATTTGAAATTATTTTTAATAATATTATTGAAAATAATAAATAAATTCAAATATACATATAAAATTATTCAAATTTTAATTAAAATAATAATCTATTTTATGTTAAAGATTAAAAATATCATTCTTTTTATGTTTTTTAAGGTAAGTTGAGGGTTTTATATTAAAAGAAGAAGAGAGTATATCATTGATTACATTTTTCTAAATTGTGTCAACTTCATTTTGACTAGCTTATTGGTCACCAGGAGAGATAATAAAAATATTGCATCTGACAAAAAGTTTGTATGTCCCAAACCCACCCATTTCCGAAAAACCACAAGGATAACATGAGCCAATCACAATTGAGAGCTAGTCTAGGAATCAAAAGAGGTTACCGGAGTTGAATTATCCTTCCTATTACTCAGAGGTGTGCAAAGTCTAAACTCTCACCAAATATACTTTTCCATATGTGCCATCTGAGCTTCTAGATTATCTAAGCTATCCTGCATGCGCCATTATTTTCGTTGGAGATCGTTGAAGAAAGAGATTATATTAATGTGATCATCATGTTTTTCTTTAAGAATCAGTCCCAAAAGATTCTTCAGATATTATTGAAGAGCAAAAATTTGCATAAAATGGCTCCTCCGACCACTAGGATGGCTAGGGTCTAGAAGCCATCAAGAAACTTCTTCTAGAAGTTCAAAATCCGGTAATGTCTGCCTATCCCTATGGACATTCCTATCCAACGTCTAAATCTCCACTTGAGTGGACAACGAGGTGGCAACATGGTAAACACTCACTGTTGCTTGGGCCTCCATCTTTGCTCAAGACTAGCTAGTGTGAGCTCTTTCCCCAGCACCGTGACAACATTGACCCCCGCTGCCGAGGCATAATCTTTCATTCACTCCATAGAAGTCGACAAACCCAAGGAAAGAGGAAATCACTTCCCCTCCATAACCCACTCCAAACAATGTCTTTCGCCATAGGTTGAGGCCAATAGTTCAACAAAACTAGCCCCACCCTTTTTCCTCCGATATAGGTGGCTAAATTTAACCACACTATGCATGTTGATAAGGAAACTTGAAACAAGGGGTAGAAAAAATGTTGAAACCAAGACCAATAGAGCACTACCCAACGAGGATGACAAAAGAAGAACGATGAAGGAGAACAAAGGAAAATCAACCCAGGCCTAAATCTAATCAATCGAATAACTTGAGATTTCCTTCACCCTGCTAGAAATTGAGAGCAAACACCTAAGACTCTCATGAAACTAGCATGAACAACAAGGTAGTCTAGAATGAAAAATCAACCCAAGATTACCTGAGAGGTGCGGTGCTACGCAACTATCGAACCTGGGTCCAAGCTCTGATACCATGTGGAGGTTTGCCGCACCTTTCAATAGTTGCGTTTGATTCACCGCACCTCTATAGAATCCGTAATTTCCAATCCTAGTTACTGGCTTGTAATGTTTTGCTGTAACGGCAAACCTCCACACCTATCACATAAAACCTGAACCAATCTAGTGACTTTGGGTTGCCAAGTATCCGAAATTCCAAGTATTTTATACATTCCTCGCCCGAATGCTCTCACTTTGGACTACGGGAATTAGGAACCTATTTTTTTTGTCCAGAAAGGCTAGCAAAAAAAGCTCAAACTCTCCACTCCAACATGGGTTTCCATAATCATATTTCTACTCTCTCGAGCCCATCTCACTAAATTATCTGAAACCTCAGCCCGCAAAGATACTATAACCCTTTCCTTCAACGCCGATAACTAGTTTACATAATAAATCAAACCACCAAGCCATGGAAGGATTGAAATGGGTGCATTTACCACCTAGTATGCCATGAGCACAAATGGTCAATCCTTACATGAATGATGCATGAGGGGATCAAGCCACACCCCCCCTCCCTTAATGATTTTGGGACTCAGGGGGATGGCTAGCCCACTCTCCGACTATTGATCCTCCACCCCATTGAGGTTTTATCATCTAAATTTTAATTAAAATAATAATTTATTTTATGTGAAAGTTAAAAATATCACTCTTTTCAACAAAATAATTCAAAAAACATGCAATTTATTATTTTTTAAGATTTTATTTTTATTTTTAAAATTTTTATGGTATTATTTTTTTATGACATATCGACTATATTTTATATTTTATATTAAAAGACTGAATTCCATACCCAAAACCCTTTACATGGCTCTTTAACTTCAGCTGCTTCAAAATTCTAGTACAACCATAGAAAAGTTTCCTTTCCTGCCCGAGTTTTTGGCATTACAATATTACACTGATATCAAGCATAAACTTTACAAAGCTTCCTCAAAAAAGTTCAAATTTGTTGTACATATTTCATTTTTAACTAAAATTCCCCATAGGGGTCTATTTTTGGAATATTTTCGGCTGCTACCTGTTTTGAGCAGTCCTGACCAGCACCCGACAATGTTCCTTCAATGATGGTTTCTTGCAAGCTCATTTCTAGGACAAAGAAGCCTTGCTCGTCATCATCCTCGACACTCCATGTAACTTCTGAGGACCTTATCTTTAGTAAGAGTATCTCTGCCTCTAGTTTGGCTTGAATCTATTCCAATTTATGATCTGTTAGCACTCAAATCTGCCTCAGGCTGAGGAAGGAAAAACTCGAGGCAACATCATACCATGCTCAGCCTTGTAGCTAGCCCTACGAGGACAGGAGAGGGCTCTCTCCGGGTCTATCTCGGCAAAAAGTAATCAATGAGGCTCGAGATGACTAAAATTGCAACTGATCTTAGGCTAGGTATTAAGTGCAGAGGTTTTGATTTGGTTGTTTTTAGGGTTTTGTTGAAAACAATGGGAAAGGCAATTTGGGCTCGGGGATGAGACACAGTTTCTGCAGAGGTATGAATGGAGCAAGGTAGGCAATTGTTTGATGCCTTAAAAGCAATGAGGTGAATAGATCAGACAGGTGAGGAGCTAAGGAGAGCAAGAAAACCTCAAGGATTCTCCTTAAACATATGAAAACATAGGATATTAAACAAACTTAAAGGCAGAGCATTACAGATTATGAATTCTACCTTAACACTTCATTTGTTCAATTGCAGAAGATGAGAGAAGGAAAATGATACACATAACAAACTTACAAATACTGAAAGAAGCACACCATCAAGACATAAAGCCACAAGAATTCCAAACAGTGCTGCAAAACCCTGGTCTTTCCTTTGCCAAAATGCTAAAGTAAAATGTACAATAAAGTCTCAAAGCCTCTTCCCCAAGAGTCCAACCCTGAAAATGACTAAGAAAATACATAATATAGGCAAGCTAACACATTCCCTTGCCTCTAGGGGTCAAGCTCATCATCCTAGGAGCTATTTCAACCAATTCTAAACAAAGCACTACAATCTAGGCAGTCAAAACAACTTGCCTCTATAAGCTAGGAAACCAATTCATTCATTAAATTTTTGCTATTTTATGAATCAATCATCTAGAATAGGTAAATAAGTGTCAAGTCAACATAAAGTTCCATTAATTGCATCAAGAAGGGTGAAAAATCCCATCACAAGTCAAAACTGGTCAAAACTGGCCGAATTCCTGAGCTAGAAGCTGAAAAATTGGCCAAAATCCTCAACGCGCAGCGCCCTGATCTCTACACGCAACGCACCTTTTAGGCTGATTTTGAGGCACTTCCCGGCATCCAAATTGAGCTCAGGTTGGCTTGTTGGAAAGCCCTGGATGTCTACTTTCCAACCCAAGTGGAATTTTCCCATTTGGTGTCCATTTTCCCCTCCAAAAGTTCATTCTCCCAAGACTACTTCCTGTGTGTCCAACAAGGGGCAGTGAGGTCATTTTTTGCATGTTTTTTGACCCTTTGGGGACCCAAACGTTGATGAAATGCCTTGGAAATAGCTGAGCAGGTATATTTCATCATGACAAATCCAAAAATGCAAACCATTTGTGATTTGGACCTCCCAATCTTATGGGTAGCGCGCTGCGCGTTGAGCCAAAAAACCTGTTTTTAGAGCCAAAAAATTCAAAATTGACAAAATTTTCTCCAAATTCCTTGAAATTTGGGCTGGGGGTCCCCAATCAAGTACCATGCTCAGCCAAAGAGGCTTCGGCCAAAATCCGAAGACGATCAAGCTCTTTTTGTCTTTTTTGCTTTTTGACCGCTTTCTTCAATTTTGCCTTTAGACTCCTAATTCGCGCCTTGCAAACTAGGTTCCGGGCCTTGTAATGCATAGCCATGTGTTTCAATAATGCATTGTCTCTATTGGCCTTTTTCAGTCATTCCTCCAAGTAGATGTTGACCCTCTCGAGAGTAGCCTCTCGATCCTCATTTACCTGTTGCTCCAGAGAGGTGAACTCAATTTCTCTATGTTGGGCAGCTTGGCGATTCTCACGAATGTTCTGTAGCTCTATGATCATGTGCTGGTCCTCAAGCTGCTTATTTCGCTGCTCTAGATACCTGATATTTGACTTTGCCATCTCCAGCTGAATTTGCAAAGCTTGAATGTCCGTACCTTGCTCTTTGATAATCCTGATATATTGGGTCTCCTCTGATTTTGAAACTGTCTCATCATCATGAATAGTGACAAAACCTGATGGCTCACCTCCTTTGCCACCTCTGCGAGACCTTCGTGGCACATTACCCTCTGTTGTAGAATCACTGTCATACTGATGCTCATACTCTGACTCTGTGTCTGACATGGCTTTGAAAACACAATGTCTACAAAATGTATGCTGTTTGCAGCTTTGGAGGCGCTTAGACACAATCTGGGCGCATAGACAAGTTTTTTCTTTGGCTGTGATTCAACGCGCAGCGCGCCACCCCAACGCGCAGCACCTGTGTAATTTTACACTGGCTCAAATCACCCAACGCGCAGCGCACCGCCCAACGCGCAACGTGCCACCCCAACGCGCAGCGCACACTTCTTATGCGCAGCACACTTTTGCAGGATGCTTTTGGAGGCCTTCCCGGTGTCCAAATTAGGTATGTGATAGCTCGTTGGAAAGGTCTTTGAGTCTACTTTCCAAACCAATTTGAATTTTTCAATTTGGAGTTCATTTTCCTTGTCAAAAATCAAATCTCCCAAGACTATTCAAAATGTGCCAAATGACGCTGCCTCAAGGCAGAGTGTTGTTGCAGTCAACTTTTATATGCCTTCCTCAACTCCAAATTGAGCTCATGATAGTTCATTGGAAAGAAATTTTTGTCTAGTGATCCTTTGACTCATCAAGAAAGTTATTTGGCCAACCAAGCTAGGAGAAAAATTGATTTTCCCAAGGTTGCTTCAGAGGTGCATCAATTCTCCCGAGGCGATTGTATTTTTGACATTTCTCCAAAACCATTATACCTGTGTAAAAAGTGAAGGAGGTTTTTCTTCCTTGGCCTGTTGTGAACAAAAACCTCTCTCAGTTTTCCCAAATTCATCTTTGATTGCTTAGAAACATCTTTTGAGTGAAACTTATCCCGATGTGTAAAACAAGGGATTTTGTCGAAATGAAGCGAAATGAAGGGGACAAGGGGCTTCTAAATTCTTGGGGAAATTTTTGGAAGTATGGAGGGATGTTAGGAAGCAGGGGAAAGTGGAATCTCAAAGATCGAGTGAGGGGAAGGGGTCCAAAAGGGTGAAACACAGGTCCAACCTAGAAAATTGCCAAGTTGTAGCAAGAAACTAGGGTTTGTGGAAAAATGAGGAATTTGGGGAATCTCAGTGATGGGAAGTGTTTAATAAGGTACATTAAGGATAGGGGAAGGTGTATGAACATCAGGATACAAGTTTTTATGATGATTTGGCCGTCCAAGAAAAATTACCTCCAAAACCCTAGGAGAGGGAAATGGACCTTACCAAGGCACAACTGAAGCAAGAACAAGGTGTAAAATGACCCAATGGAACTTGACATAATGATGACAACCCTCTGAATGATGGTACACTCAGTTGAAGGATGACATGGACTGACATTTGGACAACTTTGAAAAGAGTGAAAACAAACCATAGACCTAATGCCTAGTGACCAAATTTTGCTTGAAGACTCTTTGAAATGACAAAATTTGACCTTGACACCTTAAAATCACTTTGTAAGAGCATATTTGATCACTGGAGGAAGCTACAAAGGCTGACACTAACATGATCCATCAACTTCGACAGCTTGTCCCTTTCCTTCTCTATGAACTCTAGCCTCCTGTTGGCCAATTCATACATACCCATCAATGTTTTGAACAACCTCTACACAAACTTCTTCCAGCGGGACATTTCCCTTGTGACAACTTGGCTCTCCATGGATGCAAATATCTAATTCCTTAGCAGGCCAATTGAACATAGAGGGAAGGTTGGTGTAACAATTGCACCTCTTTTCATACATACACTCGTTGGTGGTGGCTCTCCCCAAGAATAAGCATTAATTCAGTCTGCAAACAAGATATCCAAATATATTCTTTTGCCATATCGATTGTCCTTGCACAAAGGGATCACTTAGGCACATTAATTTTCCAGGCCTCTGAGAGTTTTAGGCAGATCTTGAACGTCAAATGAAGGGACTGCATCACATTAAAACTACAGTGTCCTCCATGCCATTTACTCCATATGGTATCTCCTTCATGTAAGAATTGCAATGTGTATATGCAATACTAACCACACGCTTGTCCTCCTATACCAACCATCCCAAGGGAATGGAATTCCACTTAGCGACAAGAAAATGTAATTCTTATGGATTTTCTTATCATGCACTTTGAACGAAGAAACCTGTCGATTTTTTGCATTAATAATTTCTTTTGCATTCATGGGATTAGAGCCCAGGACCGTGTTCCATCATGAAATTATATCGTTCCTTGCTGAAGCTAAGAGCCAAGCTTGGAAAATTTATCCATCCCATCATTCAAATTTCTAAGAATATGTTGAAAGGATATTTTTTCAAATTTTGAGCACTAGAAGGACATCTATTGAACGATTGAGGGAAGACTTGGGAGGCTTCCAGATATTGCCTTGGAAATTTGTCCTATAGCAACCATTGAATCATTGAGAATTATTAATTTTTTTTAATTCTTTTGCTCATGGCTATGTCTAAACGTTTCCAAAGTGCCTAGAATTCAACTTGGTTGTTTGCTTTTATTCCTAAGACCCAAGCAAATTTGTACACCTCTTGTTCTTCAGGGCTAAAAATCACCCAGTGAGTCGTCCCTATATTTTAATGTTATTTTAGTATTTTAATTATTGTATATATATATATATATATATATATATATATATATATATATATATATATATATATATAGATATCTAATTTTTTTTTCTTTTAATAATGATTAATTTCAATTATATTTTTTTTATTGCGCTAAGAGGTACTCTCCAGCCTAGTATGGCAGGGATGTAATGTAATGTAATGTCTAACATTTTGACTAGGTCAAATTACATATAAATAAATAAATTAAATTAAAAGTTTAGTGTAATGTAATGTAGAAAATTTAAGTAGGTCAAAATAAAATTAAAAATAACCCTATAAAAATAAAATAACAATAAAAATAAAATGACCCGTGGTATTGAGAATTCATCGTATTGACACGTGGTATTCATGTAGAATATATCCTAATTAAAGGGGGAAATTAAACCAGCGTAGAACTATCTTAACTTTGGATCTACCAAGCGCCAAGAGAAATCAAATCCCTTGAGATGCAAACATATTTTAGAGTGAAAAGAGATTTGATCCTTCTCACCACTTGATAGATCTCGAGTTAAGATGGATATCTATATAAAATGATATTTTATTTTTACATCTTTATTTTATTGTTTTTTCCTTCTTACATTTTCCTTTCTTTTTTAATATTTCAATTATTGTACTTCCCCATATATATATATATATATATATATATATATATTTCAATTATCAATTTATATTTTATTAATAATTTAAATAAATATTTATATAATTGACTTTTAAATTTTAATAATAAAAATAAATAATAAAATATTTTTTATTAAAAATTATATATATGAAAAAACAATTTATAACCTACAACCTCAATATTAAAGGAAATAATTCCTATCCTATCCTCTTGATTGAAGTTATCATTTCCCCCATTAGAAGCATGACTATGTTTAGGTATCTAATGTATAAGAAGAGGAAGCCAAGAGGTTCCCAAAATTGCTTCTGACTCTAGCCAAAACCCCCACCTTTGGCTCAAGTGGGGGTGGCACAAGGATGCCCAGTCTTAGCCCTACCATTGGGGGATAAAAAAGGAGATCATCTTGGAGAAGAATGATAATATTAAAATTACTAATACTTCCAAATTTAAGGATAAGTTGTGGGATGATAAGGAGCTAGAGGGGAAAATGAAGCTAAGATATTATAAGGGGGTGATCAACCCCACTCTTGCTAACTAGAATTATCTTTTTTGTCTTGACTAGTACTAAGAATAACATGAACATTGTGAAGATAATAACTAATTCTCATGAGCTTCAAAGTGAAACTAGACGTTTGTCCATTCCTAGAACACCTTGGGATGAAAGAATTTGTCACATTTGTTATAGTAAGAGGGTTAAAAATGACAAAACACTTTCTCATGGATGACCTGGCTCTTACTCATATCCATTGTCATTTTCAAAATACTTGCCATACTACCAACCTTCCTAACTCGTTAAGTCAGCAAAACTATAGTGATCTATGAACACTTTTTTCCCTTCTTTTTTATCATAGAAATAAAATATTAAAGAGTCTCAATTAATCTCTTACTTTTTTAAGGTTCAATAAACCACATTGGTCTCAATGGACATCATTGTCATCATCATGATCATGATCATCATGTATATAGATATATATATAAGTTCTTAATGAGAATCAATCTTCTTGGCAACTCGTATAAATAAATAAAGAAAATAGAAATTACATTCCCATGATCTTCCCTGATCCAAAATTAGGCATAAAAGCCATACTGTGAAATATAAAATTGTCTTGTGTATCACTTATTACACTAGTACATATATCAAAATTTAAAAGTGTATGTGCTTCAAACAAAACACTACTCTTGTAAGTCTTGTAATATCAGTGTTTTAACCACATAAGACTCTGGTATGTTGTGCACAAAACTATATAAATAAACAAAACTATATTCTAAACATAAATCTAAATATGAGGGGCCCTTGAAGGGAGCCCATTCGAGTATGGATGATGATAGTACTAGAAGTGATGGTGCCCAAGAATTCTTTTACTTCCCATAGTCTCAGATCTAAGAGCAAGCTAGCCTTAGAAACACTATCAATGGCCCCATTCATGTCCCTGTATACATGGCAACATGTTAAGGATGAAAAAGAATCTTTTAATCAGTATATATCCTCCACTAAATGCGTAAAAAATATATTCCTGCAACTTTGAGTCTTATTGACCCAATTAACCACAAGTAAAGAGTCCTCAAAGCATTGAAGTTATGTACAATTAAATCTTCTTACCAATTGATATAAATGAATAAGTGAAATTTTTTAAATGTGAATATATATTGAAATTAACAATCAAATCTTAGTTTTGATGAATATGTATGAATCACCAAATTGTATTCTATCTCTATTAATTTCAATGTGGAGGATGATGATATTATTTCAATTTTATATATATTCATAATCTTACCACTTTGAATATCAATACATATGTATGAATTATCAAAATATATTATATCACTATAATTTTTTAAGTTAATGATGATAAATTAATTTTACTTGGGGGAGTTGAGGGAGTGCGGAGTTAGGCAGTTGGAACCCTAGCCACCTTAGCTCCCCAGTTTGTGCCTCCTTGGCCTTCGATTTGGTGGCCTTCCTTCTTTTCCTTAGTGGGCGTTGTTGTTCGATGCAAGTTTTACATGTGGGGCTTTGTTGGGTGTGAGCTTCTTTGCTCCTCTCGCCACTGCTTGTTTTCTCTAGTCAGATGTTGCATTTCCCCGGGTGCTAGAGTAGTTGTCGATCCTTTATTGTGCTTCGTGGCCCTTTCTTTCTCGCGCAGGGTTTTGTCTGCCACCGTCTTGGTTCGTGGTTCTAATTTGGCATTTCTGTCGGTTTTCTTCACCCTCTACGACTCTTGCTACCATCTTTTGGCATGTTTCTGTGGCTTCAGGATCAATCTTCACTAGGTTTTCTCTCTAGATTTCTAGCAACCCTTGGTTTTTGTGCGATTTTTGTTGAGAGTTGTTTTTTACCCACTTTGTAAGGTTTTTTGTGGTTTATTTTTTGGGCTTATCAACTATGTTGCTTTGGGTTGTTTTTGGTGTGCCTTTTGGGGTTTTTGGTAGGCTTGTGCACTCTGTTCTTTTGTTAGCTTCTCAACTTTGTTCTTATATCGCTATGAGGTGTTCTTCTGGTAGGTATTTTCGCTGATATATCTATAATGCCCTCGGGCATTTGCCAAATGCAATTTTGTCATTGAATAAAATTAGGTTTTTTCCTTGAAAAAAAATCTATCTTAATTTAAATAATAGTTATTTATATTTTTATATAAAATGATATTTTATTTTTATTGTATTTTCTTTATATTTTCCAAATTGAATGTTAAGGTGTTTTTATAAATGTTTTTTATTTGATTAATTTAAAATATATTATTTTTATTTTTTATTTTTTATTTTATTACGATTTTCAAATTAATGTGAAGAATATATATATATATATAATTTTAATTATTAATTATTAATTTATATATTTTTATTTTTTTTGCTAATTTAAATAGATATTTATATAGTTGATTTTTAAAATTTTAATAACAAAAATAAATAATTATTTTTTTTATTATTAAAATTTAATAATTATTCTAAGTATATATATATATATATATATATATATATATATATATATATATATTATTAGAATCAATTTTTTTAGCTAATGACATAAATAAACAAGAAAAATAAATATAAACAATTAAATCGTGTTTATCAATTGATATAATTAAATAAGTTAAATTTATTTTTTTTTTCTGAATAAGACTATGCTATTATATTACAAAAAAGGCAAAAATTACATCATCAGTGGTACAACAGAGCCGAAGCCCTGTGATTCCTGTCGAAGGACTGACAGTAAGCTCAGGAATAATCATCTCCAAAATTACATAAGACTGACACTTGAACCAAATCGACATTCATGAGACCGACACTGGACATACATGATTAGCTGAGACTGAAACACATGGAGACTGAAACAACTATGGATAGCCGTCACTGTAACAGAGAAGGACAGAATTACATAATGACAAAGACCTGACACATATAAGATAGCGGTGAGAGCAGACAGTGAAAAAATTCCTTGCTCAGAAACCTGAGGCGAATTGCAGAGCGAACTAGTCATCATCAGTGGTGTGCGGGTCGTCCTCCGTTTTGCATCTGGGAGGCTGGTGGATGTCCGGTTCGGTGAGAATGTTGCGCTGCACAGGTTCACTTGGGCCTGCCCCAGGATCTGGGGAGAAGCTGTCTTGAACAGGGCGCAACATATCAATGGCGGGAACTTGCATATCTACTGTGGGAGCCAACCCAGGAATCCGCGGAGGGCTGGCTTGAAGAGCCTCATCTTGACCTCGAGGATTGCTGCAGTGCTCCACCGAAACCGTTACAAAGAAAGTAGAATTTGACAGTGCATGGAATACGATATCTCACCATGGGATGCGCAGAGTGCCCACATTCCATCCTTTCTTGGTGTTCCGCTGCTCTTCCTCTGCCAACTGCCCGTCCCCTGGATCGTCTGCGGTCGGAAGAAACCTCGATTGAGGAGGAGGGGGAGGGGGCTTGCCTCTGAGACGAAGCCCGGCCTCTGTAACTCCCGCGCCGACTTATCCCTCGTTGGCGCTCTCGCTGCATCCTTGAATTGGGCGAGTAGCAGGTATACTCTCTCGCAGCCTCCCTCGGAACCAGAGAATGAGCCCACACCACCGCCGAGCACCCAATCCTTATGCCAGACTGCGGGAGAATGACAGAGATGCCATACATCCCCGAATTGTTCGAATTGTAGGAATACCCCCTCGCAACCTCAGAACCACCACAACCTCCCTCAGAACCAGAGCATGAGCCAACACAATGAGCCACCACAACCTCCCTCAGGACCAGAGCATGAGCCAACACAAACTGCGGGAGAATGACAGAGAAGCTGTGGCTTTGAAGCGCCATTTTCCAGTTACCAAGAAGGGCAGTAAATGCCGAAAGGACTCGACTGCCATGAACCATCACCTGCGAACTTAAATGCTGCACGCTGCTACACCAAATACTAATCCTCCTGGTATATGTGGCTCGTCCGGGCGGACACATGCCCTTATGACGAGCCACGGACCTGCTATGCCATAAAACCACCCGCATCCGGGAATAAGTTAAAATATTTAAATATAAATATATATTGAAATTAACAATCAAATCTTTATCGGATGAATATGTATGAATTACTAAATTATATTATATCTTTATTAATTTCAAGGTGTGCATTTTACATATATTCATAATCTTGCCACTATAAATATAGATAGTTTTGTATGAAATATCAAAATATACAATATTATTATTCATTTTAAAGTTAATCGTGATAAATATGTATGAATTACTAAATCATATTGTATCTCTATTAATTTCAAGGTTGTGGATGATGTATTCATAGTCTTACCACTTTAAGTATCAATAATTATATATGAAATATCAAAATATATTATATCACAATTAATTTTAAAATTAATGATAATAAATTAATTTATCATTTTATTTTATTTTATTTTTAAATTTATTTAAGTTATTGTATTTTTTTTTTTAATTTGTTTGGTTATTTATAGAAAGGTATTGCATATATATATATGTAAGAAAATGATAACATTTAAAAAAATTAAATCAATTAATCAGAATTATTAAATATCATAATTTTTTTTTCCCTAAATAAGACTATTCTATTATTCATATTAAAGGTGTATAGTGACAACATGACTAGCAAAAGAAACAGCTGCCCAGAAGGAAAGGCAGCATGAAACAGAAAATTGTCTAGAACATAGAGTTTGGACTAGGCCATGTAGTGCAGTCCCGCGTAGGGGAGCCAGAGTTACCCATCTTGGCCTTTCTGAGCTGACAAGCTTTACAAAAAACATGCATAATTAACCTCGACGCAACAACAGTTACAAAAATTATCAACAATGACAAAAAGCTCTCGATACTGGGCCGCATAACCTGATACGAAGCTGCAGAGCTTGAATTAGGCGTCAGGAGGCTCCTCCACGATCCTGCACCAACCACCATCAGCCAAATCCTGAGCTTGAGCATCCTCGTTCGCAGTCGAACCCGGGGGAATTGGCTCCATCACTGTGTCATTGACATTGCTGGCCGGAGTCTCCATGGCTCGTGGGGAGCCTGAATTCGGCATCGAAACTATGCCTTGGTCCTCTTGAAGAACACTGGACTCGCCCTCTTCTTGGGCTTCCTCGAGAAAGAGCATCGAGACATGGGCTGTAATCCAAGGACGGTTTAGGGTGCAGTTGAAAATGAAGATTGCAGAACCGAAGGAGGGCGACGACGAGGAACCCAGAGAGCTGGGCTCAAGAAATTGACTGGGCCACAGAAAGCGCCCTCTCTTGCTGCGAGTGCAAGGGTGCTGGCTAGAAGTGAATTCACCGGAAGAAGGGTGAGAAGGCGCACCTCGAGAGGTGCCTCTGCGGCTTAGCATTCTTTGGCGGGGCCGAGGCATGACTACAGTGACAGTGCCCTTGTGGATACCAGAACGAACCACCGGGGAGGTAAGACTAAGACCATACAAACAAACAATTGGATGGGAGCCCAAAGCTTCAGAGGGAGTCGGGGAAATTGACAGAGGCAGCTTCTCTGAGCTAGCTGAGCCAGAGCCCAACCAACATAACATAAGGGACAACTGAAGAAACCCATGGCGGAGTCTGGTTTTAATGCCCATTCCCCTGCCTCGAGACGCTCCTGCCATTACTGTGGCATTCATGGGAGCCGAGAGCCAAAACATGACAGAGCGTGCGGAGGTGAAAGGTGAATCAAAGTCGCCTGCACACATTCCTTTAAGCCGAACGAAACCCACCTGCTTGTGATCATCCGGCCACATGGAAATGGCTTCGCTGTACAAGGCTAGCAGGTGGCGGCCATTCTCAGCCCACTCCAGTCCCATCGCATTGAAGGCAGACTTAAACACCCGCATCCGGGGAATATCATCACTTTTTAGTATTATTATATAATTTTATTTAATTTTTAAACTTCAAAATATTTATGGTAGTTCATTTCTAAAATTATATATGATTATATTTTTATTTTTATTTTTTCTTTATTTATTTAAACAATAAAATATTATAATATTTTGTATTTATTTATATTGAGAATAATTTTGTTAAATTTTTTTGTTTAAGTTCGAACAATTAGTTCAATCGATTGAGTATCCATTGCCAAAGTATTGTCATTTTGCCATTGGAAAGTTATGGGAGTCAATTCTCTTCAGGATGAGGCTCCTAATTAGTTTATTTTGGTTGATGACAACTAACTTTTTGTTTAAACTTTACCTACTATTATAATCTACATTTATTTTGAAGAATTTTATTATTATTAATTATATATTTTATCATCTCATAAATATTTCTTGCTTCTTATATAAAATTATTCAAAAATATCTTTTTATATAAATAATTTATAATTTCTTCTCAATATTTATGTTTTAATATTAGATTTATATTTTATTAATCATTATTATACCATATTTTTATTGAATTTATTGGAATTTTTTTTTTATTATTTATAATTTTCTTATTCTTTATATAAAATTATTCGAAAATATCTTTTTATATAAATAATTTATAATTTCTCCTCCATATTTATGTTTTAATATTGGATTTATATTGTTTGGAAATACATTTTCGAAAATTTTATGATAATTAAATTATGTTTAAGTAAAAATGGAAAAATAAATATAAATATAAAATTCAACCTATAATATAATATAGGAAATAAAAACAAAAAATTATTTACTTATTTAATTTAAAAAATAATATGGAACAAAATTTTAACTTAGAAGGTTTCCCACAAAATTTTAACTTAAGAAGGTTTCCCAAGAAACTTAATTTAATGTAACACAAAAATTATGACCTGACACCAAAAATGTCAAAATATTAATATCAAAGTGTAGATCCACTCATTTTGATAAACGTTTTGTTGAATACATATTTATTATTAACAATAATTATATTAGAATGTTTCACTTGTTATGAAGCTCTCAAATAATCTTAAAATAAGAGCACTATGCCCTTTATTTTACATGCACCAGTATACATCTGTGTTGTATTATTTCGTTTTCAGAGATTTTTAGAGTCCACTGTCTATTCATTAATAATAATAATTATATTATAATGTTTCACTTGTGATCTGAAGCTGTCAAATAATCTTAAAATAAGAGAAACATGCCCTTTGTTTTACCTGCAGCAGTAAACATCTGTATTGTATTATTTCGTTTTCAGAGATTTTTCGAGTCCACCGTCTAAGAAATGAAAAGTATAAACAAATTTTAAAATGTTAAGCAAAGTAAAGGTTTCAATATTTCCATAAATTAAGCAAGAAACTATAGAGTATATCTCTGTTACAAGTATTGGCATGCACATGCCTTATCTTTTTGACCTTCCATACAACTTTGACCTTCTTCCTGCTGCACACTAACATAATTGCATTCAAAATTGCAACCCCCAAAACCACATGTCCTCTGTTCAGGGGCCTGCAAGCTGCAAACTATACTCCTAACAGAATAAGTATCCTGTCCTCCGAATCAGGCTTGAGAATACAAGGGAATGGGTCTAACCAGAGCAGTCCTGCAAATTTCCCTTCTCTATATATAGTCGAGATAACATAATTATCACCAAAAACCATGGCAAATGAAGTCATGGTAGACATATTAACTAAAGTCTTTCTCATTCTTAACTTTGTGCATCTAATTTGCTAAAATTTTTTGAAAAGCAAACACAGAAGAAACCATTACACTCAATGGAGAAAGAGAAAAGGCTACTAATAAAGAGGGGATCTCTGAGGAGTGCCCTTTCTCCTACTAAGGGATGCAACCACTTCTGGGGTTGCTGAGAAGTCCTGACTAATTAGCCCGCTTCTTTTTTTCTTTACAAAATCTGTGGTAGCGGTGCACGCCAAGGTCTTGCAACCCACTGTCCCACTGGCACTGGATCCAGAAGATAATGGGTTGTCAAAAATAGAATTGGGTGTCATCTGCCCATCATCCAAATCTCCAGCATCACTCTTCAGGCTTTCAAGTTGAGTGAATACAAAATCAGAGAGCGGTAAAATCTCACATTTATGTAGATACCGAGATAGATCTTTCCCTTGATTCACTATGTGATCCACCTGCAGTTTATAATACCATATAAGTTTCATAGCAGGACATATTGAAAAATCCCTACCACTTTCTAAGTGCTAGCCCAAATGGAAATGGCAAAGTTTAGTGCAAATGAGTAGGATAGCTGAACCCAAATCTAACAAGAGAATGAAGCTGAAAGATGAGGGATTTTACTTACCTTGCAAGCTAGGGAACAATAAAAATATGGTTCCTGCAAGATTCTTTCACAAGTTCCACACATGTTTCCAGATCCTTTGAAAGGCCGAGACTGTGGCCTCTGATTTAGGAAAACCACCTTCGCACTGTTGATGGTGTATGACTGGAAAATAAGGCAGCAATTGACAGAAATGAGGACTATTGTTGTTGAAGAGATTTTGAATCATTTTCTAAATTATGGAGCTTGCCTCTCATGACATTGTCTATTGCAAAATTCAAATCAATTCCAACAATAAATACTGAGGGATGATGGAGAATTCAGCCTTGCAGCAAAAGTACTAACTCACCTGAACATATGAGCAATCTATCAATTTTACCAGATCATCAAGCCTTATAACATCGTGATAAACATAACGCCGAACCTATTGCAGAAAATTCCCACAGAAAAACAATGAGATGGTGACTTTAGAAAACAAAGTACAACTAAGTTGCTAACCAAATTCCTATCTGTTGGAGCATCAGCCAGATTAGCAGTAACTTCAGATAGAGACTAACCAAAAGCACATTTCCAAAGAAATAAGTAGGTCATCAAAATTTCATACACTGATCATAAATTAATTAGATTCACTTGATAGAAACAGAAAGACTATAAACAAATGCAGATTCAACTAAAGGATCAACTTTTGACTAGCAGTTTTTAGGATTCTGACATTTTTTACCAAATTCTCTTCAAATTGCTCCTTAGAGTAAACATGGACCGAGTTTTGACAGAAATGGTACGATAAGCAACTCGCTTCCCTTCAAAAGGTTGCTAGAATTAACAGAGATTGAAAATTGAAAGGCAACTCTGAAACCCCCAATCTAAGAACCCTATTGTGCTTCTCATGGCTGCAAAACGTGCTTCCCTTCAATAAAGAACCAAAATTCAACATCTTGCGTACAAGGACTTCAAAATGCTTGGCAAAACTGAGAGACACCATTCCCCTCAAACCAGATCAAACTTGAATGGCCCTAATCCCAGGACACAGTTGCATCGGTGCATTTCTAGCAAATTGTTCTAATGATTTTGTTTTTGAGTGAAGAAATGTCAGGAACCACACGATACTCCATGCTTATTGGAAACCCACAGGCCTGAGAGGTCCGCACTGGACACAAGAATTTTCCATCAGCAGGTCCTTTAAGAATGGAATCAAAGCAGAGAGACTCCAAGGACATCATAACCATAGAAACAGAACAAAGAGACTTCAAGGATATTATAACCTTCTGTAAACTTTAAACAGAATTCTGTTAAAATTGAATCAGTAAGCTGCAAGTTGAAGCCTAAAACGGCAAATTTCTGATTCTTGCAATTTGGTATCAGGGATAAAAGGCCAACACCGCTTACAAAACAGTAGTGGATACCCTGAAATAAAAATGCCGAATGAAATCACTCTTTGTTGAAAAGAAAGCCGTCAATCTAGAAGAGAAAATTCCCTTAACAGATGGGCCAAATTCCACCTTTTGGAAGAACAAACTCTAGGATTGGCCTGCTTCAAGAGGAATCTTCAATAATTCTACTCCCAAAAAAATGCATTCCACATTTTGGAAGCAAAGATTCAAGGGTTGACTTGTTTCAAGAGGAATCTTTAAGAATTGAACTCCCAAAAACTGTTTCTGAGACTGAAATTCTCTAATATGTATGACAGACAAGAGGAAAAAAATTAAATTAAAGTTGGAGATGGAAACATCCATGAACCAAAGACAGCAACTAGAAAATTAAAGATTATTAACTGTTCAAGATGGAGTCCTCCTTAAACCAAAGACACACAATTAGAAAATTAAAGATTATTAAAGATTGGTTAGTTACCTGCAGTAAACGGTGTGTGAGATGTGCAGGTAAACAATGAGGGCATATGCTCTTGCAGCAATCCAAACAATAGATATTCTTCTCATTCTTTCTTGCACTGTCATGAGTCCCACACCCAACAAAGAACTTCTCACTCAGCAGTCCCTGCATCCATGCCGGCTTCTGGTGTTGCAATGCGTAGCCCACCTGCAAACCACCACGAATCTCGTCACACTCATGGCCACTTCCACCCATCCTCTCCCTAGAATTTCAATCTTCTTCCTACAATTCCCAATCCAGTCCCAATTCCACACACAGCAAAAGGCAATTGGGCGTGTTGTTATAATTCAACTGGAGCCACACCCCCCACCCTGTTCTCCCCGAAAGGTTAAATTACAAAAAAGTACAAAAAGAAAAATTTTAAAAACACAGATCCAAAGGTAGCCAGCAGGACCCATCTGCAACAAACTGACAGACACACATTCAAAGACTCCAGGCCGTACCCCAATGGATAGCAAGTAGTGAAAGAGAGTTGACACAACCAACACACAAACATAGGTACCCACACACACTTACACACACCATGTTTACAGTCCTGTTGCCGGTGCTGTCAAATAATATCTGATGGTGCTGATCCTGTTGCTCCTGCTGCTGCTACTGCTACCACTGCCTGCCAACTGAACAACTCTATTAGATGCTCACAATGAGGCGGGAAACAACGCCCACAAGGCCTTCAGCACTGTAGTTATTATTCGAAAGCATCATCTTGCCTCTTCGTTCAAATGCATTCAATTCAACTTGTATTTATCTCCCATTTTTCGGAATTAAAGAAAACATAAAGAAAAGAGTAAGCGGAAAACCCTAATTTTGGTTGGCCTGATTTGCCTTCGTATTCTGTCCTCATTGCCTCCTCTGCCTGCATGGATTTGATACCTTCTGTCGTCTCGCTTGCACGATGCTCGAAAAACCTTAATTTCCGTTCAACCCTCTAACTACATGCCTATGTGTTTGTGGTCTTTTTCTTTTCAAATTTGAGTGTTTATTAGCATTTTAAACTAATAACAGAGAGGTTAAGTTTGGGTTTGTTGTGGGGTTAAGCGGCAGGCTGATGAGCTGTTCAGTACGGCCGGGAAAGATTGCCGGCAGAAGGTAGGATGCGGTGATTGCGATGCACATGGGCCCCTTCCTTAGAGAAAGTCTATTTCTATCTATCCATGTATATCCTTTGGATTTTTGCTAGATATTGCCCTTTTACTTCATGTGTCCTTGGGTTTTTTTAATTTGGGGTAGTTTAATGAGGTGATTTTTTAATTTTCTTACTAATTTTTGGTTGTACAATTTTGGTGAGATTGTAAATGTTGTTATTTAAATTACATTTTTAAATGTCAAAATAGATTTAATCTCTTGAAAAACTTTTATAACATTTGGATTGGAAAACTCAAGAACTTAAAACTACATATTTCTAAATTTCTATTCAAATTTTGAGCCAAATTAACTAAAGAAATCTTCTCAAAATAGGGACAAAGATCCCCTTATTAGACTAGGTCTTTTGGTTTCACCATTGGGTTAGTAAAGGGGTTGATGGGCATTTTATACATAGCAGTGAAATCACCTTGTATTTGTTGGGATTCAATGGACGAAGAATATTTGAAATGTCAATTTGCATTATTTGAATTGCAATTTTAAGTATTTTGACGAATTCAAAACATGGAAAATAGTTGAAGATCGCAGTTCGCAAATGTGGAAATTGCAGTTTTGCATCAAACTTAAACTTACAACTGGATTTTGATCATATTATGAGGCATTTCATATGAAACAATCAATTCATTTTGTGTTTGTTGCAATTCAACAGATGAAGAATATCTGAAATGTAAATTCGCATGATTTAAATTGTAATTTTAAGTATTGGGATGGATTCAAAACCTTGAAATTCATCTAAGATCATAATTTGCAAATGCGGAAATCACAAATTTGCATCGAATTGAAGCTTTCAACTACATTCTGATAAGATTACTAAGAAAAACCATTAGAATAACAAGGCAATGCAATGGCCCGACATCCAACACTGTTCAAGGGTTTGCGTTTTGGACTTCTCCAACTTTATTTCTTTTTACTACTTTATTTTTTTTATTATTTTAATAGATTTTACATAACACATTCAATTTGATTCCATGTAAAAAGAAAAGACAAAAAAATTTATTACTGACATGGCTACCTTAACAAACATTATTGTTTTGGAAATTAGTTCATATAACAAGAAGTTGGTTTCAAGTTCATCCCTCTTCCTCCTTATCCATAATGCTTGTGCATTGTTGCAACTTCATGTACACCATCATTGCTAAAATTTCTACCAATAACTTGTGTTTTTTTGTCAAATGTCATAATTAGGGTTTTGGATAAGGATTCATATCCATAAGAAGTTGGTTCAAACTCCCCCATAGTGTATGTACATTGCAACATCTCCACATACAACACCATGTGTTGAATTTATACTAATAGTATAGGTACCTCACTAAGTACCCCAATCTAGTGTTTTGGTTAAAGACCTATACACATGAGTAGTTAGTTTTTAACTCAATACACCATTTTGTAATGCAGGGGTATGACTACAATGTTGTACATACAATATCATAGATTGATTTTCTATTAATTTAATGTTTTAGTTAAAAAACCATATTTATATGCAATTTATTTTAAATTCATTTTTTTTTAATATTACGCATTGTTATAATTTTATTATAAATTATAAATTAATTTATAAATTATAAATTAATTTTTTCTAACCACTTAAACATTTTTTCAATTATTTTAATTTAACAAATTTATATAAATATATCAATTCGTTACTAATTATTAAATTTATATATAAATATATCAATTCGTTACTAATTATTATTTAAAAAATGGTAAATAGTTACTCCCATAATTATCTCTATATCTCTCCATATAAATAGTTACAAACTTTTTATTTTTTAATTTACAAATAGTTACAAACATTTTTTTAAATCATAATATTTTTATAAAAGAAGGTTTGGGATCACATTTTTAATATTTGGGACCATAATATTCATATTTATGGCAACATCTATTTCAAAACAAATCTCATATTTATATAAAACAAGGTTTGGGACCACTACTTTTTTAACCATGTTGGAGTTTGAATCACCGACATATATAACCATGGGCTAGAGAAAAACAAAATTCATAAACTAGAATCAAGAGCATTTGATTACAGATAAAGATTGCCTAGTCAAGATTGAAAATGGCATTGCACACATCAACCTGACACATTGTCATGCTCTATGCAAACTCGTCATTAGTCCCTATTAGGTTTCTCCTTATTTAAACTTAGCACTAAGGTAACATTGCCAAAAGTGTTTGGTTATATTTTCTCAAACACTTATTATGGTTCATGGTCCAATGAAATCTTGTGCATCAACGTCTCTATTTGGGAACTCATGAGCAAAACCCTAACCATGTCCCTCATAAATAGTATCATATCCCATGAGAAGTTGGCATTTTGTCAGTTTTATGTGGTATTTAAAGTGAGCATTTTGCTAATCACAAGAAGGCTCAACTCATGCCATATGAAGGGTCCAAAGTTGAACATGGATAAGCTTTCTATGGCTACTATTCTAGTATAACTTAGATTCATGGAATTATAATATAATAAATTAAATCTTTATATATATATTTAATATTATTATTACAAATTATTAAGGTTAAACCATAAGAGTTGGTTGGTAAGCAAAGAGAAGAGCGTAAAATAAATGACATTGAAATTGTTTTGTGTAGTTTTGCTGTTATTTTCAAGTAAATAGCAACAAAGTTTTAATTCTGATGGTAGAATATATAATAAGAGATTTAGTATGTAAATTTTGTATGTTATTTAGAAAATGTACTAATATGTTATATAAATCAATGTTTTTTTTTGTTTTTTTTTTTTATCTAATTTTTTTTAAGGTAAATTTGACTCTAATTTGATTAGAATTATATGGAAAGTTAGAATTTCATTTATGCTATAGAAATTTGTTTATGAAATTTTACATTTAATTGTTTTTTCTAGTTTTAAGATAATTTAGATTATTATTTTTTTATAAAAATAATAATCCAAATCTATAGGACTCAAATTTGCGGAGAAAATTAGGCTATTTGAAATGGGGACAATGTAAGTAAAAGTATCATATATTTTGTATTATAAAATCCTTGTGATGTTTGAATGCATAATTCTTTGAAAATTATATATAAGTAATAAAATACAATGTATTATTAAAGCGGAAAAGGGGTGGATGTAATGGTGAAAAACGAGATTTTTTGAACATTGGGCAAAGTTCAATTCTCATGGGGTTGTTTAGCATAGAAACGATGGAAACACGTTGAAATAGTTGTTAAACGTGTGGTTGTACTTAGAGAGATTATATTAATGGTCTCACAACCTGTACACACATAAGTGGATCAAAGTTCACCATCGTGTCTTTCCTTTTCTTTTTTCTTTCCCTCTCTATCTCTCTCTATTATTGTTTTTGCACCAGTGCTATTGGTTTCGAAGGATTTCATTCTATAAGGCGATCTAGGTCCGAAACTTTGTAGTCGCTGGGAGGAGACACCTAAAATCTGATTATGTTAAGAGTTTGCTTGGCCCAAGCTAGATGTGATCCTTGGGTGATTTTGAAGAGATATTATATTAATGGTCTCACGACCTATACACAGATAAGTGGATCAAAACCGCTTTCATCTCCTCCTTTTCCTTTTTGTTTCTTTCTCTGTATCTCTCTCTCATTTTTTTTTTGCACTAGTGCTATTGGTTTTGAAGGATTTCATTCTATAAGGCGACCTAAGTTCGAAACTTTGTAGTTGCTGAGAAGAGATGCCTAAAATCCAAATATGTTAAGAGTTGGTTTGACCCAAGCTAAATGTGATCCTTGAGTGATTTTAACAACTTAAATGTCTCTACATTACAATTTTTTTTAGATCAAAGATTATTCTCACACATCATAAATATATTAGCAAAAAAATTCATTATGATTTTTCAAAATACTAAATAACATTTAAATATGAAAAGATACTCTAATATTTTATAAATGTTGTAAATTTAAAATGATAAAAAAATACTAGATAATTTATAATTTTTTGTTATTTTTTATTTCTTATTATTAACCTTTAAATAAGTTAAATTTATCATAATTATAAATTTGAATTAATAAAATATTTTTAATGTATTTTTTTAATAGTTTTTAATATCATAATATAATTAGATTATACAATATTTAATTTTTAATATAATTTTATTAATTTAATTATTTCTTATTAAATTTATAATAAAAAAATCTTTTACACCATAAAAATAAATAAATAAAACAAACATTTATGTTATAATTTAAAACAATACTCAACTTTAAAAAATATTTTTTTAATTTTAAAAATCTTTCATTTTTAAAAACTTTATAATTTTTTTCACATTATAACCCAAAACTATAACCCAAGTAAATAAATAAAGCAAATATTTATATTATAATTTAAAACAATACATAACTTTAAAAATTATTTTAAAAATTTTAAAAATCTTTCATTTTTAAAAATTTTATAATCTTTTTCCACATTATAACCCAAATCTAAGATTCTAAAGAAAAATATTTTATACTTAACACTTTGTAAAAGATTTTTTTTTGTTATTCTTTATCTCTTAATTACTTAAAAATATGATTTTTAATAATTTTTAATATTTTTTTATTTTTTATTTTTAACATTTTACCATTATATATATTCAAGTTAGGCACTTTGCATTACATTAAATGAGGATTAATTTTTTTTTTTTTTTATCACTGATCTACCCGAAGGAAACCAAACGTTGTTAAGACCTCGTCTAACTAGAGCATTTTATAAATTAAAACCTATAAAAACAGGTTGATTGTGTCAAACATTAACATACATCGACATGAGAAGACAAAAAAATTTACTAGTATTGTAAGCAAAAAACTAGTGAGTTATAACAACTATTGGGTAGAATTTGCAGGTATTTGCGCAAGTTGGTTGCTATCCTCATCTGAGGAGAAGAAGATGTTGCTTAATCTTCTAGCTAGGATGGTTAGCTTGTTGTTTATACTATCATTTTTTCCCTCTAGCTTTGTTAATATGATAGAATTCTCCTATTAACCCCTCTTGCACTTCTCTATCCTAGTAATATTCAAATGACATTTAACCCTGTGTTGGTTTCATGCCATAATTAATAAAGTAACAAAAATATATACAATGTGACAAGTTTAGTAAAAACTGCAATTTTTTTTTATAAAATGATATCATATCAAAAAAGAGAAAACACTCACTCCTTAAACACTCTCCTTAAAAACCATCATTAATACATTAATTAAAATATAATTATTCAATTTTAAAACCCATAAATCTGCAAACTAAATTCAATATAAGATATTTATCTCTTCATAAAAAATACCTAAAGCTACTCGGAGTAGAAAACGAATAGTTGTTTCATTTTTATTGAGACTAATCAAAGCTATGAATATATTAAACAAAGTTAATTTAATAATCTAGATAATATATAATATGTTTATTTATGAGGGAAAAAATATAATTTAATTTAAATAAATTAAAATTACTTAAATATTTAAGTAAAATAAAATTATAATTTTTAAATGAGTGAGTATAAGTTTAAAAAGATTTTCAAATTGATGTTATTATAATAAATATGTTTAACCGTTTAAATAATTTTATTAGTAGGAAATATATTATATTTCTAATTGAAAGATATAAATTAGAAATTGTTAAAATTATTTAAAGGTTTTGTTTTGTTTTTTTTTTTTTTTGCCTTTAGTGAAATTTAGAGTGCATAATATGATTCTCCAAAAGATTTAGTATGGCTTTTGAAAGATGATTTGAGTTTTCGTTTTTTTGGAAAAGATAAATTATAATTTTGATTTAATCAACAAAGGAATATAATTCATTGTTTTAAATTTGTAATTGTCTATGTGTCTATTAGAGGACAATCAAGGTTTATAAGAAATTTTTTTTTGTAAAACACAAAATTTGGTATATAAGAAAGAGTTATTAATTTTTTCCCGTGTTGAGATATCAACAATTCCCCTTAATTTTTCTCAAAAATGAGGGGTTTCTATATAAATTTTGAAAACATCACATTTGTTTGCTTTTTGTTTTCTATCTTAAGTGATTTTTGGGTTATTTTTTCCTTTTTGTTAATCCCATGATCTTTGTATCCTCAAGACCTTTCCAACGATATAAAGTTTTCCCCATTTTGTCTTATGAATCAAAAGTTACGAGCTTTTGAAGTTTTGTGTTTTTTCACTGGTTTGATGAGGTGGCATGACACGTGGTAGCTTGTGTGGCATGATGACATGGAAACGTTGATTTGGCATAGTCAATGTGGTAAAAAAAATTACACATGACACTCCCACATCATCGCCACATGTCACTGCATCCTGGCCAAATCAACGTCTATGCACACTTTTCCATGCACCATGTGGCACCTCCACATAGATGACACATCATCACTATTTGACACATCACTGCCACATGGAACCTCTACGAAAAAGCCACATCAACAAGTAGGTTCCCTTGCTTGGCTCTTTTGCAAGTTTAGTTTGATCCATTTGCAAGTCCTAGCGTTGTTGAAGGGAAGCGCGAATATGAACTTTCTTTATCAAGTGACAAGAATTTTCCCATTCATGCCCATTAAGTTCTGTTAGCCCTCATTGGTCTCCATTTCCAATCTGGCTGCAATTGATGGAACGTCTTTAGAACTGATAGAAATTTTCCTGTTTGCACCTTCTATCTCTCACTCGTGCTAATTTTACATCATTCACCATAATCTCTATGCAAAATATACTGAAGCGATAACACTATGGTAGGGATCATGAAGTTTTATTGTTTTAATCAGATGTCTCAATAAAAACTTAAATAATTCTCTTTGGCCATGGTGCGAAGTGGAATGGCGTTAGTTGGGAAGTATAAATGTAGTTTTATTACTAGAAATTGCCCCTAAAGGTGCAAAGGCACACCGAAGGAATAAAAGGGGCATGTGGATTTGCTCTAATACCACCTATTGTGCAAAATGATACCCAAGGATTACATTGCATTATAAAAAACATTTCTACTAAGAGAGGAAATTGAATAAATTAACGAAGTAGGCTTCCTTGCTTGAAAACTGAATTATTAGCTAATATTAAAATTTGTATTAAAACCATATTTCAAATGTTTCCATTTCTTCAAATAGTTGATTTCTTAACATGTATAAATTCATTTTAATATAGTATAAAAACAAAATAGAAATGAGAGAAATTTTAATTATAGTGTCAAAAGTCAAAACATTTTTTAGGCATTTTTCCAAGTAGTTGCCTTACGTATCAATTCATTTAACGTAAAAGGCTTTCCTGGTGGGTGGATGTGGTGTGCTTTACTTTGGACTCATTTTAGTATTGTTCCATGATTGCACCTAGTCTGATGGTGGTATTGTGTATCCTCTCTTGTACATCAACTGTGATGTGTTGTACAATGTAAAAATAAAAAACTAAATGTCAAGTAGGCAACAGGGTAAATATGATTGATATAAATGCCATCCTAAGCCTAGATCATCGTACTAGTATGGTAGTCCATCTCCCAATCCTCATTCCCATTCTATGCATTACAGGGATTTAAGATAATGTAAAAAACGAATAAAAAATTAGAAAGATTTAATGTGTCCAAAAGTGAAACCAATTTTTTAGGCACTTTTCCAAATATCATATATACCTACATTGATATAGGTCTTCAACCAAGACCGAAGAATTTTCCAATTTTGAATTACTCAAATTACTTAACTATAATTTTGATGCAATTTCCGTACCAATATGTTTTACAATCCTATGCATTTAATTATGAATATCTTGCTTACTTGTAGTCTCCTTAGTAATGCAGTGCAAATGTATATACCCATCAAACTATTCATTGCTCATTTATGCTTTTGTTTGCATTTGGTAGCCAATAGCATGAAATGTTCCCATGGGCTCTCATGTGTAAAGCATTACATTTCCACTTCTATTCAGTGCTTATATGAAACGATTTCAAATAGAAAACTTATAACAAACCATTTCAAATAGAAAACCTAAGTAGCTAGAATGTTAATATTTTGGAAATTTCGTGGATAATTTTTATGATTTTTTTTGAACAGCTTGAGGTTTAAGATAGATAGTTATGAAAAAATTGACAATGTTTTAGATTTTCCCTCCAAACCATCTCTTGGAGTCGAGCCCAACAAAATCAAACAAACACCTCATCAAATCTCATCACTCCCATTTCTAGATGTAAAACCATAATCAAGAACTTTGTCGGAAACACTTCTTTTCCGTAATGTTGTATATATTTTTAGCACATTTCAAATATAAATATACAATTTATTATATGTATTTTATAAAAAGTTTTTAAAATTTTAATTGATTATGTGCACTTTGAGTATGGCGGAACAAAGCCAATACAAAATAAAACATCAAACCAAAAACAAGAAATAAAACACCATTGTCTGAGGCAAGTGTTAGAATATATTCAATTCATCGCTGCTCAAATATACACGTAGTACACTTGCAATCATTAACTCGCATTCCTCCCACAAAAGCAGGCTACTGACCTCACCCACATTTGACAACTGGTGGGTTGTGGTGCTTCTATGTGTAAGAGTTTCTACATCAAAGAGTTCTCAAAGCCACATGTTGCAGGACTTTCAATCCTGCTATGTTCAGTGAGAAAACATTATTGGGATTAAGATGGACAGACTCTAGTTCTGGGCTTTTTTGTTGAAACGAATTCACATTCTATAATGATTATGCTACTCAGAATTTTCCTTGTGCTTTGATTTTCTGGTAATGCAGTGTTGTTACAGATTTTGGGAACTGGGAATTCTGAGGTAATGCAGTGTTGTTACAAATTTTGGGAACTTGACATTCTAAAGGTCTTACACAAAAACTTGGAAAACAAGGAGATTCTGTGACTAAAAAGGAAGCAGTGGCAGTCACATATAATGCCAGGGAGGCTTTGTCACAAGAATTTAGATGCAAAATTTGTAAATCAAAGCAGCGATTCTTTAATATGTGGAATTCAACATAATTAAAGGAATCTAAAATTAAAACCTTAATACCCAAGAAGAATACCTCCAGCCATTGATGTTAAACACACTCTGATGCCTCAAGCGTAGTAGTCCCTTCCCTTCTTATTTTCTGATGTGTTGGCTTGATCAAAAACAGTAGTAGCTGTAATTTCCAATTGTTTTGAAATCTGGTTAAACTACTGAATAGCGAGCCCGAGCCTTTAGTTTCCTCTCGGCCTCAAATGATAGAAAAATAGCTTGACTGAAATGCGACCAATTCTGGTGGTAAACCTCCACATACAAAGCTGAACCCTGCGATCTCTTTAATAATCGCCAGTTTGGTCTATTGGCTTCTAGCACATCGAATTGCAAATTGAAGGCAATTTCACCATTCCACGCTTCCAATGTGTAGGAACACTCCTCAACGCAACAAACAACAGCGGGATCCTCACGCAAGCAGAAAAATAAAAGAACACAGATAATCTGGAAGGCACTTCCAAGCTCTGCTCTCTCAACTTGATGGTGAAAAAACTGAAGGGGATTGAGATGCAAGCTTGGGGACCAAACAGATAAATATATATCCAAGCTTCCATCAAGCTTCTGTTGGCTATGTGTCAGGTGTTCCACAGTTCAAGGTAGAGAACTCCAGATGGAGTAATGGACCACTTCAGAAGCTTCAACAAGAAATTAATTACTGCAGTTGGTTTCCAGAAATTAAGGAATGACTACAGTTTACTTCCATAATTGTAGTCAACAGTTGGTAAAAATTTAATGGAGCTTAACATTCTCCCACTTGGTCCATACTTCCAAACTTAATGTCTCATCTTAAAATCCATTTATAATCTGTATTAAGTAATAGATACATGAATCATGACGATAAGTCCTCTAATGACGAGTATTATCTTCCATGTACTACTATGTATTTATTCTTATTATAATTTATGTGGCAACAATTTCTTAATGAATAAACCTTATGTTTATTCCTGGTCCTACACAAATGATTTTTCTCAAATCAACTTAAGGTGCACATAAATATGAGAAAAACATCACAATAATTAAGAATTTCATTACAATAACATTGTCCATACAATGAGAAACTACATAATATTCATTACATGATCCTTGAATTTAATCGGTGGCATGCCCTTAGTCAAAGGATCAACAATCATCAACTCAGTGCTAACGTGCTCAATTACCACTTTCTTTTCTTTAACACGTTCCCTTATAGCTAAATACTTAATGTCGATGTGTTTATTTTGATTCCCACTTTTGTTGTTTTTAGCCATAAAAACAACAGCTGAATTATCACAATATATTCTCAATGGCTTAGAGATAGAATCCATAATTCTAAGCCCAGAAATGAAACTCTTAAGCCATACACCATGTAAAGTAGCCTCAAAATAGGAGACGAACTCGGCTTCCATAGTGGAAGTGGCAATCAAGGTCTGCTTGGCACTCCTCCATGATACAACTCCACCGGCCATCATAAAAATGTAACCTGATGTTGATTTGCGTGAATCAACACATCCAGCAAAGTCAGAATCTGAGTAGCCAATTACTTCCAAGTTGTCCGTCCATCTATACATAAGCATGTAGCCTTTGGTTCCTTGAAGGTACCTCATTACTTTCTTTGCAGCTCTCCAGTGGTCTAAACCTGGATCACTCTGATATCGTCCCAACATTCCCACAACAAATGCAATGTCAGGTCTTGTGCAGACTTGAGCATACATTAGGCTTCCGACAGCAGAAGCATATGGAATGTTCTTCATTTGTTCCCTTTCAAGTCGTTCTTCGGGCATTGGTTCAAATTGAACCTATCACCCTTCACAATGGGTGCTACACTTGGTGAACAATCCTTCATCCGAAATCTCTCTAAAATTTTATTAATATAGGTTTCCTGTGACAGACCCAAGATGCCTCGAAATCTGTCGCTATGGATCTTAATGCCAATGACATAAGATGCATCACCCATATCCTTATCATTGGTTGCTAGCAAAATGTCATCCACATATAAAACAAGAAAACAAATTTTACTCCCACTAACTTTCAGGTATATACATTGATCCATAATGTTTTCTACAAAACTGAAAGAAGAAATTACATTATGGAATTTCAAATACCATTGGCGGGATGCTTGTTTTAAACCATACAATGACTTCTTGAGCTTGCAAACCAATTGCTCACCATCACTAGAGGGGAATCCTTCAGGTTGTTTCATGTAAACCTCCTCCTCTAGATCTCCATTAAGAAAAGTCGTTTTCCCATCCATTTGTTGCAACTCCAAGTCAAAATGGGCTACTAATGCCATAATAACGCGCAAGGAATCTTTCTTAGATACAGGAGAAAAAGTCTCCGTGTAGTTGATTCCTTCTTTCTGAGTGAATCCCTTAGCAACAAGTCTTGCCTTGTATCTCTCAATGTTGCCCAATGAGTCTTTCTTTGTCTTAAAGACCCATTTACATCCAATGGCTTTTGCACCATCAGGCAACTCAACAAGATCCCAGACTTCGTTACTCTTTATGGAATTCATCTCTTCCTTCATGGCATTGTACGATAGTTCTGATTCTTTGCAACTCATGGCTTGTGAAAATGACTCGGGATCATTTTCGGCTCCAATGTTGTAGTCAGATTCTTGTAGATACACAACATAATCATTAGGAATTGCTGATCACTTTGGTCTAGTAGATCTTCTTAATTTTGTACCATCATCTTCCTGAGAAGTATGTGGTTCAACTTGTTGTTCAAAAGTTCTTGGCAACTCTTGAACTCCTTGATCTACTGGAATATCGTCAGCAGCTTGTGGAACTTCAACAATTGGTTGTTCAAAACCAGTTTGTACTTGAGGGGTGCTATGAACAATAACCAATCTATCACTTAAAGTGGAAGGTTGAGATTCTGAATGATCCTTCTCAGAAACTATGTTTTTGGTTTGATCGCTCCCAATGATTAAGTCATTTTCAAGAAACTTTGCATTTCTTGATTCCACAATCCTAGTGCTGTGAGATGGACAATAAAATCTATAACCTTTAGACCTTTCAGCATATCCAATGAAATACCCACTAATGGTCCTTAGGTCCAGCTTCTTCTCTTGTGGATTATAAATTCTCACTTCAGATGGGCATCCCAAACACGCATATGTCGCAAACTCGGTTTCCAACCTTTCCATAATTCAAATGGCGTTTTAGGAACCACCTTGGTTGGAACTCGGTTTAATATATACACTGCTGTCTTAAGTGCTTCAGTCCACAAGGATTTAGGAAGATTGGAGATGCTAAGCATACTCCGCACCATGTCCAATAAAGTTTGGTTTCTTCTTTCTGCTACACCATTTTGGTCGGGTGAACCAGGCATGGTGTATTGGGCAACAATCCCATGCTCTTGAAGAAATTTAGCGAATGGCCCAGGTGCTTGTCCATCTTCTGTGTATCTACCATAATATTCTCCACCTCTATCTGATCTCACGATCTTAATTTGCTTGCGCATTGTTTCTCTACTTCATCCTTAAAGATCTTAAAGGCATCTAATGCTTCGCTCTTTTTATGAAGCATGTAGAGATACATATATCGTGAGTAATCATCTATAAAGGAGATGAAGTATCTCTGACCATGTGAGTCCATGTCTGGACTGCATATATCATTATGTATGATCTCTAATATGTCCGAACTCCTATTGGCACCTTTCTTTGACTTGTTGGTCTACTTTCCCTTTATGCAGTCCACAAAAGTCTCAAAATCAGTAAAATCCAGAGTATTAAGTACCCCTTCATTTACCAATCTTTTAATTCTTTCTATGGAGATATGACCTAGTATCCAATGCCATAATTTAGAGGAATCTTCATTAATAACACATCTTTTAGTGCCAGTGTGAACATGCATTGAATCATAAGTGACATTGTTTTGTAAATTAATGCAGTAAAGACCATTAGACAAAATACCATTCCCAACATAATCAGATTTATAAAATAGACTGAAGGATTTTTCTGAAAAGTTAAAGGAATATCCAAAAGGTACAAGCCTTGAAACTGAAATCAAGTTTCTAGAAAAACTTGGAACATAAAAGGTCTTCTCTAATTCTAAAACAAAGCCACTACTTAAAGTTAAATAACATGTTCCTATAGCTTCCACATGCGAGCCCATCTTGTTTCCTGATAAGATGCTTTGCTCACTTCCCACTGGCTTCCTTAGGTTTTGCAAACCCTGCAAGGAATTCGAAATGTGAATTGTTGATCTAGAATCAATCCACCATGTGTTAATATTAACATTAACCATATTAGATTCATAACAAACAAATGAGATCAAATTACCTTTGTCCGCAAGCCATTTCTGAAATTTGGCGCATTCCTTCTTCATGTGTCCCTTCTTTTTACAGAAGAAGCATTTGGAATCCTTCTTGATATTGGCTTGGGGAGGTACTTTACCTTTCCCTTTCTGATTGACTTGAGATTTTCCCTTTCCACACATTGCCAGCATTGCACTTTCTCCCAGTTCCATCACCAGTCTCTCTTCCTCTTGAACACACATGGTCATGAGTTCATTTATTGACCATTTATCCTTATGTGTGTTGTCTGAGATTTTGAAAGGTCCGTATTGGTGCAGAAGGGTGTTTAGGATGTAGTGCACTAGGAAGGACTCCGATATTTCAACCTCGAGTTTCTTCAATTGAGCCACAATGTCCCTCATCTGCATGATGTGCTCACGCACACCTTTCACACTAGTGAGCCTTAGGGATGAGAACTTCATGATTAGGGTACTTGCTAGTGCCTTGTCTGAAGTGACGAATTGATCATCAATGGCCTTTAGCAAGTCTCGGACCTTTTCATGCTGATCAACGGAACCACGAATACCAGCTGAAATTTTAGTCTTAATGAACATCATGCTTAGACGATTGGATCGCTCCCATCGTTCATAAAGCGTGATGTCCGCTGCAGTGCTGGTATTAGTGAGTGCCGGTGGTTCATCTTTCCTAATAGCATAGTCTATGTCCATCCACCCCAAATGAAGGAGAATCCTCTCCTTCCAAACCTTATAGTTATCTCCCTTAAGTTCAGGGATATCACAACGAATTTCAGAGAAATTTGCAGGTTGTACAACTGCATCAAAATAAAAATCACATGCTTATGTTAAAATTGAGGCTTAATAAAATTTCATGTTTTACCAATGTAAATCATGCTCAAAATTGAATCTAATGACATAAAAAATTGCCTGTGGGCTAAATTTTTAATTCAAGCAGATTCAATTATTCATAGTTTTGAACTTTATGATAAAACTATTAATTCATAATTCCTGTGGGTAGATTATGAAATTTTATCCTAATTAATTACATAAATATAATAAAAATTCATGTGGGATAAAATTTATTATATTTAGTATAATTAATTACAATTTAATGTCTAAATAATCTTTATGTGTTCCTAACCAAACATAATATATAATTTTATTTAATCTGAGATGCTGTGGCTATTCTCTAATTAATTAAAATTATATGGATCACTAGACATTATTTCTTATAAATTGCATAAACAAAAATATACACAATAATTCACATTTCATACTAAGTGAAATCGCATATACACATTTTAATATGAAGCAATTTAAAAATGTGAAAAGTCGAAACAATTACCGCACTGACGAAACACTTAAAAATTTACTTATAAAATTATAAACAAATCTTAACCAGAGTAAAAATAATGTTTCGTGAAAAGAATAAGTCAAAATGATATTTTAAATAAACTCCATATTACTCCATACTAATATAACCAGAACTATAAGTGACATTCCTTCTTGTTAGCCTAAAGTCTAGAAAGTTTTATGCATGAATGAATAATTTTTTTTTTGAAATATTACGGTCAGACGTTTAAACCGTCCATCCAATGGGGAGAAGAAAGTCCCACGGTTTCCATCACATGTCGACTTGCGTTATATTGACCCAAACAAAATGAAGGTCGGGGTTAACGTAACCTCAGCTACTTTATTGAAATAATTGTAATCCAATTGAGTTTATAACCCAAATAGATGGTTCTCAAAATTTAATCTTGTAAGGGGATGTCAAATACCATCTTGTTTTGACAATAATCAGTTTTCTGATCCACATATTGTAATATACTGAAAAGCTTAAAAATTGTCGATTCTAATAAATATCAGTATTACTGTAAATTAAGGCAATAATTCCTCACAAGATTAAATTTGCGCACATCAAGGCAGAGATAAATTAAGGCTTTGATACCAAATGTAAATCAAAGCAGCGATTCTTTAATATGTGGAATTCAACATACTTAAAGGAATCTAAAATTAAAACTTTAATACCCAAGAAGAATACCTCCAGCCATTGATGTTAAACACACTCTGATGCCTCAAGCGTTGCAGTCCCTTCCCTTCTTATTTTCTGATGTGTTGGCTTGATCAAAAACAGTAGTAGCTGTAATTTCCAATTGTTTTGAAATCTGGTTAAACTACTGAATAGAGAGCCCGAGCCTTTAGTTTCCTCTTGGCCTCAAATGATAGAAAAATAGCTTGACTGAAATGCGACCAATTTTGGTGGTAAACCTCCACATACGAAGCTGAACCCTGCGATCTCTTTAATAATCGCCAGTTTGGTCTATTGGCTTCTAGCACATCGAATTGCAAATTGAAGGCAATTTCACCATTCCACGCTTCCAATGCGTAGGCACACTCCTCAACACAATAAACAACAGTGTATTGGAACACAACAAACAACAGCAGGATCCTCACGCAAGCAGAAAAATAAAAGAACACAGATAATCTGGAAGGCACTTCCAAGCTTTGCTCTCTCAACTTGATGGTGAAAAAACTGAAGGGGATTGAGATGCAAGCTTGGGGACCAAACAGATAAATATATAGCCAAGCTTTCATAAAGATTCTATTGGCTATGTGTTAGGTGTTCCATAGTTCAAGGTAGAGAACTCCAGATGGAGTAATGGACCACTTCAGAAGCTTCAACAAGAAATTAATTACTGCAGTTGGTTTCCAGAAATTAAGGAATGACTACAGTTTACTTCCATAATTGTAGGCAGCAGTTGGTAAAAATTTAATGGAGCTTAATAGAATTATCACAGGCATTTCGATGCAAAATCTCAGTTTGAGAGGTAAGCTTCCTGAAAATATCAACCGACTCAAATCTTCAACTACCATGTTCCTGCAACAACAGAATGGATTCACTGGAATGCTCACTAGTCTCAATGGGCTCTTAATCTACAAGTGGCCTTTCTAAATGACAATGAATTAGATGGAATCCTCGATTATTTTTTTAGAAGCTTGACAAGCTTAAGAAGATACATTTAAGCAACAATTTGTGCACATTGATATAAGTTTATAAGGCTTATCGAATGCATTGCTTTGCCCCAATTGGAAGCAGTAAGAATTCCATTGTGCAACCATGCAAGTGAATTTTCACAGCTTATTAATTACTTTGAAGTTGAATAACATTTCCCCTCTAAATGATTATCTTGATGCCAACATGGATATGGTGTTCAAGGATTAGGCAATGATTAGGCATGTTTTCTATCATGCTTTTCTCCACAGATATTTGGAGTAGATTTTGGTTGCAATAGATGTGTACACTCACTCATATCGTCAAATGGTTGTTGTTGTAAACACATTTTTCTTCCCATCACATAGATAGAATTAATTTTCCACTGTGATCAAAAACAAAACATTGATGAAAGGGAATGGAAAGATTTCCTTTTGAATGCCAACAATTTTTTCAAATTGTGAAAGTGACATGAGATACTGGGACCACCAACTATTTGGTAAACATGTGGTCATTTTGACACTAATTTTTCTTCATATTCTTATTGTCAGATTGAACCTTTTCCCCTCTTTTTTTTTCAAAGGCTTTCTCTATTAAAAAATGATTGCCACTAGACATTTTTCAGTTGATTTTAAGAGGAGCTATCTCTACAACTCTATTAGGTCATTTCAATTCTTCCCTTAATTCTGTTCATTGTCTTATTCTTAGTATTAGTGTCTTACTTTATCATAGGTATGCATATCTACATTGAGTCAATGCCTTTATTTTCTTTACATATCATTGTCAATTTATTAATGGCTTTGAGTTCTAAGAGCTACATCTACAAGTGTCCTTTTCTTTGGGTATTTTGATAAACCAATCTTCTTATTAATGAGTGAGTACAATTGTAGCTTAATAAGACTTTTTAATTCATGCTTCCTTTGGCATTCTTATCTATGTACTCAAATGTTTGAAGATGAATAAAAACAATGTGATTACCATCACAATGGACTAACTATGGTTATGAATCTTGTTAGGTGTTTCGTTAGTAGATCACTTTGAATATGAATTTGTTTGTTGAATATCATGTTTAGTAGGGTTATCGTATTTCTTGTCTGCATATGCCCATTTTGTGTTAGGAGATTTTATTTGAATATTATATCATGTATCAATTTAGTTTGTTGGCATGGCCTTTTTCTTTGCTATGATGTTGCATGTTCAGATTTAGTTGTTGTTCAGCGAGAGAGAATTTCATACAAGAATAAGTCATGATTCATAATAATGACAATAGATTATTTGTGGCCTTTTTTTTATAAAAAACTTATGGCTTATATTCTTTATCTGTTAATGTATCTATCTTGCTAATTTGCATGCAAATAGGTTGTTTATGGAAACAAGTTGTTTATGCCAACCTAGACTTGTAGGTAGTTAGATTTGTCAAGCTAGACAAATGACTATCATAGAAGCAAGAATTCTTGAAAGAGTCGACAAAGCTTTTAATAAGTCACAAAAAAAAGTGTTTGGTGCAGCAAAATATGATAGTTGGAACATAAATGCATGGAAGACGTCTGTAGTAATAAAGCAGACAATGGAAGACGACTGTAGTAAGAAAAAAAACATTGGAAAAAGTTATTTATTGAAAAAAATTCCATTGATTGCCAACAACGAAAATCTTTCCATCGATGAGAGCAACACAACGATGATCTCTCTTGCTTGGTAGAAGCGTCCACCTGTCTTCTTCCACACTGTAAATTGCTCCTTGCAGAACATTTTCATTGTAGTGTCTTCTTCCTGCAACCCTTCATCATTGTCTCTTCCTCCAACAACCCTTCATCAAAAAAATAAAGGGGAGTTGAACCTTGCACCGGGTGAAGGGGCTGGATATAGGGAAAAATGGCTCACTAACCCTGTTTGTGTGAGATTTTCACTGGAATTTTCCTCCGACAATCATAAATGAGATCCAGAGCGGGATGCTTCCTTCGGAAACCCTTCCTCGGGAAAAGTAAACGAAAGTCAAACCTGACTGGCAACAAAGAGAAATCACTCATGAACACTTTTCATATGTGGTATTTTCACTGGACTAAGGAAGACGAAAATGGAGAGATGGGATTGGCTGGGTTGAACAGTGTTTTACCAAACAACTCCATAAAGGTAACACCTTCGGTGTAATTATATTTGTTCTAAACCTCCACCTCAACACCCTTCACGTGAACTCCATCCACTTTAATTGATCTTAATTATCGTTTATCGTCATATTACACCATATACACTTTAACTATAATTTATGAGAACCACATCATGCCTTAACCAAATTTTAGCGCCACCTTACCATGATTTGACTAGGGTTGAGTGTTAGGGTTTAGCACCAATGGCAATTTTCATTTCATTTTGGGTTTGGTGAGGTATTGGAGGGTGCGATGGCAAGGGTTTTATAATCATAATTATTTTTTATTATATATTATTCCACTCTCCACGTTAGATTCCACCTTGGCTTCTCCACGTTGACCTCTCCACCTAAATTCCACATAGGTTTACTAACATGCCATAGGAAGGTCTTAATTCAACATCCACCTAATACTACACCTCATACTCCATGTGTACTAGCACCTAAGACTCACATAAGCCTCCACACATATTCCTATTTTAACTTACGTTGACCTCTCCACCTAAATTTCATGTAGGTTTATTAACACACCATACAAAGGTCTGTATTCAGTGTCCACCTAATACTAAACCTCATATTCCAAGTATACTAGCACCTAAGACTCACATAAGCATCTATAGATATTTCTATTTCAACTTACACTTAATTCAGTGAGGGTTAATTTCAGCTTAATATATCTTATTCCTCAAATTTCGTAAATTTTAGCTTAACATATTTTATTTATCAAATTTAATAATTCACACCAGGGAAAAATATTACCTATGAAAATAATGTAACAACAAAAAATGATTTGGGCTCAGATTTAGGATTTTATTTTCAATTGAATTGAGTATTTCTTAGAATGATTAGTTTCAAATGTTTTATATCCGAGTGTTTCTTTTAATTTTATGTAGTTTTTAATGATAGTTTTGTGGATATGTTTTTAGAGTTTTTAGAAGATTGTTACCACCAATAGCCTCAAGGTTTATGGATTGGAGTCTTAGAGGAAAAAAGGGGATTTTGTCAGCCCCCAAATATCATAAAACAAATCTTTATGTAGTTATCATGAAATAAACTTCTATTTGTATATAATTATAAATAGGTGGTATGTAGAATGAAAACGAGGTTCAAATTTTTTGATAGAATAAGAGATTTTACACTATTGTAGAGGAATTTTCTTGAGAGAGATTAGAAGTTTGCTAGACTGGATCATAAGAGAGATGTTGAAGATTAGAGAGGATCATGTTGTCATTATTTTTTTTAATCTTTTGTACTCTGAGAGATCATGAACAAACATTCAATCTGGTGCAATATTGTCCAAGTTTGATGATTGACTCATGGCTTAATAAAAAACCTATTCAGCTGTGATTCAATATTTGTTCCATATAAGTGTATGATGCATGGTTTTTCACTATTGTTAATTCCATCTAATTGTATGCTTGTTTAAACTAATGGATAACTACCTTTTCATGGTGGATTTGATTGAAATCAAAATTGAGTAATGAATTCAAGTAGATCTATATGTTATTGTAGATAATTGTTTAGTAATATGATCACACGCATGTTTTTGCTCTAATTGTTGTTGCATCACGAGAATTATCTATGTGATGCAATAATATATCCGATCTTGAATTTGATTGATGTTAATTTAATATAAGCATGTGTATGTAAGCTTCTAGTAACTTCTTATTAGATAACCAAATATGCACATTTGCCTCCATTGTTGCAAATCATATGAACTATTTCTATGATTGGCTAGTTCATATTTATCTTAGATTCAAATTTGGTATTTTCATCTTTCTCTTGGTTGAAAGTGGGACTGTTCCTTCTATTATTTGAGATATATTATATTTCCATCTTAGAAAGCATCCATTGTTGGAGAAAATATTTTAGGTGGCAACCAGGCTTATATATTGGTTGAAATCACCATCCAAAATAGAAAAGGGCTTATTTGGGTCCTCACCAAGTGATTTCTCAAATTTTGATTTGGTCATTTTTGTCCATCAACATTTTTGGTGCTAGGAGGACAATGTGATAAGTTGACCCTTTGGAGCTTTGCATTTTAAAGTTTTATTTCCAATGGCTCCTTACTAAATCCCTATTTGGAGTTGCATTTCTAGATGAGCAATTTGCAACATTCTAGTAAAGATAGTTAAATACTTGTCAAAAAATAAATTTGATGGTAAGGGTGAAATAACTGCGGTTGAACTTGTTTTTCAATTTATTCAAAATTGTTGCTTTTATGATTTTGTCGATGAAGGTGTCCTGTGCAGGAGCTTTGCTCTCACTTTCAAAGGCCAAACTAAGAAATGGTGTGAATCATTGTCAACATGCTTCAATACATACATGGGAACAATTTGTAAGTGAATTCCTTCATGTATTTCAAGATTATGAGTATGATGCAGTATGTTTGGAATTTCAAACTTTACATAGATAAGAGGGTGAGTCTATAGTATATTTTCTTATTAGATTTAATTTATCTTAAATTTCATACGAATGATAAACCTTATGATTGAGACCTAAAAGAATGATTTCTTCACCTCTTTTGTCTTCCTTATATACATAATAAGTGTAATGAACTTGAAAAACATTCTTTCCTAAGGGTACATGCTAAAGTAAATGATTCTTTTGAGTCTACTAATGACATTGAAGAGCGTGTTTAATCAAATAGTCCAGAACTTGTTAATAAACAATTTCACAAATGTACAAATACATCAATAAACTCAATTCCACTTTTGAAATTATTTCAGATTATGATAAACTTGTTGTTTATGACGAAGAGGATAATGGATAATTAGTAAATTAAATCACAGACATCAATAATGATGATGATCGTCTCAATTGAGAAGCATTTAATCGTAGTTTGTCTAACAATCATTATTCATTATATGATAACTTGTTTCATGATTTGATGCAGGAGCATCCAGCTCAGGGAGGTCATGGCTGGGAGTTTGTCTCTTCTAACAGTTTGAGTTTCATTAGTTTTCATTTTCATTTACATTTCTAGGAATGGTTGTCTCAGCCACTGTTAGTGTTTTTCTTACTTTTTCTTTTTACTTTTTAGTTTTATTTAAAATTTGCTTTTAGTTTACAAAACAAGAAAAGACAGTTATTCAGAAACCACTTAATGTAACCACTTAATGTAACTACTGGCAGTTTGCTAACTGTCCAGTGTTCTCTACAAAACGAAAAGAGGAAACGACTATTGTAATATTTTTGACCATCATAGAACTGAATGAAGAAAATGCACAGAAGCATTCTGAAGAATAAACACATCTGAATCCATTCATATTACAACTTTAACATCTTTTCTTCGAAATACAATTAAATTCATTTTCTTTTCTATAAGCACAATGATTATAGGCAGTGAACAGTAAGCATCGAAGCGAGGAGAGCACCCAAACAAGTCAGCAACGTAATAGAGCAAGCCTACGGGAGAAACAAGAGAGCCACAGTCAGAGGAATACCAAGAAAACAAGCTACAGGTACAGAAACAAACGCATAACAATTTTCCTTGCAAATTTTTAACAATCGAAACTACTGTATATATATATATATATATATATATATATATATATATATATATTTGTCAAAGTCGAGCCTCCATAGTTCACTGTTTAGAGACCAGCAAATAAAACAGAGTTGACAAAACTATAAACCACCGCGAGGTCATCACAGGACCGTATCAATACAACCATGGTTACAATAGCAGAGCCATAAAAATACACAGTAAAGCTACAAGCACAGTGAAGCCAGGGTGCAGCAAGGCCGAAGCCAAATCTCAACTAACGAAGCATAAAACCCTATGAACAGCTAAACCCTCAAACATTCAAACAGGGAAAACACCGAGGAGTAATCCTACCTAATTCAGGCGTAGGAGACAAGGCGTGAGGATGACGAATGAAGCCCGTCGCTCACCTGCATTGGTCAACAAGCAGGGCATTAGAACCGAAGAGCAAAACCACATTTGCAAGAACAAACCAAAAAATCAGAGGAAAGGGTTACTGAGAAACTCATTGAGGGAGAGCCGAGCCATGCAAACCAAAAGAAAAGCCACGGAATTAAGGTTATAGTCGCAGAGGTGCTCACTGCCCATAAGGAGCCAAGACTGTCAGCGATAGAAGAAAACAAGCCAGAGAAGACATCATGGAGAGAGAACTCACCTTTTGGATGACCGTCGAGTGAGAGCTGAAAATCCGAGCCAATCCACAACTGCAACATGTGTCAAAAGACCAAGCAAACAATCAGACTGCAAAGCAAGTGCATTGAAGACAATTGTTTACAACTAAAGCCTGCAAATGGAAACATAAGCAGAATTGAGCGAAACTGATAACAGAGACCGAGACCAAGGGTTCTAGACCCAGAGCCTCAAAACCAAGCATGAAACTGGAAGCATTGAGAGTATACGTAGGTGGAAACCCTCGCAGAGTTGCATGCCTAGGCACAGTGAAAAGAAACATCGTCAAACTAATAGAGCAGACCCTCATTTCATGAAACCGCAGACCTCGCAAGCAACATAGAGAGACAACAATGAAATGAATAGTTTAGGATTTCAGAGGATAGTAAGAGTGGGAAGGAACGAGGCCCAAGGCCAGGACACATGTACTCGTCACAATTAAACTGTAATACAATACCATAAAGGTCAACCAACCACATCATTAATATCATTCAATCAATAGTTAAATATTAACCCACAGATATAAAGGGTTGGTCCCATCAATTTTGGTATCAGAGTAGGTTCAGTTAACCGTTTTTCTCTATAAAATGGAAGCTGGAAGAAGAGGTTGTGGCAGAGCTATTCAAAGAGTAGTAGATGAAGGGTTGAGGGAAGAGATTAGGATCCTGAATGCCCGTTTGGCAGCAGTAGAAGTAGGAAGGAGAAGGGATCCGGAAGTAGGGGAAGATAGTGAAGAAGAAGCTATAGTTACAACAGATGGACCAGATGAAGAAAGACCTGAAATCAAATTGCTAAGGTCAGTTTTGTTGGCTAGCAGTAAACCAAAGCCTGAAATTCTGAACTATGATGGTAGTTTTTCCACAAAAGTGATGTTGGACTGGATTAGTTAGTTAGACAAATATTTTGAATGTGAGGAGGTCAGCGAAGATATGAGAGTTAAATTCACTGCCACCAAGCTGAAATGACACGTGGCCTTATGGCGGGACAGTGTCCAAGCAGAGAGGAGAAGATTGAATAAGTTACCCATTAAAAAGTGGACTAGAATGGTCGCCAAGATGAAGGGTAAGTTTTTTCCCAAAGATTACCAGATTTCTCTGTATCGGTAGGTGCAGAATTTGAAGCAGAGGGGAATGACAGTGAAAGAATATACTAAAGAATTCTATCGGATGAATTTGAGAGCTGGTTATACTGAAGACACCCCAGAGAAGATAGTAAGGTTTGTGAATGGCCTAAGGCTGGAGATATTGGACGAGATAATTATTCTTTCTCCAAAAACCATAGAGGAAGCATACCAGAGTGCCTTAAAAGCAGAAGAAAATATTGCCATAAAGTAAAATGCCAGGAGAGGACGAGGAAATGGCAGAGGGAAAGGACAATCCTTTGGCAGAGGAAGAACTGCCAACAACAATGAAGAGGGTAGCGGTTTAAAGACCTCAGGGACAACAGAAAAGGAAGGTAGCACTAGGGGAGGAAGTCCATACCAGAGAGGAAGGGGAAATGGCAGGGGCAGAGGAACTGCCTACCAATGTTACAAGTGCCACAAGTGGGGGCACAGGTCCTTTGAGTGTCATGAAGGAGAACATGTTGGTCAAAGAGGAGCATATGTTGCTCAGACAGAGGAAGCAGAGGCATCACCTCAAGAGGTATAGAATGTACTGGAGATAGGAGAGGCCTTAATCTTGAACAAGGTACTGCTGAAACCGGTAAAGGAAACAACTGAACAAACCCAAAGAAAGGCATTATTTCGGACTGTGTGCAAGTCACATGGCAAATGCTGCAAACTGATTATAGACAGTGGAAGCACTGATAATCTGGCTGCAACAGAGATGGTGGATAAATTAGGTTTAAAAAGACTGAAGCACCCAACTCCCTAGAAGGTGTCATGGTTACAGAAGGGTCACCAACTGCTAGTTGATGAGCAGTGTGAGGTGGAGTTCCATATTGGCAAGTACAAGGACAAAGTGATTTGTGACACCATGCCCATGGATGTGTGTCATATTTTGCTAGGTAGACCATGGAAGTATGACCGAAATGTTGTTCATGACGAGAAACAAACTGTTACAAGTTTGTCAAGGATGGGATTAAGCATACGCTAGTACCCATCAAGAAAGAAGAAATAAGAAAGACTAGTGGGACAAAAGTGCTGGTGGTGGATGGAAAAGAATTTCTAAAACAGATTGAAGATGATGAGGTAAAGTATATTTTTGTAAGGAGACTGAGAGCAGTGCTGTTGCACACTGAAATTTTTGACTTACCTGAAGAAATCCAAGATTTGTTGCAGGAATTCAGCGATATTGTGGTGGATGATTTACTGGGTAAATTACCACCAAAGTGGAGTATCAGTCATCACATAGATTTCATCCCTAGAGCTAGTTTACTGAATAAAGCTACTTACCAGATGAGTCCCAAGGACAACGAAGAGATCAGGAAGTAGGTACAGGAATTGTTGGATAAGGGCTTGATATGAAAAAGTTTAAGTCCCTGTGTAGTTTTGATAGTTCTAGCTCCCAAGAAATTAGGCGAGTGGCGGATGTGTACAGATTCATGAGCAATAAATAAAATTACAATCAGATATAGGTTTCCATTGCCATGAATGGATGACATGATGAACTGCTCGAGTGGGGTAGCATATTTTTCGAAGATAGATCTTAAGAGCGGATACCACCAGATTAGAATCAGAGAAGGGGACAAATGGAAAACAACTTTCAAGACTAATGAAGGGCTGTATGAATGGCTGGTGATGCCATTTGGGTTGAGTAACACCCCTAGTACTTTCATGCGCCTGATGAATGAGATGTTGAAGGAGTTCATTGGGAAATTTGTGATTGTGTATCTTGATGATATACTGATTTTCAGCAAGACCAAGGAAGAACATTTTTGACATGTTCAATATGTTCTAGAGAAGTTGCAGCAAAACAAGTTGCTGATAAATTTGAAAAAATGTACTTTCTTTCAGAAGGAGTTAGTCTATTTGGGTTTTGTGATTGCAAAAAATGAGCTGAAAATGGACCCAGAAAAAGTTGCAACTATACTTAGTTGGCCATCCCCTAAGAGTCTATTCGAAGTTCGAAGTTTTCATGGGTTGGCAAGTTTCTATTGCAACTTTATAGGAAATTTTAGTGGAATTTGTGCACCTATGTTGGATACAATCAAAAAGGCAAGTCAACCTTTTCAGTGGACTGAAGCTGTAAAGAAGAGCTTCCAGATATTGAAGAAGAAGACCACTAAGAGGCCAATTTTGAGGTTGCCTAATTTCAAAAAACTTTTTCAAGTTTGTTGTGATGCCAATGGTATAGCCATTGGAGCCGTACTCAGCCAGGAATACAAACCAGTAGCCTATTTCAGCGAAAAATCAAATGAAAGCAGGAAAAAGTATACATCTTATGACAAGGAGTTTTATGCCATCGTCCAAGCCTTGAAGCATTGGAGACATTATCTGTTAGGTAATGATTTTGTCTTGTTTTATGATAATTCTACATTATAGTATGTTATGTAGCAACATAAGCTGAATCACAAACATGCAAAATGGGTGGAGTACTTGTAGAGTTTTACATTCGTATTGAAGCATATCAGTGGTCAAGCAAACAAGGTAGTAGATGCACTAAGTAGAAGAGTTCTACTCTTGCAGGAGAGCATGATACAAGTGTTGGGATTTGAACACCTGAAGGACTTGTATCAAACAGATGCAGATTTCAAGGAGGCTTATGAAACCTGCTAGAATCCTTTATTGAGGAACAATAGTCCATGGCTGGACTATAACTTGCAGGAGGAGCTGTTATTTAAGGGAGGACAACTATGTGTCCCAGAATGTTCGATGAGGGAGAACATCATCCAGGAAAACATAGTGGAGGTCTAGCTGGACATTTCGGCATTGATAAGACCTTGGATCATCTCAATCATTTTTATTTTTGGCTGAAGATGCGAAGAGACGTGCAGCGGTATGTGACCAGGTGTAAGATATGTCAGTTGGTGAAAGGGAACAGTCAGAACACAAGCTTGTATACACCCTTGCCTATTCTAAACAGACTGTGGGATTCAATCAGTCTGGACTTTGTCCTGGGTCTGTCTAAGACATAGCGGGGTTTTGATTCCATCATGGTGGTGGTGGACCGATTCTCAAAGATGGCACACTTCATCCCTTGCAGAAAAACTAGTGACGCTACCCATGTAGCACACTTGTTTTTCACTGAAGTCGTCAGACTGCACGGCTTACCCAAGTCCATTATTTCCGACAAGGATGTGAAATTCACAGGGAATTTTTGGCGCACCTTATGGAAAAATATGGACACGAAGTTAAATTTCAGCTCCGCTTATCACCCACAGACTGATGGGCAGACGAAGGTAGTGAACAGAAGCTTAGGAAACCTACTGCAGAGTCTAGTTGGAGAAAATTCATGAATGTGGGATCATGTACTTGCTCAAGCGGAATTTTCTTACAACGATTCACTGAATCGAAGCATAGGAAGTAGTCCTTTTCAGATCTTGTATGGAATGCATCCTCGAGGAGTGCATGAGCTACGAGATTTGGGACAATTAGAAAGAAGAAGTGTTGACGGGGAAGACTTTGCAAGAGCAATTAATGACCTACATGAGCAGGTGAAGACAAAATTACAGGACAACAGTCAAAGGTACAAACAGAAAGAAGATCTGAAATGACGGGAGGTACAATTTAATGTAAGGGATCAGGTTCTACCACATCTGCACAAAGAAAGATTTCCTAAGGTGAATACTATAATCTGAAATTCAAAAAAAATTGGACCTTGTAAAATTCTGCGTAAATTTTCTGCAAATGCCTATTAGTTGCAATTGCCTCTAGGTATAGGAATATCACCCATTTTTAATGTGGCAGATCTATTCCCATACACTGCCAGTCCGGAAGAGGATAGTTCGGCACAGCCAAAGCAGGATACCCAGGGAGAGAGTAGTTCGTGGATGAGACAAATTCCTTCAGCTCAGCCACTTGAAATCAAAGGAATCCTCGATACACAGGTGGCCAGGCGGACTCAGAGAAAGGAGTACCTACAGTACCTCATCAAGTGGAAGAACCGCCCTATTGAGGACAGTTCATGGCTTGATGCAGGATAGATACAACATGCAGGGTATTCTATCAAGGAGCTCATGGACCGGAGCCATGAATTTTCACCTACCCGGGAGCCTGATGCAGGAGCATCCAGTTTAGGGAGGTCATGGCTGGGAGTTTGTCTCTTCTAACAATTTGAGTTTTGTTAGTTTTCATTTTCATTTACATTTCTAGGAATGGCTGTCTCAGCCACTGTTAGTGTTTTGCTTACGTGTTCTTTTTACTTTTTATTTTTATTTAAAATTTGCTTTTAGTTTACAAAACAAGTAAAGACAGTTATTCAGAAACCACTTAATGTAACTACTGGTAGTTTGCTAACTGTCCAATGTTCTCTACAAAACGAAAAGAGGAAACAACTACTGTAATATTTTTGACCATAGAACTAAATGAAGAAAATGCACAGAAGCATTTTGAAGAACAAACACATCTGAATCCATTCATATTACAACTTTAACATCTTTTCTTCGAAATAAAATTAATTCTTTTCTATAAGCACAATGATGACAAACGGTGAACAATAAGAACCAAAGCGAGGAGAGCACCCAAACAAGTAAGCAACGTAACATAGCAAGCCTACGGGAGAAACAAGAGAGCCACAGTTGGAGGAATACCAAGAAAATAAGCTATAGGTACAGAAACGAATGCATAACCATTTTCCTTGCAAATTTTTAACAATTGAAACTACTGTATGTATATATATGATATATATATATATACATATATATACATATATATATACTACTTATATATGTATATATGTATATACATATACATATATACATATACATATATATATATATATATATATATATATATATATATATTTTTCAAAGCCGAGCCTCCATAGTTCACTGTTCAGAGACCAGCAAATAAAACAGAGTTGATAAAACTATAAACCACTGCAAGGTCATCACAGGACTGTGTCAATACAACCATGGATACAATAGCAAAGCCATAAAAATATACAGTAAAGCTACAGGCACAGTGAGGCCAGGGTGCAGCAAGGCCGAAGCCAAATCTCAACTAACAACCCATAAAACCCTATGAACAGCGAAACCCTCAAACATTCAAATAGGAAAAACACCGAGGAGCGACCCTACCCGGTTTAGGCGTAGGAGACAAGGCGTGAGGATGACGAACGAAGCTCGTCGCTCACCTGCATTGGTCAACAAGCAGGCCATTAGAACCGAAGAACGAAACCACAATTACAAGAACAAACCAAAAAGCAGAGGAAAGGGTTACTGAGAAACTCACCGAGGGAGAGCCGAGCTGTGCAAACTAGAAGAGAAGCCACAAAATTAAGGTTACAGTTGTAGAGGTGCTCACTGCCCACAAGGAGCCAAGACTATCAGCGACGGAAGAAAACAAGCCAGAGAAGACCAACATGGAGAGAGAACTCACCTTTTGGATGATTGTCGAGTGAGAGCCGAAAAGCCGAGCCACTCCACAACCGCAACCTGTGTCAAAAAACCAAGCAAACAATTAGACTGCAAAGCAAGTGCATTGAAGACAATCGTATACAACCAAAGCCTGCAACTGGAAACATAACCAGAACTGAGCGAAATTGATAACAGAGACCGAGACCAAGGGTTCCAGACCCAGAGCCTCAAAACCAAGCACGAAACCAGAAGTATTGAGAGCATACACAGGTGGAAACCCTCACAGAGTTGCACACCCAGGCATATTGAAACGAAACACCGTCAAACTAACAGAGCAGACCCTCATTTCGTGAAACCGTAGACCTCGCAAGCAGCATAGAGAAACAACAATAGAATGAACAGTTTAGGGTTTTGGAGGATAGTAAGAGCGGGAAGGAACGAGGCCCAAGGCCATGACACATGTCCTCGTCACAATTAAACTGTAATACAATACCATAAAGGTCAACCAACCACATCATTAATATCATTCAATCAACAGTTAAATATTAACCCGCAGATATAAAGGGCTAGTCCCATCATCATTCTTTTCCATATAATAATCACTCTTTTGATTGATAGTCCTTTCATGTATAACTCCACTTCTAGAAGAAGAAAAGATTGTTACATATCAAAATAATTTTCAATTTCTATAAACCAAGTTCAAGATAATGAAACAATAAAAATCATTATGTAGAAAATTCTCGTGAATCTCATACATGTATACTTGATTTATATTTTGGTCCGAATTTATCTTCACAAGGAAAGATAATGAAGTCATTTATAATGAACCTTTGGAGATTGATGATACTGAAGCACTTCACCCTTTGGCGAAGGTTATGTTAGGTTCTCATGTTGTCAATCCCTAAAGCTCTTGTTGATTCTTATAATGATCTTGAACATTTTTCACAAGTATATAATTGTACTTATCTTAATTGTAACATCTTGAGTGATACTTGTGAAGAATAATTTTCTACAAATAAGTTCCCATTGCCTTGTAACAATAATGTACTTAGTGTATATAATAATGTAAGTCACTACTCAAATATTTTTAATTTATATTTTTTGCATATGTATTTAATCAATATTAATTTTTATGAAATTGCTTAGTAGATGGCTACCACCCAACTATGTTTTACTCCCAATATTTTCATGTTTACCACATTAATTTTCATGATATAATCAAAACATGGTTGGAGGATTTGTTTCAGGCAAATTTTATTGCAACGAATAGGATTATTTTCTTACACATATTAGGTATGGTTGTAGATATTTATTTGTTTCTATGCTTTGGTATTGATTTATTTTTTGTTTTTAATTTTTGGTGTACACTTTTGTGCATGTTTTAAGCAACTTAAATGGCTACATTGGAAATTTGATTTCACTTGATTCTAGTTGTCTCTGTAGCTTAGGATAGGTTTAAGAGTAGTTTAGTTTTGTTTGTGTTATTTTTATTTTACTTACCCAAATGATGCAATTATGGAGACAAAGAAGTGTCGAGCGCTTTAGAGAAGTCCACTTTAGCTTTTCCCTCTCTTCATCATTTATGGTCCTGCTCATCTTTACTTGTGTTAACCTTTTCTTTGACTTTTGATTATCATCACATAGTTATGTAAAGGTTTAATGTGATCAGTTTGATCATGAAGCAGGAATATCTGAAGAGACCAAAATAGAAAAGAATTTCACGAAGCTCTCTTATTTCATTCATAACTAGAATTAAGATTTGATGGTCATTTACTCTTATCTTCTGAGAAAGAATTGAAAAATGGTTTAAAGTGCTACCGGTGAAATCAATTCATTCATGGAAGTATCCCTTCTTTCCCATTAGAATTAAAATTATGATGAATTGTGGTTAGAAATGGATAATATTGTATGCTGGAAGACGAATATGTAGATTCCATTTATTCTAGATTTATTTTACTTTGTTGTATATTTCATCCTGAAGACTTACCCTATGTGGAAGATTTAATCAAATGATTTTCTACAACATAAATATTACTCAAGATGTGCAAGACATAGATCCAATAGTTAATCTTGGTTTGATTTCTAACTCTATTGAGCCAATTAATGAATCTAAACCTATTTCACAATAAAACTATTAGGTGTATGTTTTACACATTTTCAACAATAAAAAACAACAACTCAAGTTTAAATCTTCAATCTTCAAACTCCCCCATAGTGTATGTACATTACAACCCACATAAAACATCATGTGTTGAATTTCTACCAATAATATGGGTACCCCACTAAGTACCCCAATCTAGTGTTTTGATTAAAGACCTATACACATGAGTAGGTAGTTTTTAATTCAATACACCACTTTGTAATGCAGGTGTATGACTACAATGTTGTACATACAATATCATGAATTGATTTTCTATTAATTTAATGTTTTGGTTAAAAAATCATATTTATATATTTATTTAAAATTCAAATTTTTATAATATTATGCATTACTATAAATTTATCTATAAATTATAAATTAATTTTTTTCTAACCACTTAAATAATTTTTCAATTATTTTAATTTAACATTTTAACTAAAAATTTATATATAAATATATCAATACATTTGTTAAAAAAGTGGTGAATAGTTACTCCCATAATTATCTCCATATCTCTGCATATAAATAGTTACAAACTTTTTATTTTTTTTTAATGTATAAATAGTTACAAACATTTTTTTAAAATCGTAATAGTTACAAACTTTTTATTTTTTTAATGTATAAATAGTTACAAACATTTTTTTAAAATCGTAATATTTATATAAAGGAAGGTTTGGGATGACATTTTTTAAATTTGGGACCATAATATTTTTATAGCAACATTTATTTTAAAACAAATCTCATATTCATATAAAACAAGGTGTGTGACACTATTTTTTAACCATGTTGGAGTTTGAATCACCGACATATACGTAGAGAAAAACAAAATTCATAAACTAGGATCAAGAGCACATTTGATTACAGATAAAGATTGCCTAGTCAAGATTGAAAATGGCATTGCACACATCAACCTAGTCAAGATTGAAAATGGCATTGCACACATCAACTTGACACATTGTCCTGCTCTATGAAATTCTTCATTAGTCCCTATGAGGTTTCTCCTTATTTAACACCTAGCACTAAGGTAACATTGCCAAAAGTGTTTAGTTATATTTTCTCAAACACTTATTATGGTTCATGGTCCAATGAAATCTTCTGAATCAACGTCTCTATTTGGGAACTCATGAGCAAAACCCTAACCATGTCCCTCATAATTAGTATCATATCCCATGAGAAGTTGGCATTTTGTCAGTTTTATGTGGTATTTAAAGTGAGCATTTTGCTAATCACAAGAAGGCTCAACTCATGCCATATGAAGGGTCCAACGTTGAACATGGATAAGCTTTGAACATGGATAAGCTTTCTATGGCTACTATTCTAGTATATCTTAGATTCATGGAATTATAATATAATAAATTAAATCTTTATATTACATTTTAATATTATTATTATAAGTTATTAAGGTTAAACAATAAGAGTGGGTTGGTAAGCATAAAGAAGAGCGTGAAAGAAATGACATTGAAATTGTTTTGTTTTGCGTAGTTTTGTTATTATTTTTAGGGAAATAGTAACAAAGTTTTAGTTTTGATGTAGAATATATAATAAAAGATTTAGTATGTAAATTTTGTATGTTATCTGGAAAATGTATTGGTACGTTATATAAATTAGTGTTTTTTCATTTGGAATTTTTTAGGTAAGTTTGATTCTAATTTGATTGGAATTATGTGGAAAGTTAGAATTTTTTTAATGCCATAGAAATTTTGTTTATGAAATTTTATCTTTAATTGTTTTTTTCTCATTTTAAAATAATTTAGATTATTATTTTTTTATAAAAATAATAATCTAAAGCTATAGAATTTAAATTTTTGGAAAAAATGAGGCTATTTGAAATAGGACAATGTAAGTAAAAGTATCATATATTTTATATTATAAAATACTTGTGATGTTTGAATTCATAATTCTTTGAATATTATATATGTAATAAAATACAATACATTATTAAAGCAGAAAAGGGTTGGATCTAATGGTGAAAAACAAGAGTTTTTCAATATTGGGCAAAGTTCAATTCTCACGAAGTTTGCTTAGCATGGAAATGATGGAGACACATTGAGATAATTGTTGAACATGTGGTTATACTTAAAGAGATTATATTAATGGTCTCACGACTTGTACACACATAAGTGGATCAAAGTTCACCATTGTGTCCTTTTTCTTCTTCTTTCTCTCTCTTTATCTCTCTCTATTATGTTTTTTGCACTAGTGCTATTGGTTTCAAAGGACCTCATTCTATAAGGCGATCTAGGTTCGAAACTTTGTAGTTGCTGGGAGGAGACACCTAAAATCCAACTATGTTAAGAGCTTGTTTGGCCCAAGCTAGATGTGATCCTTGGGTGATTTTGAAAACTAGAGAGATTATCTTAATGCTCTCATGACTTGTACACAGAGAAATGGATCAAATTCCACTCTCATGTCCTTTTTCTTTTTCTTTCTCTCTCTCTATTATTTTTTTTTCACTAGTGCTATTGATTTCGAAAGATCTCATTCTATAAGGCGACCTAAGTTCGAAACTTTGTAGTTGTTGAGAGGAGACGCCTAAAATCGAATTATGTTAAGAGTTAGTTTGGCCCAAGCTAGATGTGATCCTTAGGTGATTTTAACAACTTAAATGTCCCTAGATTACAATTTCTTAGATCAAAAATTATTCTCACAAATCATAAACATATTAGCAAAAAAAATTCATTATGATTTTTCAAAATACTAAATAACATTTAAATATGAAAAAATACTCCAATATTTTATAAACGTTGTAAATTTAAAATGATAAAAAATACTAAATAATTTATGTTTTTGTTATTTTGTTATTTTTTTATTATTAAAATTTAAATAAGTAAAATTGATCATAATTATAAATTTGAATTAATAAACTATTTATTTTTAATATAATTCTTTTTTAATATTTTTAAATATCATAATATAATTAGATTATATAATATTTAATATTTAATATTTTTAATTTTAATATTTTTTATTAAATTTATAATAAAAGATCTTTTACACCATAAAAAATAAATAAAGAAAACATTTATACTATAATTTAAAACAACACTTAACTTTAAAATTATTTTTAAATTTTAAAAATCTTTCATTTTAAAAACTTTATAATTTTTTTCACATTATAACCCAAATCTAAGTTTGAAATATTTTATATTTAACACATTGTAAAAGAATTTTTGGTGAAAGAATTTTTGGTGAGTCTTTATCTTTTAATCCCTTAAAAATATGATTTTTAATAATTTATAATATTTATAATTTATAATTTTTAATATTTTACCATCATCATATATATTGAAGTTAGGCACTTTGCATTACATTAAATGAGGATTATATAAATAATAATATATATATATATCACTGATCTACTAGAAACGAAACAAAACGTTGTTAAGACCTCGTCTAACTAAAGCATCTTATAAATTAAGACCTATAAAAACAGGTTGATTGTGTCAAACATTAACATGCATCGACATGAGAAGACAAAAAAAATTACTAGTATTGTAAGCAAAAAACTAGTGAGTTATAACAACTATTGGGTAGAGTTTGTAGGTATTTGTGCAAGTTAGTCAATATCCTCACCTAAAGAGAAGGAGATGTTTCTTAATCTCCTAGCTAGGATGGTTAGCTTGTTGTTTGTACTATCATTTTTTTCCTATAGCTCTGCTAATATGATAGAATTCTCCTATTAATCCTTTGTACACTTCCCTATGCTACCTGTAATATTCGAATGACATTTAACCTTGTGTTGGATTTGTGCCATGATTGATAAAGTGATGAGAGTGTATGCAATATAACAAATATAGTAAAAACTACAACCTTTTTTATATAAGTTGATATCATATCAAAATGAGAAAAAACACCAACTCCTAAACACTCTGCTTAAAACCCATCATTTAAACATTTTATTTTATTTTATTTTATTTTTTAATTTTAATTTTAATTTTAATTTTACTTTTACTTTTAATTTTAATTTTTTTAATTTTTAATTTTTAATTTTAATTTTTTAATTTTATTTATTTATTTATTTTTAATTTTTAATTTTATTTATTTATTTATTTATTATTATTATTATTTATTTATTATTATTATTTATTATTTATTATTTATTATTTTTTTAATTTATTTATTTATTTATTTTTTCTGAATTTGTCTACTCCTATATTGATACAAAAATAATATTACAGAGAGGCAAAGGCCTCGAGAGGACTAGCCCATAGAAGCGACATTCTTACCAAACCTCGCTTGAACACTGACAAAGAGGACTTGCTTAATGACTGACCCAGAAACAGAGATAAATCTAGAGACTGTAGCGGAAGACTGACCAGAGATATATCTGTACCAAGACAAAATGATTGAGCCCATTCAAGTAATCAGTAAAGCGCTGCCCTTTCAAAACTAGAATCTGACCCAAAAACAGTTTGATACGAAACTGAGACCCAAAGACAGGAGAATGCCGCCTACACAGGGGAAACCGACAATTTAACATTAGAGGAGATGGTTGGATCCTGAGAACTGTAAAACATGTAATGACTGTGAACCCAGAGGGAATTGAGCATCTTCTTACAGCCAAAAAACAAAAACCAGTAAGCACAGACCTGATTAAATGTCATGAGAGGTTGGAGGCGACTCTTCAACAATCCAACAACCATATTGGTAGGGGTCTTCATCCTCAAAGGGATGGCCCTCTTTTCTTGAAGAGCCACCACGTGTAGGAACGCTCGGGCCAGCCTGGGTGTTCATGGCCTGAGTTGCAGAGCCACCAGGGTCCTTTCTCTGCGTCTTGACAATCTGAGAATTATCATGCTTGTCCTCCACCCTCGGGTCCAGAGATACCCTTGGAGTAACAGCAGCCGAACCAAAAGTGTCCTCTCGCAGCTCAATTGTAACTGAAGCGATGAAGGAGGAATTGCTGAGAGTGCAGGGGAAACGAAAGCAAGCTGTGTGAGATTGGGAGTGTTGAGAGCTCGCTTCTATGCCAAGCTGCCCTCAATCCCAGCCTCGGCTGCTCTTGGTCACGGGATAACTGTCAAGGCAAAAGTCCGAGGCTTCAGACGAAGGGTCCGAGGAAGTGGAGGAGGGCTGGCGGGTGACGCGGCCTCTAGAACTTCCTCTTCTGCAACTCATTCTTGAGTGCACTCTGGGCATGCTCAAATGTGCAGAAGGAGCAGAGCAGACAGCGAAGGAAAACACTGGGAAGGGGTGATAGCGAAAATGGCCGAAGGGATTATGAGGAGCATGAGAACACTGTGTAGAAACAACACAGCAATCCAGAGCCAGACGATACCCAGGCTGTCTTTAGAGCGAGGAGCTGCCGCAACACTAAAACGACCAGAGTGCATGGGAGGAGAAAACATGAAAAATAAGAAGGGCGCCATAACAAGTAAACTCGCATATTGGAGAGGGGGAAGGAGCTGCATAAATGCGGCATTGAATTTGTTTGCTGAAGACATTAAACCTTGCTGCATGCGAGGACGAATGGCGGTAGCATGAAGCCACGCGCCCACCCTCCCTATCGCCTTCGTACATCTTGCCATGCTACACACCCGCATCCGGGGAACCATCATTTAAACATTAATTAAATTATGATTATTCAATTTTAAAACTCATAAATCTAAAAACTAAATTCAATGTAAGATCTTTATCTCTTCATAAAAAATACCTACAGCTACTTGACGTAGAAAAATAATAGTTGTTTCATTTTTATTGAGACTAATCAAAGCTAGGAGTATATTAAACAAAGTTAATTTAATAATATAGATAACATATCATGTGTTTATTTCCCATAGAAACAAATATAATTTTATTTAAATAAATTAAAATTACTTAAATAATTAAGTAAAATAAAATTACAAATTTTTAAGTGAGTGAGTATGAGTTTAAAAATATTTTCAAATTGATGTTATTATAATAAATATGGTTAATAGTTTAAATATTTTTATTAGTAGCAAATATATTATATTTTTAACTAAAAGATATAAGTTAGAAATTGTTAAGACTATCTAAAGGTTTTTTTTTGGCCTCCATGAAATTTAGAGTGTATAAAGTGATTCTCTAAAAGATTTAGTATTATTTTTGAAAGATTGTTTGTTGCTTGATTGAGTTATTGTTTTTTGGGAAAAGACCAATTATAGTATTGATTTAATCAACAAAGGCTTATAATTCATTGTTTTAAATTTGTAATTGTCTATGTGTCTATTAGAGGACAATCAAGGCCTATAAGCAATTCCTTTTTATAAAACAAAAAATTTAGTAGATAAAAAAGAGCCATTAATTGTTTTTTGAGATATCAACAATTCCCCTTAATTTTTCTCAAAAATTAGGGGTTTCTATATAAATTTTGAAAATATCACATTTGTTTGCTTTTGGTTTTCTATCTTAAGGGATTAATGGGTTTTTTATTTTTATTTTTTTTAATCCCATGATCTTTGTCTCCTCAAGACCTTTCCAACGATATAAAGTTTTCCCCATTTTGACTTATGAATCAAAAGTTACGACCTTTTGAAGTTTTGCATTTTTCACTGGTTTGATGAGGTGGCATGACATGTGTTATAGCCTGTGGCATGATGACATGACAAAGTTGACTTGGCATAGCTAATGTGGTAAAAAAAATTACACGTGACACTTCCACATCTTCACCACATGTCGCTGCATCCTGGCCAAATCATCGTCTATGCACACATGCACCATGTGGCACATCCACGTAGATGACACATCATCACTATTTGACACATCATTGCCACATGGAACCTCTATGAAAAAGCCACATCAGCAATTAGGTTCCATTTCTTGGCTCTTTCCAAGTTTAGTTTGATCCATTTCCAAGTCCTAGCATTGTTGAAGGGAAGCACAAATATGATCTTTCTTGTCAAGGGACAAGAATTTTCTCATTCGTTCCCATTAAGTTTTGTTAGCCCTCACTGGTCTCCATTTCCAATCTGGAAAAGATTTATGGAAGACCTTTGGAAATGATAGAAAATTTCCGATTTTCACCTTCTATCTCTCGCTTGCGCTAACTTTACGTCATTCATCATAATATTGATGCAAATTATATTGAGGTGATAACACTATAGCAGGGTTCATGAACTTTGATTATTTTAATCACACGTCTCAACAAAAACTTACATAATTCTCTTTGGCAATGGTGCGAAGTGAAATGGCGTTAGTGGCGAAGTATACATGTAGTTTTATTACTAGCAATTGCAAAGGAATAGAAGGGGAATGTGGATTTGCTCTAATACGACCTACTGTGAAAAAATATACCCAAGGATTACATTGCATAATAAAAAACATTTCTACTAAGAGAGGAAATTGAAGAAATGAACGAAGTCTCTTCCTTGTTTGAAAAATGAATTATTAGCTAATAGTAAAATTTGTATTAAAACCATATTTCAAATGTTTCCATTTCTTCAAATAGTTGATTTCTTAACATGTATAAATTCATTTTAATATAGTATAAAAACAAAATAGAAATGAGAGAAATTTTAATTATAGCGTAAAAAAGTCAAACATTTTTTAGGCATTTTTCCAAGTAGTTTCCTTACGTATCAATTCATTTTAATGTAAAAGGCTTTCCTGGTGGGTGGATGTTGTGCGCTTTACTTTGGACTCATTTTAGTATTGTTCCATGCTTGCACCCAATCTAATGGTGGTATTGTGTATCCTCTCTTGTACATCCACTATGATGTGTTGTAGAATGTAAAAATAAAAAACTAAATGCCAAATAGGCAGCAGGGTAAATATGATTGATATAAGTGTCATCCTAAGCCTAGATCATCGTACTAGTATGGTAGCCCATGTCCCAATCCTCATTCCCATTCTACGCATTACAGGGATTCAAGATAATGTAAAAAACGAATAAAAAATTAGAGAGATTTAATGTGTCCAAAAGTGAAACCAATTTTTTAAGGCATTTTTCCAAATATCATATATACCTACATTGATATATGTCTTCGACCAATATCAAAGAATTTTCCAATTTTGAATTACTCGAAGTACTTAACTTAAATTTTGATGCAATTTCCATACTAATATTTTTTACAATCCTATGCATTTCATTATGAATATCTTGCTTACTTGTAGTCTCCTTAGTAATGCAGTGCAAATGTATATACCCATCAAATTATTCATCGCTCCTTTATGATTTCATTTTTATTTGGCAGCCAATAGCATGAAATGTTCCCATGGGCTTCATGTGTAAAGCATTACATTTCCATGTCTATTCAATGCTTATCTCAAACAATTTCAAATAGAAAACTTATAACAAACATTTTCAAATAGAAAACCTAAAGCACTACATATATTTATTGTAGAGGTAGCTAGAATGTTAGTATTTTGGAAATTTTGTGGATAATTTTTATGATTTTTTTTTTTAACACTTTGAGGTTTAAGATAGATAGTTATGAAAAATTTGACAATGTTTTAGGTTTTCCCTCCAAAACCATCTCTCAGTGTCGAGTCCAACAAAATCAAACAAACACCTCATCAAATATCATCACTCCCATTTCTAGATGTAAAACCATAATCAGGAACTTCGTTAGAAACACTTCTTTTCCGTAATGTTGTATATATTTTTAACACATTTCAAATATAAATATACAATTTATTATATGTATTTTATAAAAAGGTTTTAAAATTTTAATTGAGTATGTGCACTTTGAGTATGGCGAATCAAAGCCCATACAAAATAAAACATCAAACCAAAAGCAAGAAATAAAACATCATTGTCTGAGACAAGTGTCAGAATATATTCAATCCATCGATACTCAAATATACACATGCAATACACTTGCAGTCATTCACTTGCATTCGTCCCACAAAAGCAGACCACCCACCTCACCCACATTTGAAAACTGCTGGACTACGGTGCTTCTATGTTTAGGAGGTTCTACATCAAAGAGTTCTTGAAGCCACATGTTGCAGGACTTTCAATCCTAGGATGTTCAATGAGAAAACATTATTGGGATTAAGATGGATAGAGTTTAGTTTTGGGATTTTTTGTTGAAACCAATTCACATTCTATAATGATTATGCTACTCAGAATTTTCCTTGTGCTTCCATTTTATGACAATACAATGTTGTTACAGATTTTGGGAATTGGGAATTTTGAGGCAATGCAGTGCCATTATAGATTTTGGAAACTTGACATTCTAAAGTTCTTGTTAGCTTTGTTTGTGTTTGGCCCAAGAATGGATCCAAAACACTCCCAAAGTCTCCAAATTTTGCTTAAAATCATGCCAAAGGATCCAAGTATGCCACAAAAGTCTTCAAAATCCTCTTAAGGATCGTTGAAAGTCAAAACCATAGCATGCCAAGAGCCCTCAGAAGGGCGGAAATACACTATCGGGAAGCTAAAACACTCCAAAACAGTGAAAAAACAAAGTATTGCAAGCATAAACATGGCAATGCACAGCTGCCGTTAGATCTGGCCGATCAACGGCCTAGATCTAAGCGGCTAATCGCATCGGTGGTGGCCATCAGAGACAGTCGGAGTAGAGTTGTGATGAGATCGGGTTGAGTGATATGCCGATCACCGATATCAGTGATATCTCTATTGGCAAGGAGCATATGCGATGTTATATGAAGAGCCCAGGGAGTGAGCGACGCATGATTGCGATTTATCGCATCGACACTATACCATGGGTGGGGCCTATGCACAAGCATACGTGCGACCCGATGAGCCGGACCCGACGACATTATATATGATATTACATAATATTTGAAGTCCACGGGAAGGCCTGTTTTCAATGTATTTTGTGTGTTTTCATTGTTTAAACGAAATACAAAGGAACCTTTGGCCAGCGTCGATTGCAATGAGTCTCAAACCCAAAAGGGATTGGGAAGTGAGATATATAAACATTTCAAGTCCGCTAGGGCCGTTTTTTCATAATTTCCAATGTTTCAACATATTTCCAATATAAAGGGAAAATGACAAAACATGCAGGTTTTGGGGGGAGCCAAAGGCGATAAGTGGTTTAGGCCAAACTCTGCCCGATGCCATATAGTAGTCGCCACGTGTCTAGGACGAGGAGAGAGAAAACTACCCTCATCGGGCAGTTAAATATAGTACAAAAGAAGTGCCCAAAATGGATCACCATCGTTGGATCTAGGACTCCTAGATCAACAGTGGAGATGTGTTATCATTGCAAGGGCGGACCCGAGAGGAGAATAAGCCATTTTTGAGGAATTTTGAATTTCAAAAAGGACACAGAGGGGTGGGATTTCCCAATGTTGCTGTGTTTTTTTTTTGAAATAGAAAACAATCATGTATTAACAGAAAGGGGCCATTTAAAGGGATTATAAGGGCCCAAAGACCCATTCCATCATATAACAGAGTTCGGGGGGCATATTGCTAGAAAATAGGGGTTGGAAAGGGAAAGAGAAGGGCCACAACACGCAGCTCACTTGAAACAGAACCATCATGGGCATCAACAACACAGCTCAGCCGAAGGCAACAGAGATCATGGAGCAGATAGCGCAACTGTCCAAGACAAATAGAAATATCAAAGGCCATAGTGCAACTCATCAAAACAAGCATCATGGGGCATCTATGGCACGAGACAGCTCCCAGATAGTGCATCAAACTACCTGAAGGTGGTTATTCCTCTGTCAGAAGGTGAAAACCTCCGAGCCATGCTTTCCCATAGAGAGAATCAAACAGGTAAGGGACAGATCAGACAAGATTAAGACTCCGAGCCTCTTAGAGCTCAGGAGCATTGTAAATAGGCTATAAATAGTTGAAAGGAAGATGTAATACAGGTTCAACTTCTAGAGATTGTTCCTCCTCTGTTCCTTCAAGCTTCTCATCTTCATTCTAGAAATATAAGCTTCTTTTGCTATTATATGTTCAATGTCTATTCTCTTTGCTATTATATGCTTGCACTTGAACAGTTTGTTTAGGTTTTCTTTTGTGTCTAAGGCCAGATAATTGTCATCTTATCTCTGCTTTGATAAATTAGATTTGCAAGCTTCTTTTACTGCCTGTAGATAGCCATTCATATGTGGTCATATATGCATCTGCTGGTACAGTGAATATTCTCTTTTGTTTCTTGCAGCTAGCCATTCATTTATGTTTAGGTATGCAATCTATTGGTACAGTAAGTATTCTCCATCTATCCATTGAATTTATAAATTGAGCATTAGTGGTCTAAAGCCTTGTATTGGTGAGAATGTTCATGCATGCCTTGAGTAAGAATAGAGTTGAAATGGTTATCTGACTTGATCCAAACCATCATCCATTCCAGTAGTTCTGAGAATGATATTGAAGATTATATGTTACCAGGCATCTCCGAGCTGTAATCTAGGAGAGTTTCCTAGAGTGATAACATAATTGGCATTGTTGCCAGGGAGAGGAAACTGAAGCTTAGATTCCCTGGAAAAAGACATAGATCCAGCTTTGATGATAGACAAAGTCTGGGCACTTTTTTGGTTGTAATCATCTATCTGGCGACTCTACTAGAGGCCGAACCTCTTGGCGACTCCACTTCATAGTTCTAGCTTAGTTTGTGAGGCATACTCGAAAAAATCCCCAGAAGTCACCAGCTGACCCAGTATCTGACCTTGAAAATATCATAAAAGAAAGAAAGGTATTGCAGAAAGGAGCATCAAGTTCAGGTAAACCTAAGCAATCTCCTATATCTCTTCAAGAAAGGCCTGTAATAGAACAAGTACATGTTGAGAGTATATCATCTAATACTAGCAGTGAAGAAAAACTCTCAAAGATTCATAAAGCTCCTTATTCTTTAGGTTTTCCTTTTGTTGTATGCCTAAAGGAAACCTCACCTCCTATCCATCATACTCCTTTAGTCTTATAAGTCACTCCTTAGCCCTCTACCATTGAGACTGCCAGTACTCTTTTAGCCACCATAGCTATGGCAGGTCTACAAGAACCTACCAAAATGGAAAGAATCATAGCTGCTAGGTATGGATATCTAATACTACCCACTCCTTTGAATTCCATGCCTACTGAAGAATATCAGAAGTATATGCCTAAGTTCACTGGGACTGAAGGTATTTCAGTTGAAGAAAATCTTGAGTCATTCTATAGCTATGCTGATAACCTGGACATTAGCAAAGACGATGTTTGGATGAGAGTCTTTGTCCAAAGCCTAGATGGAGAGGCTAGAAAATGGTTTAGAGAATTGACCCCAAGATCTATAGCAGATATTGAGGCTTTGGATGATGCATTTCTAAAGCATTGGGGGGATAAGAAGGATCTCTTTTACTACCACAATGAGTTTGGGAACTTAAAGAGGGAAAATGGTGAGTTGCTGTATGATTTTAATAAGAGATTTAACCGCATGTACAACAAGATACCAGCTGAAGTGAAACCCACCACTACCTCTGCTAGACTCATCTATGCTAGTTCCTTTGACTCTGAATTCTATTTATTATTGATGGAGAGGTGATGTTCTTCTTTGGCTGATATGTGAGATGTAGCCCTAGAAGTAGAATCAAACATCATGGCTGCAAAAAGCTCAAAGGTAATGTTGATAGAAGGAGACAGGGGGGCGAGCCTTCATCATCTTCAGATCCCAAGATCGATAAAATGGCTAAGATGATAGAGTCATTAGCCTCTGAAGTTTCCAAATTAAAGGTTGAGCAACATTCTAGGAAGGAAAGAGTCCCTAACACCTTTGCTCCTCCAAATCCAAATCCATATAGAAGACCTAATGAGTAGTTGCAAATTATGTAAAGAAGCAAAGAGGCCAATGAAGACCAAAGGGTGACGACCCCTTTTCAAAATGAAGTCATGGAAGAAGAGCAGTTTGAAGAAGAGGAGGAGATCCATTGTATGGAAGACAAAGGCAGTGCCACTTTTTTAACCAAAGCTACCTATGAGAAGTCATTATTCAATGACCAGATCACCCAAGAATGGGATGGTGAAGCTGTTCTACAAACTGAAGATCATCACCAATATGATCTGAGGTCTATGATGAATAATGTCAAGGAAACTCCTGTTCTTAAAGTTGTTGTCCCTGCAGAACATCAAGCTTATAAGCAGAAGCAACCAACAGTTGATCCTATCATCCTCAAAGCTCCAGCCATAGAGGTAAGAGGCCTTGACAAGTCCCCTTCTTCTTTCAGTTTTCAATCAGAAATTCAGAAGCCAAGAATACCTATGCCTTTGATTGAACTAGTGAAGAATGAGTCCTTCAAAGCGTCCACCCTTGAGGATCTTGAGCCTAAAGCGATCCAAGCCTCCACTGACTATGTAAATCTGCAAGATGACCAACCAGCTGTTATTCTTATCCCAATGATTGAAAATTGTGAAGAAAGCTCCCCATCATTCTATGTTTCTCTGTCTATTCATGATGAAATCCTTTATAATTTCCTTATAGACATTGGAGCCAACCATAATCCAATTCCAAAGGCTGTCGTGGATAAGATTGGTCTTGACATTACGAAGCCTTATCAGTTGGCCTCTACACAGCTTAAAAAACCAGTTTGCCAAATCACAGAGGAAGAAGGCCCACAGATTTGGGACATGTTCTTTGATGGGGCTTTCTCTAAGGAAGCTACAAGAATAGGTGAAGTCCTTGTGTCCCCCACACAAGAATGCATTGATTCATCTTTTATATTAACTTTTCAGGTCACAAATGACACAACAGAGTATGAAGCAGACCTTATCATTCAGCAGGTGTACAAAACCTTCCAAGCAAAACATCCAAGGTTGAAAGCATACAGAGATGAGGTGAAATATAGACCATCTCTGCCTGATAATACCAAATGCTGGAAAGTTTTTGAAGTAGATGATCAAATCAATAGGCTTTTGTAAGTCTTTGATGAATTTTTTGATATGCACATTGACCAAGACAAGGAAACCTTTGATAGAAAGGTAAAAAGGGTCAATTTTTAGTTTGGTGACTGTTTTCTCAAAAGGGATGCATCAAAGGAAGGATATGTTTTTGATGGCCCAGTCAATGGGCTGTTCTTCGAACTTTATTCAGTTAAGGCTTTCAAGCCTTGGTATTGTAAATATGTTGTTTTAAAGTTTTTATTTCATGCTAAATAGACTTCATGCCCAATGCAACACTAGGAGGAAGATTTGATCTTGTTTTTTATAGGAAAGGCATTGTTCTGTAGTTCTTGAAACCTCACAGGGAGGCTTTCATCCCCAGAAGGAGCCAGCGTTAGCTTTGTTGGCATTTGGCCCAAGAATGGATCCAAAACACTCCCAAAGTATACAAAGTTTGCTTAAAATCATGCCAAAGGATCCAAGTATGCCCCAAATGTCTTCAAAATCCTCTTAAGGATCATTCAAAGTCAAAACTGTAGCATGCCAAGAGCCCTCGGAAGGGCAGAAATACACTATAGGGAGCCTAAAACACTCCAAAACAGTGAAGAAACAAAGTATTGCAAGCATAAACATGGCAACACATAGTTGCCATTAGATCTAGCCAATCAACGGCACAGATCTAAGCGGCTAATCGCATCGGCAGTGGCCATTGGAGACAGTCGAAGTAGAGTCGTGATGAGATTAGGTTGAGCGATATGCCGATCACTGATTCGGTGATATCGTTATCGGCAGGGAGCATATGCCATGTTATATGAAGAGCTCGGGGAGTGAGCGACACGCGATTGTGATTTATCGCATCACTATATCGCATCGGCAATATACCATGGGTGGGACCTATGCATAGGCATATGTGCGAACCGATGAGCTAGACCCAACGACATTATATATGATATTACATAATATTTGAAGTCCGCGGGAAGGCCTGTTTTCAATGTATTTTGTGTGTTTTCGTTGTCTAAATGAAATACAAAGGAACCTTTGGCTAGCACTGATTACGATGAGTCCTAGACCTGAAAGGGTCCGAGAAGTGAGATATATAAACATTTCAAGTCTGCCAAGGCCGTTTTTTCATAATTTCCAATGTTTCGACATATTTCCAATATAAAGGCAAATGACAAAACCGGCATGTTTTCAAGGGAGCCAAAGGCGATAAGTGGTTTAGGCCAAACTGCACCCAATGCCATACAGCGGCCGCCACATGTCCAGGATGAGGAGAGAGAAAACCGCCCTCATTGGGCGGTTAACTGTAGTACAAAAGGGGCGCCCAAAATGGATCACCACCGTTGGATCTAGGACTCCCAGATCAATGGTGGAGATGTGTTATCACTGCAAGGGAGGACCCAAGAGGAGAATAAGCCATTTTTGAGGACTTTTGAAGTCCGAAAAGGACAAAGAGGAGCGGGATTTCCAGTGTTTCTGTGTTTTCTGTTTGAAATAGAAAACAATCATGTATTAACAAAAAGGGGCCATTTAATGGGATTATAAGGGCCCGAAAATCCATTCCACCATATAACAGAGCTCAGGAGACATATTGCCAAAAAATAGGGGTTGGAAAGGGAAAGAGAAGGGCCACAACGCGCAGCTTACCTGAAACAAAAACATCATCGGCATCAACAGCACAACTCAGCCAAAGGAAACAGAGATCATGGAGTAGACAATGCAGCTGTCCAAAACAAACAGAAATATCAAAGGCCACAACGCAGCTCATCAAAACAAGCATCATGGGGCATCTCTGGCACGAGATATCTCCCAGACAATGCATCAAACTACCTGGAGGTGGTTATTCCTCGGTCAGAAGGTGAGAACCTCTGAGCCATGCTTTCCCATAGAGAGAATCAAACAGTTAAGGGACAGATCAGACAAGTTTAAGACTCTGAGCCTCTTAGAGCTCAGGAGCATTGTAAATAGGCTATAAATAGCTGAAATTAAGATGTAATACAGGTTCAACTTTTGGAGATTGTTCCTCCTATGTTCCTTCAAGCTTCTCATCTTCATTCTAGCAATATAAGCTTCTTTTGCTATTATATGTTCAATGTCCATTCTCTTTGTTGTTCTATGCTTGCACTTGAACAATTTGTTTAGGTTTTCTTTTTTGTCTAAGGCTAGATAACTATCATCTTATCTCTACTTTGATAAATTAGATTTTCAAGCTTCTTTTACTACCTATAGCTAGCCATTCATATTTGGTCATATATGCATCTGTTGGTACAGTCAATATTCTCTTTTGCTTCCTGTAGCTAGCCATTCATTTATGTTTAGGTATGAAATTTTCTGGTACAGTCAGTATTCTCCATCTATCCATTGAATTTATAAATTATTGAGCATTAGTGGTCTAAAGCCTTGTATTGGTGAGAATGTTCATGCATGCCTTGAGTAAGAATAGAGCTGAAATGGTTATCTGACTTGATCCAAACCATCATCCATTCCAATAGTTCTGAGAATAATATTGAAGATTATATGTTACCAAGCATCTTCGAGCTGCAACCTAGGAGAGTTTCTTGGAGTGATAACAGGTCTTACACAAAACTTGGAGAACAAGGAGATTCTTTGACTAAAAAGGAAAAAGCGCTTAAGGGGTTTGGAGTCACATATAATGCCAAGAAGGCTTTTTCACAAGAATTTAGATGCAGAATTATCACATGCATTTCGATGCAAAATCTTAGTTTGAGAGGTAAGCTTCTTGAAAATCTCAACCAATTCAAATCTTCAACTACCATGTTCCTGCAACAACAAAATGGATTCATTGGAATTCTCACCAGTCTCAATGGGACCTTAATCTATAAGTGGCCTTTCTGAATGACAATGAATTTGATGGCATCCTCGATTATTTGTTTAGAAGCTTGACAAGCTTAAGTGGATACATTTAAATAACAATATCTTCACATTCATATAAGTTTATAGGGCTTATCGAATGCATTGTTTTGCCCCAATTGGCAGCAGCAAGAATTCCATTATGCAGCCACACAAGTGAATTTTCACAGCTTATTAATTACTTTGAATTTGAATAACATTTCCCCTCTAAGCTATTATGTTGATGCCAACGTGGATATGGTGTTCAAGGATTCTGTAATGATTAGGCCTGTTTTCTATCATGCTTTTCTCCACAGATATTTGGAGTAGATTTTGGTTGCAATAGATGTGTAGACTCACTCATATTGTCAAATGGTTGTTGTTGTAAACACATTTTACTTCCCATCACTTAGATAGAATTAACTTTCCACTGTGATTAGGAACAAAACATTGACGAAAGGAAATGAATGATTTCCTTTTGAATGCCAACAATTTTTTCAAATTGTGAAAGTGACATGAGATACTTGGACCACCAACTATTTAGTAAATATGTCGTCATTTTGACACAATTTTTTCTTCATATTCTTATTGTCAGATTGAACCTTTTCCTCTCTTTTTTTTTTTCCTTTTTTTTAAAAGCCTCTCTATTCAAACATGATTGCCACTAGACATTTTTCAGTTTATTTTAAGGGGAGCTATCTCTACAAATCTATTAGGTCATTTCAATTCTTCCCTTAATTTTGTTCATTGTCTTATTCTTAGTATTTGTGTCTTACTTTATTGTAGGTATGCATATCTGCATTTAATCAATACTTTATTTTCTTGACATATCATTGCCAATTTATTAATGGCTTTGAGTTCTAAGAGCTACGACTACAAGTGTGCCTTTTTTTCGGGTATTTTGATAAACCAATCTTCTTAATAACAAGTGAGGATAATTGCATATTATTAATATCTTCCCATTCATGCTGCCTTTGGCATTCTTATGTATGTACCCAAATGTTCGAAGATGAATAAAAACAATGTGATTACCATGAAAATGGACTAACTATGGTTAGGAATCTTGTTAGGTGTTTGGTTAGTTTGATAAGATCACTTTGAATATGAATTTGTTTGTTGAATATCATCTTCAATAGGGTTATCGTATTTCTTGTCTGCATATGCCCATTTTGTGTTAGGAAATTTTATTTGAATATTATATCATGTATTAGTTCAGTTTGATGGCATGGCATTTTTGTTTGTAGTGATGTTGCATGTTCACTTTTAGTTGTTGTTCGGTGGGAGAGAAGTTCATACAAGAATAAGTCATGACTCATAATAATGATAAGAAATTAGTTGTGTGGCCTTTTTTTTAATAAAAAACTTACGAATTGTATTCTCTATCTGTTAATGTATCTTTCTTGATAATTTGCATGGAAATAGGTTGTTTATGGAAGCAAGCTGTCTATGCCAACCTAGAATTGTAAGTAGTTAGATTTGTCAAGCTAGACAAATGGTTATCATAGCAGAAAGAATTCTTGAAAGAGTCGACAAAGCTTTTACTAAGTCACAAAAAAAGTGTTTGGTGCATCAAAATATTGAAGTAATTAATATTGAGGCAAAAAAATGATATTTGGAACATAAATTCATGGAAGATGTCTACAGTAAGAAAGTAGACATTGGAAGAAGAATTAGTAAGAAAGCAAAAATTGGAAAATGTTGTTTATTGAAAATAATTCCATTAATCACCAATAATGAAATTTTTTCCATCGATGAGAGCAGAAAAACGTTGATCTCTATTTCTTGGTAGAAGCTTCCACATGTTTTCTTCCACACTATAAATTTCTCCTCACAAAGCATTTTTATTGTAGTGTCTTCTTCTTGCAACCCTTCATCGTTGTCTCTTCCTCCAACAACCCTTCATTGGAAAAATAAAGGAGAGTTGAACCTTGCACCAGGTGAAGGGGCTGGATAGAGGGAAAAATGGCTAACCAACTCTATTCATGTGAGATTTTCACTAGAATTTTTCTTCGACAATCGTAAACAAGATCCAGAACAAGACGCTTCCTCTGACAACCCTTCCTCGGGAGAAGTAAATGAAAGTTGAACCCGATTAGAAACACAGAGAAATCGCCCATGAACACTTTCCACATGTGAGATTTTCACTGGACTCAAGAAGATGAAAATGGAGAGATGGGATTGGCTGGGATGAATAGTGTTTGCCCAACCAACTCCATAGAGGGAACACCTTCAATGTAATTATACTTGTTTTAAACCTCCACCTCACCACCCTTCATGTGAACTCCATCCACCTTACTTTACCGTAATTATGGTTTATTGTCACATTACACCATATACACTTTAACTATAGTTTATCAAAACCACATCATGCCTTAACCAGATTTTAGCGCCATCTTACCATGCTTTGACTAGGACTGAGTGTCAGGGTTTAGTACCAATGCTAATTTTCATTTCATTTTGGGTTTGGTGAAGTATTGGAAAGGTGCGATGGCAAGGGTTTTATTATCATATTTGTTTTTTTTATTATATATTATTCCACTCTCCACGTTAGAGTCCACCTTGGCTTCTCCACATTGACCTCTCCACCTAAATTCCACATAGGTTTATTAACATGCCATAGGAAGGTCTTAATTCAACATCCACCTAATACTACACCTCATACTCCACGTGTACTAGCACCTAAGACTCACATAAGCCTCCACATGTAATCCTATTTTAACTTACATTGACCTCTCCACCTAAATTTCACATAGGTTTATTAACACACCATACGAAGGTCTTTATTTAGTGTCCACCTAATCCTAAAACTCATAATCCAAGTATACTAGCACCTAATACTCACATAAGCCTCCACAAATATTTATATTTCAACTTACACTTAATTCAGTGAGGGATAATTTCAACTTAATATATTTTATTCCTCAAATTTCATAAATTTTAGCTTAACATATTTTATTCATGAAATTTAATAATTGACATGAAGGAAAAATATTACCTATGACAATAATGTAACAACAAAAAATGATTTGGGCTCAGATTTAGAATTTTATTTTCAATTGAATTGAGTTTTTCTTAGAATGATTAGTTTTGAATGTTTTATATCTAAGTTTTTCTTTTAATTTTAATATAGTTTTTAATGGTAATTTTGTGGATATATTTTTAGAGTTTGTAGAAGACTGATACCACCTAGAGCCTCAAGATTTATGGATTGGAGTCTTAGAGGAGAAAACGGGATTTTGTTAGCCCCCAAATATCATAAAACAAATCTTTACGTAGTTGTCATGAAACAAAATTCTATTTTTCAATTGAAGTATATAATTATAAATGGGAGGTATGTAGAATGAAAAGGGGGTTCCAAATTTTTGATAGAATAAGAGATTTTACACTATTGTAGAGGATTTTTCTTGAGGGAAATTAGAAGTTTTCTAGACCGGATCATAAGAGAGATGTTGAAGATTAGAGAGGATCATGTTGTCATTTTTTTTTAATCTTTTTTTCTTTGAGAGACAAACATTTAATCTGGTGCATATTGTCCAAGTTTGATGATTGGCCGATGGCTTAATAAAAAACCTATTCAGTTGTGATTCAATATTTGTTCCATATATATGTGCATGATGCATGGTTTTGCACTATTGGTATTTCCATCTAATTATATGCTTGTTTAAACTAATGGATAACTACCTTCTCATGGTGGATTTGATTGAAATCAAAATTGAGTAATGAATTCAAGTAGATTTATAAGTTATTGCAGATAATTGTTTAGTAATCTAATCACATGCATGTTTTTGCTCTAATTGTTGTTGCATCACGAGAGTTGTTTATGTGATGCAATAGTATACCCGATCTTGAATTTGATTGATGTTAATTTAATATAAGTATGTGTATGCAAGCTTCTAGTAAGTTCTTATTGGATAACCAAATATGCACATCTGCCTTCATTGTTGCAAATAATATGAAGTATTTCTATGATTGGCTAGCTCATCTTTATCTTAGATTCAAATTTGGTCTTTTCATCTTGCTCTTGGTTGAGAGTGGGACTGTTCCTTCTTGTTAACACCCAGGTTGTTCCCTATGACTCCCAAGGGAATACGGCCGGGGTAACCACTAACCAATCTTTGGATTACAGTGCCTAGCCACACTGTAATCAGAGAGGGCTCTCTCTTTATAATTTGTCTCTGTTTTATGGAGATTTTAGGCTAGCTATGAAATGATGGTGTTTAGTTTTGTGCTTTGGTTGAGGGATATCTTTCTGTACTTGAAGTGTGCAACCTACAGATGAGTTTATTTCATTGGGCAATGGAGTCTGTGGCTACAAGTGTTTAGAAACCTTGAGATGATTTGCTGAAATTACAGGGCCATTTAAATACTTCATATAACAAAGTTAGATTATGATGGTGACATGTGAACAACCAGTGAAAAGCATTCAAGAATTTTCCACTAAGCTGGGGTGTGGGAAAGAGATAGATGCCTCAGGAGCAAACTTGAATTCCTGAAAATATTTATCACAGTGAAAGATATAGCTTGAAAAGTGTAGCAATTAAGAATTACACCTTATTTACTCTATCTGAAGAAAACATTTATAACAACTTAGATTGAGTTCAGGGTAATCTGTGATTAAATCCTGGAACTATTCTTTTACTTTGCCATTAAGTGTAAAAACTCATAAACATGAAAGAAGGTGAAAGACTAGAAAACATATAACACAGAGTTTTAAAGAAGACTTATTGTGCTATGAAATATGCAGGAATCCTGTAACAATCAGCCAGCCACCACAGTGCATCAAGGAACACAGAGCTTTGGAAATTCCAACCACCTTTTGTATTATTTCTCTGAGAGTTGTACAACAACAAAAATATAGAAATGAAATCAACAACAACCCTTGCAAACTCATGCGAAGGGGACTTTATAGAAATGTTTATACAAAATATCTCAGGCATTGAGTCATCTGAGAGAGAAATATCTTCATTACTTCGTACAGAAAAGTAGAAAAGAAGTTATTGCAGCTTTGAATGCAACATAACTGCTCTTTAAGTCTGTCAGAGGATATTTTGACCTTTGGAGGTCACTGAGTCGGTTGGAACGCTTGGCTTTAATGCTGGAAAATGTGCCTTTACGTTTGCTGCGTTGTATCTTCTCGGCCCTGCCACCTGTGACTGTGTTTGCTGCTGTGGTGACCGAATAGCCCTGCTGAGTTGCCTCAGCCTTTCATCCTTCCTTTGTATGCTTATCTACCAAAATTTTCCGTGTGTATGATCACTTATAAATTTGACAAAACATAACATTACAGGTTCTGGCTTGATAATATTAGCTGTGTCAATCTGTTCCAGACTTCCTATGTGGGCAATTGGTGCTTCACAATTGCCTCTATGGTTTCATCTGCTTCTATATATTTATAGAAATTTGGAGGCACATCGAACAGATGATTGATCTCGTTCATGATAAAAAACAGGTTTTCCACCCTATTGTAGAGAGTCTGCCCTGATGCTGGCCCTGATTCTGCTGAAGTGCTGGGTTGTCCTGCAATTTGGCTTGCAGCAAAGGCATTGACCCTTTTAGCATAATTTTCATGGGTAATCAGTCTTCCCACACTGCTTAGTATGCTGGGGAGGCCTCTGTTTTGTAATACCTGAAACCTGTCCATGAACTTGTTGATTTCGGTCTGCATGTCTTGGGTTCTCCTTTCCAATGTTCCAACCAGGTTTCTTAATGTCAGGACCCTTTTAACCATTGAGATTGTCTCAGTCCTGTGAGAAATTCCCATGGTGGTCAGTTGAGAGCTTGTACTGTTATTCAATATGTTGATCATCCTATTGGCAGCATCAGGCATGTTGCCAAGGCTTGCTCTTGCTCTGTGTATCTCCCTATTTGCCTTTGTAATAAGTGCTGACTGTTCGTGTATGGTCTCAATGAACTGCCACTGATCAGTAATGGACTGGCCAATATTGGCCCATAGGACTGTTTTGAGCTCTGCTGTCACCTTATCTAGTGTGAGCTCTTTCTCAAGCTCAGTTATTCTCTTTTTGAGAGCTTTTATCTCTCTTTCCTTCTCAGCCACATTCTGTTTGCTCTTATCATATCTTTCATTTACTTTAGCCAAAGATTCTTTGGCTTGATTGAGCTCTAACATTTGAGCTTCCAGGACTTGAATTTCATTTTGAAGCTTCTGCATATCCAGACTATGAGTCTGCTCTGTTGTTGGTGCAGCTGTCGATGTAGTTGGTGCTGTAGGTTCTGTTTGCTGAGGAGGAGGAGTAACAATGGGAGCAGTTTCCTCAAGATTAATGATTTGAGGAGGAGGCTGAGAAGTCTGACCTTCTTCTCTTTGTTTCAAGGTTTCCTGTAATGCTGCCTGTGCAGCCTCTGATTCTCCCAGATTTTCTTGGGTTTGGATTAGCTGCTTGTACAGAGATATCAACAAGGTTGTGGCCTCTTGATCATGTCTTTGCTGGGCAACATCATCTGTTTGAGGGTGAATCGTGGCTGGGAGTTTGATCTTTCTCCTCAAGGCTGTCATGTCTGCATCCCTCAATTTTAATATCTCTTGTATGCCCTTGATATCTTTGGGATGATGCCCAATATCTATGATGATGTCTTCTAAGGACCTAATTCTGTTGTCCTTTGCTTGAGAGGATGCCTTCTCCAACTCAAGCTGAGCAGCTGTGTTGTTAAGGCTATTTTGTAGCCTGTAGTTATCCAATGTTTGGTCTGCCAGGGAAGCATAGACCATCTCACCCGTTTGCTTATGCAGTTCTATTTTGTCCATTGGGTGGATATCCTTGGCAAGGACCTCCAGGTTGGTCCTCAAGTAGTCAGAGGCAGATTGGGGCTGCACTGCTGTTGGCATAAAATGACTCATGATCATTTTGACTTCCTGCACATCATATGCAGACATGAGTCTTTGTTGATTGGTGGGAGCCATGTTTAATAGATGGTTATACAGTTGTAACTTGATGGGCTCATTTCTCCTCTTAATGTCGATGAACTGTTGTTTAATGTTGAGTCCACCTTCCCTTTGCTGATTTGAGGAACTCACTTCTCCTCCCATTGCTCTATCCTGTTCCTGTTGAAAGGAACTTGCTGATGCTTCCCTGCTGGGTGGGACCATACCAAAAGACTGTCCCATTGGCATTTCTTCCTCTGAGAAGGGATTGATTCTCTGTCTTTTCTCCCCATGAGTTGCTGATGTTGTAAGGGGAGTCTCTCTGTCCCTTTTCCTGCTTGTATCCTCCTTTTGTGGAGTTTGGAGGATTGATGCCTCAACTGAAGTTTCTTGCCTTGGAGGCACAGTCTGTTCAGTGGATTTAGGGGCTTCCACCGTTTGCTCTTGCTGGGCAGGCTGCTCCTGTCTTTGTTCTTCTTGCTGTTGGTGTTGTGTTTGTTGTTGCACTTCCTGCTACATCATTTCTTCTTGTTGTTGCACTAGTGTTTCCATTTGCTCTTCAGTCATAGGAGGTGGCTGTTCCACCTGCTTTTCTTTGCCTTTGTTGGATGTCTGTGGAGTATTCATGGCAGCTTTCTGATGTGTTGTTGAGGATGAGGCAGCTGCTCCAAGTTGTCTTTGATATGAGAGGGGGACCTGTCCACAAGTTTCCAAGTCAGCTTCTTTTTGAATATTCCTAGCCTCTCTTTCTAGCAGCTCTTCACTAGTAATTTCCTCCTCTAGGGTGCCCTTTTTCCAGCTCAATGCATTGGCATACTGCTCAATCTCAGGCTACCTCATATGTGAATAGGTACCCAATTTGTATTTTATCCTCCTGAGGGAAACAAAATGATTGGGGTCATAGGGTATCCACTCAAAACTAGTTTGCAGTTTGAGGGCCTCTAAGATACTATTTGCCTCTTTCCATCCCTCCTCTTTTTTGTTATATAGGAAAGGGCCCAGCTGGCTCCTTACCTTTAACTGCGCCTTCTTGTTCTTACTTTGGAAGTGGAGGTAGTTGGCATTCCCAAATTTCCTGAAGTATTCTAGGGCAAAAAGTCTCATGGGGACATACCTTGGCAGCCTATAAGGCTTCAACTCACAGCCATAAACTCTGATCACTGTGTGGTGTTGGTAAAAGTACCAATTACCAATGCTGTAGGTTTTGTTTAGATGGAGAATTCTCCTCATGTCATCAGTTAGCCTTGGAGGAGAAACACCATACAATAATGTCATAGATGGATGAATGAACAAGTCTATGAACTCACAGTATGTGTATGGTGATACAGAGGTGCAATGAAAAACAGAGGTCCAAAACACAACTGACCTTGGATTCCCCTGGGCATTAACTTGCTTAAGGGGAATGAGGAAGCTGTCTGGTTGATAAAACAAGAATAGATGGTAAATGTACGAAGTGTATCTGAACAGTCTTTCCCTTTGCAGATTCATTAGCTGGTCATGGATCCTATCTGCAATATATGTGGCATAGTCATAATGTACAGCTGGAGGCTTTCCAGGAGAGAATATAGACAGCATTGCCATTATACTATCATCCACATCCTCCACTCCCCTGAACCCTAGGACATAGCTGATCAAATCCACTAGCATTCTGCCCAATTCATTTAAGTATGCATATCCAATAGGAGGAGTTCTGATGGCTTCAGAGCCTGGTTGTATGAACAGCTGATTGATTTTGATGATCTGGTCATTTGACAACTTAGTTCCCTTCTTTATCAAGTTCTGCATGTAGAGGGGGGTCAATGGTTTTGCAGTGTGGAAATGCAGCATCTCATTTATGCTCTCTGGGGTGATATGGAACAGAATTGAGCCTGTGGGGCTGAGGACAGCTCTTTGGCATGGATCATAGCACTCCTGGCATCTGTGGACCAATTCTGGCATAGGATTTACCTGGGGGAGGTTGTAGATGGGCAAGTTTGAGTCCCAAATCCCTAGGATATCAGCTCCACTAAGGTGTTGGGCTCTCAACTCATTTAGCAACTGAATATTATATTTGGAGCCTAATGGAAAATAGTCTAACATTTGATAATCCATATCTCCCAGAGCTTTCCATTCTAACTCCCTATGAGGGGTATTGAGAGGCTTGATGTTCAGTGCAATTGGAGTTTCCATGGTCTATTAAGCTTCTGACTTGCAGGTGAACTGGTTGAAGTAAGCAGAACAACACAGAGGTGATTCCTTACAATGAAAGTGTGAATTTTAGGGACCATAGGGTTAATTGAGCACACAGCAATTGAAATACTGTTTAACAGATTGATAAAGACAAATAGCAGGGCTGACCAGAACTTTTCTCAGGTGAATTTAGCCAGCAGAGGTTTCTAGCTCACGATTGCGCGAGCTAGCTGTGAATTCAGGTTGTTTCAGTCAAATGCAGGTTTCGTAAACTGTTCGTTGCCTTGCCAGAGGGAAATAGGTGTAGGTTACTGGATACTAGATGATGAATTCAGCGTCTTAACACTCCCTTAACAGTTTGTTTGCAGAAATTTGGATAAAAACATGGTGCAGAGAATAATTTTGAGAAATACCTTGCGGATTGCCACTGACAGTTGCAGATGCAGGTACGACGGAGGCGCCCACGGTTTGGAGTCGAACAGTGCAGGTTGGCGTTGTTCTGGTCGTTAAATTCATGCAGGAACAACAACAGTCTCTTTCGGCAAAAGTAGAAAAAACACGAAATTTTGGCTTAAAATAGATTTTTGGCAATATTGGCGCGTTTTTGGGATGACGTCAGCATGACGTCATCAGGTGGGGTCGGAGTCGGATGACGTCAGCATGATGTCACCGGGTGATGTGGCAGGTCCTGGTTGGTCCATGGATATGCTGAAGTGGCGGACATGTCAGCGGAGGGATGGACGAATGAGGTGATGCGATGGCGGGGTGGCGGCGACGTGGCTCTGACGTGGGCGTGACAGGGAACCAGCAAACCGGGCGGTAAGTGCAATAGTGGTAACGGTTTTCTCGGACCGCTTACAATACGGCCCCGGTTTTGTCAGAGGCCGCTCCGAGAGACTTGAGAAGGCGACGCGTGGCCGAGGACTGACGTAACCCTTCGTCATTTTCTCGGGCGCTAACTGTCGGGCGTGGGGACCAACCCGATATGCATAAGGGCCGTCCGATCAGAGGCGCTCGATCGGACGGCTGACGGGTTAATGAAACGATCGAGCGATACGGAAGGGGGGCGGGATTTAAAAAATATATTTTTTGGGATGCGCGCTTAACGGAAGACCATCGGGGTATGGTGCTTTGTAAGGTTTTTTCAATGTATTTTCAATAAAACCAATATAGCGCCCGAAACTTTGGATAAGTGCCAAAAGGTGGGTTTTTGGGTAATTTCATAATTTCAAAGGGGGTTATGGCTAGGAAGGGTTTTTTGCAAGGTTTTTTCTTTACAAACAAAGGCTTAATGGGTGGAATGATTTCAAAGAAGGGAGAGGGGTGAGGTTTAGGTTTATCAAAGTGACCAGATGCCAATTTGATCCCTGACAGAGGATTTATTGGCTATAATGCCAAGGGGAGGGATATTTATACAAAATTTGGGGTTTATACACCATGGTGTTAATAATAGTAGGGGAAAGGTAACATAGGGGAATTACATAGTAGAGTTAGAGTTAATATGGGGGGAAATGTGAATGAGGGGGGGGATTACTAAGTTTATTTGAAACTCACTTAGTTTTAGGGAGTAGATCAAAATGAAAAGAATTTTTAGACAAGAAATGTGGATTTTCAATGAATAAAACCACCATCAAACCTCAAGTTTTCTAAGCAATTCAATTGATGAGGGGATGTTAGTAATGAGTGGGAAAAAGGGATAATTGGGAAGTTAGACATTCTTCTTTGTTTTTCTTTTCTCATCTTGACCATCAAGGTTAAATTTGAAATGAATACCACTTCTGCAACCCCATCTACTTACCCAGCTACTTTGCCTAGCATTTTTTGTTTCTTCTTGAAGGGTGCATTTAGGTTTGCAGACCCTTACTTGCCTTTTCTTTTCTTTGGCTTTTTCTTTTGTTTTTCTATCTACTTCTACCCTTATTTCTTCCAAGGTCCCAGATTAAGCTGTTGGGAGCCTTTTCTTCTCTACCTGAACTACTTGTCTGCCAAGATTAAACAGTTTGGACAGACTCCTTTCTCTATTCTACAACTGAAAATTTAAAACATGACATGATCCAGCTTAGACTGTTGGACCATCCATCAAAATTTGAGTCCCCATCAAGCTATAAGCATAGATTGTATTTTTATGGAAATATGTTATCTTTGCATCATCAAAGCAGAGCATATTTGGACCTTTCCATTGCCAATCATGAAATATGAAACCTATTGGTATAGGTAGCTAACAATGGCTCCACATGGGGGTGGTGTTTCATTTGAAAGACCAAGAAAAACAGGTCAGATTGCCTTGCACCTTGACTGCTCTTGCCAATCTTGAAGTTTGCTGCTTTGAAATGCCAAAATTGTGTGCTTCTCTTCTTGGTAGACCTCTGATTCTATTCACCTTTTGCTGGCAGTTTAAGAAAACTTTGAGAAATTGCATTTTTACATGTTGACAGAGAATAATATATACATCTGGATATGTACAAGGGAAAACTCAGGCTGCACTTATGGGTGATATTCAAAATAGTGCTTCAGCATCCTGCCATTCATAGGACCTTCATCCAAATCAGTTTCATTTAGACTCTTAAGGAAATAAGTGTTGTTTCCTTGTACTGTTTGGATAGCAAATGGTCCTCTCCAAAGGGAATCAAATTTTCCATGTTTTCCCTTATCCTCTCTTCTTGAATCCCACTTGAGGACTTTGTCACCAATGTTGAAATCTTCTGCCTTAGTTCTTCTATCAAAGGCCTTCTTTAATTTGTCTTGTAGAACTTGAACTCTGCTGAAAACTTGGTCTCTAGTTTGCTGTAAACATATGATTTGATTGATTCTTCTTTGCATATCATTTGGTTCAGCTTGGCTTTCTTGAAGAAGTTTCATAACAGGCACTCCTAGTGATGAAGGAAATTTGGTCTCTAATCCATAAACCAACTCATATGGGCTGGTCCCAATTGATCTTTTGGTTGTTAGTCTATCTGCCCATAGGGCATTCACAAGCTTCTTATGCCAATTCTTTTTGTTCTCTTCTAGTACTTTCTTTATGATGTTTACCAGACTTTTATTTGATGACTCAGCAAGGCCATTTCCTTGGGGATAGTATGCAGTAGAATGGCCCAAGGTGATGTGAAATTTATGGCAGAAGTTCACCATTTTCTTGGATCTGAAAGCAGCAGCATTGTCTGTTATTATTTTGTCAGGACAGCCAAATCTAGCCAATATGTTGTTCTCCAAGAACTGAATGATAGTGGAATCATTTGCTTGTCTGCATGGAACAGCTTCAATCCACTTGGTGAAGTAGTCTGTGGCTGTTAAGATCCATCTATGTTGGCCTGAGGATGAGGGATGAATTTCCCCAATGAAATCCAAGCCCCATTGTTGAAAAGGTCTCTCTGTTGCAATAGGCCTTAAGGGAAGTGGCAGCAACTGTCTCTTTCCCTCAAACACTTGACATTTATGACATGAGGTGGTGAATTTCTTGACATCAGAGAACATGGTGGGCCAGTAGTACCCAGCCCTTAGTATTTTATCCACAGTGGACTTCCAGTACAAGTGTCCACCACAGTCACCTGCATGAAATTCCTTTATGATATTGTCAGTTTCATTCTCAATTAGGCAGTTTAGCAATATTCCTTCATGGTTTTTCCACAATAAATTTCCATCCATAACACAAAATTTAGAAGCTTTCATTTTTAAAAACCTACATTTAGTTCTGGACAATCCTGGGGGAGCACACAGGTTTTGCAATACATAACATATATCAGAGTACCAAGGGGATTGTTCAAAGGCTACATTGATCTTTGGAGTCGCCAGCTCCGATTCACTGTCCAACTGGTTGATGTCCAAGGCTTGGAAATTTGCTTCTGTCATTAATTTGGCCAAGCCTTGCCCTTTTATTAGTTTTGTAGGTTTTATCTCAATATCAAATTCCAAGATGTTGGCAATCCACTTTCCTCTTCTGCCTTCTAAATTTTCTTGGGTGAGAATGTCTTTGACAATAGGACTTGGCACATATGCTATAACATGGGAATAAAGGATATAAATCCTAAAGTCTTTAATGGCTTTGACCAAAGCATAAGCTTGCTTTTCCATGATTTGATACTTTAAAGGTGCATCTCTAAGAGCTTTGCTAAAGAAAGCAATTGGCTTCTCATTTCCTTGGTCATCCTTTTGCAATAAAATAGCAGCAATAGTATGCTGGGAAGCAAAAGAGAAAATGATAAATTCTCTGTCAAACTGAGGATTGGTCAACACTGGGGTTTGGGTAAGGGCCAGTTTTATACCTTCAAAGGCTTGATTGGCTTCAACAGTCCATTTGACTTTTGAATCTTTCTTTAGCATGTTATTTAATAATCTGATTAGTTCTGCTAAGTTTGGGATAAACCTTCTCAAGAAATTGATTTTTCCCAAGAATCCTTGCAACTCTTTGACATTTCTTGGGTGGGGCATTTGTAGGATAGCCTGTATCCTATCTGGGTCAATTCTAATGCCATCTTTAGAAATGATGTGGCCTAATAGCTTACCTTCCTCCAAACCAAACAGGGATTTCTTGGGATTCAAGGAAATTCCATATTTTCTGCATTTTAGGAAGATCTGTCTCAAATGTTTTATATGTTCTTGGTCTGATTTTGAGAAAGGTGTAAGGTCATCTAGGTAAATGACTAAAAAGTCATGAATCTCCTTGGAAAAAGCAATATCCATGGCTCTTTGAAAAGTTGCCCCTGCATTTTTTAATCCAAAAGGCATCTTTACATATTTGAAAGTTCCCCATGGGGTAGTGAATGCCGTTTTGTCTTGATCATCAGGGTGTACCAGGATTTGATTGAAGCCTGAAAATCCATCCAGTAATGAGATCCTTGAGGCCCCTACCACTCTTTGGAGAATGTGATCCATCTTGGGTAATGGATAGTTGTCTTTGAGGGATACTTGGTTCAGATTTCTCAAATCCACACACAACCTTATTTCCCCAGTTTTCTTTCTTGTAGGGACTAAGTTGGAGATCCATTCAGAGAATCTGATTGGTGCTATGATGCCAGCTTTGAACATTTTCTGTACCTCTTGTTCCATTGCTGAGAGAAGCATAGGATTGATTCTCCTCAATTTTTGTTTAAAGGGCTTTTGATTAGGTTTGAGAGGGATTGTATGTTGGATAACAGAGGTGTCATAGGACTTTAGGTCATCATAACTCCATGCAAAGACATCCTGGAACTCTTTAAAGAGGTCAATGTATTTAGGCTTTTGGTCAGGAGGTAGAGAAGCAGACAATTTAATTATTTTGGGTTTGTCAATTGTACCTATGTTGCATTCTTGAATGGTTGTATTTAAGGGCTGCATTTTTGGTTTTCTGGGGATATCATTTGAGTCAAAGATGTCTTCTAGTGGAGTTAGGCTTGTTGGTAGAAAATTTTCTTTCAGATCTATGATTTCAGTTTCGGCATTGGCCACTTCCTCACAATTAATTGATTGAATTTGCTGAATGTTGTCTATGTTGAAAATAGTTGGATTTAGTATTTGTTTTGCTGTTCTAGGTGATATTGGGTGAGCAATCTGTTGAAACTGTATTTGTGATGGACTTGCTCTATCAAGTATTTGTGATTGACTTGCTGTATCAAGTATTTGTGATTGACTTGCTGTATCAAGTATTTGTGATTGACTTGCTGTATCAGTGTCAATATTTAATCCTGCAAATTCTTGTTGCAGAGTTAAAAAATGGTTTATTTGCTTGTCATCCTCAAATACTTGACAATCATTAACATTGTTTGGAATGGAGGGTCTGTGTTTTACCTCAGCTGTAAAACAATGATGGGGCTCAAAAGGCAGTTTGCAGGTACTTGCAAAGGTGGCTAAACTATGAGCATGCAGATTGTGGGTTCTAGGAATTTTAGTGATTTGGAATTCAGAGAAAAAGTTTAGTACCTCAGCAACAACAGACCTATAAGTCCTTAGTCTTTTGTCATTGGTGACAAAGTTTCCCTTCACTTGTTGAATAACTAGATCCGAATCACCCATGATTGAAACCCTGGCAGCTTGTAAGAACTTTACTAACTTGAGGCCTAGTAAAAGAGCTTCATATTCTGCCATATTATTAGTACATCTGAAGTTTAATCTATAGGCTCTGCCTTCTGCATGACTATTTTCTTTATTGTGTACCCAAACTCCAGCTCCTGCGCCTAACTTGTTGACTGAGCCATCAAATTCAAGGAACCATAGAATATCCTGTTGGGAAGGAGATTTAATGATCTGTTCATGGGCTGGCAATGTGAGTAGTAGTTGTGGTTTTTTCTCTAGCTTGTCTTCTAGGACAGTCTCATCGTTTGATTGGATGTTCTTGACAACTAGGGCAGCAGCAACATCTAGTGTTTGGTTGACTGTCGTTTCATTGGAGTCTTCCTCCTGTATGAGTATCTTGGTTTCAACCTCACCTTTTGAGGGAGTTGTGCTGTCATTGAAGAGAATGTATGAGTCTATGTCTGAATGGACAGCATATATGGGAAAGTTTTGAGGATTTTCTTCACTGCTGACCATGTATTTCATGAGTGTTTCTCTGTACAGTCTTTTTGGTTGCCCAAAAACAGAGATGGTGGCATATGACATGTCTAATTGTAGGGAACCTTGGAGTTTAGCTCCCCAAGATCTTGATAACAGCATCCCATACTTAGGTGGAATATCAGCAACTACCACATCCATTAGGATTGTCTTGTTTGGGTATTGAACCAGAGACACACATAAATTTTTTATGAGACCTAGACACTTGACTTGGCTGGAGTCAAAGGAAAACAGGTCCTTGTATGGTCTTGTTATGTCTAGATTCAATCTCTCCATGACTGCTTTTTGCATAAGATTGTGGGAGGCACCTGAGTCAAACATTGCATTATGTAGTATTTTATCATGAATGTGTAAGCTGACATAAAAAGGTAATACCCCTGTGGCTACCGTTTTTCCATCCACTTCTGGGCCAAACAGTAATTCTGGGGTGTCATCCAGCACATTGACATCATCTTTGTTGCTAGTGAGTTGAAGGGACTTTTTGATCTATAGTTTATAGATGTCATGCTTGGCTAGTTCTGAGAGAGGAATTGCTATTTTTAGTTTGCCAATTTCAGTCTCTAGGTCAAAGGGTTTTTCAGATTGGGTCTTGGGGTTATGGATAACAGTCCTTTCCTTGTTTATTAAATCTTCTTCTTGATTTTTATCTTGACTTTGGGACTTGCCTCTTTTACTCATCTCTTGGGGAGTATCATTCAAATTAGGCTGAGAAGGTGAAGTGGCCACAGGCTGCTGTTTTGAGGACAGTGGTTCAGTGATCTCTACAATAATCACTTCTTCTGCAGGTGAATTTGTTTTATCATTAGGCTCTGTGACTATGACTCTTTCAGGTTGCTGATTATCCTTTATCTTTTCAGGCTGGTTTACATTCACAGTTCTGCTCCTCAGCTTGTATTGTTTATGGACTTCATAAACAGCAGTGTCATAGCCTTGTTTAAAGTCAAAGGATTCACCTGATTTAGTTTGGAACAGTTTGACTTCATCGTCCTCATGATCTTCTTGTGTTAAGAAAACTTGACTTTCACCATCTAGACCCATTAAGTTAATCTCAGGATCTTCATTGGGCTCTATTGATGTGGAAGTTTCTGCATAATTTTCTTGAAAAGGGGGCCTTATGTCTTGGTCAGCACTAGGCTTGCCAACATTTGGGTTTTGAGTTCTCCTGAAATTTGGATTCCTAGGAGGGTTGTTTTGTGGTGCTTCCCATGATGATTTTCTCTCAACCGATTCCACTCTGTCACCTAATCTCTTCATTCCATTGAGTATTGCATCTAGCTTTTGATCAAAGGCAGAGGGTTCCTCTTTGAAAACAGTCCTCTTTTCCAACCTTGCCCTGTTCCTTTTGGCAATTAGGTTGGCCTCCACCATAACAACAACCCTTTGGGCCTTTGTAAGGGATTGAGGATCTCTTTCCTTCAACTGATAGGCCATGTCAGGGTCAAAACCATCAGGGAATTTGTACAAGGCTAAATCAGGAGGAGGTCTTAAATTTTGTGGAATCGCGTTATATACATTGTTAAATCTTGCACAATACTCCAAAACAGTCTCTTGGGGACCTCTTTTGATAGTGTCATATTGCCCAAGTATGTGCAGAGGATCTTTCTTCTTCTCCCATCTACTAGTAAAGGCTTGATACAGTTCATCAGGAGTTGTGATGGAGTTTGCATTCAGGGATCTAAACCAAGTTCTTACATCCCCAGTTAGGCTTTGAACAAACATCCTCATTCTGACACTGTCATCATCTATTTCATAGGTCTCAAAATGGTCTTGCATCCTCTTAGCATGCTGGACAGTTGTCAGAGGGCCATTGGAGTCAAAATATGAGATTTTGGTTTGGTAATCTTGGGGTAGAGCTGCAGCATTAGCTGGTATCTGCAAGGGTGCATATCTGTTAGCCATATTTACAGGGTTTAGAGGATTAACAGGGGCAGCTGGGATATTAGGAACAGTGGGTACCACAGGGGTGACAAGTAAGGGTGAACCTAGAGTGTTGGTCAAGGGGATATGTGCAGTGGACGAAGATGTGAGAGGAGGACTTTGAGATGTGGATGGTGAACTAGGGGAACTAGGGGTAGACCGGAAAAGGACCTTGCATGGGGTAGAGATAAGGCTGGGATGATCTGAATCTGAGGTTAAATCAGCAGGCTGCTCCTGCCTTTGCTGCCTCCTAATGTTTCTAGGGATGGTATTTGGATTATCAACAATGATGGGTGGATTAGGGTCAGGATTTGCCCTAGTATGCCGTGGATTTTTCTTGGGAGCCAGCTTCTAACTGTTTTTGGATTTTATAGGAAGTTTTTATATTTGCAAGGACTGGATAAAGATTTTGGAATGGCTATATATATTTCAAAGCTGAGATGAAGATTCACTGAAAGAGCTCTTCCCTAAAACTGTCAATGTGACACAGAAACAGTTTTGAAGGCCTCCTGACTTGTTTCAGGCTTGATTTCAGGCTTTGAGGGATGTATAGAAATTGGAAAATCCTAAGAAGTCCCCAGTGGAGTCACCAATTATGTTAACACCCAGGTTGTTCCCTATGACTCCCAAGGGAATACGGCCGGGGTAACCACTAACCAATCTTTGGATTACAGTGCCTAGCCACACTGTAATCAGAGAGGGCTCTCTCTTTATAATTTGTCTCTGTTTTGTGGAGATTTTAGGCTAGCTATGAAATGATGGTGTTTAGTTTTGTGCTTTGGTTGAGGGATATCTTTCTGTACTTGAAGTGTGCAACCTGCAGATGAGTTTATTTCATTGGGCAATGGAGTCTGTGGCTACAAGTGTTTAGAAACCTTGAGATGATTTGCTGAAATTACAGGGCCATTTAAATACTTCATATAACAAAGTTAGATTATGATGGTGACATGTGAACAACCAGTGAAAAGCATTCAAGAATTTTCCACTAAGCTGGGGTGTGGGAAAGAGATAGATGCCTCAGGAGCAAACTTGAATTCCTGAAAATATTTATCACAGTGAAAGATATAGCTTGAAAAGTGTAGCAATTAAGAATTACACCTTATTTACTCTATCTGAAGAAAACATTTATAACAGCTTAGATTGAGTTCAGGGTAATCTGTGATTAAATCCTGGAACTATTCTTTTACTTTGCCATTAAGTGTAAAAACTCATAAACATGAAAGAAGGTGAAAGACTAGAAAACATATAACACAGAGTTTTAAAGAAGACTTATTGTGCTATGAAATATGCAGGAATCCTGTAACAATCAGCCAGCCACCACAGTGCATCAAGGAACACAGAGCTTTGGAAATTCCATCCACCTTTTGTATTATTTCTCTGAGAGTTGTACAGCAACAGAAATATAGAAATGAAATCAACAACAACCCTTGCAAACTCATGCGAAGGGGACTTTATAGAAATGTTTATACAAAATATCTCAGGCATTGAGTCATCTGAGAGAGAAATATCTTCATTACTTCGTACAGAAAAGTAGAAAAGAAGTTATTGCAGCTTTGAATGCAACATAACTGCTCTTTAAGTCTGTCAGAGGATATTTTGACCTTTGGAGGTCACTGAGTCGGTTGGAACGCTTGGCTTTAATGCTGGAAAATGTGCCTTTACGTTTGCTGCGCTGTATCTTCTCGGCCCTGCCACCTGTGACTGTGTTTGCTGCTGTGGTGACCGAATAGCCCTGCTGAGTTGGCTCAGCCTTTCATCCTTCCTTTGTATGCTTATCTACCAAAATTTTCCGTGTGTATGATCACTTATAAATTTGAAAAAACATAACATTACAGGTTCTGGCTTGATAATATTAGTTGTGTCAATCTGTTCCAGACTTCCTGTGTGGGCAATTGGTGCTTCACAATTGCCTCTATGGTTTCATCTGCTTCTGTATATTTATAGAAATTTGGAGGCACATCGAACAGATGATTGATCTCGTTCATGATAAAAAACAGGTTTTCCACCCTATTGTAGAGAGTCTGCCCTGATGCTGGCCCTGATTCTACTGAAGTGCTGGGCTGTCCTGCAATTTGGCTTGCAGCAAAGGCATTGACCCTTTTAGCATAATTTTCATGGGTAAGCAGTCTTCCCACACTGCTTAGTATGCTGGGGAGGCCTCTGTTTTGTAATACCTGAAACCTGTCCATGAACTTGTTGATTTCAGTCTGCATGTCTTGGGTTCTCCTTTCCAATGTTCCAACCAGGTTTCTTAATGTCAGGACCCTTTTAACCATTGAGATTGTCTCAGTCCTGTGAGCAATTCCCATGGTGGTCAGTTGAGAGCTTGTCCTGTTATTCAATATGTTGATCATCCTATTGGCAGCATCAGGCATGTTGCCAAGGCTTGCTCTTGCTCTGTGTATCTCCCTATTTGCCTTTGTAATAAGTGCTGACTGTTCATCTATGGTCTCAATGAACTGCCACTGATCAGTAATGGACTGGCCAATATTGGCCCATAGGACTGTTTTGAGCTCTGCTGTCACCTTATCTAGTGTGAGCTCTTTCTCAAGCTCAGTTATTCTCTTTTTGAGAGCTTTTATCTCTCTTTCCTTCTCAGCCACATTCTGTTTGCTCTTATCATATCTTTCATTTACTTTAGCCAAAGATTCTCTGGCTTGATTGAGCTCTAACATTTGAGCTTCCAGGACTTGAATTTCATTTTGAAGCTTCTGCATATCCAGACTATGAGTCTGCTCTGTTGTTGGTGCAGCTGTCGATGTAGTTGGTGCTGTAGGTTCTGTTTGCTGAGGAGGAGGAGTAAAAATGGGAGCAGTTTCCTCAAGATTAATGATTTGAGGAGGAGGCTGAGAAGTCTGACCTTCTTCTCTTTGTTTCAAGGTTGCCTGTAATGCTGCCTGTGCAGCCTCTGATTCTCCCAGTTTTTCTTGGGTTTGGATTAGTTGCTTGTACAGAGATATCAACAAGGTTGTGGCCTCTTGATCATGTCTTTGCTGGGCAACATCATCTGTTTGAGGGTGAATTGTGGCTGGGATTTTGATCTTTCTCCTCAAGGCTGCCATGTCTGCATCCCTCAATTTTAATATCTCTTGTATGCCCTTGATATCTTTGGGATCATGCCCAATCTCTATGATGATGTCTTCTAAGGACCTAATTCTGTTGTCCTTTGCTTGAGAGGATGCCTTCTCCAACTCAAGCTGAGCAGCTGTGTTGTTAAGGCTATTTTGTAGCCTGTAGTTATCCAATGTTTGGTCTGCCAGGGAAGCATAGACCATCTCACCCGTTTGCTTATGCAGTTCTATTTTGTCCATTGGGTGGATATCCTTGGCAAGGACCTCTAGGTTGGTCCTCAAGTAGTCAGAGGCAGATTGGGGCTGCACTGCTGTTGGCATAAAATGACTCATGATCATTTTGCCTTCCTGCACATCATATGCAGACATGAGTCTTTGTTGATTGGTGGGAGCCATGTTTAACAGATGGTTATACAGCTGTATCTTGATGGGGTCATTTCTCCTCTTAATGTCGATGAACTGCTGTTTAATGCTGAGTCCACCTTCCCTTTGCTGATTTGAGGAACTCACTTCTCCTCCCATTGCTCTATCCTGTTCCTGTTGAAAGGAACTTGCTGATGCTTCCCTGCTGGGTGGGACCATACCAAAAGACTGTCCCATTGGCATTTCTTCCTCTGAGAAGGGATTGATTCTCTGTCTTTTCTCCCCATGAGTTGCTTATGTTGTAAGGGGAGTCTCTTTGTCCCTTTTCCTGCTTGTATCCTCCTTTTGTGGAGTTTGGAGGATTGATGCCTCAGCTGAAGTTTCTTGCCTTGGAGGCACAGTCTGTTCAGTGGATTTAGGGGCTTCCACCGTTTGCTCTTGCTGGACAGGCTGCTCTTGTCTTTGTTCTTCTTGCTGTTGGTGTTGTGTTTGTTGCTGCACTTCCTGCTGCATCATTTCTTCTTGTTGTTGCACTAGTGTTTCCATTTGCTCTTCAGTCATAGGAGGTGGCTGTTCCACCTGCTTTTCTTTGCCTTTGTTGGATGTCTGTGGAGTATTCATGGCAGCTTTCTGATGTGTTGTTGAGGATGAGGCAGCTGCTCCAAGTTGTCTTTGATATGAGAGGGGGACCTGTCCACAAGTTTCCAAGTCAGCTTCTTTTTGAATATTCCTAGCCTCTCTTTCTAGCAGCTCTTCACTAGTAATTTCCTCCTCTAGGGTGCCCTTTTTCCAGCTCAATGCATTGGCATACTGCTCAATCTCAGGCTGCCTCATATGTGAATAGGTACCCAATTTGTCTTTTATCCTCCTGAGGGAAACAAAATGATTGGGGTCATAGGGTATCCACTCAAAACTAGTTTGCAGTTTGAGGGCCTTTAAGATACTATTTTCCTCTTTCCATCCCTCCTCTTTTTTGTTATATAGGAAAGGGCCCAGCTGGCTCCTTACCTTTAACTGCGCCTTCTTGTTCTTACTTTGGAAGTGGAGGTAGTCGGCATTCCCAAATTTCCTGAAGTATTCTAGGGCAAAAAGTCTCATGGGGACATACCTTGGCAGCCTATAAGGCTTCAACTCACAGCCATAAACTCTGATCACTATGTGGTGTTGGTAAAAGTACCAATTACCAATGCTGTAGGTTTTGTTTAGATGGAGAATTCTCCTCATGTCATCAGTTAGCCTTGGAGGAGAAACACCATACAATAATGTCATAGCTGGATGAATGAACAAGTCTATGAACTCACAGTATGTGTATGGTGATACAGAGGTGCAATGAAAAACAGAGGTCCAAAACACAACTGACCTTGGATTCCCCTGGGCATTAACTTGCTTCAGGGGAATGAGGAAGCTGCCTGGTTGATAAAACAAGAATAGACGGTAAATGTACGAAGTGTATCTGAACAGTCTTTCCCTTTGCAGATTCATTAGCTGGTCATGGATCCTATCTGCAATATATGTGGCATAGTCATAATGTACAGCTGGAGGCTTTCCAGGAGAGAATATAGACAACATTTCCATTATACTATCATCCACATCCTCCACTCCCCTGAACCCTAGGACATAGCTGATCAAATCCACTAGCATTCTGCCCAATTCATTTAAGTATGCATATCCAATAGGAGGAGTTCTGATGGCTTCAGAGCCTGGTTGTATGAACAGCTGATTGATTTTGATGATCTGGTCATTGGACAACTTAGTTCCCTTCTTTATCAAGTTCTGCATGTAGAGGGGGGTCAATGGTTTTGCAGTGTGGAAATGCAGCATCTCATTTACGCTCTTTGGGGCGATATGGAACAGAATTGAGCCTGTGGGGCTAAGGACAGCTCTTTGGCATGGATCATAGCACTCCTGGCATATGTGGACCAATTCTGGCATAGGATTTACCTGGGGGAGGTTGTAGATGGGCAAGTTTGAGTCCCAAATCCCTAGGATATCAGCTCCACTAAGGTGCTGGGCTCTCAACTCATTTAGCAACTGAATATTATATTTGGAGCCTAATGGAAAATAGTCTAACATTTGATAATCCATATCTCCCAGAGCTTTCCATTCTAACTCCCTATGAGGGGTATTGAGAGGCTTGATGTTCAGTGCAATTGGAGTTTCCATGGTCTATTAAGCTTCTGACTTGCAGGTGAACTGGTTGAAGTAAGCAGAACAACACAGAGGTGATTCCTTACAATGAAAGTGTGAATTTTAGGGACCAGAGGGTTAATTGAGCACACAGCAATTGAAATACTGTTTAACAGATTGATAAAGACAAATAGCAGGGCTGACCAGAACTTTTCTCAGGTGAATTTAGCCAGCATAGGTTTCTAGCTCACGATTGCGCGAGCTAGCTGTGAATTCAGGTTGTTTCAGTCAAATGCAGGTTTCGTAAACTGTTCGTTTCCTTGCCAGAGGGAAATAGGTGCAGGTTACTGGATACTAGACGGTGAATTCAGCGTCTTAACACTCCCTTAACAGTTTGTTTGCAAAAATTTGGATAAAAACCAGGTGCAGAGAATAATTTTGAGAAATACCTTGCGGATTGCCACTGATAGTTGCAGATGCAGGTACGACGGAGGCGCCCACGGTTTGGAGTCGAACAGTGCAGGTTGGTGTTGGTCTGGTCGTTAAATTCATGTAGGAACAACAACAGTCTCTTTCGGTAAAAGTAGAAAAAACACGAAATTTTGGCTTAAAATAGATTTTTGGCAATATTGGCGCGTTTTTGGGATGACGTCAGCATGACGTCATCAGGTGGGGTCGGAGTCGGATGACGTCAGCATGACGTCACCGGGTGATGTGGCAGGTCCTGGTTGGTCCATGGATATGCTAAAGTGGCGGACATGTCAGCGGAGGGACGGACGAATGAGGTGATGCGACGGCGGGGTGGCGGCGATGTGGCTCTGACGTGGGCATGACAGGGGACCAGCAAACCGGGCGGTAAGTGCAATAGTGGTAACGGTTTTCTCGGACCGCTTACAATACGACCCCGGTTTTGTCAGATTCCGCTCCGAGAGACTTGAGAAGGCGACGCGTGGCCGAGGACTGACATAACCCTTCGTCATTTTCTCGGGCGCTAACTGTCAGGCGTGGGGACCAACCCGATATGCATAAGGGCCGTCCGATCAGAGACGCTCGATCGGACGGCTGACAGGTTAATGAAACGATCGAGCGATACGGAAGGGGGGCAGGATTTAAAAAATATATTTTTTGGGATGCGCGCTTAGCGGAAGACCATCGGGGTATGGTGCTTTGTAAGGTTTTTTCAATGTATTTTCAATAAAACCAATATAGCGCCCGAAACTTTGGATAAGTGCCAAAAGGTGGGTTTTTGGGTAATTTCATAATTTCAAAGGGGGTTATGGCTAGGAAGGGTTTTTTGCAAGGTTTTTTCTTTACAAACAAAGGCTTAATGGGTGTAATGATTTCAAAGAAGGGAGAGGGGTGAGGTTTAGGTTTATCAAAGTGACCAGATGCCAATTTGATCCCTGACAGAGGATTTATTGGCTATAATGCCAAGGGGAGGGATATTTATACAAAATTTGGGGTTTATACACCATGGTGTTAATAATAGTAGGGGAAAGGTAACATAGGGGAATTACATAGTAGAGTTAGAGTTAATATGGGGGGAAATGTGAATGAGGGGGGGGATTACTAAGTTTATTTGAAACTCACTTAGTTTTAGGGAGTAGATCAAAATGAAAAGAATTTTTAAACAAGAAATGTGGATTTTCAATGAATAAAACCACCATCAAACCTCAAGTTTTCTAAGCAATTCAATTGATGAGGGGATGTTAGTAATGAGTGGGAAAAAGGGATAATTGGGAAGTTAGACATGCTTCTTTGTTTTTCTTTTCTCATCTTGACCATCAAGGTTAAATCTGAAATGAATACCACTTCTGCAACCCCATCTACTTACCCAGCTACTTTGCCTAGCATTTTTTGTTTCTTCTTGAAGGGTGCATTTAGGCTTGCAGACCCTTACTTGCCTTTTCTTTTCTTTGGCTTTTTCTTTTGTTTTTCTATCTACTTCTACCCTTATTTCTTCCAAGGTCCCAGATTAAGCTGTTGGGAGCCTTTTCTTCTCTACTTGAACTACTTGTCTGCCAAGATTAAACAGTTTGGACAGACTCCTTTCTCTATTCTACAACTGAAAATTTAAAACATGACATGATCCAGCTTAGACTGTTGGACCATCCATCAAAATTTGAGTCCCCATCAAGCTATAAGCATAGATTGTATTCTTATGGAAATATGTGATCTTTGCATCATCAAAGCAGAGCATATTTGGACCTTTCCATTGCCAATCATGAAATATGAAACCTATTGGTATAGGTAGCTAACACTTCTATTAATTGAGATAGATTATATTTCCATCTTAGAAAGCATCCATTTTTGAAGAAAATATTTTTGGGGGCAACCGAGCTTATATACTGGTTGAAATCACCATCCAAAATAGAAAAGGGTTTATTTGGGTCCTCACCAAGTGATTTCTTAAATTTTGATATGGTCATTTTTGTCCATCAACTTTTTTGGTGCTAGGAGGACAATGTGACAAGTTGACCCTTTGGAGCTTTGCACTTTCAAGTTTTATTTCCAATGGCTCCTTCCTAAATCCCTATTTGGAGTTGCATTTCTAGGTGAGAAATTTGTAGTAGTCTAGTAAAGATAGTTAAATACTTGTCAAAAAATAAATTTGATGGTAAGGGTGAAATATCTGCGGTTGAACCTATTTTTCAATTTATTCAAAATTGTTGTTTTTATGATTTTGTTGATGAAGGTGTCCTGTGTAGGATTTTTGCTCTCACTTTCAAAGGCCAAGCTAAGAAATGGTGTGAATTATTATCAACTGCTTCAATACCTACATGGGAACAATTTATAAGTGAATTCCTTCATGTATTTCAAGATTATGACTATGATGTAGTATGTTTAGAATTTAAAACTTTACATAGATTAGAGGGTGAGTCTATAATATATTTTATTATTAGATTTAATTTATCTTAAATTTCATATGAATGATAAACCTTATGATGGAGACCTAAAAGAATGGTTTCTTCACCTCTATTGTCTTCCTTATATACATAATACATCTAATGAACCTGAAAAACATTCTTTCTAAGTGTTCATGCTAAAGTAAATGATTCTTTTCAGTCTACTAATGACGTTGACGGGCGTGTTCAATCTAATAGTGTAGAACTTGTTAATGAACAATTTCACAAATGTACAAATACATCAATAAATTCAATTCTACTTTTGAAATTATTTCAGATTATGATAAACTTGTTGTTTGTGATGAAGAGGATAATGGACAATTAGTAAATCAAATCGTAGACAACAATAATGATGATGATTGTCTCAATTGAGAAGCATTTAATCATATTTTATCTAACAATCATTATTCATTATATGATAACTTGTTTCATGATTCTTTTCCATATAATAATCACTATTTTCATTGATAGTCCCTTCATGTATAACTCCACTTCTAGAAGAAGAAAAAACTATTACATATCAAAATATTTTTCAATTTATATAAACCAAATTCAGGATAATGAAACAATAAAAATCATTTTGTATAAAATTCTTGTGAATCTCATACATGTATACTTGATTTATCTTTTGGTCCCGATTTATCTTTGCAGGAAATATAGTGAAGTCATTTATAATGAACCTGTTATCACTTAAGAAGTCTAATGCCCAAATTTCTCACATTAGTTTGATGGTAAAGGTCGGTGCTAGTCTAAGTTTGATTTTTGTTTGCCTTAGAGTCTGAGTCTTAGGAGTCTTGATGGTATACTTAAATAAAGGTCAATTATGCATTCTCATTCATCACCGGTCTCATAACCATGTGTTAGCTTTGTTCAAAGGTTACTATGTGCCACAAAGCCCTTTAGGTGATTTCGTAGCGCATAAATCATTTTGAAGTGTTTTCACAGCGCATAAATCCTTTTAAATATTTTTAGCAGTTTCACAGCGCAACATGTTTTAGGTGATTTCGTAGCGCATAACTCAAATTTTACACTGGCTGCGCTACGAAATCAGAGATTCGTGCAATCCGTAGCAAATCTTTCCTAACTATCAAATCTGTCAAGTTCAATTATGGTTGCATCATTCACTGTTAGCTTATACACTCCACATATCATGTCCAACCGCTTATCTCCATCATTACAGCCGCTAGGTACCTTGGTACACACGAATTGCAAGTTCCAAGAAAAGCCAGGTATTCACAGTCTTAATGATGATTGTATTCATTGCATGGGGAACAAGTCTGCAAGTTTTCAATTTGAATGCATTGTTATCAAGCGAGGCAGTTATCAAGCGAGGCAGCCATTCAAGCGAGGTAGAGATTGAAGTTTGAGCAGCACTAGCATTTCAAACCTTCATTACGCTGAAGTTTCATGGAGGGATCTGCAGAAAGAAAAGACCACAGATCAGGTAGATGCTTGAGAAACGAACTTGAAGGTGTAGACATTGTCTTGAAGAACAAAGAAGTTGAGCATGCATTCAAGAAGGTTGGATGTTGGAATTTTTGTGAGAAACTCCAGGGAGGTCATGCACAAATCACCAAGGAATTTTCTTTGAATTTCATAGGGCTGAATTCGAAGGTTGGGATGCTCGAATTACAAGTCTCACCAGAGGTAATATCCACAGTTACTGAGATTCCAAGGCGACAAGAAACTTGGTTTAAGAATTTCAAATTTGATATGACCCCCTGCAAAGAATTTCTGAATCCGGAGTACATTGACTCAAATTTAAACAAGTCTGTGCCTAGAAATTATGTCAAGGACTCATATGCCAATCTGCTTACTTGTATACAAAGGTACCTTACTTGTGAAGGGAGATATAATAAGGTGTATTCATACCATTTCAAGCTTCTGCTACATTTTACAGGAAAGATATCCCTTGATTTACCTTTTTACTTATTCCGTAGCTTAAGTAAATTGTGTGATAAGGTGCAGCTAAGGAAAGAAGCCTGTGAGACCTCATTGTTTCACCACGGTTTAATTAGGTTGATTGTTCTGCATGAACTCCAGATAGTAGGTAGGGACTGGCCCACATTCATATTCATGTATGGTTTCAAGAACAAGACAGGTCTCAGTCCTCAAGCTGCAAAAGATCTTCCAACAACAACTGGTCATCAGGAAAAAACAAGATCCAGGAGGTTTTCAGAATTGAAGGCTAGGAAAAAAGTAAAAGAATTCACCAAGCCACTGACTATTCAGGATACACCCCAGCAGTCCCTTAAAGAGAAAGTTCAGGTCAAAGAAGGTGCACATGAATCAAGCACAGGTGAAGGAGTTCAAAGAAGAAGGAATAGGAGCCAGGTAGCTAAAGAAAAAGGCAAATCAGTGATTATTGAAGAAAGACCTATTTCAAAGGGAGACTTAAATGACTTACTGCAAGCCATTGACATTGAAGAATCTCCCTTGGTTCAAGCAGATTTGATAGAGTCAGGAAAAGACAAGGCTAAGAGAGTCAAAGCCTCGAAAAAACTCAAGTTTGATGATCAGGTTGATCAATTTGTATTTAAGCCAAGGAGACCCATAACGAGGAATTTTAAACAAATACAGGAGGTACTGCCAAGAGCAGATGAAACAGGGGAGGTAACACAACCTCATGAAGGAAAAGATAAAGGCAAAGCAGTTACCCTTCAAGAAGAAGATAGTATGGAAGAGTTGAAAAGGAGGTTGGAATTGGAAAACTTTGAAATTGCTAGACTGAAGAAAGCCTTCAAGAAATTTGCAATCAAGGAGGCTTATTTTAACCAAATGCAAGCTCGGTGGGAGGAAAAAACATTTCAAATACTCGAGCTGGTTGATTTTAATGTTCAATTCCATAGCTGGACTGTCCCTGTAATAAAGGAAGCGCAATTCATCAGAAAGGTCAATACAAACTTGAGAGCTGGGATCAGAGTCATGAAGAAACGAATTGAAGACTTAAAGATACAGGTAAGCCAGCAGAAATAATTTCCTTAAAGGAGTCACACATCAAGTAAGGCTATGTTTCAAATTTTGATGGTTTTCCTTGTTATAATCTTTCTTGAAGAATCATACATTTCCACTTAGTTTTGAAAAGCTTTGGAGAAGTTGAAAGGGATGTTTAAATATCAAGAGGCTCAAAATAGCAAAATTTTGGGTTGAAACTGTGTTTTTGGAATTACACAGCAGTTTCGTAGCGCACTACGAAACTGCTGAAGATGATGACTAATGCACAACAGTTTCGTAGCACGCTACGAAACTGCTGAAGCTACATGATTTAAACTCAGTCAATCGATTTTGGAAGACCGAGGGAAAATTTTTGAAAAAGGAATATCTTCAAGGGATCATCTAAAGGTATCAACTTTCAAAAAGGTCAAGATAGGTGGAGTAAACATGTATTCGAACCCAACTCTAAACTTTTTGTTATAAAGTGATCACATTTACTACATTCCATGATATGTCAGACAGCTTGGAGGAGCTTTTGTCTTCGCACATGGAAAAGGTTGACGGCACATCAAGGACGTGGTATTCTGATATATTTTGTATAATCAAAGATGAAGGGCATGGTTCATTGGATTCAAATATCTTTGAGGAAAATCAAAGGTAGATAAACAGGGGCAGTTTCCTATTTTTCAGGGCAATGGAGAAAATGTGACATTGAGGACCAGTATGGAGCTTCGAACATCCACCACAACCAAAATGAAAAAATACCACTTGTCAAAGAACGAGAATGATTGTAATTAAGGCTATTATTAGCATGATATGGAGTTAGACTCCTATTTGACTTATATCTCTAAAAAGTCTAGTATCAGTTTGTTACATTTAATAGGTAGTTAAAATTCGAATAGGTGTCATAAGAAGTAGAATTCGAGTTCCCCTCATGTTGGAGGAGGAATCTCAACTTTGTAAAATAACTCTATATATAGGAGAAAGAGCAATGTACCAAGGGTTGGAAATTTATGGAAAAAAGCTTTGATATTTGGCTTATGTAAAGACTCTGTTTTTTGGTAATATAGAACTGGCTTATGCTTCTCAAGAATCATAAAGAGTTCAATGTAATGAGTTTCTTTTGTTGTCTTTTCATGTTATCTACAATGTTATGAGTATGTGATCACTTAGAAATCGCTTACAATGCTCTAATTTCCTTCATATACTCGTAAACTACCTTCTATGTGTTTGGTGTGCTCTACATATGTTGAAATCTGAATGCCTTGACTTCTATGCAAAGGAAACCCTATTGTTAATACTGAATCATATATGACTCCATAAGCCCAATGGATACTTGTTAGTTGTGTTTCCACCATTTTCATTTTTATTTGTTTCACAAGAGTTAGCCATTTGATCATAATAAAAAACCTTTAATCCTTTGAGAGAGCCCTCTCAGGTTGGGGAGGCTAAGCCTCAGCCTAAAGTAGGTTTGAAACAGTTACTTGAAGTCTTCCTAGTCTGCAGCCTTCCAGGGCCTGATTTTGAGATAACAGAACCTTTGGAGATTGATGATACTGAAGCACTTCACCCTTTGGCAAAGGTTATGTTAGGTTCTCATGTTGTCAATCCCTAAAGTGAATCTAGAATACAAGATGAGATTCATTGTAATATTGATGATTTCATAATAGATCCTCATCTTGTATATTTTAAAAATCAAAATGAATTTCAAATCTTTAGAACAAATATCCATTCACAGACATGATTTTGAAGTTATAGATCAAGTTCTTGTTGAATATTATAATGATCTTGAACATTTTTCACAAGTAGATAATTGTACTAATCTTAATTGTAACATATTGAGTGTAACTTGTGAAGAATCTTTTTCTACAAATAAGTTCCCATTGCCTTGTAACAATAATGTACTTGGTGTATATAATAATGTAAATCACTACTCAAATCTTTTTAGTTTATATTTTTTTCTAATGGGTACATAACTACAAGACCACAATTATTTAATATTTTATGTTAGTATTTCAAATACTTAACTACTTAAGAATTGGCTTATGAAATAATGGAGGAATATTCAAACAAATTTCTTCAAAGAAATGAAAACTTGGAATATGAGTATCTTAAGGACAATTAAGATAGTAAAACATTGAAATTGCAATCAATGATGTTGATCTATCAACTTTCTCTATCCATTAAAATTAACAATACCATCAGTGTTCCGAAAGCTAGAGTACCTAAAAGCATATCATTCGATTCCCACCAGCTATGTCATCCATCCATGTACTTCCAAATTCCCACGATCTTTAACAAATTTCCAACTTGACTTTAATGAACCAATTGAAACATGGTTGGAGGAATCATTTTTGAAAATGTTTTTAGTGTATAGTTATGACAACACTTTTCATATTCCAGACAAAATAATCAATATTAACTTTTATGAAATTGCTCAGTAGATGGCTACCCCAACTATGTTTTACTCCCAATAGTTTCATGTTTAGCATTTTAATTTTCATGATAGAATCAAAATATGGTTGGAGGATTTATTTCAAGCAAATTTTCTTGTAACAAATATGATTATTTTCTTGCACATATTAAGTATGGTTGTAGATATTTCATTTGTTTCTATGCTCTAGTATTGATTCATTTTTTGTTTCTAATTTTTGATTTACACTTTTGTGCATGTTTTAAGTAACTTGAATAGCTACACTGGAAATTTGATTTTACTTAGTTCTAGTAGTCTCTGTAGCTTAGGATAGGTTTAAGAGTAGTTTGGTTTTGTTTGTGTTATTTTTCTTTCACTTACCCAAATTATTCAATTATGGAGACAAAGAAGTGTCGAGCCCTTCAGAGAATTCCACTTTAGCTTTTCCCTCTCTTCATTATTTATGGTCTTTCTCATGTTTACTTCTGTTAACATTTTCTTTGAATTTTGATTATCATCACATAGTTATGTAAAGGTTTAATGTGATCAGTTTGATCATGAAGTAGGAATATCTTAAGAGACCAAAATAGAAAATAATTTCACGAAGCTCTCTTATTTCATTCATAACTAAAATTAAGATTTGATGGTTATTTACTCATATCTTCTGGGAGAGAATTGAAAAATAGTTCAAAGTGCTACCAGTGAAATCAATTCATTCATGGAAGTATCCCTTATTTCTCATTAGAATTATAATTATGATGAATTGTGCTTAGAGATGGATAATATTACATGTTGGAAAACGAATATGAGATTCTTTTTATTCTAGATTTATTTTACTTTGTTGTATATTTCATCCTGAAGACTTACCCTATGTGGAAGATTTAATCAAATGATTTTCTACAACATAAATATTACTCAATATGTGCAAGACATAGATCCAATAGTTAATCTTGGTTTGATTTCTAACTCTATTGAGCCAATCAATGAATCTAAAATTATTTCACAATAAAACTATTAGGTGTATGTTTTACACATTTTCAACAATAAAATAAACAACTCAAATTTAAATCTTCAATCTGAAAATGTTCCTGAAACCCCTCTTGATTTTCGCTGAAGAAGAAAATTCTATAGAAATAATTTCCATAGGGAAAAAGAGCTAACGAATGGATATAAAAAAAATACCACTTATTTAGATGGTGATCTAGAATTAGTTCCTTCTCTTTTAACAAAAGATTTACCTTTTAATTAGAGATGATCAAATAACCTCATGGAACATGTTACGTTTCATGATGGTGAAAATAATTTATCCTCATGGAACATGTTACATTTCATGATGGTGAAAATAATTTATACTCCAGAAATCATTATTTTTTGTATTCATATTTGAAATCCATGCAATAATGATTCTATTAATCTTGATGTTAAAACTCCTATTCCAACTAGTTCAAATCTCATTGAAAAGGAAATTTTTTAAAATCAATGAAATTATGAGGTCTCCTTCACTTTAGTTTAGGATGATGAAGTTAAAGATAATCTACCCATTGATATCAATTCTAATATTCCTGCATATCCATTTGATAATATTGATAATTCAAATCTTTTTCATGATATACAATAGGAAGAAGTTATATTTGATAATTATTCTGGTATTGATAGTATTGAATCCTAACAAAGTGAGATACAACCATTAGATATTGTAGATTCTAATGATTTTCCTTTAATAGAATCATTTCCATCTAAGCATAAATCTGAAACAATTTTATACTCTAATAATGTGATAGTTATCTTACTCGTTAGAATTAATTTCAAGTGTCCACCAATGTCCCTATTAATTTTCCATTAGAATCTTCTTTTGAACAAATATTTTTGGAACCATCTCCCTCCTTTCTTAGTGATATTTTGAATTTTGTAAATAAATACCGACTTGATAAATACCTTACTAATTATAGGAGGATGATTATGAAGACATTGAAACTTGTCAAGAGAATGAGACAATTTGGTTGTGGTTGATGGTTATATTAGGTTCTCATAATCTTGATAAGTTTTATGAAATCAATTACACTAACATTCTCCCATGCATTCCATTTTCATCTTCTGATCTCTTCCAATGTACATATTAGGATAGGATACAAGTCTAGTTAGAAGATTCTTATAGTGTAAAGCTTCCTATAAATAAGAATATTCTTCTATTGTATATCCTTGATATAGATAGTTCAATATTTTCATATTGTTTAATATTACTTAAATTTATGTTGTTGATATTTGATGTACATATCCTTGCCGGTCCCCTACAAATTAGGTTAGGGTTAGGAGTAGTATGGTTTGTTTATGTTAGTCTAATAAATGCAGTGAGGAGGACATTCATTTTGGAAATGAGTTATCTTGGAAAAAAATAAAAATTCTTCTCACTTTTATTTATCATCTTGTTCAGATTTAGTTTTGTTAAATATTTCTTTTGAGTCTTATACTTTAATTACTAAATCATCAAGGCTTATTTAGTAAATGTTTGATGTTATCAATTTAAATATGAAGCAAGAATATTAAAAAGGGGAAAAACTTCGATAAGACACTCATATTTGAATTTGTAATCAAAACTGTTCAATTAGGATTGGAGTTTATTTGTGGCCGATTTCCTAGAATACGATCTTGATTAAAAATTAAGATACAAGACAAACCTATTATAATTTTAACATAGATTAAAACACATATTAATATGGCACTAATAATGTACCATTATTTTATGCTAAGGTATTCCTTCACATTTTGTCCTGTCAGAATTTTGTTTTATTCAAGGTTGGTTTTTGCAACTTTTCATTATTTTCACTTTCTTTTTCCATGCTTTTAAAGTTGTTGTTTTTCTTTCAAATTTCCTATGAGATTGGTTTTCATGGTCCTTTGAGTTTATTTACAATTTTTTGCTTTGCTTTCAATTTCAATAGGATTTTAAGCATTTCAATTGGATTCTGATTTCATGATGTTTTCAAAGTTTTATATGGGAACTCTTCAAGGAAATGCAAATTGGTGGCCCAAAAAATCTATACTCTATCGGTATGAAAGAGATTTTATTTATTTGAGAATATGTTTATCACTTTTCCTTTCTCCTGCATTGATTAGGGACCATGGAGAAATAATGGAAATGTTTCAAATACAATGGTTATATTTTGTATAAAAGAAATAATCTATCTCGGTATTTTTCTTTGAATCCCACCCGTTATCCCACTACAATAAATTATCTATGTTGGTAGCTTACGGGAAGGTTTTTGGAGTCACCCACCCTGCTCTTTTCACCCGATTGCATAATGCAATTATGAACCAATCAAATCTAAAGGGTGAAACTAAATACAAGAGAGTTGAAGACACTACAAAGTGTGGGAAGTACATGTAAACCTATTGGGGCTATGGATGTTCACTGGCAGTGGGGATATGCTTGAATGGTACAAAGACGTCTTCAACGGGGCTATGGACGCACATGAGTAGTAAAGCACTATTGGGAAAAAGAGATGAATTATGCACATAATGGATGTTTGTTGTTCATTTAACCCCATAACTCTACCTTTTATATTCAATCATATGAGAAGAATGTGTTGGCATTGATGTCAACAAGCACTTAGTGTTGTTTTCCTTATAATGAGGTCTTCTATGATTTTTATTGGGTTTCATGTATGATCTTCTATGGTTGTAACAATGCTTGAGCTTACATGTTAATGTCATGAAGCTAAGTTGCAATTTTGGTGAAAGAAGGATGCAAACTCCATGTGTTAAGGCATCATATTTGGGACATAACTATTCACATAGAGAATATATTGGTAACCTTGTTGGGTTTCCTATATTGTCCCTACGAGGATCCTCTCTCGGAGATAGTTCAGTTCAAGAGAGGATGTATGTAGAGAGGAAATCCCAATTTGTGTGCACACATAATTTAGCATGACCATTTCTCAAGGTATTTTCCCAAGGTTTTTGGTGGTTTAGAGTTGACTTGAGTTGGTCCATATTCTAGAAGGTGATAAAGTCAAAGGTAATGGTGTTTAGTGCTTTTTACTAGTTGCATATTTCATCATTGATAAAATTCCAGAGTGTGCAATAAAAGGGGTTACATAGTGAGAGAACATGGGCTTTAGTATTGCAGATAGAGTGCAAACTAGAGATCATATTTAGAGCAATATTGTAGACATGTTGAGAGTTCCTATGGAGAATAGATGATTATAATTTCTATGAAAATTTTAGTATTATGTTGCTACTGATATGGAGAACTGATTATTGTTGTAGCTACTAGAGTTACAGAACATAGATCACACTACTACATATAGGACTAAATTGTGATGACGTAGTCTGACGGTATGGGCCATACTGTCGCAAAGGTAAAGAAAAATGTAATTTTTTTATTTTTGGTTCTCGTGTTCGTCACAATTACGTTGACATATTTGTTGTGCGTCATAAGTATGATGTGTTATTTATCATGCGTCATAATAAATACGATAGAAATGGTTTGTCAAAAATTAGACAAATAATTTGTGCCAGAATTGAGATGATAGGCGTCAGTTGTTGCAATTGCGATGACACATGGTTAATGTGACCATTTATTTCACTGGTCATATTTGAATTTAACTACTCATCTAACATCACAATTGTGAAGATAAATAAATTTATAAATGCCCCTTATGTAAGAGATGTTGTGACATATTTGCTATAACTACAATAATTTTGAAAGGTTATAAGGTTATTTTTGCGAACATATTTTGTTTTATATAACTGCTTGTGTTTGTGGGAAGAATGTCAAAAGATGTTAGATGGGGATCAATTAATCTAAAAGGGGTCAATGATGGAAAATGTTATTTCCCTTGCAATTCTTGTAGAGGAAGACATCCGTGGAGAATTTTATATGAAACAATTGATAGACATTATAGGAAAGAATTGGGACATTGAAGGGGTCAATGAATATCATCTGGTGGTAAGATTATGCTATTTATGAATCATTATATATATTTTCTTTATATTAATTATATTTGTAATTTTTTTTTGTTGTTATAAGATTTGTTTTGCAGATTAATTATTTCACATGATTGTTTGAAATTATTATAAAGTAAAGGTTGCCCCCTAGGTATTGTGATTTGAGTATTGCACCAAGTATTAGTGCTAGAAATGATGTTCTACAAGTTGAGGAAGTTGGAGAAAATATTGATGCTCAAGATCATAATGATCATATGCAAGAAGATGACATGATAGTTCCATATGATGGGACAAACCAATTGATCCAAGATTTGCTTGGCATCAATGAGAATGAAGATGTTTTTTTATATGATATACGTGTGCTAAATAAGGTGGCAACACGACTTTATGAAGGATCAAGAGAAAATATTCTCTTTGATACATTATTGTTGGTGAACTTAAATATTTTGAAGGTTTGTCAAACACTTGTATGACACAAATCCTAAGGTATAATGTAATACGTTTCATCATGAAAGGTTGATTTTTTCCCCTTTTTTTAGTGATTAATATTTCTTACACTAGCTGTTGCTTTTTTATGTTGTACTATATTTTTAGGTGAATTTTGTTACCTTCACCAAATGAGTTACCTCTCACATATCAATATTTATGTGATGTTATGAAAGAAATTGGAATGGAGTATCAAACTATAGATTCATGTCTTAATGATAATATTATATATTATGGACAACATGGATCGAAAATAAATTTCCCGAAATGTAACAACAGTAGATATCGAACTGATTAAATAACAAAAAAGGTGCCTCAAAAGGTTCTTCATCATATTCCCATAATTCCATGTTTGCAACGATTGTTTGGGTGTGAAAGAATTGCAAAATTTATGGATTTCCATGCACAAGAGAAAAGTGAAGATGGTTTTCTTCAAATGACTATAGATGGCTATGCATTTAGAGAAACTACGGAAAAATAGCTGCATTTTAAAGATGAGCCTCATAATGTTAGGCTTTCATTGGTAGCTAACGCTGTTAATCCATTTGGAGAGCTCAAGTATATTTACTTAATGTGGCCGATTTTTTAATCAATAATAACCTTCCTCCTTGAATGTCAGTAAAGAGGGAGCACATTATCTCATAATGATTTTTCCAGGTGTTTGTTTACATTAATTTTTTGAATATTGTAACATTTTCATTTGTCTTGTTTGTTTCATAATATGTAGTAATTATGTGTAATTTCAAACAATTAGGTAAGTACCAACTTAAATATATGAATGTATATATCGAGCCTCTTATCGAAGAGTTAATGAAGTTATGAGTCAGCATCATTATGTATGGCATTTATAAACCAATAAGGCAGAGGAAATCTCAATTGCATGGCATACTTGTATGGATAATTCATGATGCCCCAGGGCTAACACATTTTTGTGGTATTTAACGTTCCATTGCATTTTAATTGTATATAATTATTTCATTTAGATCATATCATGCATGTATTTTAAATAATCCATTCATTTATAATTGACATTAATCTATCTCTTGCAGACCTCAAACAAAGAGTAAATTTGCATGTCTAGTTTGTGGTCCTAAGATGAAATATTATCATTCAATAAGTTTAGGAAAGGAGGTGTTTGATGAGTGTAGGAACTTCCTCTCTAAGCACCATAGGTATCATGCTACTCAAAAGCATATTTTCAATGGGAAATAAGAGATTGGATTAAAACAAGAGGAATGTCACCTCAGCTATGGAAGTTGGAATATAATAGAAATCGTCGACATGAAGGACATGCTCTTCCATGAGGAATGAAACGTTATCCTGCTCAATTCATGAGGTTTCCCTACTATAGGAACCTAAGAATCACCCATTTTTTTGATACAATGTATATCGGGAATAATGTGCAAGAAACTTCATGGCCGATCATAGATGGTTAGTAGGAGGGATAAAGAAAAAATATAGACAATTTGTAATGACATTGTGGAAGCCAATCATCCAATGAAGGATAGGATACTATCAAATAGTGATGGAGATCGAAACAACCTTCAATGGTTATTAATAGAGAAGTAAGGTGATGATCTAAAAGAGGTCATTCGAAGAATTAAATTTCCCACATGATTTTATTCATACATAAATAATATTTTAACAAGGTGAATTTGGTGGGGTAAAAACACATGATTGACATACCTTCATTAAGGTAATTATTTTGGTATATATATTTCTATATTGGTATATATACATTTTTATGGTTTTTTTGTCCACTTTTGATTAAACAAACAATGATTCATTTTTATTGCTATAGTATCTTCTATCTCGATCTCTTCCAGATGGCTTTGACAATAATGTCAAACAAGTTATATATTATCTTGACAAATACATGAGGTAAGTAGCGATTTATATGCCGAGTGTTTTTTCAATTAGCTGTTGATCAACTTAATGACTTAATTACGTGTTGTACTTGTAATGTAATATATTATGTTGTGTAGAAACATATTGTACTTATTTGTTTGTATCATCTCTAGATGGATGCCATTGAAATAAATACATAAAGATGATATAAAGCATTGGAAGAGAGAAATTTTTCAACTAATGTGTGAAATAAAAAAGTATCTGCCTATGGATTTTTTCAATGCACAAGAAGACCACCTCGTACAACAAGTTGAGGAGATTGAATTGTGTGGAATTGTACACACAAGGTTAATGTGGATCATGGAGAGGCACTTGAAATCATTGAAGGTTTTGGTTAAGAAATCTCCTGAGGGCTCTATGGTGTAGGGGTATACGACATATCAATACAGGGTTTACATTACTCATTATCTTCCTATATTTGTAGAAAATATGTGTATGTATTGCATTTGGGATGTGAACTCCATCACAAAATATGAAGGGGAGTTGTTGGGGAAAGGTAGAATGACAAAAGTGAAAGGTAATTAAATATTTAATGTGGATATTTATAAGACACACACACACACACATATAGCTTTTCGTTTTTGTGTATATATATCATACTTATTTACTTTTTGTTCTCTCATTAATTATTAATATTAACCATTGTAACTTATATTTATTGGTGAGTTATGATAATCTGATACAATTGGTTGAGAGTGGGATGAACTACATTTATATATTGCAAACAATATTTATTGGATGAAGCCATGGATTGAAAGATGTGAAAAATCATATGGTACGTTATCATGACAAGGGGTGTTTGCATTGGTTAAAGAAGCTTGTCATGCCTGATGTGTGAATCTTACATAGTGAGAATTTGATTTAGAAAATGGTTTGAAACATAAATAGGAAAACATGCATTTTCACCACCATACAATATTTTATTAATTTATTTTATAAAAATATTATTAATGTGAATGCAGGCATGTTTTTTTCAGATAATTTCTAACTTATATATACAAATATGTTTATTAATTGAAAATGCCTTTTTAATGTGTTTGGCATATTTCTGTTGAAACATCACAACACTATGTGGCATAAAGGTCGTAAGTTTTGCACCAAAACGTTGGATGAAAAGAGAAAAATTCTGATTTTGGGATAATTGTAGTCTTCCAGGTCACTAATGTTTCCTCTAGATGTGACACACATCCACAAGTCTCTGAAAATCGATACTATCAGTTGGATGACATACTTGAGTGTGACTTTGATTCCTTCAAATTGGTTGTATTCGATGTGAAATAATATAGGCTACAAATGAATGAACATGATCCTGATAGAACTATTATTCAACATGATAATGAATTTACCAAGGTTAATACAAGGTCATTTGAGGCAAGATCAGATCGCTATGTTGTTCCAATATAATGTGAATACGTCTTTTACTCAGAGGTTCCAGGTTGAGTAGGTTGGTCATATGTTGTTAGATATGATCCAAGAGGAAGCCCGGTAGAGTATAATGTAGAAGAAGAAGATGATAATATTGAAGAGGATGATGGTGTAGAGGAACAATTAGCTGATGATCATGCGTTAGATCATGAAGATGTTGAAGAATTTCAAGGAGATGTTCGAGACAATGTTCTTGATGAAGATGATATTGATGATGCATTGTCAGATCAAGAACTTGAATAAGTTGAACCAAATGTAGGAGATGATTTTCATCATGATGATATGGATGATGATATGATTATTGCAAATGATGACATTGATGATGATGCTAAAATTGTTGATTGTTTCAATGCCATTTTTGAAGCGAATGACATAAATTTTTATCTGATGGATGAAGAAGAAGATTAATGATATTGAAGTGTTGTAATGTATGAGGTATGAATTTATATATTTTCAGTTGTAGACTTGTTCTCTTTCATTTAACTTTAATATTTTTTTCTTAGTAATTTCTATATATGATTGTTTCTTACTATGTTTCTTTCAAAAAGTTTATAGTAAATAAATTGGGTGTTGGGAATATTGAGAGTGATGTAAGGTGGGGGGGCATATGAGCTTCTACTTTCATGTGGTTGGCCTTGTTTAGTACAGAATATTATATTATTCTTGAAACCAAGAGAAGCTCATTATTAAAGGAAATTTATATGCTCTTATTAATTAACCCCATGCATAGTGACCTGTGAATGGGGCCAATGTTGAATTTTTTTGCATTTTTTGCTCGTCTTCATTGAAATTTGACATGGAAATGGTAGATGCATGCATTGACGGTATGGTAGGGTTTTGAGACTTAAATGAAAGTTGTGGATGAAGCTTTCTAAATACTCTCTAAAGTTGGAAAAGTGACTAATACAAGGATTTTATGTATCAATGATAGGTCTTTAGGCCTTTCTAATGGTTTTGAAATGGAAACTAAGGGTGTAGTAATGGGTCTTAAGGTATTTAAAATATATATTTTAATATATTTAAATAATGGTTCTTAAAGTCTTTAATATATTAAAATATACTAAATGTATTTTAATGTATTTTAATAATGGGCCTTAAGGCATTTAAAATATATACTTTACTATATATTTTAACTATGTGCTATTATGTTTTTAAAATATTATGATTCAAGCCAAAGTTGCATTTGGGGAAGAAAATTGGGGATGCCCAAAATGATTTTGTTTACCATGATCAATTTCTACCATCATTGTTCCCTTTCCTTTCCTTCTACAAGTGAAGAGTGAGAAAAAGGGTTTCCCTTTCATCCTATTATGGTTTCCCTTTCATTTCCTTCCCTTCCATTTCATTTGCAGGTGCATGTAAGTGAAGGGTGAGAACAAGGGTTTCCCTTTCATCTCGTTATGAGGTCCCGTGATGAGCTAGCTTGGTACACACCAGAGATTGATCAAAGGATTGAACGGGAACAAGTAATAGTCGAAGACTAAAAAATGGTAATCCTTTCAGCCACTTCTCAACTATTCATGAACCAAGGAGTTGATTGTGGGAATAAGACTAGGTTTTCTTCATTGGGTTTCTGGTAAAAAAAAATTGTGGTTTTAATGGGTACATGATGTAGACACATTGCTACTTGTCACCAATTAAAAAAAAAATCATTGAACGACTATAGGATGGATAATTCAGTTAAACAAACTTTGGATTCTTCCACAGGAAACACGCACTACTGGAGAACCTTGTTTCTTTTGCTTCTTGAAATACTCACTGGTCTAAAACTTGAGATTTGCTGCTACAAGAAGGATGATTCAATATTTCCTAAAGCCTCCAATCACATACTATAGTAGAATTACAATTTTTTGCGCCTTCATGTTATAGCTAAAATTCTACCCATTATAATCATTTTGCGTATTAATTTGAACTTTGCTCGCCCCTTTTCCTTTTTATCAAAAGAAAATAAAAAATAAAAAAATAGTAAAGGTAATAGTGGGCCCCCCATACATTTTAAAAGAGGTTTAATAGCTTTAATTTAATAACTTTGTGGGTGGACTTGCGTGGCGCCCTTCAACCTTCTTTCCCCCACCTGAAAGCAATCAACAGGCCCCAATAATTTCGCCCAACGGTCTTCATTGATTCAGGTGAAAACTTGTTCATAGGTTAAGCCACACTCCTGCACCTAAAGCCATTCATGGCATAAAATCTTTGCATCAAATGAATCTTAGCTCATTCAGGAATAAACATGCACGAAATACAAGGCCATTTCACCAATTGAAAGTGATACTGACAAACGTTAAAATTCTAATTGCGATGTGACAATTGTTATTGCCACTCTCGATGCATTTAGTGACTTTCACAACATTTATTTCTTGGTAGGTAGTGTATGTATTGATTTAATTAATTGATAAGATTATTTTAGAGCCTTTACATGCGACATTTTCATTATTTATGGGTTCAGGATGTAATAGGCCCTAGTTTATTTTCCATGTAAATAAAATAAGACCAAGGTCATGGGACATATATTCCAAGCTAAATGGTGGGAAAAAATTATAGTGGGCATTTCTTTTGGATTAATAATGGCTATGGAAATTGGAAAATACATTGGTAAAGGAAAAGAGGAAATAATTGGCATTTAATTTCGAAAATAAAGGAAAATAGGAGAAAAATAAGGTGCAGAGACACAAATTTGCATGCAAGGGAAATTAGAGGGAAAATTAAGGAAAATTAACAAAAATGAGACATTAATAATAAAAAGGCATCAAAGAAACAATTCACATCATTTGGCTTAACTTTTGGTCATTACGACTTTTGTCTGTTTAACTTTTGGCTCTCTTACACTCTTGCACACTTAAAGCATTCTTGGAGCACTCTAGCATTCACTTGGATTTGGAGAAAGCAACCAAGGAAATCAAGGAAGCGTAAGGAGATAGTTGGACCAACAACTACAACAATCTTACTTTGCAGGTAACAGGTTTCACGTATGATTTCCTTGTTGGTTTTTGGATGCATGGTATAGCATGTTGTTCCTTCGTTATGTGCCTCCATTGTCATAGAGATTTGCCTGGATTGATAATGGTTTCATCCTCGCCTTTCCATTTCCTAGATAGTCATGGTGTAGTGGGTTTCCCACTCGATTTTTCTATTTTGTTATCAGGTTTCCTATGGTTGTGGGTTGGAACAAATTCTCTGGAGCCATGAAACAACTTGGGTTTTGTTCAGATGGGGTCCCCTGGGTTATTTTTGAGGTAGTTTTGGGGTTAAAAACCCAAGTTTTGATGTACATTTTGTAAAAAGATGTAAAGTCTCCACAATTTGTGGAAGTGGAGCGCTTAGGTAGTTAGGAGTCAAAAAGGGCTTTTACCCTTGTTTATGTAAGGTTAAGTCAGTTTTGAGATCTACCCATGGTCTGTGGACCATGGGATTGTATGTAAAAAGATATAAATATGTGTGTCTTAGAGAGTCTAAGGCAAGAAATTTGATGGGTAAGAACAGATGAAGTATTAGGGAGATAGTGAAAAGAAGTGATCATTGAGAGAAGGCTCCACAGCTGAGTGCACAGGGAAGTTTTGAGTCTATGACATCATATTGAATATCAATAAAGAAGATTGTTGAAGAAATTCATGTGTTATCTGCTTACTTTGGTTGTTTATGTTTGTGATATATGCTATAATGGAATAAATGTCTTTATGAAGTGCAACTATAATCTGACCAAGAAGGAAATTGAGAAGTGGTTGGATAGAAAAATCCATGAATTCAAGGTGCAAGAAAATAGGAATCCGTGCTTATCAAAAGAAAAGTGGTGGGACAAATATTTGTACATGGAAATACATGAAATTTTCTTCTGCACCTTCCCGGTCGAACTATACGAGTGGATAGCTAAGTTAGTAGAGGGCCAATGAAGGTGGAGGCTTGACAGTCCAATAGTGTGGACTCTAGAGCTATTGCGAAGGTTGGAAGCCTCTGAAGATAAGATCGTGCGTGTTGTTGATCACTGGCTTGATCGAGTCATAGGAGGATTTGTGACAAAGTTTGCGGTTGACACCTTAGTCAGTTACAACGAATTAGAGCGACACTTATTCAAGGGATCGCGAGGTAAGTATATAAGATATTTGAATACCTGGATTAAGATGTTGTTGTGTGAAAAGCGGGTTATGCCATTGCCTTGATGTTCGAAGCTATGAGATGTGGCAATTTCTTTAGAGATCAAGGGAAAACAGGTCCCGAATATAGCCCGTTGATTGGGCCTCCGTCAAGTGATGATGAGGAAGCAGTACAAGCTTCACCGCGGAGTCATGTTAAGTTGATAAGATAGGTTTTTCCACAAATACCTCATCCATCTACTCCACCTTCACCTTCACCTCGATATCATACACCTTCACCCACACCACCACCACCACCGCCATTCAACATGTCAAACTTGATAAAGTTGCCAATTTTCAAGGGTATAGGGAGTGAAGATACAGATCAATTTTGGTTTTTCACGAATGTTGTATGGACCGCATAGCAGATCACTGACAAGAGCATAAAGAAGGCACACTTAGTTACTTCTCTGCAAGATCGCGCATTGACACAGTATATTAAGTATTGTACTGATCATCCTTTTGCAACGCTAGCAGACACTAAGGATGCTCTAAATAAAGAGTTTAGTAAGCCTAATTCTGACTTGCAGTCAGTCATTGGATTTAAGGAAATCATGATGAGGGCTGGTGAAACACCTTGGGAGTTAGATCAAAGGTTGAAGTGTGTAATCAGCAAAGATAATATGCAGCTCACAGATGGACAACACCGTGAATGCTTTATAGCCTCACTTTTCCCCGCCTAAGAATTGCTTTGTCACAATAGAAGATAGGGACTTAGGCAAAAGCTCTAGAAGTCACAATGAGATTGCACAAGACCCCTATTCAAGACATGACTTTGGGAGTCCAACAAATTCACTCACAATTGCAGAACCTATTCTTGGAATTGCAGAGCTTGAAAAAAGAGAAAGAGGCTATGCTAGAGGTGAGTGAGGAAGTCTGGTGCCTCAAGTGTAAGAGCCAGGGGCATGATAAAGACCACTTCCCTCTCTTCGAAAATTATATTTTAGGAGGGGGACCGATTCCCCTGAGGGAGGATGCTCCAACATGACCAAGTACGGGGCTTGCGCTATGGTGTGCTATTTGTCAGGTGGCTGAAAAACATGTAATAGATAATTTTCATTTGCTGCAAAAGTTTGTTTAGACACCACAACAGTTGTTCTGCAACTTCTACAAATCAGTGGGTCACAATGAGCGCCACTGTCGTAGCTATGAACTAATGATGGAAAGGACACCTACCTATCGACTACAAGAAGAAACTTGGCCTCTAGATCAGGGCTCTGGGGAGCGTGCAGAGGATGCCAAGGGTGAGGATGAGGCTAAGGAGGAGGAGGACCTGGTAGAGGCCATGGAAAAGTCATTTGTTACAATTACGGAATGCAAGGCACTACACGCAGGAGTGTCAGAACCAGACACACCCATCATGTCAATATTGTACTCAGTTTGACCACACGATAGAACCCTGTTTTGATAGCTAAGATGCAGGAGAAAAGGTGTAGCCTCAACAACCTACACAAAAATTACAGATGATGAGGGTTGAATCTCGCGAAGAAGATCAAAATGTGAATATTGTGCTGAGAAGTGGAATAACGACTGGGATGATAAGGGAAAACAAGCTGAAGAAGATGGATGGGTTTGCAGGGCCCCGAAAAAGGAGATTGGTTTTGATCTGGAGCATGTGAAAGAAACATTTATGGAGGCTAAGAAAGCTTTGCTGAGGCATTGACCTTAGGAAGTCAAAACAAAGTTCTAGAAACCAGCGCACCTATAGAGTTTGATCCCTCTGTACTTACCACGTTCTTGGAAACTTGCATGAAACTTCTGCATAATAGAAAGGCTATGAAGGGCTTGCAGGAGTTGATAAACAAGTGTGTTGGTAAGGAAAACACTCCTGATGGACACTGCATAGTCAAAAAAATTGGCAAACACAAGACAAGAACAAGGTGTGAGATGAGGCTCACCACACAGATAGGAGATTATGAGATGGACCAAGTCATTCTGGATCTGGGGTCTAATGAGGACGTGTTGCCTAAAAAAACATGGGAGAGAATGGGAAGACTTGTGTTGCAATGGTCTCCAATCTAGGTTAGAATGGACAACCAAGAGAAGATCATCCCTATGGGGCGACTGTAAGGATTAACACTGGATATCGAAGGTGCGAGTGTGTTGGTTGAGTTTGAAGTAATAGAAATTGTTGATGACAACAATCCATACCCGCGCTCCTTGGAATTGACCGGGCCATTGATATGAATGGAGTCATCAAATTAAAGAAAATGAAAATGTCGTTTGAAAGGAAATCGCTCCGCGTTGTAGTACTGTTGGACCCTGTGGAAGGACTGCGCTATACTAAACCAGTCTGTGACTATGAAGAAAGTGATGATGACTTGGATCAGATTTATAAAATAACTACACGAGATCAAGACTGGATTAATTTGACAGTCAATGGATGGATTTCATGGGACTGGGAAAGTTCTTGTACCATGGATTCAGACGAAGAACAAGAGCATTGGTAGAATAGGTTGCATGAAGTATCTACGCTACATTGCAACATGATGACTAAATCGTTGCACTGTGTGTCATTAGAGGTAAGAAATTTACCCTATTATGATGGAATAACATATGTAGATAAGTTTTTGGATGCCTTTGAATGAGAAGTCCCTAAGGATCATCACTTCCAAGCACTGGATTTGGCATTGAGCGCTAGACCCGCACAATGGTGGGGTACGCACAAGACAACTTTGATGAATGGAGAGATTGCAGGAGGATGATGAGGTTGCAATTTGGTTGTCCTAAAGTTTGACTAATTGAGAAATATGATGGGAGAAATGATCTGCGTGATCATTTGGAAAAATGGACTAAAGTTTATGGAACAAAGTCACAGCTGGAGTGGGTGCACTTATTCTTTCATACTTTGGATACAATTCCTATGAATTGGTATTTAGAGACAGAGCTTTGCCATGACATTACGGAGTGGGATATATTAAGGGAAGGATTATTAATGACCTTTAGCTTTGAATATGGGTTCAAATGCATTGACGAAGCTCTGTAGGCAGTTAAGGCGGCGATCTTCAGAATTTCGGAGGATCCTTTGGGGTTGGTTCAACCAGATTGGAGCACCCAACTGTGCCATGTGTTGGAATGCTATAATGTGACTGCTAAGGGGGAGGATGAAAATCAAAGAAATATTAATATCCCAGAGGTGGAAGACCATCGCGAGGTCGAAGGTCGACAGATAGAAAACCAGGACATCACCACGCCAATGAAAACCAGGCAAGTGAACATTGGTACAAAAGAAGAACCAAAATTTGTGAAGATTGGGGATTACTAGGATGATGCCATGGTGGACGAAGTTGCTGAGTTGCTTTGTGAATATTAGGATTTGTTTCCTACAAAATTTTTGGACCTGAAAGGCATCATAGGTGACTTGGGTGTGATGAAAATTACTTTGAAGATGAATTCGAAGCCTATTAAGCAAAGGCCATATTGCCTTAATCCCAAATATAAGGAAAAGGTTCACTTGGAGTTGGATAAGTTGTTAGAAGTGGGCATCATCGAACTTGTTGAAGAGTCTGAGTGGGTAAGCCCGATGGTAGTCCAAGAGAAGAAATAGAAGGGAGAAATAAGGATTTGCATAGATTTGAGAAAGCTTAACAATGCCTGCGCCCATGATCCCTTTCCAAAACCATTTATAGATGAAGTTTTGACAACGTTGGAAGGCAGGAGGCCTACTCGTTCACTGATGGGTTCTCTACGTACCATCAGATTAAGATCAAAACCAGAAGACAGGAGAAAAACAACCTTCGCAACAGAATGGGATTGTTTCTAGTATACGGTGATGCCATTTGGACTCAAGAATGTGCAAAATATATTCTCTTGTATAGTCATTGCGACGTTCAAGGAGTTTATTCACAAATTCTTGGAAGTATATTTTGATGACTAGACAGTGTTTGGGTTACTAAAGCGCCATGTAGCAAGTTTACGCGTCGAAGATATTAGATTGCACTAAACCTGAAGAAGAGTTTGTTCTGTGTCCTCTTTGAATTTTACTGGGTCATGTGGTGTGCAAGCAAGGGCTGATGGTGGACCCTGCCAAGATTTGTAGGCCCCGAGAAGTGTCAAGAAGATGTGCGCAACACTTGCACATAGAAGATATTATAGGAAATTCATCAAGGCTTATGCTCAAATTACTACGCCTATGGAGAAACTATTGAAGAATGATGCTACATTCTATTGGGATGAAGAATGTCAACATAGTCTAGATGTATTGAAAGGGAATATGGTCACTGCACCGATCTTGGTCTTCCCGAATTAGAAGAAGGAATTCCATGTGCATGTTGATGCTTCATGTATTGTGTTGGAAGTAGTGTTGAGACAAGCCGATGAAGGAGAAATGGATCACCCTATAGCCTTCGCGAGCAGGAAATTATCAAAGGCTGAGAAGAATTACTCAACGACAGAGCATGAAGGATTGGATATGGTGTACATGCTTCAAAAGTTTGGGCACTATTTGTTGGGCAGAGATTTCAAGATGTACATAGACCATTCTGCCTTGAAGTACCTAATCAATAAGCCTGCGTTGGGGGGCAATAGATGAAGATGGTTGTTTCTATTTCAAGGGTATGAATTTGAGGTAATTTTGAAGACAAGAAGGTTGAATGCAGGACCTGACCATTTGTCGTGGATTGAAATAGAGGAGGAGCCTACTAATTTGGAGGAAGGGCTTCCTGATGCGCAACTCTTCATGGTGTGCATAGCAGACAATCATTTTGCAGATATTATCCACTTTTTGACTACAGGGATGGCTTCAAAAGGATACACCAGTTAGCAAAAGAAAGAGCTAGTAGTGCACGTGATAGATTTCTCAGTAATTGTAGGACATTTATATAAGATGGGTGAATACAAGATATTGCAATGGTATGTGCCAGATTTTGAATGAAATAACATCCTCACTGAAGCTCATGAAGGATTTGCGGGAGGACATTATGTAGGAAAAGAGACAACGCATAATGTTTTGCACGTGGGACTGTGGTGGGCTATGCTTCATAAACATTCGAAAGAATATTATAGGACATGCGATGCATGCCAAAAAATAGGCAAACCATCACGAAGGGACGAGTTGCCACTGAATCCTCAAGTATCATTACAACCATTTGAAAAATGGGCAATTGATTTCATTGGACCAATTCAACCCCCAAGAAAGAAGACAGGTGCGCGCTATATCATCACTACAGTGGAGTATCTGACCAGATGGGTGGAGGCATAGCTTGTAAAGGACTTTACAGGGAATAAAACAACAAAATTCTTGTTTGAATATGTGTTAACTAGGTTTGGTTACCCAAAAGTATTGATGAGTGATTGGGGTATGCACTTCCTCAATGAAACGATTAGCATGCTGACTAAATATTTCTGGGTTTATCATTAGAAGAGCACACCCTACCACCCTCAAGTTAATGGAACATTTGAGGCCTTTAATAAGATATTGGAGAATACGTTGGTGAAGATTTACAACACACAACGAAATGATTGGGATGTGCACGTACCTGTAGTGCTATGGGCGTACAGGGCTAACTGCAAAAAGCTAACAAGTTATACACCTTACCGATTGATCTATGGTGTAGAAGTTGTGATGCCTATGGAATATATCTTGCCTAGTCTCCGCATAGCAGCTTTCACAGGGATGGCAGATCGTGGAGCCTTGGAAGAGCGGCTTGCACAACTGATGGAGCTTGAAGAAAATAGAGTCTTGGCTAGATTCCATCAGCAAGTACAAAAGGAGTGGGAAAAAGCATGGAACGATCGACACATCAAGCTGGGCATGTTCAAGGCGAATGATTTCATATCATTTTATGACAGTGAGTTCACTAAGTTTCCAGGGAAGTTTCAGATGCACTGGATTGGGCCATATTTTATCAAATATATTACAGATGGAGGCGTAGTTCAGCTCGCAAAGCTGAATGGAGAACCTTTTTCGGGAAGGGTGAATGGCAGTCGATTGAAGCCATATACAGGAGACCCGGATCAATGAATATATGGTGGCAGGATAGTCTTAGTGCTCTAGGCAGTTGTAAGGGAGTGCAGAACTATAAACTACCCTACCAGGGTTGAAGAACTACGCAACAGATTGGCTATGCAGAAACTGGTGATGGTGCAATATCAGACACTGCGTGAAGGTAGCTGCGCTATGGAGGGAGGTGCCACGTAGCACATCAGGAAAGTGACCGTTGACGATTTGATGGCCAGAAGATGGGTACAAAGAGTGATTTGGTGGAATTTAAGGCCAAAATATTTAAAGAGTTGTCGTCAATACAACATTGATGATCATATTTTGGAGGGAACAATCAGATTTGACTCCAAAAACCCTATAAGTTCCACGTGTCAATCTAAACATGAATGCTTTGCACACTTGGAGCTTCCTCTGAAATTCACTGTCTGTTGATGAGCTAAGCCTTTTAGAAAGAGTTCTTTTTGCACACAGATGTGTCTATTGAGGGTCGTGAACTATTTATTGAGAAGATGAGTATGGACGCCATAGTATTTGATGCCTTAGGCCCTAAAATATCTAGTGTTGAAGCTATGCCAGCAATGCCCATGGCACCGAGGAAGACACAATCCATGCTAATGAAAAGATGAAGGAGTCGTATATACACGTTCTTCCCCAAGGGTGCGTACAATGACCCCAACCTAGAAAAAAGGAAAACAATAGGCTAAAGGCAAAGAGAAGGTTATTGACCTGGAAGTAGAAGACAACCAGGGAGCTGAAGATGTAGAGGATGAAGGAGAATAACCCATCAAAAATCTCGTTTAGTATGTCCCTCTGAGGAAGGGTAAGGCAAAGATTCCCAAAGTTCCTAATTCTAACAAATTCGTCATTTCCACACCCTTGCTACCCCAACAAGTGTTGTTTGAAGGACCATGGCTCGCCCGCATCCCACTGCTGAAGATGAAGGATTGGGATTTAGCAGATCTCACTAAGTTCCCACACTTATCAATGGATACCTTCATGAAGCATGTAGTCTACGAAGACATGGGTGTGACAATGCTAGAAATAGAGGAATGGGCCCGAGGTGTGGAGCAATCCAGGCTGCTCAACTTGTTGTGGGTGCCACAGTACCACCACACCCTAATTAACACAACATGCATACGCCAGCTCCTCACACTGGTACATGATGGGTGTTTATGGCTAGGTGAGCCTATCCCCATCACTGATATGTTGATTCATAGGCTTACACACTTGCCACATGATGGGTTGAATTTGGCTAAGGCATTTAGTAGAAAAACACGAGAGAGGGACCTGACGGAGTGCATGAAAACCACTTATAAATTAGTGAAGAAGGCACAAGTATATTCCATCCTGTCCTTATCTGACCATGCAGTTTAGTTGGCTATGCAGATATTGGTAGGCAAGGTAATGAGGAAGTGTGGCACAGATGAAGTTCCATAGCCTGTCATTTCTTTTGCAACCCAGTGCACGGAAGGTGTCCTGTTCAATTGGTCTAGATACCTCTGCCAAGAGTTCCTCGCAAATTGCAGCAAAATACAAGATGATACTAAGTCGTTCCACTATGCTTGGTTGTTGCTATCTATTGTTCTAGGTGCATGGGAGCTACCAGAGGATAACCAATTTCCTCCATTGGAAAAAGGGTTGCCGGAGGTGGCACAGTTCGCTTCCCTATGGGCTACGAAGAATCCTGTGCGGATCAAAAAAGCAAATATCTTTTGGGTCTTTATGGAAATGAGTTTCTACATGGCCATCCATTAGTGACCAAGGCTATCCCCAACCTTGTACAAGTAGATGTCCGCCTATGCCACATTTAAGGCTGACTTTCATAGAGTTTATATACAGGTCCGAAAGGATCCCGCACAAAAATGGTATGACCTACCCTATTTTTTGTCGGATTCCAATGTGGAGCAAGTAGTGTTGCACCCCTTCTGATTTGGCTGCCGGGCCAAACACCAGTGTAGAGAGTGCGGCCATTAGGAAATGAAAGGATGCATCCAAGAAGGCTGCGCAAAACTTAGCTGCACAAAAGGAGAAAGATGCAACAAAAAAAGCCCGGGTCAAAGAGGAAAGTCTCAGCGGTTTGTGGAAGCAGAGTGCGTAGGTAGTTAGGAGTCAAAAAGGGTTTTTACCCTTTTTTATGTAAAGTAAATTCAGTTTTGAGATCCACCCATGGTCCGCGGACCATGGGATTGTATGTAAAAATATAGAAATAGGTGTGTCTTAGAGAGTCTAAGGCAAGAAGTTTGATGGGTAAGAACACATGAAGTCTTAGGAAGATAGTACAAAGAAGTGAGCATTGAGAGAAGGCTCTGCAGCTGAGTGCATGGAGACCTAGAGACGAATCCACAATTGAGTGCATGGACCCCTGCAGCTAAGTGCATAGGGCATTTTTGAGTCTGTGACATCATATTGAATATCAATAAAGAAGACTGTTGGAGAAATTCATGTGTTATTTGATTACTTTGATTGTTTATGTTTGCGATATATGTTGTAATAGAATAAATGTCTTTATGAAATATTGATGTATTGATGCGCAACTCTGTTGGCTAAGTCTTGCTGATTGTACGCAATGTATGTTAAGTATTTACGTGAATATTATAGTACATTATGTTGTGTTTATTGAATACTGAAGTAGATCTGTGCGAACTCAAATCTAGGGTTTTTTTATGATGCACATAATTGGATGTTTTATTAAAGGTCTGCAAAACCCTATTGTAGACCTTCGCGGAGGTTTAAGGGCCATTAGGTGAAGTGCAGTGCTGAGCCCTAGGGGCTTATAGATCTATGCAAAGGCAGATCTATGGGAAATAAAATACCTCATGTTGATCTCTGGATGTAGAAAATTTGTTCCAGCACCCCCCCCCCCCCATACTGCTTCGGGTGAGACTTCAACCTACGCTATGCAGGTTGATGCCGAAAGGGCTAGTAGTGTATGGTTTTTTTGGCGCAATTAACTTTGAACCTAGGTTAGGAACCACTAAGGGAAAAGGTTCCCAAGAAGTTGTGGGTTGAGTTAGTAGTCCCTGAAGCGTGTGGGTTGGGAAAAATTATCTAGAGCCCCAAAACAACTTGGGTTTCCTGGAGGCTGTGGGTTACGTTACTAGTTCCTAGAGCCCTAGATAGCTTGTTTAAGGAACGATTTGGTTGATGTTAGTGATTTATGGACCGTATAGGTGAGATAAATGTGCTTTAGGGTTGAGGTGGCTTGACCTCTAGAAGCCCTAGTTGGTTCTATTTTAGTTTAACCCTTATGATCCCACATTCATGTGTGGAATATGGTGTGGGGGTGATTGGTGAAAGAGATATTTGGTTCAAACCAATATATGGTCGAGTGGTATGTGGAAGTCCCTGACTTGGTTGGAATTTTCTTATGTTAAGATGAGATGTTTTCCTATTATGATCTATGAGCACTTGTATTAGTTATTATGATGCTCTTATGGCTGATTTGTCGTAGTTTCTATTCTATTTTTATGCTAGTTATATGCATGGTTTTATGATTTGCTCTAGCTATGGATATTTTTCATGATTTGATAAGTTACTAGATGGTTGATGAATGCATAGGCTAACAAGTGTTATTGCAACAAGCTAGATAGGGCATATAGCCTTCTTGGTGGTTCTTAGATGAATTTTAAAAGTTTATGATCAGATATGCATTCATGAACTATAAATTATATGTTTAACATATGTTTGACGAAATGAATATCTTGCATTAGGCATGTCTAGGTGAAGATATTGCTCAAGCTTTGCTTGTTTAGCATTTTTATCACCATTGTCATGATTTTGGAAAGTTACAAGCAGTGGTTTGGAGGCTAGCCTAAAAAATTGGCATAGATCTCGTGACCGCATGCACAAAAGAAAGGAATTTTGGTCACAACTGCATGTAGGCAGGCCTATGGGTGCGATCAGAGCCTCATAATCGCATGCACAGTGTGTCAAGGGTGTGGTTGGGGTATACACTTGGTGAAAAATAGTTATAGCTTAGGAATTAATCATTGGGGATGGTTTATAAGCTCCAGAGTGATCTGTAGTCTATGAGGGATATTAATTTACTTCTGGTTTGTAGGCCTCACTTCCATAACTAGAATCTAGAGGTCAAGTCATATCATAGTGACACTCAACTCATGTTTTCCCTAGAGAGTTTGTAAAAATCGGTAAATGTGGGAGGGGTAGTTACAGGGTGGTATCAGAGAAAGTTTCGTTCCATACAACATTTCCTCTCATACCATCGTTACAAATTGGCATTTGAGTGAGATTGCAACATTGGACCTCAGGGTAGATGTGATTGTTATGAATTCATGTCAGTTGTTTATGAATTTATCATGTATGCATGTTATCTAATTATTGTTATGAATATTAGTTGATATGCATGTGAAGTTATATCATGCTAATATGGACTAATTGTGCAAATGAGATAGCCTCCCCGAAATACAATAAAGTATGATTTTGATTATGTTTCTATTTGGTTTATCTAAGATGAAATGTTTGCAAGCGATAGAAGATCAGAGATGAAGAGTAGAATGGTGGACTATAGTTCACACGACCCCCCTTCTAACCCCCCAGTAGAAGATGCAAAAGAATGGCTACTTGGGATGAATAAGTTCTTCAAATTGCATGATTATAAAGAGAATATGAAAGCCAAGATAATTATATTTAGTCTCAAGGGAAAATTAGATATATGGTGGGAAGATGTGAAGCGTGTTATATAGGTTTTAACCCCGTACAGAAATTACCTGCATACGAATTCTAAAACATAGAAAATAAACAATGTGAGAGCATAACACATAAAACACATATACAGAAAGATTTTCCCTGGATCCCAAAACCGAGACTACTAGCTTGATTTTTCATTATATTTATTTCAATGTTACAATACATATTTATACATGCCGAAGCATCCAATACCATGACCCGAAAACCATTGCATCCAAAACCATGTGCGAAATCATGCACAAAACCATAGATAGGTCCAACCAACCTAATATAGGGTCCAAAAACAAAGTTTTGGGGTTACCTGCACCCCTAAAACCCCCCTATGACTCCCCTCGCTATGAAATTGGCGCAATGAAGTGGGGGCTCCGCCCCCTTCTAACCTCCCAGTTAACTACGTGGGATAGTCATGAAAAGAATACAACACAACCCAACATTCTCCCACTTGTTGTTTTCTTTCCACAAGGGGCCACAAGAGAGCTTAGTCATTTAGCCAGCCCTGCAATGCCCATTGTTTCTCTACACCAGGAGAACTTCTAAGAACTCACAGATTTTGTCAATGCATTTGCAGTTTTCTTCAAAGTGTCCACCTTTACCAGCAACACCTTTTTGTCTTCTATCATATCCCTCACAAAGTGAGACTGAACATCAATGTGCTTTGTCTTTGAATGGTAAGCAAGGTTCATTGCCAAAAAAATTGCACTTTGGTTGTCACAGTCTATCCTTATAGCTCCCTGTACTAACCCCATACTTGAACACAATCTCAGCAACCAAACTGCTTCCTTGCTTGCATGAGTGGCTGAAATGTATTCTGCCTCTGTAGTTGATAGTGCCACTACAAATTGTTTCTTACTCATCCAGCTGATTACACCTCCAAATAGGTTAAACACATACCCACTTGTAGATCTTCTTTGATCCAGATCTCTAGCCTAGTCTACATCAACAAAGCCATGAATGTCCAACACTCTGTCCAATCCTGGTCTTCCTTCGTAGCACAAACCATAATCACTAGTGCCACACAAATACCTAAAAACCCACTTCACTGCTATCCAGTGCTTCTTCCCTAGTTTTGACATAAACCTTCTCAATACTCCTACTGCATGTGCAATGTCTGTTCTAGTACAGACCATCGCATACATTAGGCTACCGATTGCACTTGCATATGGAACATGGGACATATCCTCTTCCTCTTCTTGTGTCTTGGGACACTGTTTAGTGGATAAATTTGCACCTAGTGGAATAGGAACCTTCACCGATTTACTATTCTGCATATTAAATCTCTACAATATTGTCTCAACATACTTCCTCTGGTTTAACTAGAGCTTCTTCTTTGCCCGATCTCTTTTAATTTTGATGCCAAAAATATAGTTTGCAGCACCAAGATATTTCATGTCGAATTTGGAGGACAATTGGGTCTTCAAATCCTGGATAATTTCTTTGTCATTTCCAACCAACAATATATCATCCACATACAAGACCAGATAAATAACACGGTCACCAATTAATTTAAAATACACACAGTGATTTGCTTTGCTTCTGGTGAAGCCAAGTCCCCGTATAAATGTATCAAATTTCTGATACCACATCCTTGGTGACTGTTTTAACCCATACAAAGACTTCTTTAAATTGCATACCAGTTCTTTCTTACCCTTCACTGCAAAGCCTTCAGGTTGCTTCATGTAGATCTCCTCTTCCAGATCCCTGTGAAGAAATGATGTCTTCACATCCATTTTTTCTACCTCAAAATCAAATGCAGCAACAACAAATAAAAGTAATCTAATAGAAGCTACCTTGGCAACATGATCCGGATTTAAATAGGAATGCAACAAATCATAAAGATAACCATAAATAGAGAGATGTAGTGGAAATAATACTTCATTTCATTACTGTAAAATATTGAAATATGCTTACAAATAGCAATGGAAATAAACCAGCTAGGGCGATGGTATCTTATCTCTGAGAAGAGATGTGGTCGCTACATGCCTCTAAACTGTGTTACAATGAGGCTTGAAGGCCTATTTATTGTTGAGAAACAATGGAAAACCCTTCACATCCCAAAATCTAACCCTACAAGATGAAACACCAAATTGTGGGCCTCGTTTTGGGTAAGTTGGTACATCAACTTCCTGGGGTCGTAACTTTGGCACCCAATCTTCATTTGACACGTAAAATAGCTTGTTAGAAAGATCTGTCCGAGCACTACAACTTTGGAAATCCAAATATTGATATATGGCCCCATGTTGCTCCCAAATTTCCCCAAAAAAGTCATTTAGGGCCTCAAAATGGCTCCGGAAGTTCAGGACCCAAAAAACTGCTAAAAATAGTAAATTGTGCTACAATTACGGAAACCAAAAAATCTAAAAGAGATAGATGAGGGGGTCCAAATGGGATAGGTGGGTGGCCACCAACATTCACCTGGATCATTCCTCCCCCCTTAGGAAGCAATGATCCCCATTGCGTTAAGTTCCTCCATCTGCTGAACTTGGTCCCTGATGAGCTATTATGCAATCTCAGATGTGTCCAGTAATGGCGAGAAGCATGGTTGAGGGCGGTACACATTGAACAATTGGTGCAGGTGAAGGAATTGAGGAATGTTGTGCTCCAAATCATTATTTCCCACAACCTTAGTAATGGTGTAAGGACCATGTCAGCGTGGTCAGAGCTTCTGATGGGCTCTTGTAAGGTGTTCTTTCTGCAGATGCAACCAAACTTTGTTGCCCACTTGAAGCTTGTGTGGTACCCTTGTGGGTGAGGATAAGTTGTTCCTATGTTTTTTCATAACCGTATTCCTTTGCTACTACTGCAACATGGAGGAACCCTTCGCAGGGGTCATGGATGTGGTGATGATCTTCCCATTACTTTGGGAGAAAACTAGATAGAAAATGAATTTCCTAGTCTGGGAGATGAGCTTGCTGCCTTTCTTAGCAGTGATCAAAGAGGTGGCGGTAGGTGGGGCTACCTCCGGTATCTTGTATAATGAATTATTCAAAGAAATAACGACAACGCGAGGCCTTGACTCATACATAGCATGTCGCCTCCACAAGTATGGTTGACCTAATAATACATCACAAACATCCAGAGGTGTAACATCACACAATACCTCATCTGTGAAGGGTTTTATGCTGTAAGGAAGGCGGCACTGCTGGCGAACTCGGAGGTCTCATCCTTGGTGAAGGCACTCGATATTGTATGGCTACGAGTGTGGTGTAGTTGGTAGGCCCAACCGCTTCATGACATCTGCTGAAATGAGGTTCGTTTGGCTTCCACTGTCAACACTGAATTGCAACATCAAACCCTTCACCCACATCTATGAGTGGAAAGATGTTTCCCCTCTTCTGGATCTTGCATGTCGCAATAGTGACACTAGGCTCCGCATCAATGATCTACTTCCCTTTTCCATTCCCCTTTTTGGGTTCTGACTTAGGGTTGAAACATGCATCTGATTTTAAAGCCTTCTACTTGGCCACCAGTGACTGCTTGGTCCGACACTCACTAGTGTTGTGAGTGGGGCTCTTATGGAACTCACACCACTTTCCTGTGTCTTTCTTTGACTTTGTTATGTTGCTCTTTTCTTGTGGCTTCGATGAGTTGTCTTGGGTCACCCTGCCTTGGCTTTGTCCTTTGGTCTTCGGATTCGCAAATCCAAAGTCTCGCTTCTTCTGTTCGAACTTTTGCTCGATTTTTACAGCATATCGATACGCCGTTCCGAGCGAGGAGATGTTCAGGAACTCCATCTCTTCTTGGATGTATCTGTGTAGACAACTACGGTACTTGAGTACCAGATGCAACTTAGAATCTTTGATACCCAATTGTGTGCGAAGGGTATGAAAAATGTTTGTGAAGTCTGGCACATCTTGGTCCCTTCCCTACGCCAGCGTGGTCCACTTTATGTATTTGTCCTCATAGCTTTTAATAGGGTAGTACTGCTCCTTGATGGCATCCTGAAATGAATTCCAAGTGGGTGCAGCTAAAAAAAGTGAGCCCGTACTTTCATCTTGCTACTCGTAGTAGGTTTCCCACTATTCTTTGACGTAGGGGGTTGCTTTGAGAAGAGAGAAAACAATCTTTTCGTGACTCGAAAATTCATGAACAGAAAAATACCCTTCTAGCAGGTTTAAACATTTATCTATGGCATATGCGTCTATCTGACCCTCGAATATGGGTATTTCAAAATTAACTTGTACCTTAAATGGTGTGGCATTTCCAGAGTAGCTGTTGGAAGCTAATGCGTCGCCTCTGGGTAGCCCCTGAAGGATCTGCACAAAGCTATTCATCATCGCGTTCCTTTGTCACTCGAGGGCTTCTTCAAGCAAGATTTTGATAGGATATCCTGCCCCCTCATATTTCTTCTCATCCACTACGGGAGGCCCTCGATATTTGTGAGGTTGATCTTGCAAAGGTTCAACCAGATCGAGCCTTAGCTCCTTATATCCCAACCTCGTTGGGGACATGCAAAGAAAAACAGAGAAAAAGTAGACCACTCTAATACCAATAATCCAGATTTAAATAGGAATGCAACAAATCACAAAGATAACCATAAATAGAGAGATGTAGCGGAAATAATACTTCATTTCATTACTGTAAAATATTGAAATATGCTTACAAATAACAATGGAAATAAACCAGATAGGGCGATGGTAGCTTATCTCTGAGAAGATATGTGGCAGCTACATGCCTCTGAACTATGTTACAATGAGGCTCGAAGGCCTATTTATTGTTGAGAAACAATGGAAAACCCTTCACATCCCAAAACCTAACCCTAGAAGATGAAATGCCAAATTGTGGGCCCCGTTTTGGCTAAGTTGGTATATCAACTTCCCAGGACCCGATCTTCGTTTGATGCGTACAATAGCTCATTAGAAAGATCTATCTGAGAACTACAACTTTGGAAAGAGAAATATTGGGCCATGGACCCATGTTGCTCCCAGATTTCCCAAAAAACGTCATTTAGGGCCTCAAAACGGGTCTGGAAGTTTAGGACCCGAAAAATTACTAAAATTAGTAAATTGTGCTACAATTACGGAAATTGAAAAAACTAAAAGAGACAGTTGTGGGGTCCAAATGGGATAGGTGGGTGGCCACCAACATCCACCTGGATCACAACAGGAGAAAAAATATCACCAAAATCAATTCCTAGCACCTGAGAATAACCTTTTGCTACCAAATGAGATTTGTATTTATACACCTTTCCTTCTGCATTTGTCTTCTTCTTGAACACCCATTTGCTGCAAAATGGGTTTCCTTCTAGCTAGCAACTCCACCAGATCCCAAGCCTAATTTTTGTGCAAAGATGCCATTTCATCAACCATGGCCTCTTTCCAGAGTTTTCCATCCCTAAATCTACTGTTTCCTTCACAGTTCTAGGATCATCATCAATGGTAGTTAAAGCAAAATTTTCACATAAAGCAGATGGAATATACCTTTCTGGCTGCCTTCTTTCTCGAACTGATCTTCTCACACCCAAAGTTTGTGGCTTTTCATCTTTTGATTCCTCCTCTGCTGTAGAGTCTGATTCTTCCTCCTTTAGCTCAAACTCTATAATTTCAGGTTCCTTTGGTTGGACTTCATGTTTAATAACATCTTCCACCTCTCTGAACACCACATCTCGGCTATACACAACCTTCCTTATTGGGTTCCAAAGCTTATAACCCTTTAAACCATCCTTATACCTAATAAAGATGCACTTTTCAGATTTACCATCCAACTTGGTTCGTTTCTCCTTCGGAACATGTACATATGCATCACATCCAAATACCCTCAGATGTGAAAGAGAGGGTTTCTTAGCAGTCCATACCTCTTTTGGAGTCTTATCCTCCAACGTTGATGAAGGTGATCTATTGACTAGGTAACATGCTATCTCCACCGCCTCTGCCTAGAATTCTTATCCTAACCCGACACCATTGAGCATGCTTCTTGACCTTTCCATCAACGTCTTGTTCATTCTTTCTGCAACTCCATTTTGTTGAGGTGTATATGGAGTAGTCTTCTGCCGTGCTATACCACACTTCTTATAGAATTCTTCAAATTCCTTACTGCAAAACTCTCCATCGTTATCTGTCCTCAACACCTTTATCTTCTTCTCTATCTGGTTTTTCACTAGAGTTTTAAATTCTTTAAACCTGTCAAAGACTTCAAATTTCTTCTTAAGGAAATATCGATGTATTCCTTGAGAAGTCATTTATAAATGATACATATTACACAGAATTACCTAGTGATGGAACCTTCACAGGTCCAAACACATCACTGTGCACAAGCTCTAATATCTGTTTTGCCCTCTTACCACCAGAGGGGAAACACAATTTTCACAGAAATCAAAATCTAGAGAGCTATTACTCATACCTTCTACCATACCTTTACCATGAAGTATTTGAAGGCCCTTCTCTCCAATATGTCCAAGCCTTTGATGCCACAACATGGTCTTCTCTCCAGAGACCACTAGATTTTCTGCTCCACTTTCAAGAACCACAGAATTGTTGCACCCACCAAGTGCTACCTTGCAGCTTGTATAGAGTTCCAATCTGAAATCCTCGCATCAATATTAGTGCTCCCGAACCATCTTGCAGGTATCCTTCTCGAACACTGTTTTTACAGCTACATCATCCAGCTTGCTTACAAAAATCAGATTTTTGGCCAATGCAGGAATATGTATGTTATAGACATTTTTGTGCCTCGCAGCATGGAGCATGAAATGTCAATAATTACAGGGATCCAAAGTCCCTAAACATGTTGTTCTTACCCCTAGAGGAACAAGGTCAGCAAACCACAGCACTTCCTATCAGTTCTCCACCTGAAAACACTCAAAAACAGGCTATTTTTGGATCATGTCAGCTGCTCCACTGAGCATCTGCGCTGAATGTCAACTGCTCCTCCTTGTACCTGCGCTGAAAGTCAAAACCAATGAAGGCTACCTGCGCTGGGCGAGATTGGCCAAGTGGCACAATCATTCTGCAAGGTGTCAACTGCCCAGGAAGCTTCCAAACTGACACTTGGTTCAAGGAATTCGCCCTATGATGAGTAAGAGGTACTTGATCTCCATGTGGAAGCAAGGATCTCCAAGTGGACTCAAGAACTGAAGTTTAACTGAAGAGGGAGAGGACACAAGGCAGCTTTAGGTCAGTCTCAAGCTGACTCATCCTTTCTCCAAATCTCCTATATATAGAGCTCTTCTATGAGGTCTAGGGAGGCTGGAATTTTGTGCAAGCAAGGAAGTGCTGTTGGTTTACAGTTAGAGCTATTGGGTGATTGCTTTTATAGAGGAGAAGAGGAGATTTCTTGCTGTTGGGGAGGTGCTGCTGGATTGGAGCCATTTATGGTTGTAACCTTCTCAGAACCTTTTTCTTCTATCAATAAAGCTTTTGATGTTCTCCTATATACTTGTATTGCAATGATGTATTGTTTTTATATGTATATTTGATCCATTCTAATCCATGCATCAATTATGAGTACATGTTTCTTGTAGTTTCCCCCTCTTGTTTTTGCAGGATCTTTGTGTAGCTGGGCCGGCAAAGGGAGCAAGGAGCTGGGAACAAGAGGCAAAGAGAGAAGACAGGATCGACAAAAGCGAAAGACATCGGTTGGTCAATCTTTTCTTCCTTCTCTGTACTTTCATAAAGGAAAGATATCAAAGCTTTACTTTCAGTTGTTGCTAAGGAACTATCACCCTTAGAGTAGGGATAGGGTCATTCCGAGTCGGATACTTTTCCCCACAACAAACTGGCGACTCCGCTGGGGACCTAGTATCTTGTTTGTTTATTGTGTTTCTTGCTATTCATCTCATAAACAAGGAGAGCACCAAATCGAACTGCAATTGAGTCCTTCAATTGCAAAGTAGAGGGCAGCTGCTCTGGCTCAGTTTCTGAGCAAGTTTATGATTTGAAGAGCTGATCCACAAGGACTCTTGTGCTCTTTGTGATAGCTTTTCATCCTCTTGATCATCCCTTAGCTTGTACTTGACCTATAGCTTTTTATTTCAGCAAAAACAGTGAATTTTTGAGCTTTTTATGACCTGGAAACCCTTGTAAACGCAACTCTCGTGTCTCAGTGCAGGCTGCCCAAAGGCAGTCTGCATTTCAGCGCAGGTACTCCCTTCGGGAACTGCGCTGAAAGTCAGTTTGACAGACCAGAGCCTGCGCTGGACCAGTTAGCCAGTGTCTTGCTGAGGTTTCCTACTGAGTCTTGGCCCTGTTTTCACTGTTGTTTTGCTGCTGATTGCTTGTCTTTGTACTTGCTGTAAACCAACTGTCCTTGACATTATTCCACCCCAGTTGTGTGATGAAACTGTGATTGTTCTTTCAATATTTCTTGATTCATTTACAGTTTCCCATTGTGAAAAGCGAACCAGTATAGCTGTGACCTCTTAGATCCAGAACTGTAAAAGTGTCGTAGTGGTCTTGAGAGTTAGTTTTATTGCTGTTCATAGCTGATTGAGTTTGTTTGTTTTTCATACTACGGTTTGAATTCATACATTTTTAGTGTCGAAACAAGTACCTGTAAGGTGTCTTTTGATTTTGGACAAGCTTGTTTACTTACGCTTCAAATTGAATTCGAAAATTATACGACAGTTTCCTTTTTTGTCTTACATCAACATTAAGGGAAAAGAAAAGAAATACATGCATCTTGCATTTGCATTTTTGATAAGTTTGCATGATTGATCTAGAAAAAAGTGCATTAGTTTGTGCTTTGGGCTCTGTGTGGAAAGATAATGTTTTTCTCTCCCCTCAGTAGTTAGGATTTTCAAAGCTAAAAAGATTGTAAAGCTTGCTTATCATTTTAGCTGCATTTAGGAATTTGTACCAATACATCTCGTGGTGATCCTGAAAGACAAACTGCTAAACAAGATCAACTTAAAATATATTGAATGAATCTAAAAACGCTTTGTAACATAACGCTCACAATAGAGGTCTAGGTAGAGACGTGTTCCGGCGTCGTTAAACATAGTGACTGTCGATCTCTACGAAGGTGGGTGATTCCTCCTGAGGGACGATAGCACTAATACGGACTTGTGCTCCCGCGTACCGTTGTGTATATTGGGAGACCCCTATAGGCATTTATCCTTTATCCTTAGGAAGCCGTGTCGGCCGCCCTACTGATCGCGATGTAGTGAACACAGCATTCACGAAGATCGACCACCCGTACCGTAAAACGTATTCTGTGGTTTCGCGAAAGGTTTGGCACACCCTCTGCCTAGATCTCCAGAGCAGTTTCTTTTGGCCTTTTTCAAACTCTATAACTGAAAAAGTCCAATCGAGCATTTGTCACTTCGCGCTCGTTAATACATCGAAGGTGACTAGAGTCATCTTTAGCTTTTTCTCGACTCTTAAAACATGAAAAAGCAAAGTTGTGTCTAAAAGCGTCTAATAAAATTCATTCAATACGGAAACATAATTCCCCTTTTTGTATTTTAGTTGATCGAGTAATCCGCAACCGTGGAGGAAAGTCAATTAGAACTCCGTCGTTCTAGGAGACTCGTGAGTCAACCGTCTTTGTCTCCGGAATCGAGAGTAGTACGGACGAAGCAAACTCGCTTGACCGGGTCAAAATCTCCCATTAAAGTTAGAACAACAGTTCCAACTACATCTGAGATTCTGGTCACTCCTAATATTTCTGGAATCCCTGCCTCTATTGAAGAAGTTCAACAGCGACAGAGGGACAGTTGTACTGATCCTAGTCTGAGAACAAGTACTTGCATAACTGAACCAGTTCCATCTGAAACCGGTCCACAGAGTCTTGTTGCTCAAACAACTGTCGCTGTCGAAGCAACCCCTTCTTCGGCACCAGAAATCTTTTACGGACCTGACGGTCTTCCTCTTCCTCCTGGTCTGATTGCAATAGAGGAAATCGTAGAGGACCAGCAAGCAAATACTCCAACTCATTTTGGAGTAGGCATCACTCTTTTTCCTTCTACATCAGAAGTTTGTCCATCGCCAGTGGAAGTTCCTGTAGAATCGTTAGGCAGTTTATTGGATAGACTTAAAATGTCTGAGCAACCGTCGACATCTAGGACTGTGCCAAATGACACAGCGACAGCAGAAGCTCCTGCTGTCACTCCGACGATGTTTGCCGGCATACCAGCTGTCCCGACTAGCTCTCAACAGCTAGAAGGAGTCCACCCAGGGACTATTATGACAACTTGGTCTGTTCCAGTTTGTTCTTCCGGTATAATACCCGGTAATTCTTATGTTGAAACTAGACAAATTGATCCCTTTGGAAATCAGTTTGGACCATCCAGTCCTCAAAGGCAATCTATACCCTTGAGCTCCGGATTGTTACCGTATGGGGGGCAATATGCCCTTTCACTTCCCCCTCCGGGAGGATACCCATACGGCAGTTTTCAACCGCATTCAGGTTTGACTGAAGTTACGACGAGTGGTTGGGTGCCTATGTTACCCCAACAACCGAGAGTTGTATATTCCATGCAACAATGTGTACCTATGTCTAGCATCCCGACGACGCCAGCAATTGTAACCGTGTCGCAAGTTCAATCGATGCCTGTTGTATGTCAACCCCAAGTTGTAATGCAACAGCCCCTTGACCCTGCAACACAACCACAATCGCCAACTTCCGGGACGACACAGATACAAACGGGAACCATAACCCCGCATCTTGGTCCGTCGGTTAGTATCGCACAGCAAAACATGGCTTCGCAGCCATGGATGATGCAATACCAACAACCTCAGTTTCAACAGGTGTACCAGGGATCTGAGCGACAGATCTTTGCAAATAGTGGGCAACCCTATATTCAGAACGGGTTAAATCAACCACTTTACAGTGGCCAAGCCCACCAGCCATATCAGCCCTATCAACATCAGTTGCATTATGCTGGTATGCAAAGGCCTACTGCTCAGGCGATTCCATCGTATCCTGGGTACGCCTCGCCAAACCTAAATCAGCAGTTGCCATTCGTGGCGACTCTAGAATTACCAGATTTACATCGATTGACGAATGATCCAATCGCCTATGCCCATTGGTGGCCAGCGATTCCTCACAAACTTCCTTCGGACATTCCTAAATTCAATGGAAATCCTGGCGAAGACCCGTCAAATCATGTGATGACTTTCCATCTGTGGTGTTCGTCGAATACATTGAATGATGATTCGATAAGGCTTCGCCTTTTCCAGAGGACATTGACTGGTCCGGCGGCTAAATGGTATATTGAATTACCTAGAGCCTCTTTCGACAATTTTAGTTCCCTAGCCACGACTTTCTTAACACACTTTCAGTTACCTATAAGGTACGAAACTGGAACCGAGATCTTAACCAATTTCAACCAGACAACGGCCACACATATATCAGATCATATACATGAGTGGCGTCGTCGTCGCAGAATGGTAAAGACTTATGTTCCAGATCAGCTTTTAGCTGAGTGGTTTATAAAGTCGCTTCTTCCTACTATAATAGAAGATGTGGCCAAGGGAGGCGTCGTAACAGAGGAGCAAGTTATTGCTCGTGCCCAGTATTTAGACTTAGTATATACTCAGTCTGGCACGCTCTATGACAAGATACCTGACGCCCCTAGACCGGAATTTTCAATTCCTCCCCCTCCTGGATCAAATAGTGACTCTCATGCCGGCGATGGTGTGATTGGCACTGCAAATGCAAAGTCAACACGGGATTCGTCTAAGAAAACCCGTAAGACTTCGAATCAAAATGCAAATGAAGAACTTCTTGCCTCGGAAGTAAGTGCCATGTCGGACGACAAGGGCAAACAACTGAAGCAACCAGGAGACAAGAAGAAAAAGAAAGGGAGAAAAGGGAAACCCCCTTCGGGGTGTCATATATGCGATGAGGATCATTGGACAGCAGATTGTCCATGCAAAGCTGAGCTTAAAAGATTCTTTAAGAGTCCGAAAACCTCAGCTGTGTTGACTGATCCGTTTCCTAATCCTGGTCAAAATCTGGTTGCTAATCAAAATGCTTCCCGATCCCAAGTGCTTATGTTGTCTACCTCAAAGCAGCAGAATAATGCTTTGACAAGGAATAAAGATTACGGGAATCCATGGCTGTCAAATAACAAGGCTAATGAACAACCTATTAGTTCGACGACAGCTTTGACCAAAGTTGTGCCACCCATCATTCCTGAACCAATGGTAAAGTTGCCAAAGGGAGTAGTACACAAATCGACATTTAATCCTCGTGCCAAAATAGCACAGAATTATAATATAATAGAGGACCTGGCCCAATCGCCGTCCGCTATGTCGACACTTGAGGTACCGCAAAATTGCCCCTCCCAAGAGCAAACTTTATTATCAGCAATAGGTGGGATTGGCCCAATGGATTCCAATCTTGTGGCCTTTGATCATAAAGGATATGACCCTAAGTTACCAGCTCAACTAGCTTTCCTTATTCAAGTGAAAGCCCTCAACAAAACTGTTCATCGAACAATTATTGATGAAGGGGCATCTACATGTCTTATGTCGATGAGTTGCTGGAAAAATTTAGGCTCACAACCCTTGTCGAAATCGACAACGACCTTAAAAGCATTTGATGGACGATCATACACTCCCTACGGGATTTTAGGTAACTTGCAAGTTGAACTGGGGGGCAAAACAGTAGAAGTCGATGTTGAAGTAATTGATGGAAACCTCGATTACAACATCCTACTAGGAAGGCCCTGGATATATGCCATGGCCGCAGTCGTGTCGACCTACTTCAGGAAGATTGCATTTCCCTTTCAAGGAGAGATTACAGTCGTCGACCAACAAACTTTCCTCCCCGACAGTTCACAAGTTACGGGAAGCATTCCAATGACACATGGAAGCGATCATTTGCTTCAAAATATTGGAGTAGGTCTCCTAAAAGACCCTGCCTTAATGGGTACTTTTTCCCTACCGCCTGCAAGTAATCTGGCGGAGGTGGCCACAGTGGAAACCTACAATATGAAATCTTCTATATCTAATGGATTCGGAAGATTCCTAAACATTTTGTCAGCATGGATCATCGCCCTAATAGAAATACTGTAAATAAAGTGGGCTTCGAGGATAGTTCCTATCTCATGTCAACCTCGTAAAAAAATGAAACAAATCCCCTTTCCAAATCTCAAAGGTAAACCTTCATTCCAACCACCGAGTTGAATGCAATGAAGCTTGGGGGGCATGCACCTCGATTTTCATTATTATGCTGGGGGCATGCAAACTTATCATCGAGCAGTTTTAGCACATGGTTCATGCTCGTTAAAAAATAAACGCAAGATCCGAGCAGTTTTAACGCGGTCTTCATGCTCGTTAAAAAATAAATAAAAGCAGTGAGCAATGTTCCCTCCAGAGTTTAAGCTCATTTTTATCTAAAAAAAGAACCTATCCCGGTAAATAACCTTCTGAGATCGTAAATTCATCAGCCATAAAATCCTTGGTCGTGTTTGTGCACCGTCACCTCCACCGTCATTTGGCCGATCATTCACTTCCATTTGTGTGTTTACCCATTTTGAGGAACAGCTGCGAAGAGTGATTTCACCTAGCCATCCTTGTGACACTGCCGTGATTGGAGAATTCCAACCTGTACCTGGAATCTGCTGCTATCCCTGTTTATCACTCATTCCTCAAAAGACGAGTCTTCTTTGAGCTCTTTTCATCTGACTCGTAAAATATGAAAAGTTTGCCAAGTTTTGGCCTTCCAGCTCGTTAAACGACCGGAAGAGCTATCCCTCCTCTAGATTTTAATCTTTTTTGGACCTGAGGGATTATTGCACAAAAAGATCGAGCGCTTGTCTTGTTCGGCTCGTTAAAAGTACTGAACACTCATCCCTTCTGTATTGTTTTATACTTTTTCGGACTTAAGGGATTAGATGACGAAAAAGGAATTATGGAGTTAACTTTCTGTACCTTTTCAGACTCTCTAAAAATGAAAAGGACCGAGTTTTCCTTGTCGTTAGACTCGTTAAAATGATTAAATAGCGACAAACTTGTCTTTAGACGAGAACGAGTTTCCCTATCGCTAAGCTCGTTAAATCATAGCGATGGGCTTGCCCGAAGGGCAGGTTATAGAACAAGCATATGTTATCCTCCTCAAGCTTGACAAAAATAAAGAGGTATTGGTCAGAAATGACTGGGGAAAAATTGGGAGAACATCAAAGCTTAATGGTAGCAAGTCGCTCTTGAACATGACACTTTTCTTCCGTACCACATCGGGTTGGGTTGTTTCATTCACCGGTCTCATCACCATGGTCTTCGCCAAACCATCCACATTTTGGGGTAATGCTACCGATCCATCGCATCAGTGTCGTTATATGTTCAAGAGAGGTCATTCTGAAAGTGTCAACCGTGTCCCATCCACTGCCATACATTATCCTTCATCTATTCATGATCGCCACCCTGAATCATATATCACAGTTTGTTTTCACCTCCACTAAAATCATTAGCTCCGTTCCGTGTCATTGATGTGGGATTCATTAAGGCCCTCCTTTGACGGATCGCTTCTTGTCGACTTCAGCTCATTATCCAAGAAGTTGATCTAGGAACAACCCCATCAGTACTTTGAAGCTTGCATGCCTCAATGGCAAGTTTCTCACTTCCGACGACAGGTATACATCAATGACCTTCGACCAGAAGATTTTGCGTGGCGTTCGACGCCAAGTCCTTTATTCACGCCACGTGAATTGTACTGCAGTACCTTGAGGGTCATTATCATTATCGGTGATTCCTCTCGCGCTTGTTAACGGTTTTCATCATTGACCGGTAATCAAGCGATGTCTTTCCATGTTCGACTTCAGCGAAATTCTCACATGGATCGACTTGTACTTAGAGTGAAGATCGAACGAGTTTGAAGACCCCGTATCTAGTTTCATCCATCCGGGCTGCGATATATATTCAGGAAATATAAAAGCATTTGTCATGTACATCATTGTAGCAGATGATCATCCTATTCAAAGGATGATAATTTCAGCAGAAAATTATCAGTCTACCATCAGACGATCGTCTGTTCTATGTACCAAAATGTATTTATAAAGCTAAGCATGGGAATGCCCGCCTCAGCTAGATCATGAAAACAGAATGAAAAATAATATATTGTATTGTATTGTATTACAGGGCACCTCTCAGCACTTGAATGAACTTCGGACCCTCTGGATAAAGCATTTCACCCGATAAACGACCTCATACTTTAGGGGGCAACTGTTATAGACATTTTTGTGCCTCGCAGCATGGAGCATGAAATGTCAATAATTACAGGGATCCAAAGTCCCTAAACATGTTGTTCTTACCCCTAGAGGAACAAGGTCAGCAAACCACAGCACTTCCTATCAGTTCTCCACCTGAAAACACTCAAAACAGGCTATTTTTGGATCATGTCAGCTGCTCCACTGAGCATCTGCGCTGAATGTCAACTGCTCCTCCTTGTACCTGCGCTGAAAGTCAAAACCAATGAAGGCTACCTGCGCTGGGCGAGATTGGCCAAGTGGCACAGTCATTCTGCAAGGTGTCAACTGCCTAGGAAGCTTCCAAACTGACACTTGGTTCAAGGAATTCGCCCTATGATGAGTAAGAGGTACTTGATCTCCATGTGGAAGCAAGAATCTCCAAGTGGACTCAAGAACTGAAGTTTAACTGAAGAGGGAGAGGACACAAGGCAGCTTTAGGTCAGTCTCAAGCTGACTCATCCTTTCTCCAAATCTCCTATATATAGAGCTCTTCTATGAGGTCTAGGGAGGCTGGAATTTTGTGCAAGCAAGGAAGTGCTGTTGGTTTACAGTTAGAGCTATTGGGTGATTGCTTTTATAGAGGAGAAGAGGAGATTTCTTGCTGCTGGGGAGGTGCTGCTGGATTGGAGCCATTTATGGTTGTAACCTTCTCAGAACCTTTTTCTTCTATCAATAAAGCTTTTGATGTTCTCCTATATACTTGTATTGCAATGATGTATTGTTTTTATCTGTATATTTGATCCATTCTAATCCATGCATCAGTTATGAGTACATGTTTCTTGTAGTTTCCCCCTCTTGTTTTTGCAGGATCTTTGTGTAGCTGGGCCGGCAAAGGGAGCAAGGAGCTGGGAACAAGAGGCAAAGAGAGAAGACAGGATCGACAAAAGCGAAAGACATCGGTTGGTCAATCTTTTCTTCCTTCTCTGTACTTTCATAAAGGAAAGATATCAAAGTTTTACTTTCAGTTGTTGCTAAGGAACTATCACCCTTAGAGTAGGGATAGGGTCATTCCGAGTCGGATACTTTTCCCCACAACAATGTAGAACACCCGGAAGTGTTCTAACCCTCCCACCTTGCAACTTCAACTTTAATTTTCCACGACCAACGATTCTAGCCTTCCTATCATCCCTTAAGAAGACATCACCACCATCATATTTCTTATACTCGCAGAACCACTCTCTATGGGGAGTGAAGTGAAAGGATGCACCTGAGTCAATCAACCATGCCTCATGATCTACATGTGTACTTGAAGGAGCCAAATACACTTCCCATCAAGGAGCATCATCAAATCCATTTCCTTTGTTAGGAGATTTAGATTTACAGTCCCTTTTGTAGTGCCCTTCCTTTATACATTTCCAACACACTACATTTACGGGTTTTCCTGGAGATTTAGATCTCCCTCTAGATTTAGATCTCCCTCTCGATGACTTATTTTTGTTTTTGTTCTGGGACAGTCCTTGTACAAATAAGGCATCACCATTCTGGATCTCCATATTTTTCCATCTCATATCCTCCGTCAGCAAGGATGAGACTATTTCATCAAACTGCAAGGTAGTTACATTGCTACCTATTGCAATAACCAGACTATCCCACGAATCTGGAAAAGAACACAACAAAATAATGCACTTATGTTCATCTAAAATTTTGATATCAACAGACAATAACTGACTTACCACAGTATTAAACGCATTCAGATGCTCTGTCATCGAGTCTCCATCTTTCATCCTCAGGTTATACAACGTTTTCCATAGGAACAGTTTATTCACTAGAGACTTAGATTGGTATAAAGTCCCTAAATTGTTCCACAAATTCTTCGCCATAGCTTCCCCTGATACATTCAGCAATACTGAATCTAAGATACACAATCGTATTATGCTCTTTGCCTTCCAATCCAACTTCTTCCATTCTTCATCAGACACTCTCGTTGGTTTAGTACCCAGATCTACCGCGATCCACTGATATTTATCCACCAATAGATCCTCCATCTTGAGTTTCCACAACTCAAAACTATGACCATTAAATTTCTCGATCTTTATCTTTCCACTGCTCACCATCTTCTTTCACTACCAGAATCGATCCTGCAGATCTCCCACTAAACAAGGTCTACCACAAGCCCGAGAAAAATCCCTCAGCAACAAGGGTGTCCCCTTGAAGCCAAAACAACTCTGATACCAAATGTAGGTTTTAACCCCGTACAGAAATTACCCGCATACGAATTCTAAAACATAGAAAATAAACAATTCAAGAGCATAATACATAAAACACATATACACAAAGATTTTCCCCTTGATCCCAAAACCGGGACTACCAGCTTGATTTTTCATTATATTTATTTCAATGTTACAATACCTATTTATACATGCCGAAGCATCCAATACCATGGACTGAAAACCATCACGTCTAAAACCATGTGCGAAATCATGCACAAAACCATAGGTATGTCCGCCCAACCTAATATAGGGTCCAAAAACAAAATTTTCTGGGGCACTGCCCTAGACCCCATAGAGTGGGGTTACCTGCACCCTTCAAACCCCCTGTGACTCCCCCTACTACGCAATCGATGCAACGAAGGGGGGCTTCGCCCCACTTCTAACTCCCCGGTTAACTACGTGGGCTAGTCGTGGAAAGAATATAACACAACCCAACATGTTAGAGGCATCAGGGTAGATGATTTCAGTTGGCATTATTTTAAAAGACTTTTTAGGAAGAAGTACTTGTTAGAAGGATATTATGATTGGAAGACTAAGGAGTTCTATGAGTTGAATATGGACAAATGAGGAGTACACGATCAAGTTTCTAGAGCTGTTGATGTATGTGCACTACCTCAAGGATGAGAAGAAAACGGTCTGAAGGTTCATCAATCTATTTCCTTTAGAATTTAAAGATAAGATTGTGTATGGTGAGCCTCAGTCATTGGAGGAAGTCATTGAGAAGCTGAAGCACTATTATGAGCACTCTAACTGCAAGTTTGAGCCTAATCAATATTGGAAAAGTAATGAGAATATTAAAGGAAAGTAGGATAAGAAGCGAGGAAGACTTTGGGATGTAGGTGACAAGGAGAATGTAGTGTCATAAAATAAGTTCAATGTAGTTGACCGAGGACATGTATTTCAGCCTAATGAGAAAAATAAGGGTGATGGTAGGAAGACTTTGAGGTGTTGGAATTCTTGTGGAGAGCATCGCATGAGTGAGTGCCCATCACATATGGGTGGAAGGCCTTAGATTTATAGTGCTAAGGAGGCACAAAAATTTGGAGATGTTGGTCAAAGTATTCCTCAGATCTATGTAATGGTGGATAATAAGGAGGCATATCATCATGCATACATTATTGAGATGGAAGGTAAGATGTATGATCAAGTTGTTTCCATTTTGATTGATCCTAGATCTAATTATAGTTATATTAGTCTTGACTTGGTGGATAAGTGTTGCTTGAATAAATAAGTGCATGTAGAATCTTGGTTGGTGCAGTTGGCTACAAGGACCAAGATAAGACTTCATCATTGGGTGAGATATTGTACATTTGAGCTAAATGGTATGCCTACATTAGAATATCTAAATGTGCTTCATTTGGGATGATATAGTATGCTTTTGGGCATGGATTGGTTTTTCATTCATGTGACTAAAGTGGATTGCTATGATAAGGCTATTGAGTTCCTCGATGATGATGGGGAAATGAGAGTCTTGTTGGGAAAGAAGAATCCTATGTCAGTGAGAACGGTTACAACTATGCAGGCGAAGCACAATTTCTAGAAGGTATGTGTAATGTTTGTAGTTCATATTTCTAGTGATAAAGGGAAGGATGTTGAGGATGATGAAGTCTTAAAGAGGTATCCTGTTGTTAGTTCCTTCATTTTTTTTTTGGAGAAATATGGAATACAAGCTTGTAGAATAGTCATGGAGAAAGAATGGATAAAGCTACCAGAAGCAGATCACCAAAAAATTGAATGCAATAGAGAATTAAACGTTGGAACTTGAGAAGTAAGAAAAATAGACAAACATGTCTGCGAAAGTAGGAAAGTTGGATCATTTTTGAAAGAATGAAGAGGAAAGGGGAAAAAGGTACCAGGATTTTGTCAAGTGGACTAGATCAAAGGTGAGATCAAGGAACCCACAGGAGGATTAAATCAATATATCGAGCTTATAAAAGAAGATGCATCGGGAAAAACTGTGAATCAATTGATATATATGTTGATCTGCATGTAGAAGTTTGTAATCCACGTAGAGTTTTGAATAATGTATATGAATTGTAATGTACGGTGTAACAATATCTGATTTAAGAAGGTCACGCAAGAATGTATTAATTCATAATGTAATGGCTTGGCTATATTAATAATAAAAGGAGTTCTAGGGAAATATTGTGTTAAATGGTTCAATGTCTGCATGGCCCTTTTAAATTTGTTTGTTTTAGTGTATATATATATATATATATATATATATATATATATATATATATATATATATATATATATATATATATATATATCTATATATATGAGATGATTAACTGCACAGCTAATATAATAAAAATCTTAGTTTTCTGCCACTGATCTGAATCCCTTATTTCTTTATTGGTTCTGACTTGCCTCGGGTGAGATGTCCCTTTTGCACAAAGGGAGTGAAAATGCTAATGAAAATATAGACTACGTTGGCTTCATTTGTTGGCAAACCCAGGCTGAACCTTAGGTCCTCACTGTTCCAAATTTTCTGCTAGCAGATGGTGCCATTGTTGATACCCTAAAATTTTAGAAGGGATCTAGATCATGGTATCTATAATTCTTGGTAAAGGTATTAAGAGCTGGTGGCATGAGAAGGTTTACCATTTTATTCTACAATAGGCTCAACTAAGGCAGAAGAGCTTGGACTGGGTTAAAGAAGGTGTTTTGTATACTGAACCTCTGTGTGACCAATACGAAATATTTTGGTATGAGTTCCTTGAAAAACTGCGAAATTGGTTAAGGCAATTGAAAGTTAAAGAAGGAGTTGGAAGTCGCCCTAGGCTTCATAGAGAGTGGTTGTCAATTTATTTGGATGGACTCAATTGATTAGAAGTATACCTAACAAGGTTTGTTGATTTTTGTGTAATTGCGACATTAAAATGCTATATTATTGAGTTTGCAGCCAAAAATCACTAGCCCTTTTCCAGAGCAAAAGAAGTATTTAAGTTTGGGTTGCAAGGAAGGTTGCTGAAAGAGATCCCACTTTAGATTAAAATCTTGATGGTTGAATAAAATATTCTACCATTCCAAGAATATCGAATGGTTTCTTAAAACTCTCAGTGTTGGGGGTTGGATCTAGGGGGAGGAATGTTGTGTAGTTGTGGAAAATGAGGGGCTATTGTGATGTACCAAGAAGAGTTGCGTAAGGCATGATATTTTATAGTATTGTGGAGGGAAAGTATAGATGTTGAGTGGAGAGAAAGAAATTTGATGGAAATTCGGTGTAGAAGAAGGGAGTTACAAAGGATAAGAGAAGCAATGATATGTTCAACATTGCGAAGGAATAACATGGATAGTCCTGAGTTGCGAGGAAAAGGAGAGAATGAGGGATCGCCTTATGGAGAAATAGGAGACTCCAATGGAAGTATTGCAAAAAGTTTGGTTGGGACTGGTAGATCCTACTTAAAATAAGGAGGATTTCATATACCTGAGCCATTTGTACAATCGATTATGATATTTGGTGAGCATACTCCAGTAGATGTTGACATGCACTTTTTGATGAGGAAACTATTCTTTGAAGGTGATTCAGTCCCTACCTATGGAAACCAACAACATAGTGGTACAAATCTTCCTCTCCCTAACCTTCGCCTGGTACTGTATCAAAGCCCTGATCATTTAACTTCTAAATTAAGTATGACTATAAAATTCCAACAAGTAAATTCTAGGTATAGTGTTGGTAGTTGTAGTGGAGGAAGTAGTTCTAGTAGTGATGTTCATTCAAGTTCTACAAATTATTCTCAACAAGGTTCCAATGGATTTATAATTGTTCAACTTGGGAAAACGATCATGGCCAGAAATATGGTCGGATCACTTACTCGATATCCATAATTTTTAGGACGAGGTGGAAAATATGTTAAACAACATTGGCATCTGTGTGAGGTTGTTTGGAGGGCTTGAAAAACTCTTGATGCCACCAAGCTTATTGAGTTCCAAACTACTCTAAGAGATCAACCACTTTTATGGTTTATTAAGTGGATCAATATGCTACCATGGATATAGTTTAACGATAATTTCTTCAAGAATTTAAGTTACCTCAGTCTAATCAGCAAGGCTTGGCAAAACTATTGGATATTAGAGAAAGGGAGGGAGAATCCTCTTGATAGTGTATGCATAGATTCAAAAAATGCTATTAGTAAATTATCAAATCTCTGTGATCCCCATCACTAGAGAGATTTCTTTATTAAGGCTTTATTACCAATTACTAGGATTTCGCTATCACAGTAGAATATTGACACGTTACAAGATGCTCTGGAATAAGAAATTCAGATTGAAGCCAAAGTGGGATACCCTCAAGATTATAAATTGGGCACTCTGGTGAGCTCCAGTATTGTAGCAATAATGCTACAACTCCTGGGGCTTCCTGTCTCTTAATTTTATCAACCCGGTAGTTCGTACAAACTTGGAAGCGACGGTGCTGTATGCACAAGTACTAGCTCTTGTCGCAACTGTCACTTGGTCAGCTGGCACAAGTCCGCTAGGGCTCAAGCCAACTTCTATAGGCTCACAGAAGAAGCTTTATCAATGATGGATGAAAGCTAGCTCAAAGAAGACTAATCTACTTGGCAAAAATGAACTGAAAGCAAATCAAAACATGGAAACCCTAGGAAACCCTAATTTAACTAATCTAACCTCTATGATGCAAAGAATGTGAAGGAAACTTCTACCAATGATGCCATTACCTCTAATAAGTGAAAATGCATGAATCTAATCTACTTGCATCTTAAAAGACATGTTTTTGTATTTTTTTCTTTAAGTGGATGGAGTGATTGTGATTTTGTGCTTATTAGGGTTTGGTTGTGCAGATGTGATGCGGAAGGAAGGAAAGCTTGGGAAAGGTTGGGGAGGCTAGGAGAGGTCCCCAGAGATCCTTAGCATCAGTCCACAGAGGTTCCTCACGTTCAGAGGCTCAGTAACCGAGTGAGTGGCCTCCTACAGGATGTCTGCAGGGGATTCTACAGGAAACGCAGGGGTTTCTACAGGAAGTCTACAAATTGCTACAGGATGACCTACCGTGGGTGTTTGAAGTGATGGTGGAGTGATGGAATGGTAGGGGGAGATGTGCAAGGTAGGAATAAGGCTGGTGATGGCTCAGGAGTGGAGAAGTAGGATGGAGAACGAGTGTATGAAGTGGGTTGAGGGATGAAAGGTGATAACAACGAAATGTCTAAAGAATGACGTTACGTGAGGAGTGGAGGAGTTTGGGAGATAACAGAGCGGAGCAAAGGTCAAGGATGTGGTTGTATGCGTGATCAAGACGAAGAAGGAGGTAATAAAACGATGAAAAGCAGTGTAAATAAAACAAATGGCTTATGACTGTCACCAAGATGAAAATTCATTAACCTAAGCTACCTGAACTCAATGAATAACAAGATAAAGCATGTAGAGGAATGTGCATGAAGCGGTGATGAAGGTGTATGGTGCAAGAGTGAAGTGCATGGAAATATCTATCATCAACGAGACTATGTTGCAGCATGTATAAAGTGAAGAACTGCGTATTTTTGTGGCTGGTATAGGCTGCACTCCAATCTCCAAACAGAGATGGCAGTGGAGACTTTCTCAACCTTTTTTGCTGGAGCTCCAATGTATTATCGACCTGCTAATCTAACTAAACAACCGAAAGCAATTCAACCATAAACTAGTCCTATCTATGCTCATGAAAAATGACTAAATTACCAAACTGTGAATTCGAATTGCATGTGAAAATAAACAAACTCAAAGTGCTGGAACGAAATGCAAACACATTACAACACTGAGGAGATCTATTGCTCTCAGGTTGGGCCCTAACCTGAGAGCTATAGCTCCTTGAGGAAACTCAGAACTAGATCAAAATCTGCCTTCTTTATTCATAATCTGATGTCATGCCAAACTTGGCTTACAAAAAGAACTACACCGAGCTGTGCTCAAAAATTACAATAGTAATGCGAAAGTTTCAACAACCTCTCAAAGGCTACGGCCTCCATACTTATGCAAAAATGATCATCCAACAGGTGTCCTTGATTTTAGGAGCTCAGCTGTCCAACTGAAGTTTAACTTGCTGATCCTGTAGGACAGTCATAATTGCTGTTCCTGTAGAACAGTTATAACTGCTGTTCCTGTAGAACAGCTGGCTGCTTCTAAGCTCGGTGGGGAGATGGATTGGAGCTCGGAGCTATGGTGGGAATCACGAGGAGGGTCCCAAGACTGTGGACATCCTCTCCTAAAAACCAGCAGTGCCACCTCATTGTCTCCTTGTCTCCTTTTCACGTGGTCTTTTCTCCCTTTTAATGCAAAAACCTGAGATCATAATGCATTAGTCACGTAGATAAAATGTCTACTCTTCTTCCTACAAACAACACGAATAAACTAAGAAATGCATGCATAAGCAGTAAAAAGTGAATGGTTTGAGCAAAGCAAGTAGGCCAAATGAGCCCAAATTATACCAGAAATTGGGGCTCATCATCATCCTCCAGCTAAACTATTTGCTCATCCTTGAGCAACTTTGCCCTGGCTCCTCGTCTTTGGCCGAGAACTAGAGCTCAGAGCATGTTTTTCCTCCCCTGATTTTGGTGGTTCTGCCTTTTCTGCCGAGGGTGGCGCTTCTTCCTTTCCCGTTTTTGGCGGCCCTGCCTTTGCTGCCCTTGGTGGTGACGAAGGTGATACTTCCTTCCCCTTTCCTGTTTCCTTGAGCCGGGCTTCGGAGGGCGACTAGCCTATTTTTCGTGTCCAGGAAGTTATTTTTGGGCTCCCCTTTTCGGGGGTGGCTGATGTTTTAGAAGGGGTTCTTGCACTGGGTGAAGTAGGGACGTCCCCTGAAGTGTTTTGGCTACTGGGTGGAGGCTGTGGCTTGCCCATGGTCATCCTCTTGCTTCTCCTGGCGTCAGATGGTAGAGGGGTCTCCCTCTCCCTTTTCTCCTTCGGTTTTGGAGGTGTACTGAGGGCAGCCAGTGCCGCTGCTGCCTCCTTTTCGAGAATGCCAGCTTTCTCTTTATTGCGTTTTTCTCTCTCAGAGCTCCTTGTAGAGGGCCCCTCCTTTTCAGATTTCGGGCTTCCTGTGGAAGACCCTGCTTTGCCCACTTCCGGGCCTCCTGTAGAAGATTCTTTCTCTGTCTTCAGACTCTCTGTAGGAGGCTGTTTCTCAATGACTTTCGGGCCTCTTGTAGAAGCCCCTTTTTCCAATTTCGGGCTTCCTGTAGAAGCCCTTGTCTCTGTTTTCGGGCTTCCTGTAGAAGCCTGTGTTTGCACTTTCGGGCTTCCTGTAGAAGCCTTTGTCTCCGTTTTTGGGCTTCCTGTAGAAGCCTTGGTCTTTGCTCTTGGGCTTCCTGTAGAAGCCTGCTCCTCACTGATCTTCGGGTTTCCTGTAGAAGCCTTCGTCTTTGCTTTCGGGCTTCCTGTAGAAGCCTGTTTTTCAATGATCTTTGGGCTTCCTATAGAAGCCTGAGTTTGTGTTTTCGGGCTTCCTGTAGAAGCCTGTTTTTTCTTTCCTGTAGACACAGGTGTCTCCAGTTTTGCTTGCTTGCCTGCTTGAGTTTTGCTTTTTTCTTTGGGTGCAGGTGCTGTTGAGGTACTTAGGCTGACGTGGGCCACCTCTGTTTTGTCCATTCTGCTTTTCATCCTCTTTTCCCTTGCTGACAGGATAGGTGTGCCACCCTTTTCTTCGTCCTTCTTTTCCGCAGCCACTGCTTCCTTGTCTTCACTGCTGGAGGAGCCACTATCTTCGACTAGCATTTTTATGTCCCCATCTCGTGTTAGATTCCTAAATGACTCCCAGGAGAGGGGAACTTTATATGAGTGCAGTGCATCCTCCACAAGCAATTTGATCAGCCCATGGTGTGCCACCTGATCTGGGATGCCCTCTCTTAGCTTTGTAGCACACTCCATTAGGGACTGCAGGAGATAATAAGGGATGCTTAGTTTTTTCTCTACAGGAAGGTCAATTCGGTGCCTCAACTCAGTGAGTAGCCGAAAGTGATATGCATACACGATGCTGAACCGGCCTTCACAAGTAATATATTTCATGATTTGTAAACTGACTTCATTCCAAGGTGGTGATAGGCTCATTCTTCTCACCCCGTTTTTATCCTCCGAGAATTCTTCCTCAGGTGGAAAGAATTCCTTCTTTGCCTGCTGACTCAGCTTTCTCTCCTCTTTATCCCATGGCAGACCCATAGGAAGTTCTGTGATCCGACTGATATGTTCTGGGGTGAGTTTGAGGCTTAGACCTCTGAAGTTTACTGTGGCGAGTGTCTGGGATTTAGGCTTCAAAGCCTGCAAGAATTCCTCGGCTACTTCATCATCGTAGCCCTGCAGCTTATCACAAAAAGGAATCCATTGTGCTCTGGTAAAGAGCTCTACCACTGCTAGGTTTCTCCTTAAGTTAATTGAATCAGTGGGCTCTCGTCTTATAAACCCACCCGGCATGATGAACACGGGGGTTTTGACTAAAGGTGACAAATGCAAAGGAGATTCAGTCTATTTTGGGCAGAGCATGCATACAATTCACAAAACACAGTCTAATTATACTGCTATCCTGTAGAAGCGATAGTATAGGCACAACAATCCGATATTTTTATGACCAGACTGTGAATAATGATCTTGCCACCTTTGAAAGCCAATTGCGGAAGGAGTTTCAGGGTTACCTTTTTTCTGCCACCTTTTCTTACGTGAGGAATTCACCTTCCTGTAGAACTGTGTTCCTGTAGAGACTGCTTCCTGTAGGACTGCGTTCCTGTAGAAACTGTTCCTGTAGGAGCAGTGTGCAAACTTCGGGGAGGACTGTAGTTGGCCAGCGGTCGAGATGTGCTTTACCGGCGTTCTGGTAGCCGAAAGCTCGGCGTATCAACGTGCAGAGTAAATCAGAAGAGCCACTCGAGTTTTGAAGTGGAGGTTGATGAATACATGCGCATAATCTAGCCGATTAGATTTTGAATCGGCGCAGCTCGTGGCGCGGGGGGTGAGCTGTCCCCGCCGGACCGTTGGGCGACGTCACCCATCATTCGCCTGCATATTCACTCGCTGCCGCATTCATTCCCACAGATCTGTCGCCTCCCTTTTCGGTTAAACTCGTTTCTCGGTTGACGGGACTATCCTCATGTGTGTGCTGCGTATTTTCTTTGTCGTGGCTGCCACCCAAGCATCCGATTATACCATAACTAGCCGACGTGGCCAGTCAACTGGCCATACGGCCGCTCAACCATTCATTTCTACGCCATGCAAACAAATAAAAGTAATACTCATGCGATTTGGTGGAAGGAAGGGTTGATACACTTACCTACGCGCGGCTGCACACGATTTTTCGGTTTTTGGACGACGGGGAGCGTATCTACCTGCTGCATGTGGCTTACACAGTCCCGGAGGCTCATGGTTACAGGATGCTGGCGATGGAGTGGATGCTCTGGTTGCCTGCGCCCGTGTGTTGTTTGCAGAGGGCGGTGCTGTGCATGGTATCCACTCATGCAGGTTTGACTATTACAGGATTCCCGCGGGGTGCCTTGTAACAGTCTCGCCTCCTTGGGTGCATGCTGCATGACGATTGATAGAATCTTCTGATCACGCTCCCGGAGCTTCTGATGCTTGACATGGATGTGTTATGAGCTCTCGGTGCTTGTTTTTCTTTGACAAATGGCTTTACCACGAGAACTCATTGATCTGGTTTGCTGGTGCAGGGATCTTGGTTGCATGGCGACGAGGATGGTGGAGCAAGGTAACAGCAATATTCAGGGGTGCCAACAGTGGCATGCATGCATCCAACCCATTCCTCAGTCGCTAGATCTCCGTTTGAAACAAATTTTTGGCCGTCCCAAACTTCTATAGGAAGTTTCCTGTAGAACACAGAGCTTCCTGTAGAAAGTTCGGCCTTCCTGTAGAAAATCCGTGCCTTCCTGTAGAAAGACTGCGCCCTCCTGTAGAAAGACTGCGCCTTCCTGTAGAAAGACAGCAGCTTCCTGTAGAAGATTCAAACCATGATAAAATTACACATACCTTGAAAAAAACATGGGTGCTCTTGGAGGAGGTACTGATGAGGTTCCTTGACAGCATGATAAGGACCCTTGGCTGTGAGTTGAAGGGCTCCCTCTTCTCCATAGAGCATCTGCAACCTGCATGCAATTTTTACCATATTTTGCTTATTGTTTTTTTTTTCTTTTTTCTCTTTTTTCTTCTTTTTTCTTCTTTTTTTTTTTTTTTTTGAAAGATAACAGGGGCGCCTCAAGGAGGTTTTCACCCGTGTCATCTGCCCTGAGCGCCTCAGAGAGGTTTTCACTCAAGGATCTTTTTCAACCTTTTCTCTCTTTTTTTTTTTGAAAAAGCAATAGGAGCGCCTCAATGAGGTTTTCACCCCTACTACCTGCCTTGGGCGCCTCAGAGAGGTTTTCACCCAAGGATCTTTTTTTTTTTTTTTTTTTTTTTTTTTTTTCAGATCTTCTTTCAGGGTGTGCCAGAGGCAGAGGCAGAACCCTTCTCTATGACCAATACAGATTTCTCCATAGTTTTGATAAACTCTTGTCTTGAGAGAGGTCTCCTGTAGATCTTCAATCGATGCCCATTGACAAGCATGGGAATGGCTTCCTCATCAATGGTTCGAATGAGGACAGATCCATTGTCATGGCATTTCTTCACTGTATATGGTCCTAGCCATCTGGTTCTCAACTTCCCCTTGAAATCTTTGTATCTGGAATCATACAACAAAGCCCAATCTCCCAGCTGAAATTGCTTGTCATGGAGATGTTGGTCATGCCACACCTTCCTCTGAAGTTGAACCACTTCTGAGTGAAGGAGGGCCTGCATGCGGTGCTCGTCCAGGCCATTCAGCTGCAGTAACCTTTCTTGCTGTGCATGGCTGAGATCTAGGTCCAGCTGAGCTGCCATCCTCAAAGTGTTATACTCAAACTCAATGGACAACAAAGCTTTCTTCCCATAGACCAGCTCATAAGGTGTGAAGCCGGTGGTGGTATTCCAAGTGGTGTTGTAAGCCCATGTGGCCTCAACGAGGCGATCTGCTCAATCTTTTCTGCTGCTGCTCACCACTTTGGTCAAGATCCCTTCTAATGCTCTATTGGTGACTTCCACCTGCCCATTTGCTTGAGGGTGATAAGGGGTGGAAGTCCTGTGCTTGATCTTGTGATGAGCTAGGAGATCTTCAACCAGGTTGGAGGTGAACTGGCTCCCTTGATCGGTGACCAGCTCTCTTGGATAGCCAAACTTATAGAAGATGTTCTCTCTTAGGAACTCGGCCACCTTCTCTTATGTTGCTGCTTTGATTGCTTTGGTCTCTGCCCACTTTGTCAAATAGTCAGTACACACTATGATGTAAGTCCTTTGCCTCGAAGAGGGGTTGATTGGGCCCACAAAGTCCATGCCCCACTTCTCAAATGGCTCAAGAGTCACTTGAGGTTGGAGAGGCATCTCATCCCTTTGGGTCGGTTTCCCCATTCTTTGGCATTGGTCACACTGACTGACATATCTTCTGACATCTTGATGAAGTGTGGGCCAATAGTAGCCTGCCTGCAGGATCATGAAGGCAGTTCTCTTTGCTGCAAAATGCCCTCCACAAGGCCCATCATGACAAGTGAGGAGGATATCAAAGACTTCCTCCTCCCTTACACAACACCTTAAGATCTGATCGGGGCCAAGCTTGAACAGGTTGCCCCCGATCCAAGTAAATGAGGCACTTTTTCTGATGATTCTGCTCTTCTCTTTTGAAGAGAGGTGCGGAGGGAACTGAGCTGAAACAAGGTAGTTTGCTATATCAGCAAACCATGGAGAGAGTACTGAAATAGCAAACAGATGTTCATCAGGCATCTGATCGTCCACTGTTCCATCCTCATCTGCAGACAAATCCAATCTAGATAAAAAGTCAGCAACAACATTTTCTCTACCTGGTTTATCAACAATGGTTAGATCAAATTGCTGCAATAAAAGTAACCATCTAATAATACGAGCATTCACATCTGGTTTATTCATCAAATATCTAATAGCAGCATGGTCAGTATGTACAAAGGTCTGGTAACTAGTAATATAATGTCGGAACTTGTTCAATGCATGGACCACAACCAAGAATTCCTTCTCGGTTACAGTGTAATTCAGCTCAGCTTTGGACAAGTTTTTGCTAACAAAGTAAATGGCATATGGAAGTTTCTGCTCAACTTGTCCTAAAGCTGCACCTATGGCTTTGTTCGAGGCATCAGTGTGGATGTGGAAAGGTAGGGCCCAGTTTGGACCTCTCAGGATTGGGGCTGACACCAACTTGTCCTTCAACTCATTTAAAGCCCTCTGACAATCGTCAGTCCATTTAAACTCCACATCTTTTGCCAACAGACCAAACAATGGCGAGGCTAGCTTGCTGAAATCTTTAATGAATCTCCGGTAGTATCCTGCTAATCCCAAGAAACTCCGGACATCCCTTACCTTTTGAGGAGGTGGAACCCTCTTGATGAGAGCAATTTTGTTAGGATCCACTTGCAATCCTTGGGAAGAAATGGTATGGCCTAGCACGGTCCCCTCAGTCATTAGGAATTCACATTTTTCAGGGCTAAGGGACAAGTTCATCTCGGTGCATTTGGTTAGGACTTTCCCCAGGTTGGACAATGCTTCCTGGAAGTTGGCCCCATAAGGAGTAAAGTCATCCATGTATATTTCAACTGCATCATGGACCAGCTTCGAGAAGATGCTCAAGACAGCTCTCTGAAAGGTAGCAGGAGCATTGCATAGCCCAAAGGGAAGGACTCGATAGGCAAAGGTACCCCAAGGACAAGTGAAGGTGGTCTTATCTTGGTCTTCCGAGCTGATTTGGATTTGATTGTACCCGCTAAACCCATCCAGGAAAGAGAAGAACTTCTTTCCTGCCAGTCCATCCAACACTTGATTAATCAAAGGTAGAGGGAAATGGTCTTTCTTGGTAGCTTTGTTCAGCTCACAGTAATCCACACAGATTCTCCACTTCCCATTCTTCTTGGGAACCAACACTAGAGGGGACACCCATTCACTATCTGAGATGGGGTAGATGAATCCGACATCCAACAGTTTTTGCAATTCTTCCTTGACAATGTCCTTAAGGGCAGGATTCATTTTCCTCTGTGGTTGCCTAACCGGTTTACAATCCTCTTTGATGTATATATGATGGGTACAGATCGAAGGATGGACTCCTTTCATTTCCTTATAGCTCCAAGCAAAAGCATCTAGGTGGTTGGCCAACAGACTACACAGCTCCTTTTCTTGGGAAGGAGATAGGGAGGAGCTGATCTTCAATGCTTTCTCAGGGCCGAAATCCACGTTCTTGACTCTGGGAGTAACAGGGTTGGTTGTACAGAGATCCACTAAGGTGCTAGCTTGGGCATCCTCCACCAATTCCTCTAAGGGTAGTGCACTGGAAGGTGGATTCTGGATCAGGGTCTCGATCAAGTCATCCTCGGTTAGGGGGTCTTTCCTAGTGGTATCTAAGGTGCACAGAGGTGCTGAATACACCTCGTCTTCTTCTCCTTCCTCCAACCAGAGTGGTAAATCATGCTCTAAAGAAGGTTGGGCAGGAGGGTATAGGACTAGCTGCTTGGACATGGGACCATTTTTGATGGTCATGTTTCCTGCTCGACAACTTATGTAAGCATCTGCAGTAGCTAACCAAGGCCTTCCCAAAATGAGAGGATATCCAGTAAGCTTGGCCTTTGGTTGCAGAACCAGGAAGTCTGCAGGGTATTCCCAAGAATCAATGGAGACCATGACATCCTCCACAATCCCTTCGGGAGTCACGGTGGAGCGATCTGCTAATTGCAGTACTGTCAAGGTCTTCCTCAAGGAACCCTGGAGATTGAGTTTAAGCATGGTATCCCTGGTCATCACATTGATGGCCGCCCCCAGATCAATCAAGGTGTGGGGAATAATGGTGCCATTGATGTGAACATCTACTACAGGACTTCCAGGATCTAGGTACTTTGGGCAGATGACTTGTCCTAGCATAAGGTCAGACAGTTGTCCTATGACATTGATAGTTGAGGCATCTTTCTTCCGTCTGCCTGGGTGTTTGAAACACTTCTCCTTAATCAGCTTGTTATATATGGGCACATCCTTGATGGCTTGGAGAAGTGGGATTTTTACACACAACTGCTTGAGCTCACCCAAAAGCTCATCTTCTTCTAGGTTAGGTTGTGTGGTGGCTGTTAGTCTCTTAGGAAAGGGTGGAATAGGCTTTGGTTCACTCTCCTGATGGTCTTCCTCATCCTCTGGGGGAGGAGGCTAGCGATCTGGAAGAGTCTTTCCAGATCGAAGGTTGATCTCCTGGATCTCCACAGCATAGGTAGGGCATGAGGTTTCCCCGGTGTATACCTGCTGCGCCTGTCTATTGTTGGGGTTCGGGTTCGGTTGAGCAGGCATTTGAGGTTGCCTTGGAGGAGCAGGAGGTAATGGTTGAGGTTGCATTGGTGGTGGAGGCAAAATGGCAGGAGGAGTGTTGTATTGGGGCCTCCACCCCGACTGAGGTGCACTCCATTGAGGCTGTGGCTGGGTATGTGAGTGATATGGATGAGAAGTAGGTTGATTGGGGTACTGAGGTGGATAAGACCATGGAGGAGGCATGGACCATGAAGGATGAGCAGGGGGACCCCAGGAAGGCATAGGAGTTGACTGGTTGGGGTTGTAATAAGCTTGAGATGCCCCTTGCATCCCCTGCTGATAAGGTCTAGATCCTTGTGGCCTCCTTTGGTTGAGGTAATAGAGAGGCTCTGTGGGAGCTTCGGTCCCTTGGTACATGGCTTTAAACCCAGGTAAGGTTGGACACTGATTCGTAGGATGGTCCTCCTCACAAACAAAACACACTTCAACCGAATGCAATGGGCATTCGTTCTTAGGATGTCTTCTTGTGCACCTAGGACAGAAGACAGCCAAGGCTCTCTCAGCCTCTTCTTTCTTTTGCTGAATCCTGAATGTATCAAGCTGCATGGCAATGGTTTGTCTCACCTCACTCTTAAGATCTTCTAATTGGTTTGCAAGCTCATGTTTGGAGAAAGGGACACTAGTTGAGAGGTGGTTTCCTCTACCTCGTTTCCGAGCTGCCCTGGAGTGGTTTCTAAACACAGTCTTGATGTCCTCGTAAGGCAGTTGGTAAATGTCCCCCCCAGCTAACATGTGAAGGGTATCTAAGAGGTCTTCAGGGACTCCTCGGAGTAGGACCAACTTGAGGGATTCAGGGTCAAGTGTGCACCTGGCCCGCTTATAGCTTAGTTGGAACCTCTCCTCATAATCCTCTAAGGACTCATCATTTCCCATGGACATCCGAAAGATTTCCCCCCTTTGTTTCCTTGGACCTACAGTAATCCCGGTACTTGGTGTTGAAAGCTTGCTGCATTTGAGCCCAAGTGGTGATACTATTCCCAGGTAGGCCCATGAACCAGCGTAGTGCTGCATCCTTAAGGGTGGAAGGGAAAAGTTTCAACTTTTGCTTATCTTCAGTATAGTCATAGGTTCTACAAAGGACAGCAAACTCAAACAGGAAGGTATCTGGATCTTCAGTGGTCAACCCATGGAAGTGAGGTAAGGCGGAGGGGCTAATGTTTTTCATTTTCATCTCTCCATTGGTCTCTCGGATGCGGAAGGCACCTTCTATTCTCTCATCTTCTCTTCTATTGTCAGCCATAGCTTCAGATGGATTGGTCTCTAACTCTTCTTCTACTATAGGGTCTTTGGATATCTCAGGTTGTTCACCTATAGGTTCCTCTGGGTCACTGTCACCAAAGAAGAGAGAAGGGTGACTCAATGATGTGGTGGGGGTGTTTGGTAGGAATTTGCCTGATCTATCTCGGTTCCTACGAGGCATGAAATGGAAAAGACTTTCTTTTTTCTCTTTGATTGCTTTTGCTTTGCTTTTCTTTTGGTACCTACAAAACTGAGACAGATTGATCTACAACTATCTATGAAAGATGCAAAATTAACTGAAAGCAGGAAAGAACTAATCTACTTTGCTCAAATGAAATTGCAGGAAGGAAATGCTAGTCTACGCTTGCAGAAAGGAAATGTTAATCTATGAAAGCAGGAAATTCTAATCTATGAAAGCAGGAAATGCTAATCTATGAAAGCAGGAAATGTCTATGCTACTTTTGTAGAATGGAAATGAAGTAAACTACTAGCAGAAGGTAAGAGTAAGAAAGTAGAAGAAAAGCAACAATTACTAATACTCTGACGCTTCCCCGGCAATGGCGCCAAAAAGATGGTGAGCTCTAGTATTGTAGCAATAATGCTACAACTCCTGGGGCTTCCTGTCTCTTAATTTTATCAACCCGGTAGTTCGTACAAACTTGGAAGCGACGGTGCTGTATGCACAAGTACTAGCTCTTGTCGCAGTTGTCACTTGGTCAGCTGGCACAAGTCCGCTAGGGCTCAAGCCAACTTCTATAGGCTCACAGAAGAAGCTTTATCAATGATGGACGAAAGCTAGCTCAAAGAAGACTAATCTACTTGGCAAAAATGAACTGAAAGCAAATCAAAACATGGAAACCCTAGGAAACCCTAATTTAACTAATCTAACCTCTATGATGCAAAGAATGTGAAGGAAACTTCTACCAATGATGCCATTACCTTTAATAAGTGAAAATGCATGAATCTAATCTACTTGCATCTTAAAAGACATGTTTTTGTATTTTTTTCTTTAAGTGGATGGAGTGATTGTGATTTTGTGCTTATTAGGGTTTGGTTGTGCAGATGTGATGCGGAAGGAAGGAAAGCTTGGGAAAGGATGGGGAGGCTAGGAGAGGTCCCCAGAGATCCTTAGCATCAGTCCACAGAGGTTCCTCACGTTTAGAGGCTTAGCAACCGAGTGAGTGGCCTCCTACAGGATGTCTGCAGGGGATTCTACAAGAAACGCAGGGGTTTCTACAGGAAGTCTACAAATTGCTACAGGATGACCTACCGTGGGTGTTTGAAGTGATGGAATGGTAGGGGGAGATGTGCAAGGTAGGAATAAGGCTGGTGATGGCTCAGGAGTGGAGAAGTAGGATGGAGAACGAGTGTATGAAGTGGGTTGAGGGATGAAAGGTGATAACAACGAAATGTCTAAAGAATGAAGTTACGTGAGGAGTGGAGGAGTTTGGGAGATAACAGAGCGGAGCAGAGGTCAAGGATGTGGTTGTATGTGTGATCAAGACGAAGAAGGAGGTAATAGAACGATGAAAAGCAGTGTAAATAAAACAAATGGCTTATGACTGTCACCAAGATGAAAATTCATTAACCTAAGCTACCTGAACTCAATGAACAACAAGATAAAGCGTGTAGAGGAATGTGCATGAAGCGGTGATGAAGGTGTATGGTGCAAGAGTGAAGTGCATGGAAAGATCTATCATCAACGAGACTATGTTGCAGCATGTATAAAGTGAAGAACTGCGTATTTTTGTGGCTGGTATAGGCTGCACTCCAATCTCCAAACAGAGATGGCAGTGGAGACTTTCTCAACCTTTTTTGCTGGAGCTCCAATGTATTATCGACCTGCTAATCTAACTAAACAACCGAAAGAAATTCAACCATAAACTAGTCCTATCTATGCTCATGAAAAACGACTAAATTACCAAACTGTGAATTCGAATTGCATGTGAAAATAAACAAACTCAAAGTGCTGGAACGAAATGCAAACACATTACAACACTGAGGAGATCTATTGCTCTCAGGTTGGGCCCTAACCTGAGAGCTATAGCTCCTTGAGGAAACTCAGAACTAGATCAAAATCTGTCTTCTTTATTCATAATCTGATGTCATGCCAAACTTGGCTTACAAAAAGAACTACATCGAGCTGTGCTCAAAAATTACAATAGTAATGCAAAAGTTTCAACAACCTCTCAAAGGCTACGGTCTCCATACTTATGCAAAAACGATCATCCAACAGGTGTCCTTGATTTTAGGAGCTCGGCTGTCCAACTGAAGTTTAACTTGCTGATCCTGTAGGACAGTCATAATTGCTGTTCCTGTAGAACAGTTATAACTGCTGTTCCTGTAGAACAGCTGGCTGCTTCTAAGCTCGGTGGGGAGATGGATTGGAGCTCGGAGCTATGGTGGGAATCACAAGGAGGGTCCCAAGACTATGGACATCCTCTCCTAAAAACCAGCAGTGCCACCTCATTGTCTCCTTGTCTCCTTTTCACGTGGTCTTTTCTCCCTTTTAATGAAAAAACCTGAGATCATAATGCATTAGTCACGTAGATAAAATGTCTACCCTTCTTCCTACAAACAACACGAATAAACTAAGAAATGCATGCATAAGCAGTAAAAAGTGAATGGTTTGAGCAAAGCAAGTAGGCCAAATGAGCCCAAATTATACCAAAAATTGGGGCTCATCACACTCCTTCTGCTGACCCTACTATTATGGGACTTCAAAACCAAATTTCCAGCTTGACTGAGAAATTAAACGATCTTGCTCCTAAGCAACCCATGAGACCTTAGGTTTGGTGCACACATTGTTAAGTTGAAGGGAATCATGTCACAGGTCAGGGATCGTATAACATTCCTATAGGACCTCCCCCATCGCCACCACATAATCCTAGTGTTGTGCAATATCAGCCAGGGTTTGACTCAATATCATGCATTCCCACGTCATCAAGGGTTGTCTATGAATGAGTTTTGTGAAATATGTTGGTCCTTTGTCAATTCACCTCATTTATGTCCTATTCTACAAAAGTATTACAATGTGCCCAACAACATATTTTTTGAATTTTGTGGATCACACACACATCATATGGATTAATGTCAATATTTAGATGCATTGGTTGATTGTCTGGATCACAAAACTTTAAGAGTTAATGAATCTCCTCGAGGACAAGGAGGAGGAGCCTCTAGGGGAGGAAAAAAAAGAGGAATAGGCCCAATCAGATGCTATAACTATGACCAAGAAGGTCATGTCACGAGGGAGTGTCCAATGTTGAGAAGACCTTGGTGTTCACATTGTTGGGTGAATAGACATGCTACAAAGGATTTTCCAGAAATTATCATCCACTAGGAAGAGGTAACCGAATGAAGGGAGCTCATATGATTAATGTTGAACTGCGACAACCAGAACCATCTGTGCAACTAAATATTAACATTGTGACCAGAAGATGGAAAAGAACTAGGGCTGATATTCTACCTTTTGAACAACCAACTATCATAAGGTTGACATCATCAAAAAGATCCTTTGATCCCAATCAACAGAAGGAATATTATCAATATACAACTGAACTATTATGACAATTAGTTTCTTCTCAAGGTCCCCAAGTTGAGTACAAGAACAAGTATAGACAAGAAGTCCCAGACCATGATAGGAGATATCTCAATCAATCTTGTAAGACTTTAATTTATTTCTACAAATTATGAATGATGAGGAATTAACTGGTTAGTTTCATAAGAAATTAAAAGCCATTGTGAAGGATCATCCATTCTTAGAAGAGACTATTTCTGTTAATATTCCTGAAAGGAATTATAGGCGTGTTTGCCGAAATAAGAAGAGAACAAGAAGAGAATTTCATGGTAATGCTCAGATTGTTAGATACCAGATCAAGGACTCCATGTTACATCTTGGCTTAGAAGTCAACATTTTTCCAAGGAAAACATGGGAGGCGCATGGGAAGCCCAGCTTAGTCTTTTTACCAATTCAATTGTGGATGGAAAACCAATATTGTATTATACGTATTGGGAGATCGAGGACATTGAGGTTGATATTGCAAGTGTTAATATTTATGCAGATTTTGAATTAATAGATATTATGGGTGATAAAGACACATACCCAACCTTATTGGGAATTGAATGGTAATTTGATAACAATGCAGTTATTGATCTCAAATGGGAAATTGTTAGTGTGAAATTTCTTGGAAGGTGTACCAAAAACACTTCACTTATGTCACTAGGTGACAAGTGACCCTAACAAAAATTTGATGGCTACTAGTGATTCAGATATGCAACAAAAATGGAAAACCTGCAATAAAAGTATAAACAATCTAGAATAGAAACCAGTAATAAAAGTATCAAATGAAATAACCCAAATGTAAAGAGCTTAATCAAATAAATTCTTTATTAAAAACACCTAGTGAAGGAGATCTATAGATGGGTCTGTAAGTCCCCCCCCCCCATGGGATGGGTCCTTTGATGTCCTTGACGTTTCAGAAAATGATCTTCTCTTTGAGTATGTGAAAAACCCAAACAAAATGCAAAGAACTCAAAATTGGAGCTCAAAGAAAAAAGACAATAATGGTGACAATGAGTATGATCATGGTGAAGAATGAATGAAAACACTCCAATTTATAACAAAGTATGGATTTAATCTTGAAAATGGGGAATAATAAAACAATGTTAACAAATTTAGATCTAACGGCTTGGAATACTTTATTACATTTATGAGAGAGGGAAAAGATAATTAAAATGGTTAAATATCTTTATTTAGAAAGAATTAACAAATAAAATGATTTATTAATTATTTTATGAGAATTAAGAATGGTGTGAAATCAAAATAATTATTAAATAGTGATTTATTAATTATTTTAATAACATAAATAAGGAAAATTAAATAAATAGTGTTTTATTTAAATATTCCTAAGGGATTTGGTCAAATGTGACAAGGAATAATTATTTAAAAAATGATTTAATAATTATTCCAAGAGAAAATTAAATAAATAATGATTTATCTAATTGTCCTCATGGGGTTTTTTTATTTAAATTAGAAAATAATTTAATAAAAGTGGTTTAATAAATTATTTTCCAGAGTGAAAGTGGTTTTAATATGATAAATTAAATTTAAATGGTGTATTTTGATCCACCTAGTTAGAAATAGCTAGGTGATCATTTTTTGGTGATAAAAAAAACCATGACATTTGAATCGATCGTGTTTGGGTCATCAAACTGCTGGATCCATACCAAGGCCTGGTCATAGATGATGTTGAAGAACTTGACTTGTTAAATCAACTATACCAACTCACTGCTAGGGAAAGGGAGGATTACATTAACCTTATGACTACAGGATCTATCAGCCGAAGAAGTCTTCATAGTACAGAGGAGGGATCAGATGTTGCGATGGACGATTGGAAGTAGGGAGATCATGAGCTTCATTCGTGACACTGTGTAAATATCTAGTGCCTTCATTGGATGAGTACTGAGGTACACAATTATCTTGTTTCTAATGGTATTGATCATGCTATGGATTTTATCCAAGAAGTTGATTCCAGAATAGAAGAGGGCCAAAATATCTCTCTCATGCATGTTTCCTTGCAAGCCACCCCCATAAGATGGTGGGATGCTCATCATGTAGAAATTTTGAATAATATGACACTTATTCAACAGAGATTATCCCGATTATACACTATTGCGGAATACATGCATAATACATAACCTCCTCTATGTTGATCATCAATTTAGCAGCATTAAAAACAATGAAACATCAATCGCATGCACACATTAACACAGTATGTATCCCGGGGAAAGCTTACAGCTGAAAACCCCACACTATTCATACATTAATGATTGAGAACATGTAACATTACATAGTACAATACTCCTCACAAGTACTCAGTATTATCTCCACCTGTTACACACAAAACTAGGTCAGATCCGAATAAGTCACAGGTTCAAATCTTCTCCGCCGCTTTGCCTGCCTCCACTGCACAATGCTTGAAGAGAATCACTCACACTAAAAATCATGTGAGCACAGGTTATAATTCTTGGTATTGGCCCACACTACGTAGCTCTCATTGGCATTACTCAATCCCTTTGATTTTGCAAGATCTCATGCACAACTATAGTCACAACTGACAGCAATCTCAACCTCTAACACCTGTCTCCACTGAACTGTACATGCAATGACATGCAACTGAGTTAACTGATGTATTCTTTAGTTGCTTTATGAGTTAATAATTAATTCACACAACTCATCACTAGTCTATTTGCAGTTAGACTAATTACAACTAGTTTAACCAAGTCAAATTGAACACAACTCCATCAACTCCACATCCAACTCCACCAAACTCAACTGCTTGAGTTCTAATTGAAGTCCTGCATGAAATAGCTCAACTGACCCACAAAGAAAGCATATTTCCTTCTGATAGCTGCATATGCCACATCTGTAGCTCAAATTGAAGTGCTCCAAGAGGATAAGATAATATTTATAGTCTAAATATTATTATGAGACAATAATATTTGACTTTTCTATTTTTGACTAGCAGTCTAAAAATAGACTTTGATCACTCCTGCTGTGATCCAAAAATAGAAGTCCATCTATTTTTCCCAACATGACCAATCATCCATAAACAGCATACTGCAACTCATAGACATGATCCATATGTCTAAAAATAGACATAGTCTAAAAATAGACTTTGCGCCATAATTTGCCTGCGGGCCCACTTAGTGAAGGCGACTTCTTTCCACTAAGCTCCATCATCATGTTGCATTCTCAACACTCCCTCTCAACAAGATATGGATTATCAGCAACCCCTATCCTACCTCGGTGGTATTCGAATTTGCTCCTGTTGAGCGCCTTCGTCAAGATATCAACATCCCAATCCTCCGTTGGAATGTATGAAAGTAACATGATTCTCCGCTGCACACAATCTCTGATATGATGGTACCTGACGTCAATGTGCTTAGATCTATCATGAAATGCAGGATTAGCCAAGAGTTTAATGCAACTCTGGTTATCACAGTAAATCACAGTAGGATCCAAGTAAGAATTGAATAACCTGACCAGAATCTTCCTCATCCATATAGCCTCGCATGCAGCCAAACTTGCTGCCATATACTCGGCCTCTGTTGAACTGAGTGCCACAGATCTCTGCTTCCTGCTGTACCAAGAAACTGTTGTCGACCCGATACTGAAGACCCCTCCTGATGTGCTCTTTCTGTCTGTTGGGCTCCCTGCCCAATCTGCATCCGTGAAGCCACATATCTTCACCTCATCCTCCTGTCTGTACCACAATCCATATCCCGATGTGCCTCTCAAATAACATAATACATGCTTTCCTGCCTTCCAGAAGAGGTTGGTTGGCTTAACCATAGCTTGTGAAAGCTGGTTAACAGCATAGCATATATCGGGTCGTGTATTGACCAGATACATAAGCGGCCCCACCAACTGTCGATAAACAATGGCATCCACTTCTTCTGCTGAAGTGGCATCCTCCTTCCTCCAACCTCCAAGAAGCGGAGTATCAATAGGCTTGCAGCCATGCATGTTGAACTTCTCCAGTATCTCCCGAGCATAATTACCCTGAGAAACAAATAGTCCATCACTGCGCTGCCAAATTTCCAATCCCAAGAAATAATGAAGGAGGCCCAAGTCCTTCATCTCAAACTCCTTAGCAAGATCATCCTTGCATGAAAGTATCAACATCTCATCACCCGTTAGAATCAAATCATCTACATAAAGTACAATGATAAGCAACTTACCCTCCACCACAATCTGGTATAGGTTAGGATCCGCCTCGCTCTTGGAGAATCCAAGTCCGGTGAAATAACTGTCTATCCAAGTGTACCAAGCATGTGGTGCTTGTTTCAACCCATACAACGCTCTCTTGAGCCTGCACACATTCGACTTGCTGCTGAAGATCTCAAAACCTTCGGGCTATTCTATGTACACCTCCTCCTCAATGACTCCATTGAGGAACACAGTCTTCACATCCATCTGATGAATGTGCCACCCCATTAGCACTGAGAGAGAAAGAATCGTCCGTATGGAAGAATACCTTGTGACAGGTGCAAATGTCTCCTCATAATTGATCCCCTCTATCTGTGTAAAGCCTCGGGCAACAAATCTTGCCTTATACTTCTCTACACTCCCGTCAGCTACCTGCTTAACTTTGTAGATCCATCTCGAACCCACCACTGATTTCCCTTCTGGTCTAGGAACAATCTCCCATGCACTATTTCTGACATTCGAATCATACTCTTCCACCATGGTATCTACCCATGCGGGATCCTCCACAGCTACCTCGAAAGAGGATGGCTCAGTCACAACACATTTGCTCACAAAAGCCATGTATCCAGTGTACCAATCAGGTGACTGTCTCTGCCTGCATTGGGCTGTAGGTGGTCCTACAACTTTCTCTGCATCTTGAGCCAGTCGCTCAGCTTCTGTCAAGCGCTTTTGCCCTCTGATGGTTGGCGCTGCATGAGTGGTTTCTTCCACTCCATGAACTTCGTCTTGTGACGGATCCACGTCCTGAAGCTCATCTTTAGGAACTGATAGCTCCTCATTTGCATGCAAGTGTGGCTCCCTCTCAAGTGAACACTTCATGGCTTTCTCCTCCTGAAATTCTATATCCCGTCGCACAACAGTCTTGCCACTGTTTGGAAAATACACACGATAGTTGTGGGGTGTATCAGTGTACCCCACAAATATCCCAACCTCTGCGGTTGGCTCCAACTTCTTCCTGGCATCCTTCGTCACATGCATGTAAACATTAGCACCAAAAATCCTCAAATGAGAAATATCAGGCTTCTTACCAGAATAAGCCTCCTCGAGTGTACTCATGCCAAGTATCCTGTGAGGACAACGGTTCTGCACATAAACTGTTGTATTGCATGCTTCCGCCCACAAGTGAATGGGTAGGCCTTGATCATGCAACATTGCCCGTGCAACACCCACGATTGTTCTGTTCTTCCGCTCAGCAACCCCATTCTGCTGTGGGTTATGGGGAGCTATGAGCTCTCTTTGAATCCCTTCTGCACTGCAGAAATCCTTGAACTCGCCAGAGATATATTCACCACCATTGTCGCTTCTAAGAGCCTTCACCTTCTTCCCTGAATCCTTCTTGACTAGTGCTTTGAACTCACAGAACTTCGAGTATGTCTCTCTCTTCTTCTGCATGAAGAAGATCCAACACTTACGAGAGAAATCATCAACAAAAATCACATAATGCATGTGCTTTGCTATCGAAGCTACTGAGAAAGGTCCACACACATCTGTGTGAATTCTCTCAAGGATCGTCATGGCACGACTATCCTTCTTGTGAAAGGTGGCTTTCACAAACTTTCCCAAAGTACACCCCTTGCACTGATCTGACTGCGCAAGAGTGCCTTCAGGAAGCCCAGTAGTGATCTGCTGCAGTATATTCAAGGCTCCATGGTGAAGGTGACCCAATCTCCTGTGCCACAGCTCGCCATCATCCCAGCTCACCAATCCTTCTGCCTTGCATACCATTGCTACGTAACCATCTACATGCAATTGATAAAGGTTCCTCACTCAAACCCCTATCTTCCGGGTTTCTCCAGTTGTCTTACTGCGCAGGAAAGCCTTTCCCTCGCTAAAAACAACATCATATCCCTTGTCTTCTAACATCTCCACAGAGATAGGATTATTCTTCAATCTTGGAACATGCATCACTTCCTTCAATACGAACGGTTTACCAAACTCCCTCTCAAAGGAAATGGTACCAATATCGGTCGCACTGTATCTACCATCATCGCCCATCTCGATGTGCACTCCAAGATCTTTGTCCTCCAGATTAGAAAACAAATCTCGATCTCCTATCATGTGAAAAGACGCACCATTGTCCAAGAACCACACCAATCCCATCACACTTGAAACCAAGCATGCGATCAATGAAAAATCAAGCTCAAATTGCGAGGCTAGAGCCTCTCCTGCTGCAGATCCAACAGCTTGCTTTTTCTTCTTCTTCTGCGGACAATTAGTGGCATAGTGTCTGTGCTGGTGACAGCGAAAGCACTTCACCTTGGACATGTCCTGCTTCTTGCCTTTCACACCAGACTGAGAAGCTTTCTTGTTCTTCCCCTTCTTTGCTTTGGCAGCCAAAGTGCAATTTTCTTCATCAATTCCCTTTGATGAAGATCCGTCCCTAGTATTCCGTCTGATCTCCTCCTGCACAAGATCTAACCAAAGTCTTTCCCATCCTGGCAATTTCTCCTGACCATTGATAGAGTCTTGATAGGAATTCCAACTCTTCAGAAGACCAAGGAGAGCCAAGCTCACCAAGTCCTCATCATCGACAGTTACCCCCACACTTCCCAGTTCGTCTCTGCACTGAGTGAACTTCGTGAGATACTTGGGCATACTATCTCCCTTCTCACATTTGATGTTTTTGAGTTTATCCTTGAGCGCCAGCTTCCTCTGATCACTCTTGCTTTGGAATAGATCTGTCAATGCTTTCCACATCAAATATGGAGAAGCCTTTCCATGCAGGCTGGGCACAATGTGATCCTTCACGCCCTCCAACAGAATCCTTTGACACTTTACTGTCTTCTTTTGCCAAGTATCAACCTGTGCAGCATCAGTAGGCTTTGGGACATCAGCCTCTATGAAATCCTTCAGCCCATTATCATCCAACACTACCTCCATCCTGTCCTTCCATGCAATATAGTTCAAGCTGCCCTCAAGAGCATACTCCAATCGCAATCCGTTGAAAGACATTGCCACGTTGATACCAAGAAAACATTGCTGCAAGTTCGAATTCCACCAGCTCCAAACTCAACCACCTCCGATCTAGAATTCGTGAGAACAAAGTATTTCTCGTACAGAGATTGACTGTATGGGCTTTTACCGATATCTCACCTTCCAAAGGAAGGATGAATCCAGAGGATACCTGGCCCGATTACAGACTCTGTCTGAAGAAATAAAATGTAAACACTTCCTGAATAGTAGATCTGATGATCAACAGCTCTGATACGATGTAGAAATTTTGAATAATATAACAGTTATTCAACAGAGATTATCCCAATTATACACTATTGCGGAATACATGCATAATACATAACCTCCTCTACGTTGATCATCAATTTAGCAGCATTAAAAACAATGAAACATCAATCGCATGCACACATTAACACAGTATGTATCCCGGGGAAAGCTTACAGCTGAAAACCCCACAATATCTATATATTAATGATTGAGAACATGTAACATTACATAGTACAATACTCCTCACAAGTACTTAGTACTATCTCCATCTGTTACACACAAAACTAGCTCAGATTCGAACAAGTCACAAGTTCAAATCTTCTCCGCTGCTTTTCCTGCCTCCACTGCACAATGCTTGAAGAGAATCACTCACACTAAAAATCACATGAGCACAGGCTATAATGCTTGGTATTGGCCCACACTACGCAGTTCTCATTGGCATTACTTAATCCCTTTGATTGTGCAAGATCTCATGCACAACTATAGTCACAACTAATAGCAATCTCAACCTCTAACACCCATCTCCACTGAACTGTACATGCACTGACATGCAACTGAGTTAACTGATGTATTCTTTAGTTTCTTTATGAGTTAATAATTAATTCACACAACTCATCACTAGTATATTTGCATTTAGACTAATTACAACTAGTTTAACCAAGTCAAACTGAACACAACTCCATCAACTCCACATCCAACTCCACCAAACTCAACTGCTTGAGTTCTAACTGAAGTCCTGCATGCAATAGCTCAACTGACCCACAAAGAAAGCGTATTTCCTTCTGACAGCTACATGTGCCACATCTGTAGCTCAAACTGAAGTGCTCCAAGAGGATAAGATAATGTTTATAGTCTAAATATTATTATGAGACAATAATATTTGACTTTTGTATTTTTTACTAGCAGTCTAAAAATAGACTCTAAGCACTCCTGCTGTGATCCAAAAATAGAAGTCCATCTATTCTTCCCAACATGACCAATCATCCATAAACAGCATACTGCAACTCATAGACATGATCCATACGTCTAAAAATAGACATAGTCTAAAAATAGACTTTGCGCCATAATTTGACTGCAGGCCCACTTAGTGAAGGTGACTTCTTTCCACTAAGCTCCATCATCTTGTTGCATTCTCAACACATCATGACTAGTTTCATGACTGGTATACTGTTAAGTTTGTTATGATACATAAACTTTTGACTTAAAAGAATACCTATATAAAAATACCTATCTATGATGAATGTACTAGCCCTCAAAATCATGTACAAAAATGTTTTTCTATCTGGAAAAACATTAGATTACCAATTGTAATGTGGATGAATCAATTTATGCATACATTGCATGTCATCTTGCGAGACTGGTATTTGAAGGAGGAATTGAAAAGAAAAATGGTGGATTAGAATAAAATGACTCGCCAATTCTGTAAGGATTTTTCATTTTTTGATATTGTTGCAAAGATAGCTAAAGCTATAAAAGCTATCAAAAGGGTGTTATTCCCCTTTGGAAACACTATAAGAGAATGCAGCAGATATGGTGATTTTCCACACCAATATGATTTGGGCTTCCATGAAGCTATAGCTTGCGGGAAAATCAACAAACAACTTGATGACGATTTGGAGGAATTAAGGCACTTGTCCTTTAAATAATCCGAAGAATAGAGGGGGATAAAGGAATATCCTGTTATAAATGCACCACATTTACAACCACTGAAGTTGAAAAAGCTAAATATTGGGACTGAAGAAAAGCCTAAAATTGCTTCTATTGGTGACTATTGGGACGAGTAGGATACTAAATGAATTTTTGATTTGATCAAGGAATATGAAGATGTATTCCCTTCTTCATTTTCTGAATTAAATAGCATTAAATGAGATTTGAGGGAGATGAAGATAGCTTTGAAACTAGATGCAAAACTAGTCAAGCATCAACCTTACAGGTTAAATCCAAGAGTCATAGAAAAGGTAAAGAAGGAGATTGAAAAGATCTTGGTTAAAAGACTTATATTCCCATTTTAAGAGGTTGAATGGATCAGTGCAATTTTCATCCAAGATAAGAAATATCCCCATGAGATTAGGGCATGTGTTAATTAGATAAACCTTTACAATGCTTGTGCCCATGATCCATTCCCCACCCATTTCAGTGATGAAGTCTTGGATAATGGTGCAATAAATGAAGCTTATTCTTTCACTGATGGATTTTCAGATTATCACCAAGTCAAGATTGTGGAAGAAGACAAGAATAAAACTATGTTCACAATCGAATGAGGTTCTTATGCTTACAATGTCATGCCATTCAGTTTGAAGAACGTTCTTGTTGCATTTTCAAGAATTGCAATAGCTTCCTTTTGACATTATATTCATAAGTTTCACAAGGTTTACATGGATAAGTAGATAGCCTACATTCGACTGAAGAAACATTCTAGTTTTCTCAGAGTCATGTTCAATAGATGCAGGCAGATTCAAATTGGTGAGCCCTAGTATTGCATAAAGAGTGTTGCAACTCCTAGGGGCTCTTCAACTCTATTTATCAACCCGGGGTTCATACAAACTTCGAGGTGAAATTTCTATATACACAGTAGATGGAATTCTAGTCATGCCACACTCTACTAAGTGATCTGATCATTAGGGCTCCAAGACCATTCTTATTCTGAATTATGGGGAATTGACTACTGAAAGTGCAATCCAAAAGATAGCTCTAATGTAGAAAAAGGTAAATGTTTTTCAAATATAGCTTATAGATTCTACCAACTTGTAAATGTTATTGAATAAATTCATGAAAGAACACAAGAGCTATGATAGCTGTAGAAACGAAACTACACTAACTGCAATCAACCATATAGCTATCAAATTCACTAGTAAGAGGAAATTATTCTACCACCTCATAAGTCAAGATTTCATGCATCATCTATCTATTGGGATGGGGTCCCCTGGGTTAGTTTGGGGTTAAGATAACCCAAATTTCGGAACAAGTTTGAAAATAATGTAAAGTCTCCATGATTTGTGGATGCAGAGCACGTAGATGAATAGGAGTTAAAGGGGTTTAGCCCCTTGTTTTATGTAAAGTTTGATTTGGTTTTGAGATTCACAAATGGTCCGTAGACCATGGAATTATATGAAAAGTTTATAAAGAGGTGTGTCTTCGAAAGTCTAAGGCAGTAGAAAAAGTAGCAGTGAAGAGAAGAAGATGAAGAAAGATAGAGACTTGGGTTGATCTAGGACAGGAGCTAGGGCAGGAAGGCTCTGCTTCCTGCGCTTATATAGGGAAAGAAAGGCTCCGTAACTGAGTGCGCTAAGGCCTAGGTAGAGTCTACAGCTGAGTGCGTGGAACCCTATAGCTATGTGCCCAGGGAAATTTGAGTCTATAACCTTGAATTGAAGATCAATAAAGGCTGTTTTCCAAAGAATTCCTAAGTATTTATGTTTATCTCCGTTAATGTTATATATTGCTGATGAATGATTTGTTCATGAAATATCGATTTAATGTTACATGATTCTCTTGAATAAGTTTGAATAATCTACATAATGCATGTTTAAATACTTTTGCGAAGACTCTGGTAATCTCTCTTATGTTTACTAATAACTTAAGTAAATCTGCGAACACTAATTTAGGACAGCTCTTTGATGCATGTAAGTAGGCGAATTGACCGTTAGAGGTCCACAAGCACTGATTGTAGACCTTTGTGAAGGTCTGAAGGCTATTTTAATAGAGTAGTAGCAACATTCCCTAAGAGGTTATCGATCTGCATGAAGGAAAATATAAGGCGTCGAAATACATCACACTAGTCTCTAGATGCAGAAACTTGGTTCTTGCATCCCCACATACTGCTTCGAGTGAGACTACAGCCTGCGCTATGCAGGTTGTTACCGAAAGGGCCAGTAGTGTATGGTTTTGTTGGTTGGCACAACTAATTTTGAACTTGGGTTAGGACCCCCTAAGCCAACAAATGGTGCTACTGCTGGGACCGAGATATGCTTGAAAGAGATGTGTGATGTCGCATCATTGGAATCCGACCAACAAAGAAATTGAAACATGGTTGGATTGGAAGATTCACGAGTTCGCGGTGCAATAAAATAGGAATATGTGCCTGTTAAAGGAAGAGTGGTTGAAAAGATATTTGTATATGGAGCTACACGAGATCTTATTCTACACTTTCCCCATTCAACTGTAAGAGTGGTTAGCTAAATTGATAGACATTCAAGGATGGTGGAAGATCAATAGTCCTATAGTGTGGACTCCAAAAATAGTGTGATGATTAGAAGCTTCTAAAAACAAGATCACGGGGGTTTTTTATCATTGGATCAATCGAATTCTGGGAGGATTTGTTACAAAATTTGCAATTGATACCTTAGTCAGCTATAGCGAAGTAGAGTGGAATTTTTTCAAGGGACTGCGAGGTAAGTATTTAAGATCATTGAATACTTGGATTAAACTATTGCTATGTGAAAAACAGGTGATTCCATTACCTTGATATTCAGAGCTATACGAAGTGGACGATTCTTTAGAAATCACAAAGGATTAGGACCAAAATACAGTCCATTGGTTGGAACTCCTTCAAGTGACGACGAAGTGGTGGGAAAGATTACACCGCGAAGTGTTGTGAAACTAATCACTCAGGGGATTCCTTAAGAAAATCATCCTTCCACTCCACCTCCATCCCCACCTCCATCACATACACCTTTGCCCACACCTCCACCCCCACCACCTGCATTCAACATGGTAAATGCAATGAAGATGCTGATTTTCAAAGGCATAGGAAGTGAAGATGCGGAGTAGTTAAGGTTTGTTGCAAATACTGTATGGACAACGCAACATATTACTGATGACAATATAAACAAGGCACAATTGGTTACCGCTTTGCAGGATCACGTGCTAACCTGGTACATTAAGTATTGTTCTGATAATCCTCTTGCAACGCTAATAGAGACTAAGGCGACTTTAAAGAAAGAGTTTAATAATCCTAAGTATGACTCATAGTCAATAATTGGATTTCAAGAAATCATGATAAGGGTCGATGAGATGCCCTGGGAATTTGATCAGAGGTTGAAGTGTCAGATCAGAGAAGCTAACATGCAGATCACAGATAGCCAACATCGTGAATGGTTTATAGCATCGCTTTTGCCCCAGTTGAGAATTTATCTGTCACAACAGAAGATAGAAACATAGGAATAAGACTTGGAAATCATGATGAGGCTGCATGCATCACCTATTTAGGATACAAACCTGGGAGTACAGAAGATCCATGCACAATTAACTAGCTTGCACCCAGAATTATAGAGTTTGAAGAAAGACAAGGTGACTAAACCAGAAGTGCACACAAAAGTCTAGTGTTTGAAGTGTAAAGGCCAAGGGCATGATACAGATAATTGTCCAGTGCACGGGAATTATATTACAGGAGGGGGGCCAATTCCCTTGAAGACAGAAGCCCTAGCAGGGTGGAGTGTGGGGGCTGTCCTATGGTGTGTTATTTGTCAAGTTACTGGACAACATGCGATGGGTAATTTCCATTTACTCCAAAAGTTCATCCAGACACCCCAATAGTTGTTTTGTAACTTCTGCAAATATATGGGCCATGATGAGCGCCACTATCGAAGCTATGAGTTGATAATGGAAAGGGCACCTACATACCATATGCAAGAAGAAACTCAGCCTCCAGATTAGGGCACCGGAGGTGCATGTAGAGGTTATCTGAGTCGAGGATGTGGTAGAGGCCGTGGTAGATTATCTACTACAACCGTGAACAACTAGGGCACTATGCACGAGAGTGCTAGAATCCTACACGCCCGTCTTACCAATACTACAGAAAGTTTGACCATACTATAGAAGAATGCCCAGTGCTAATAGCCAAAATGCAGGAGAATAAAACAGAGCCTTAAAAACCTATGAAAAATCTACAGATGATGAGGGTTGAGCCCCGTAAAGAAGATCAAAGCATTAACATTGTGCTAAGAAGTGGAATGACGACTGGTGTTGACAAGGGTAAACAGTCTGAAGAAGAAGGATGGGTCCAAAAAGCACCAAAGAAGGAAGCTGACTTATACTTGGATCGCATTAAGGAAACATTTATCGAAGCCAAGAAGAGCTTTGCTGAGGCCTCCACCTCAGGGAGCCAAGAAAAGATACAAGAAATCAGCGCGCCAATAGAGGTTTATCCCTCTGTACTCACTACATTTTTGAAGACTTGTATAAAACTATTGCGCAATAGGAAAGCTGTGGAAGGCCTATAGGAATTAATAAATAAATGCGCCAGTAAAGCAAAAGTCCTTGATGGACATTGGGTGGTTAGAAAAACTGAAAAATGTAAGGCACAACAGGGGGTGAGATGAGGCTCACCGCATAGATAGGTGATTATGAGATGGACTAGGTCATTTTGGATTTGGGGTTTGATGCGAACATATTACTGAAACAAACATGGGAAAGGATGGGGAGACCTGTGCTGTAGTGGTCTCTGATTCAACTTAGGATGGTGAACCAATAGAAAATAATCCCCATGGGATGGTTATATGGAGTAATAGTTGATATAGAAGGTGCGAGCGCGATGTCTAACTTTGAGGTTATAGAAATCGTTGATGATAGTAACCCCTACCTTGCGCTCTTGTGAATTGACTAGGCTATTGACATGAATGGGGTCATTAATATGAGGAAAAGGACAATGTCATTTGAAAGAAATTCATTGCGGGTTATACTGCCATTGGATCCTGCAGAAGGGGTGTGCTATATCGAACCAGTCCCCGATTATGACAAAAGTGATGATGAACTGGATCAAATTTACAAGTTAACAGTGTGGGATCAGGACTGGGTCAATCTAATGGTAGATGGATGGATTTCTTGGGACCAGGAGAGTTCTTGCACCTCTGATTTGGATGAAGAATTAGAGAACTAGCATAATCACTTGCACAAAGTGTCTCTATTGCGATGAAATTTGATGACAAAGTCACTGCATTGTGTTTCGTCGGAGGTAAGGAAATTACCCTATTATGATGGTTTAACTAACATAGATATGTTTTTGGATGAATTTGAGCGTGAAGTCCCTGAGGATCACCGCTTCCAAGAATTAGAGTTGGCACTACGTGCTATGACTGCTCGATGATGGGGTACACATAAGGATAATTTTGCTAGATGGTGAGATTACCAAAGAATGATGATGTTACAGTTTGGGCATGCCAATACTATCATGACTGAGAAATATAACGGAAGATACTATCTCCATGATCACCTAGCGAAATGGACTAAAACATGGGGAACAGAATCGCAGCTAGAGTGGGTACACATATTTTACCATACCTTGGATACAATTCCCATCAATTGGTATTTGGAAATGGAACTCCTCCATGGCATAATGGAATGGGATGTATTGAAGGAAGGGTTCTTATTGACCTTTAGCTTTGAAGATGGCTTCGCAAGCATCGATGAAGCGCTATAAGAGATTAAGGTGGTTATCTTCAAAACGCCAGAGGAACCCATGGAATGGACCCAACCAGACTGGAGCACCCAGCTGCGCCATGCATCAGAATGCTATAATGTAACCACTAAAGAGGAAGATGAAGATCCGAGAAAATTTAATATTTGAGAAGTAGAAGGGCACTGCAAAGTTGAAGCCCCATAGATAGAAAACTCAGACATCTCCGCACCTTTGAAGACAAAGCAAGTAAACATTGGCACTAAGAAGAACTGAAGTTCACAAAAATTGGAGATTATTAGGATGACACTACTATGGATAAAGTTATTGAGTTACTCCTTGAATACCAGGATATCTTCCCCACTAAGTTTTTAGATTTGAAATGCATAGTTGGCAATTTGGGAATTATGAAGATCACTCTGAAATCGGAGGCGAATCCTATTAAACAGAGGCCTTACCACCTTAATCTTAAATACAAGTAAAAGGTTCAACAAGAGTTGGATAAGATGTTGGAGGCAGGCATCATAGAACTTGTTGAAGGATCTGATTGGGTGAGCCTGATAGTGGTTTAGGAGAAGAAACAAAAAGGTGAAATAAGGATTTGCGTAGATCTATGGAAGCTTAATGATGCATGTGTTCACAACCCATTTCCAACTCTGTTTATAGCCGAAGTGTTAGACAATGTTGGAGGGTAGGAGGCCTATTACTTTACTAATGGGTTTTCCGGGTATCATCAGATCAAGATCGCGCCTGAGGATACGATAAAAATGAACTTCGCGATGGAGTGGGGTTGTTTTTAGTAAACTGTGATGCCATTTGGACTCAAGAATGTGCCTGCGATATTTTCCCACGTAGTCATAGCAGCATTCAAAGAGTTCATTCATAAGTTTCTAGAAGTTTTCTTTGATGACCCGATGGTGTTTGGATTAAGTGCCATGTAGGAAATCTGCGCCTGATGTTGGATACATGTCATAGATACCATATCATGTTGAATTTGAAAAAATGCATATTTTTTGTTCCTTTTGGGATCTTGCTAGGTCATGTTGTGTGCAAGAAAGGATTGATGGTGGACCCTACAAAAATTGCGGTAATTGTGAATTTGGAGGCCCCTAGGAATGTCAAGAAGCTGTGAGCGACACTGGGACATACGAGATACTATAGAAAATTTATCAAAGCCTATGCTCAAATTACTACGCCCATGGAGAAACTACTAAAGAAGGATGCAACATTCTGTTGGGACGAAGAATGCCAGTGCAACTTAGATGTGTTGAAAGAAAAGATGGTCATTGTGTCAATATTGGTATTCCCTGATTGGAAAAGGCAGTTTCACATACATGTGGATGCCTCTTGGACTGCATTGGGTGTAGTGCTAACACAGGTCGGTAAAGTTTAAATGTGTTAGTGTCAATATCTGCATACTTCCATTAGGGATCAAAATTTGCTCTTTGCATTGTCATTTTAGGGGTCCCATACTGAAAATTTTACGTCATTCCATTAGGTCATGTCAAACTGATCTACTGATGGTTGCCTTCTCTTCAAAAAGTCCAATTTCCCCATCATAGAGTGTACTTGCTGACCCTTCTTCAGGTTGTCTTCAGTTATGGTTTCATGGTCAGTTTGCAATCCTGTTTTCATTAGGTCATAGTGCATGTTTTCATTAGGTCTTAGGGTTTCATCTCCAAGGTCAAGAGCCTGATTTTAACATGTAAATAAAGGTTAGCAAGGGTATGAGTATGATGAATAAGTCAAGCATGATGGCTTGTAGGTCATAACCACTGAATAATCATCTTTTAACTTAATATAATTTTCACCTCAAAAACATGTTTTTGAGGTGAAAACAAAGTATTTTGAGTTTATTTGTATTTCATATCTAATTTTAAGTCACTATATGTAATAACTAATGCCAACTACACTAGAGCATCTTTCCTTGCTGCAAGACAAAGAAACAAAGCAAAAATCAGTTCAAGTTGAGTATTTATCCACTTGCAAAGACACAAAGAAGAAAAAAGCATTAAAATAGAGTTTTCAAGAAGGACAAGAAACATTGGAAAATGGGTTTTTCAAATGAAAAATCAAAATATACTCCTATTTAAGCTCCCACATTTCATTTCTAAGTTCATTATTCTCATTGGCAAGCAAGGAGTAAAAAAAGTGAGAAGAAGTGGCAAGATTGAGTGAGTTTTGGCAAAGAAAGCTTGGCGTTGCGCTTCTGGAGGGTGGTGTTGCGCTTCTGGAGAAATGGAGTAGTGGTGTTGTGCATTGGCAAAGTGGCGCTACGCTTTTGAGGCAGATAGGTTGGTGTTGTGCTTCTATAGAAGTGGAGCAGTGGCGCTGCACTTCTGAGGCAGATAGGTTGGTGTTGTGCTTCTATAGAAGTGGAGCAGTGGCGCTGCGCTTCTGAGGTAGATAGGTTGGCGCTGTGCATATGGAAAAAATTTGTAGTGTAAATTTACATTGGCATTGCATTTCCAAGGTGGCGCTGCGCATCTGGGCACCGGCACTACGCGTTGAGTAGGAAGGCTATAAAAGCCTCAAAACTTCCAACAAACTCCAAATTTTCTCTCTCTCACCTACCTACAAATAGGTTGACATCCATCACATTGGTTTTTGTCTGCATATCCACTTCATAAGCATCATTTTCTTTGATAAACATGAAACCATAAAAATCTCCCTTGTATGCCTAAAAACCATAAACAATCATTATTCCTCCTATCACTCACTATAGCTCTAAACCATATCCCTATTTCCCTATCCCCTATCCCTTTGTCCCTTTATCCCTATTTCATATTTCCCATCCCTTTTATCCCTCTTCCCCAAGGGAAATTTCTCAAAACAAAGCCCTCCCTCTCATTTCCTACTCCTTCATTCATTTCCTAGCCACAAGCTCATCTCCCATCCCCTCATTCCTAAAAACACTTTCACTCATTCCATTCATACAAACTCAACTTTGAAAACATGGACCAAGAGGATCGAGACTGAGTAGGAGGAAAATACAGGTAGTGACACCTCAGTAGATAGAGCTAAGCAACAGAGAAAACCACACAAGGGAGGTAGGATTATTAGAGAAGAGCCATCAGACCTTAGGGAATTGGAGGCCTCTCAGTTGGCTATGACATGTTTTAGATATCTTGGTTGTTATGAGTTCTGTAAGTAGGTAGAGAGAGTTCAATACCACCTGGAGCTCACCAGACCCTTTGTACCCATATTCAGTGCAACAAGGTAACTCTTGCTGGGGTAACCTTCATAGTTTCACCATCCATCATTTCAGATGCCACTAGGATTCTGAATGTAGGGGAGAAGTGTTACAAGGTCTAGGACTGAATGAACACTACTATGAGCCTTATATAAAACCCTAGTATAGAAATGATGTGAAGAGGCTTTTTCCTTTCAGATTTCTTAAAGACAAATATGTCCCCATGATGAAAATCATCATGAAGTACTTCACTTGTGAGGGTAGATTCTCCAAGCTGTACACCTATCACATCAGGCTCCTCATGAATTTTACTAGGGTGAGGATGTTAAACCTCCCTTACTTCTTGTTTAGGAATATTGAGAAGATGGCTCATATTGTCTAGAAGAAGCCATAACCTTAGCAGATGAATAGCCTCTATCACTATTCCCTGATCAAGATCATTATGCTTCATCATCTCAGTCTCCTCGACATCTCTTGGGAGACCTTTATTTTTCATGATATCTTCAGGGGTCCTCAAATTCCTCCACAAGTGTCTCAAGAAGTAGGAGGACCTTCTGGCAGTGTTCAGGTGAATAAGGAATCCAAGGACACTAGAACTGCTAAGGTGCCCATTTACATGACATATCAGAGGGGCACAAGGAGATTATTTACAGTAGATAGGCAAGTGTTTTCTCTACGGGAGGTGGAAGGGAACTTGCCTTCTTCATCAGCTCATAGAGAAATGCTAGCTCCACAGAATGTGGAAGGGGATTTTCCTTCTTCATCAACACAGTAGGTACAGGTGCATAGCTGCACAAAGGGAAGGAAAAGATGCCAGAGCAAAGTTTGGATGATGAGGAGGAAAGGGAATTTGACTTGACTAAGTATGATGAGTCGGAGCAGCGTTATACTCATCTTGGAGTTGAAATCATTGACTTAGAGGCTCAGGATGAAGAAACCATCAAAGACATCATCATACAAGAAAGGGAAGCTTAGGTACAAGATTTGGCAGACAATTTGGAGAGGGCCAAATATGTTATCACATATTTGGAGCAAGACAAAAAGCAATTGAGTGACAAACGAGTCCTCATGGAGCTATAAATTCTCAAGATGAAATGCCAAAGTGGCAAAGAGGCACCTGTCACTTTGACTCCCATTGAGAAGGAGATTGAAAAGGATAGAGAAACTTGGCTTGAGAGAGTCAACCTGCACCTTGAGAAGATGCTACAAAATTCCAATAGAGACAATCATATGATTAGACACATGGCCTATCATTACAGGACCCAAAACAATATTTGCAATATGAGGATCACGAAAATGAAAACTAGGCTAAGGTGGGCCTTGAAAGGCAAAACGGAGGAGGATAGGCTTAAGATTCTTGCTGAGGCTTCCTTGGCTCATTAGGAAACTTGATGAGGATGCTTCTCACAAATTTTGGGCAAGTTTAGAAGAAATTTTGTCACTTGCAAATTTTGGAATTTCACACACAGGAAAACTGCCTAGACACACAGTGCCACCAACGATGCAATTTTCCTAGGGGAATACAATGAAGAAATGGTTTGCATTTTTGGAATCAAAGAGATGAGGACATGTACACTAGCAAGTTTCAATTTTTTTGGGGCATAACTGGTCCACCAAAAGGTCAAAAAAGACCCTAAAAATGACCTTTCTGCCACTTTTTGGAAACATAGAAGCAGTCTCAGGAGAATCAATTTTTGATGAGTCACATGAGCTTGAAATGCAGAATTCCTAGTTTTTTTGGAAATTAGACTTGAAGGCCTTTCCAATGAGCTATCATGGGCTCAATTTGGATGCCAGGAAGGCCTTCAAAAGTGACCTGAAAGTGGCACTACACTTTGAGCTAGTGGTGCTGTGCGTAGGGTAGTTTTTGCTCAGGGTTGCTATTTTTCCAGTTTTTGACTATGATCATGGATTCTCTCTCATGGATGATGATTCACCATTGTAAATTATGAATTTTCATGTAAGTATGCTATATAAATAGTAATAGAGGGTAGATTCATTGCCTTAGAAGTTAGTTTGAGCTCAAATGGATCAGTTTTTCACTTTTAGAGGCAAGTTGTTGATGATGCCTATATTCTTGTTTCTTGTTCAATATTAGTTAGGTCAGATCCTCATCTTAGGGATTCAACCCCTAAGGATGGGAGGAGGTTGAATTCATGCCTATATCTTCTTATTCTTTCTCATTGTAAAGGGTTGGACTCAGCTGGATTCTCAGACCTTGATTGTACACCTTTTGTAAGCAGTTTGGCAGGAGATTAATAAGAATTGTAGCTATTTTTATGGGATCCATGTGGTATGGGTTTTAGTAAAGTTTATTCTTTTGTAATCATGTGTTAATATGTTTTGTATGCTTCTTTAATCATTTCATTGCTTCTAGTTGAATGTTTTCAAGTTTGATAGGCGAGAAACATTGAAGTGTGCTCTGCCTTAGGAAACCATTCACCATTTCATGTGTTCTGCAGTCTAGGAAGGATCCACGGTTTTCACATGCCCTTCTTCACTTCTCAGCAGTATAAAACATCATCAAACTCTTGAGTGCTAAAGCCTATTCCTACCTTGCCCCATTGAACACCCTGTAATTCTGACTTAGTTCCCTAGACCTAAACTATCCAACTCCTCTTGATTTGGCAAAACCCCCTTCAAAATCCAATAAAAACTTCATGCTACTATACCTAGCCTAAAATCCTTTACCTGATTTAGTCATCTCGGCTGAAATCGTTACGGAGAGAACCCTCTCCCATCCTAGTAGGGCTAGCTACTTGGCTAAGCATGGCTTGTGGTTACCCTAGCATTGCCTTCCTTCAGCCTGAGGTTCAATCCAGGTGATAAAAAAATGGACCATCCTATAGCCTTCACGAGTAGGAAGTTATCGAAGGCTGAGAAAAATTATTCAACAACCGACCGCGAAGCATTGGCAATGGTGTACGTGCTGCAAAAATTTAGGCATTATCTATTAGGAGGGCATTTCAAGATGTACACAGATCATTTCACCTTGAAATACTTGGTCAACAAGCCTGTGTTGGGGGGGAAGATCTGCAGATGGTTGCTATTATTTCAGGAGTATGACTTTGAATTCATTGTGAAGCCAAGGAGGTTAAATGTGGAACCTAACTATCTGTCGAGGATCAAAACAGGAGAGGAGCCTAATAACCTAGAGGAAGGGTTTCCAGATGCACAGCTCTTTGCATTTTGTGTAGCAGATGATCATTTTGCAGACATTACTCACTTCTTGACTATGGGGATGGCACCAGAAGGATATACAAACCAACAAAAGAAGTAATTAGTAGTGCACGAGACTAGTTTTTCAGTCATTGTGGGACATTTATATAAGATGGGTGTAGATGAAATATTGCGAAGATATGTGTTGGACTTTGAGCAGGATATAATTCTCGCTAAAGATCATGGGGTAGATGCAGGAGGTCATTATGCAGGAAAGGAAATTTGGCAAAAGATTTTCTGTGCAGGTCTATGGTGGCCAAAATCACACAAGGATTCCAAGGTGTATTCTAAGGCATGTGATGCATGTCAAAGAACTGGAAGACGATCGTGAAGATATGAGCTACCAATACATCCTCAAGTATCTTTTCAACCCTTTAAGAAATGGGTGATTTATTTTATTGGGCCAATTCAAGCCCCCGGAAAGAAAACGGGTGTGTGCTATATTATCACTGCAACGGAATATTTAACCAGATGAGCAAAGGAACAACCGGTTAAAGATTGTACAGGATTTGTGGTAGCAAAATTCTTGTTTGATTACATCTTAACTAGATTTGGCTGCCCAAAAGTATTGATGAGTGATAGGGGTACACACATTCTGAATGAAACGATCAGCACGTTAATTGAAGAGTTCCAGGTCTACCATCAGAAGAGTACGCCATACCACCCGCAGGAAAACAAAATTGTTGAAGCTTTTAACAAGATTTTGGAGAATGTGCTGACAAAGATCTGTAACGCGTAGCGAAATGACTGGGATGTGCGCGTACCTGCAGTACTATGGGCTTATAGGACTACTTGTAAAAATCTTACAGGGAAAACAACATGCAAATTAGTATATGGGGTCGAATCCGTAATGTTGATGGAGTACATTGTGCCTATTCTGCGCATAGCAGCCCTGATGGATATGGTAGATCACGAGGCCTTGGAGGAACGACTTGCACAACTTATGGAGCTCGAAGAATATCAATTTTTTGGAGGATTCCATCAACAAGTGCAGAAGGAACGCGAAAAAGCATGGCATGATCGCCACGTCAAGCTTCACACATTCAAGGTAAATGATATTGTCATGTTATATGATAGTAAATTCACTAAATTTTCGGGTAAATTCCAGATGCATTGGTTAGGGCCATATATTTTTAAAGAAATTACAGATGGCGGTGCAGTTCAGCTTGCGAAGCTGAATGGGGAAACCTTCATAGGAAGAGTGAATGGGAGCAGGTTGAAGTTGTATACAGGGGATCCTACATAATGACTATATGGGAGTGCGGAACTCTAAACTACACTTCCTAGCTTGGAGGACAATGCAGCGAGCAAGCTATGTGGAGAATGATGAATATGCATCCCAGGAGGCTGCGCTCAGGAAGTTGCACCATGGGGGAAGGTACCGCACAACATAGCAGGAAAATGACCGTTGGAGTTGTTGTTCATGACCTGACGGCTAGAAGACAGTTAAGTGGAGTGGGGTGGCAACATTTAAGGAAAAAAAATTTGAAGATATGTCACCAAAACAACATTTATTATCAGAAATTGGGGGGAATGGTCGGATTTGAATTCAAAATCCCCTATAAATTACGTGTGCTAGTCCAATAGAGAACACTTTGCATTCTAAGAATTGTTAGTCAATTTTACTGTCTGTTGCCTATGAGCTGAGCATTTTGGGAAGATTTAGTTGCGAGTCTCGTGTTTACCAATTTTCCCAAGATAAACCAGAAGATTATTCTTGAGAAAATGTCTACACCAAGTCCTACTAAAACTATGAGTACTGGCGATGTTGTCTTCGACACAACTGCCCCAGAAGTTGTAAGTATGGAAGCTCTGGCTCCTATGCCTACCGTGCTGAGGTCGCCTGGGCCGAAGCATACCCCTACCAGAGAAAATCAACCAGCCAAGTCAAAACAATATATGAAGAACAAGCAAAAGAAGCCAGTGCCAGTGCACGCTTCCCCAAGAAAGCATACCAAGACGCAAGCAAAGCAGAAGAAAGATAAGCAGCTAGAGAGAGTAGTGGACCTGGAGGTGGAATAATTCCAGGGAATAAAGGATTGTTACATGAAAATATCATCACCATGATTATTTGCAGTCAGTATGGGTCTATCATCACTTGTACTGTCCTCCTAAGCAAGTCTCAGACCTCAGCTCTTCAAGTCAAGCTTTGAAAATGAGAGAAAGACTTTGAAAATCAACAAAGCTCTGGTTTCGCACTTTATCTCACTGTTGCCTACGGTCCTGCACCCCCTATTCACAAAAACTGCGGACCTACCCGCTCTGTCCCTAAAGGAGTGGGTGCGGACCCCTGTGAAAGTCAAAAAGGCGCAATTTTATTCTAAAAAACTCACTTTGGGTTAATTCTAGATGATTCTAGAAGGAATTTTGAGGTGGATTGGTCGCTCTTAGGTGGTTCATGCATCCCAAAAGAGAAGGAGCTAATCCCTTGATGAGAGGAGCTATCCCTTTGAAGGAGGGCTTTATCCCTTTGAAGGAGGACCTAGTAACTTCTCTCCATTGCACTATAAATTAAGGCATTGGGCTGGTTGCTAGAGAGGTTAGAAGCTGAACATTTTTGAGGGTAAATTCTGGTGGAATTGTGACCTCCTAGTTAAGCTTGAGAGGAGAGATCACATACCTTTTGGCTTCATTGGGAAGAGAGTGAAACTTGTCAAAGTAGAGGAGACTTCTTGTTGGACCCTCGGAGGAGCTTGTACAACATCAAGGAACAGGTTGTAAAGTTCTTCTTTGATTAGAATTGATACAATCAGATTCATTTTTCTCAACAAATTGTCCTATGTTATTTGTTTCATGAACTCCTTGATCATCATGTTAAGTATGTTTTATGATATTGGCTTTTTAGGTGCTATTTAATTTGTTTTCTTGTTTGTGTTTGCAGATTCGCAACAAGGGAGCTCATTTGGATCAAAGGAGCGAGGCTTCCACAAACTTGCATTGGACCTAAGGTAGGCCTAAACACTTGTTTGCCTTTGTTTATAAATGCATATTTAGAGAAAGATAGTTTTTTATTGGCTTGATTGTCACTAGATATCGTTAGATTCTAGGAAGGTCTATCTTGTCCGCAAGATCGACTCATTCCGTGTGACAAAATGGCCACCATACTGGGGACTTGATTTTTTCCTTGCTTTTACTTTGACTTGAGAAACTGTGTTTTTGTTTCTGTTTTTGGTTTGTTGTGTGTGGAATTGGGTAGATTTAGTAGATCTAGGATTATTTTTTGTTTTTCATAACTTTGGGGGAGGACCACACCCTCGGCTTGTGACACAGTGCGGACCTATCTGCAATTTTTCTTTTAGCACAAAGTGGTACTGCACCTGTGTTAACTGTGGGCCTGCGGACCCTGTCAAAATTTTGGAAAACCTAAGATTTTCTCTGTTAATCAGCTTAGTTTTTGTTTAGATGTTACTATCTCCTGCCTAGACCTGCATATAACTTGTCAGAAGCTTTTCTTAGGTTAATTCCATTGGTGTTAGGGTTTTAGGTGAAATTCCTAGAAGTTTTGATTTTTGGGTTTGGTTTTCATTTTGGTCTTGTAGTAACTCTGAGCTTAGAAGCTGTAGAAACCTCAGATCACCTTGGTTTTACTAGCCTTCTTAAGAGTCTGACCATTTGTAAAATCTAGCTTTGTTGAGGAATCCACCCTGTGTTTTCTCTTACGAAACTTCGAAAAAGCTTGTGTTAAAAGTTTGGATTTCATTTTTAGAAAAGAAAACAAAAATTGGTTGTTTTTTGACTGATTTGTGATTCTGGAAAAATTAGTCCTTAGTTTGCTTGTAGCTAAGTAAAACATCCTTGAAAAAGACATCTTGTAAGCTTTGACTTCAAATAGGTTTTTATAGTTTATAGATCTCGAGATTAGTCATTTCCATAGTTTTGAGTGTTTTATAAAAAAATAAAAAAATCTCTTTTGGAAAAAGTTTGCTTTTGTAGTGGTTGAGTGTTTTGAAAGAAAAAGGAAATTTTTGTGAAAATAACTAGTTGTCTCGTTTTGAGTGCATTGGAAAAGACAAAAAGCTCTTCTTTTAATTTGTTTGTTAAGAAAGATTTGTGTTTACAAGTATTTGCATTCTCAAACTCTTTCCTAGCTAGAAGTTCATTGAAGGGAAAAGATTGCTTAATCATCTTAAGTGCATTTTTTAGTGATTTCAAGTCGAGTCTTCACACCACGAGTTTCATCTCCGCACCTCTTGACTTAAACAAAAACCAATAAAAATAACGCTTAAAGTAAAATCTATCTAGTAATATTTTTATTTCTAGGGCTCTGATACACCATTATAGCTTAGGCTAGTGTCTTGCAGTAGGGAGTAATTAACTCTCCAAGACAGTAAAACAAGCAAGTAGCTGTATCTTGCTGTAGGAGAGAAATCCAATTGTTGCATTTATGCTTTGGGAAAGCTCCTCTTAAAGGAGAAGCATGAGATTGTGTCCGAACCAGTGTGGGAATAAATCCTTCCTCTTTGGGAACAACGCCAGATATTCACGTATTAAAAACGGTAAACCTCAGATTAACCATTGTCGAGGAGCCTAGGGTCACTTGTTGGTAAACCTTGGATTATGTCAAGGAGCCTTCAAGGGGATTGAGCTTGTTACTCTGCCCTTGCGTGCGTATCTGATCGTAGACTGTTCCCCCAGGTATATTTGTTTCCGTTGGTAACCTTAGTGACCATATTCTATAGGATTCTTCCTAAGGTGACAGTGGTGGGAAGATCCCACTGTACCTAGAGCAGACGTCGGCTAGACTCACTTGGATTTTTAGGGGGGTTCTCTTCACTCGAGAGGGTTTAGTGGAGGAACTTGTGCCAGTCTATTCATTAAGCAGGTTTTCGGGGTAACTGTTCCAACTGCCATTTCTGTATTGAACTCTGCGACATTGGGTTTCATCACCAACTAGTGTTTTCAGTCCGGAAAGTTACTGTTTGTGTGTGTTTGATCTCCTAGATTCTTTAGGCGTGTGATTCAAAATTGTTTGGTTCTTTAGATGCTTTAGGTGGTTTTAATTGAGATTTTACTTTGTTTGCATGTGAAGTAGTTAAATTTTTTTAACCATGGCTGAATTACCGAGGAAGTCCCGTAGACTTCGGGGCCAACCTCCTGAGTTTTCACCGAGCCAGCCTGAAGGGTTAAGAGCCCTCGTAACTCCTAGAGACAGTAGAGTTGGGTCACCTGAAGAAGGAGAGTCTTCTTTGGTGGTACATCCTGATTTTCAAGCTTTAGTAGCAGATTATAATCCACAATCAGTCTCTGTTTCCGAAGTTACTGGTAGCTTTTCATCTACTAGTGATATAGGTGAGGAACCTGAAATATCCGAACCTGAAAGTGAATTTGCTGCTACTCCAACATCGGGGTTTACCTCTCCAACTTCTAGTGGTCCTGGTTCACCCAGGGTAGAAAGAATAATTACCCAAAATCTTCCTTTTGGACTTATAGCTATTGAAGAACTTGCTACTCTGGAAGAAGAAGTAGGCATCCCTATCCCTGAAAATCAACCTGCTATTGAACTAAGGGAGCGTGAATCAATTTTTTACAGTCCACCTAGGAGCAGTTCTTGGTATCTTTCATTGACTAATTTTTTGGAAAACCCAGGGCTAAGTTTTTCACAACCTCGTGTTCCTTATCACCCAACACCTAGAGGTTACTATCCTCCGTTAAATATGTCAAGGTAGTCGTCCATGTTTACTCAATTGCCACAATCCTTTTTGTACGGCGGTCCTTCTATTCCCTTTGGGTATCAGTCACTTTCTGGTACTTTTGCGGGAGCATCTCCTCAACCCATTGAACAAGGGTTATTAACTGGAAACAATGGTATTAAGCCATTAAGTGTAGAAGATATTCTCATGATGTCAGGTACTATTCCTAATCCTCAACCTCAAGGTGGCCAATTACTGCCTTGGGGGCAGCCTCAAAATCCTCAATTATCGCTTGGGGGGCAACCTTAAGGTACTCAATTTGCGCCTGGGGGGCAACCTCAAGGACAGTACATACCTACGGGACAGTACGTTCCTCAAGGTCAACCCCAGACTCAATATGTACCTCAAGGTCAACCCCGGTATCAATATGTACCTCAAGGTCAACCCCAGTATCAATACATGCCTCAAGGGTATCAACCCCAAGTTCAGTACTCGAACCAAGGTTTCCAACCACCCTCTGGTCAATCATATGTTCAAGGAATGGGAAATGTACCTTTGAATTATCAACCCTACCCTCAACCCGGTTATGGTCCTCAATATTCTCAACCTGTTATGGGTCCGTACCCCGTAATGAATTTAGTGTGGGATCCATCGCAAACTCAACAGGTCTTGCAACCGAATGTACAGTTGTCATCTGAAACTAGACAACCCTTAGTTTCTGGTTCACCCGAGCAACCTGTCCAGTCTACTATTCAAACTTATGTACCTTCGGTAGTTTCTCAGCCTGGGCCTAGTACGCCTCGTACTTCGCCTCAAATGGCTGCTGCAACTGCCGCAACATCTGTTCAATCTACCCCACCTACTTCTGGAGTATCGACAACTCCGATTTCTACTGTTCCTGTATCTACTCCTCAGAAATCTTTACCTCAGTCTGGATCCACAATTCAAACTTTGGTTCAGATGCCTGTAGGACAACCTGGTTCAAGTACGGTTGTCACAAGTCAACCACAATTTACTTATCAACCGTACCAAGGATAGTACCAATTCGGGCCTGCTGTGCAGCAACCAGTCTATCAGTATCAACCATACCTTGGGTACACATATCAACAACCTCAACAACCCCAGTACGGTCTGGTTAATCCTGGTTTTCCGAGAGTATACAATATCCCAAATTCAATTCCTATTCCTAGTTATCCTGGATATCCTCCTCCTGGGGCTGGTCTCATGACCTAGAGTTTTAGGGACCCTAATCATCAGTTACCATTTATCGCAACTTTGGACTTGCCTGACTTGTCACGCCTAATGAACGATCCCATTAATTATCTTCCGTTTTGGCCGCCAATGCCGAATAAGTTGCCTAGTGATATTCCTAAGTTTGAAGGCAAATCAGGAGAGGACCCGTCGAACCATGTGATGACTTATCACCTCTGGTGTGCGTCTAACTCCATTTCAGATGATTCAATCCATCTAAGGCTTTTCCAGCGCACTCTAATTGGTCTTGCGGCCAAGTGGTACATTGAGTTACCGCGAGGCACTTTTTATAACTTTAGTCAGTTAGCTACCTCGTTTTTAACTCATTTTCAGTTGCCAGTCAGATATGACAATGGCACAGAATTACTAACTTCATTAAAGCAGTCGACGTCCACTTACATTTCAGATCACATTCATGAATGGAGACGTCGACGACATTTAGTGAAGGTTTTCATTCCGGATCAGATCTTAGCTGAATGGTTTGTAAAATATCTATTGCCAAAGATCACTGAGGATGTAGCTAAGGCCGGAGTCGTTACTGAGGAGAAAGTAATTGCTCAAGCACAGTACCTTGACTTGGTTTATACTCAGTCAGGTACGTTACACGAGAAAATCCCCGATCTTCCTAAGCAAAATCAAATCACTGCAACTCCTTCAGGGTCTCATGCCGCTGATAGTATGATTAGTACGGTTAACACCAAAAGTAAGAAGAAGTCTTCCAAGAATTCTTCTCCTATCATAACCTTGCCAGATTCCCCGACAGGAGATTCTTCCGCGGAGATTTCCGCCGATATTCATGTTGTAGAGTCATCTACAGCCAAATCAAAATTCGGTGGTAAGAAGAAAAATAAAACAGACAAAAATTCAAAAGAGAAACCTGAAAAAGCGGAATCAAATGATGAGAAACGCAAACCTCGTTATCCTTGTCTCATTTGTGACGAAGAGCATTTTACAAGAGACTACCCTCATCGTGCAGAGGTTGCAAAGATTGTCAAAGGTTCCCAAACGCCTGCTGTTTTGAAGGATCCTTTTCCAAGTCAAGATAGTAAGATGATAGGTTCTTCCTCGAGTGCCAATGAAGAACCCATACTGATGATGTCCCATGTTAGGATTGCGACTCGATCGCATGATTATAGTAGTAAAAGTCCTGTTGATGGTAAAGAAGCAGAATATTCTCATTCTAACCCATCAATGTCAGCTCCCAGTTCCGATCCACTACAGATCAAGAAACCTAATCCAGACTTAGTAATCAAACCGCCCGCCAAGGGTATACTTCGAAAGTCAGCATTCAATCCACATGCGAGAGCGGCTCAAAACTATAACATTGTTGAGGATTTAGCTGTTTCACCTTCAGCAATGTCGGCTTTGGAAGTGCTGCAATCATGTCCAGCACAACGTAAATTACTTTTGTCGGCTATAGGAGCTGTTGACATTCAGGACTCAAACCTAATAATTTTCGATCTAGAAAATAGTACACCATGCTTACCTCATCAACTGGCTTTCCAGATCCCAGTGATAGTAAAAAACAGGCCTATTCATAGGACTGTGATTGATGAGGGAGCCTCAACGTGTATTATGTCGATACAGTGTTGGAGATCTCTTAGTTCTCCTTCACTAAATCAATCCCCGATGATTCTAAAGGCCTTTGATGGCCGTGGGTTTCATCCTTTTGGCATTCTACAGGATTTACCTATAGGGGTTGAAGTAAAAACCGTTAATCTAGATGTGGAGGTGGTTGATGCCCCTCTAGATTACAACCTTCTCTTGGGTCGTAGTTGGTCTTACGCTATGACAGCTGTCGTTTCATCGGTCTTTCGAGTTATAAAGTTTTCTCATAATGGAAAGATTGTAACAATAGACCAGCTGGCTTACTTTTCGTCCAACCCAGCCTCTTCTGAAAGCATTCAGCATGTCGGTAAAACGACTATCCCGTATAAGGATGTTGGAGTAGGACTAGTTAAAGATGCCGGTTTACTGGGAACTTTTCCTTTTCCTCCAATCAACGCATCGTCTTCTTTTGCAACCATTCATATGATTTCGTCAGACACCATTGTTTATGATGATCCTTGGATCGTACCTTCTGAATTTGAGATAGACTCATTTGGTGATGTTATGCCTTTGAGTCCATATGAAATTGCGTATGAGGCCGTGCAATCGTTTATCAACCCATCTTCAACCAAAATTGACTTAATGAATTTGGTCCGTGAGGAATCACTTTTCACATCAAGCTTGGATGCAACAACGTTTTCCGAACTTTTTCACTCTGATGAGCAAATTCGTGAAATCCTATGTGTAGATGATTTACCATGGGAAGATCTCCATCACAGATCTTCATTCTTACCCGACAATGATCGTTTTGAAAATGATTTTTCATCAATTTTTACGACTGAATATGTCTAGGAACCTCAAAATCCAATGAAAAATCCTGATTCAGAGTTAAATTTTGGAAACGTCTCTCGAACTATTCCTATTGACATTTCGGTTAAGCCTGGAATTGTTGAAAACATTCATATAGGTGCCTCATGTACAGAAGATGAAATTCAAATATATAAGGCCCTATTTCAAGAATTCCACGACGTGTTTGCCTGGTCATGTGAGGAAATTCCAGGAATTGACCCCGTAATTGTTGTTAATGAAATCAAGACTTACCCGGACGCTAAACCCGTCCGGAAACGTTTGCGTCAGATTCACCCAAGAAAAGCTGCTGCTATTAAAGTAGAAGTTGAAAATCTACTCAAAGCAGGTTTCATTTATTCGATCCCGTTAACGGATTGGGTATCGAATATTGTTCCGGTTAACAAAAAGCAAGGGACAATAAGAATATGTATCGATTATAGGGACATTAATCGAGCCTGTCCAAAGGACAATTACCCAACTCCCTATATCGATTAAATCATTGATGATTGTGCCGGTAGCGAAATATTATCCTTCATGGATGGTTTTTCCGAATATAATCAAATCAATATTCTACCTACCGATCAACCAAAAACGACTTTCATTTGTCCATGGGGGACATTTGCTTATTGCAAATTACCTTTTGGGCTCAAGAATGCCGGGGCAACTTTTCAAAGGGCCATGTCTTATGCGTTTCATGACATCAAGCACATTGTGCAACCCTATCTCGATGATTTGCCTGCTCATTCATTACATCGAGCTGATCATCTCATCCATTTACGAGCAATCTTTATGAGGTGTAGGCATTATCGGATTAGGTTGAATCCAAACAAGTGTGTTTTTTGTATAGAAACGGGTCGATTGCTAGGGTTTGTTGTTTCGAAAGCCGGCATTCGCGTCGATCCCTCGAAGGTTGAAGCTATTGTCAAATTGCCACCTCCTTCGAGTCTTCGCCAACTCCAAAGTTTGCAAGGGAAAGAAAACTTTTACGACGATTCATTCCTAACTATGCCAAGGTTACAAAGGGTTCTACCCGGTTGTTGAAACAGAATACTCCATTCTATTGGGATGAGATAGCTTAGAAATATTTTGATGCACTAAAGCACGCATTGACCCATGCACCGTTATTGCATCCTCCCAACTACAACCAGGACTACTTCTTGTATCTCGCCACCTCTCATTCCACCATTGGAATGGTCTTAGTTCAGGAATATGAATTCGGTATTGAACATGTGATATATTACCTTAGTCAAACTTTAAATCCAACTGAGCTAAAATACTCACATGTGGAGAAATTGGCATTGGCAGCTGTCCAAGCTGTCCAATGTTTTTGTCACTACATTTTACTACGTAAAACTACAGTAATTTTTTATTGCAACCCTATGATCTACATTTTAACCAAGCAATTGCTAGGGGGAAAGTACTCTAAATGGATTTTCATCCTGCAGGAGTTCGACTTGGAATTTGAAAAAGCTAAGTCTAAGAAATCTTTAGTTTTTGCGGTGTTAATGTGTGACTTCCCGCGTGCTGACACGAAAACTGTGGCGAAGGAGCCCATTGCGGACGAATCCTTGTTTCTAATCATCACTTTAGATCTGTGGTATGGGGATATCATCGTCTATCTCCAGACCCAATCCTTTCAGCTAGAAATTTCAAGGTCAGAACGTCGGAAAATACGATTCCAGTCCCAAAAATTCAGGATTATTGGAGATACTCTTTATCGTCGTGGGGCGAACTCTGTTTTTCGACGTTGTTTAACTCATGAGGAAGCTGAAAGGGTTCTAAATGACTGTCACTTTGGAGCATGTGGCGGTCATATGTCCGGGCATGCCACATCCCAAAAGATATTGCGCGCTGGCTACTTCTGGCCGTCTTTGTTTAAAGATTGTATTAACACGATCTGAAAATGCCACAACTGCCAAATTTTTGATCGAAAGATGCACGCTCCACCTGCTCCTCTCCACCCTATAATTGTCGTTGGTCCTTTTTCCAAATGGGGTATCAATTTTATTACATGTAACCCTCACTCGGCCAGGGGGCATGCGTATATCATCCTTGCGGTAAATTATTTTACCAAGTGGGCTGAGGCGATGCCTACATTTGAGGCAGACGGCAAAACAGCTGCAATTTTCGTGTTCAATCATATAATTTCTAGGTTTTGTGTTCCACAAGTGATTATCACTGATCATGGGCGTCATTTTCGAAACGTTATGATGACCGAACTTACAGGCCAGCTTAGCTTGCGTCACGATAGTTCAACTCCTTATTATCCACAAGCTAATGGTCTGGTTGAATCCATCAACAAAGTTTTAGTCATCATGATCCGATGAATCATTAGGATTCATCAGTCGAATTGGCATAACATGCTATTTTTAGCGCTTTGGGCGTATCGAACCTCAGTAAAAACATCAGCAATGTTCACTCCTTTCCGACTAGTTTATGGTCTGGAAGCTGTGTTACCCATTGAATGCGAAATCTCGTCGTTGCAAAAGGCCATCGAAGAGGAAAAACATTTGTTATACTTGGCTCAATTAGATGAGAATCGACGTGATGCTGCATTGGCGATCGAAACTCATGCAAAATGTATGAAAGCTCGGTATGATTGAAATGTGACCCCTCGAAATTTTTCAGAAGGAGATCTAGTCTTATTGTACAATCAAGCTAATGATAAATTAAGTGCTGGAAAATTCGTTCCTATGTGGCATGGTCCCTATGTTGTCAAGCGAAAGCTAGCAAAAGGGGCCTATGAATTGGTAGACTTTGACGAGGACTCTTTAGGTAAACCCAGAAATGGTCTTTACCTGAAGAGGTGTTAGGCTTAAAGAATGGGTATGGAGATTTTTAGTTAGGATAGTTTTCTTTCTAGTTGGTTGTTTTAGTTTAAAAAAGTGTGCTTAGCGTAGAGAGTGTTTTTCGTCATTATTCCTGCTTATCTTGGTTTTACTCTTTATATTGCAGATGTCGATGCCTCTCCAAACATATATTGGTTTCGCTGATGGTGCTTGTCGTAATACAAGGAACATTTCTTCCGCAACTTGGGTTATCTATTCGCCCTCTGACGAGTTGGTATCTATGCATGGGGTAAGCCTCGGTCAAACAATGAACAACATTGCTGACCATAGTGTAGTGATTGAGTTATTATCTAAATCTATTTCATTTGGGATTCGGAGTTTGATAGTGAGGTTAGATTCTGAACTCATTGTATTACAGCTTAATAGAGTGTATGCCATTAGAAATCCAGTGTTATTGAGATTATTTTTGAGAGTGCGTCTCTTGGAATGTGAATTTGATTATATTGAATATCAGCATATTCCAAGATCTTTAAATACATTAGCAGATGCAATTGCTTCTCGAATGTTAAGTAGACATTTGCAATGATCATACATGTAAATTTAAAACCATTCCATAACATGATTTACAAGATAAGCCGGTAATAGTGATATATGTATAGGAGTGTGTCAAAATATACATCGTCCTCGATCATAGGTTGAAAAACACCTTATGATCGGCAAAAATGATAAGTACAAAAAGCAAAAATGTCATATGTGTCTACAATAGGCGATCATCCTATCACTGGTGATGATCTCGATAAGAAACCACTGTACGGGCCACCTTACAAAGGAACCTCCTAAAAGGTCCTGGGACCCCAATCACATAGCGCTGTAGTCGATGAGGAATGTCATCTATGCCGGTCTCTGGAATGTCCCCTGTCAAGCGCTCTAGATGACTCTCCAACTCGTCCAAGGTCTCTTTGATTCGTCCTGTGGGGCTGGCGCCGTTGCAGTTGGTTGTTTCCTCTTGTAAGGCCAGAGAGCGGCTGGTCACTGTTGACCCACATCTGCATTAAAACTTTTACTATTAGTTTTGGGATGACATAAAAAAAAAAAAAATTAAATAGGAAAATGTTGAAAATAATTTTACCTGAATCATCCCATTGCTCTCCTGGTGGAAGAGCCCATTTTACCTGAATCATCCCATTGATTATATTGAATATCAGCATATTCCAAGATCTTTAAATACATTAGCAGATGCAATTGCTTCTCGAATGTTAAGTAGACATTTGCAATGATCATACATGTAAATTTAAAACCATTCCATAACATGATTTACAAGATAAGCCGGTAATAGTGATATATGTATAGGAGTGTGTCAAAATATACATCGTCCTCGATCATAGGTTGAAAAACACCTTATGATCGGCAAAAATGATAAGTACAAAAAGAAAAAATGTCATATGTGTCTACAATAGGCGATCATCCTATCACTGGTGATGATCTCGATAAGAAACCACTGTACGGGCCACCTTACAAAGGAACCTCCTAAAAGGTCCTGGGACCCCAATCACATAGCGCTGTAGTCGACGAGGAATGTCATCTATGCCGGTCTCTGGAATGTCCCCTGTCAAGCACTCTAGATGACTCTCCAACTCGGCCAAGGTCTCTTCTGATTCGTCCTGTGGGGTTGGCGCCGTTGCAGCTGGTTGTTTCCTCTTGTAAGGTCGGAGAGCGGCTGGTCACTATGGACCCACATCTGCATTAAAACTTTTACTATCAGTTTTGGGATGACATAAAAAAAATAAAAAAAATTAAATAGGAAAATGTTGAAAATAATTTTACCTGAATCATCCCATTGCTCTCCTGGTGGAAGAGCCATGTCTGGGTCACCGCTAAAATCTACCCCAGCGTAAGGGAAGTCCTGAATAGCAAAAACCTGGTTTTCCAACCAATGGAAATACTCAGGTTTGAATCGAACGACCTCTATCCCCTCGTCCGGATGACGAGCCATAATTGCAACCCATCGCATCTGTTTGGGCTCTCGAGGAAGCCCAGCTCCAACAGTAAGATGCTACGGGACCAACATTGGGACCCTCTCCAGACCAAAGCTCACAACCAAAGCCCCATAACCAAAGGTCTTCAGTTGTCCGTTCTTGGCTCTGGTCAGTTGGCCTTTTACATTAGCCAACACAGCATCGCACCAGTTGAAGATGGTGCCTCGAAAGTAGTCAACTACCATCCGCATTTGGGATCCGATGGAAATATGTAGTGCGGCACTCCCGCAAAGTCTGGTAACAGTAAACGTGATCACCATGAGTTCAGGACGGGATATGGTTTTAATGTCTATCCCTTTGTCTCTAGCTTGGCTGTTGCAGAACTCTAGCCGGAGGCTATCGACAGACTGGCCACCTGGCCTAGTCCCGAATAGAGTCAAGTCTTCGCCTCTCTTAGGCAAACCAGTCAAAAAGTATATGTCTGTCGGCTCAATTTCGAGCTGGTGGCCACCAATGAAGAAACACTGGTCCTGTATGCTCCACTTGTCTACCAGCCACTGTAAGAAATCCACCTGGGCCCTCATGCCAGGTATGACCCAGAATTTGTACAAGCCGCATGCCTTCAATGCATCGATCAAAGTTTGGTGATTCAACGTGGCAAGATCCACGTCCTCATGCTCTCGTTCTCACCAATCAAGCATGATGTACACTCTACATCCAACAAAAAGGCAATTTAGAATACAAGAATTTAAATTGTTTGGGTCAATTTTGAGAATTTTGGGTTAAAAACCCTTGCTGCGGGGTCCGCACACTCTCTATTAGAGATAGTGCGTGGGTCTGCACCTTGCCCTTATGGAAGGTGCGGACCCCTGACTTTTTCCACATTGAGAAAAAGTCGGGGTCCGCGGGCTGCCAGTGTTATGCTTGCGGGCCCCCACGCGCGGGTTTCTAGCCTAAAAGCCCTCTAAAAAATGAAATAAAACCCTAAAACACAAATTGAAACGGTTGAAATTGAAGAGTAGGATGATGTGGATTACCTGGAGGAGACGGCGTTTGATTCCGACGGATGGATTTTCCGCAATCTTCACGGGAAGTTTTTGAACAAAAGCACTATTTTCTCACCCAAATCTTCAACGGTAAAAATGAATTGACGAAAGGCCTTTTTATAAGTTTTTTGAATAAATGAATTGTAAATTTGTTTATGTTTCACTTTAGAAAGGTAACTTTTACAGCATTTTTATCCATCTCAAACAGGTATGAGTAATGTTTGCATTTTTGTTCAGGATAAGGGATTGTTTAGGCGAAATCGATCATTTTCGATGAAAAAAACATTTAGAGTCACCTTTAAGCTCTTTTTTGACTCCTAAAACATGAAAAGATTGCCGAGTTTTTCTTTTTAACTCGTTAAAACGGAACTAAAAAGATGGTCCACTTACAGCTCTTTTCTGACCGTAAAAACATGAAAAGATTGCCAGATTTTTGTCGTTTCAAATTCGATATTGGTTATAAAACGACGTGTCGTTGATCGCTTTTTTACTTTTTCGGATCAGGGGCACTAATTACAAAAAGTACTCCTTGGTCATAAAGATCAAGTGGTTCTATCAAGTATTATTTTATACTTTTTCGGGCTTGGGAGACACAAATTTATGAAAAAGGTCAACCCTGGAGTCTTCTTAAGTTTTTTCAGACTCTCTAAAATTGAAAAACGTCGAGTTTCTCCTATACTGGACTCGTTAAAATTCCACAGTAAAGGACCTGTTCAATTACAAATAGGAACGAACCACTCCTTCTTAAGGTTCGAATTTAAACTAAGTTGGACTCATCAGAAGGATGAGCTTATAATCAAGCAAATGTTATCCTCCTCAAGCTTGTCAAAAATAAAGAGGTACTTGCCAGAAATGGTGGGGGAAAAGAGAGAAAAATTAGCGTGTTTGTCATACTTTGTAACCACTCTTGAACACGACACTTTTATTCACCTTGGTTGGGAAATTCTTTGCCTAACAGTTGATCAAACCACATTGAAAGTCTTCAGCCGGTTTCTGGGTATTAACTTTGGGTCAATTGTCACCAAACCATCTGTTGTGTCGTTATGTGTTCAAGAGGTCAGTGCCAATAAGCCATTCATCTGCAAAATATCTGTCATCCATCTTGACCATCCTGAGTCAGTCCTTGCAACTAAATTTCTTCAACTTGATCTATGATTTCGTGTTGTGGGCTTGCCTACGACGGATCGCTTTCTATCGACTTCAGCTCATTATCTAGAAAGATGATCTAGAAATCGTCAGTATCTTGGGATCTGCATGCCTCAATGGCAGGTTTCTCGCCTTTGACGACATGTTGCATCATTGACCTTCGATCAAAGGATTCCGTGACATGTTCGACATCAACACATCTCATGGATTGTACTGGGTACTTTGAGAGCCATTGACATCACTGGTGGTTTCTCTCACACTTGTTAACAGTTTACATCATTGACTGGTAATCAAGTGGTTTCTACCATGTTCGACTTTAGCACATTCATTCGCATGGATAGAATCGTACTGTTTCGCGAAGTAGAACTGAAGACCTTGGATCTAGTTTCCGCAATCCATGTTGCGAGGAATTTTGTATTCATTATATGGTGGACTATTCATAAACAGATGGCTGCGTCCATACTGTGTCCACATGAGTCTATACTTGTGATGTATTACAAGATCATTCCTATATCAGAGCAGTAGTTAGTTTTCTAAGTCAGTTTTGATTTGAGTATGGGAATGCCTACCTCAGCAATGATATGATCTCATCATATATATATATATCTTACATTGAATGTTTTTACAGGTTCCGACCGGGCTCTCCACAAGATGATCCTCGAAATGATAAAGTACTTCACTCTTCCTAAATGATAAATGAAATCCTCATCTACTACAGACTTCGCACTTTAGGGGGCAATCTGTTACACGAAAATATCGTCACCATGATTATTTGCAGTCAGTATGGGTCTATCATCACTTGTACTGTCCTCCTAAGCAAGTCTCAGACCTCAGCTCTTCAAGTCAAGCTTTGAAAATGAGAGAAAGACATTGAAAATCAACAAAGCTCTGGTTCCGCACTTTCTCTCATTGTTGCCTGTGGTCCCGCACCCCCTGTTCACAAAAACTGCGGACCTGCCCGCTCTGTCCGTAAAGGAGTGGGTGCGGACCCCTGTGAAAGTAAAAAAGGCACAAGTTTATTCTAAAAAACTCACTTTGGGTTAATTCTAGATGATTCTAGAAGGAATTTGGATGTGGATTGGTCGCTCTTAGGTGGTTCATGCATCCCAAAAGAGAAGGAGCTAATCCCTTGATGAGAGGAGCTATCCCTTTGAAGGAGGGCTTTATCCCTTTCAAGGAGGACCTAGTAACTTCCCTCCATTGCACTATAAATTAGGGCATTGGGCTGGTTTCTAGAGAGGTTAGAAGCTGAACATTTTTGAGGGTAAATGCTGGTGGAATTGAGACTTCCTAGTTAAGCTTGAGAGGAAAGATCACATACCTTTTGGCTTCATTGGGAAGAGAGTGAAACTTTTCAAAGTAGAGGAGACTTCTTGTTGGACCCTGGGAGGAGCTTGTACAACATCAAGGCACAAGTTGTAAAGTTCTTCTTTGATTTGAATTAATACAATCAGATTCATTTTTCTCAACAAATTGTCCTATGTCATTTGTTTCATGAACTCCTTGATCATCATGTTAAGTATGTTTTATGATATTGGCTTTTTAGGTGCTATTTAATTTGTTTGCTTGTTTGTGTTTGCAGGTTCGCAACAAGGGAGCTCATTTGGATCAAAGGAGCGAGGCTTCCACAAACTTGCATTGGACCTAAGGTAGGCCTAAACACTTGTTTGCCTTTGCTTATAAATGCATATTTAGAGAAAGATAGTTTTTTATTGGCTTGCTTGTCACTAGATATCGTTAGATTCTAGGAAGGTCTATCTTGTTCGCAAGATCGACTCATTCCGTGTGACAAGGATATTGATGCTGAAGGAGCAGAACCCATGACAAGGCTAACTCAGTATATCCCTCTGCAGAAGGGAAAAGCAAAGGTCATGAAGGACCCAGATTCTATGAAGTTTACAATATACACGCCCTTGCTACCTGAGCAAGTCCCTTTTGAAGGCCCTCAAATTGCAAGGATCCCATTGTTAAAAATGGAGGATTGGGACCTCTTTGACCACGCTAAGTTTCCACACTTGGTGACAGACAAATACATGCGAAGGGTCTATTATGAATGGGTCTGCAGTGTCGAGTAATCAGGGTTATGCAATCTGTTGTGGGTGCCACATTATCACTTCACCCCCATTAATATGATATGTGTACGCCAACTCCTCACACTGGTGGACAATGGATGCTTATGGTTAGGACAACCTATCCCCATGAAGGACATGCTCATTCACAAAATCACGTGGCTACCTCATAAAGGTGTGAACCCGGCTAAGGAGTTTGGACGGAAGACTGGGGAGAAAGATCTTGCAGAGAAGATGAAGAGGGATTATGACCTCCTCAAGAAGTCGGAGGGGTATTCCATTCTATCCATAACGGAATAGGCAGTTCAATTCACTACCCAGATTTTAACAAGGAATGTTATGAGAAAGTGTCACACAGACGAAGTTCTAGTGTCAATGGTTTCCCTTGTTGCAAAATGTGCGAAAGGCGTACAATTCAATTGGGTGAGGTACCTTTTTCAGGAGTTCCTTGCGAACTACCGAGAAGCCCAAGAAGAAACCAATTCGTTCCACTACACTTGGTTGTTGCTGTCAATTGTGCTTGTTGCATGGAGATTACCGAAGGACAGTCAATTTCCTCCGCTCAAGGAAGGATCGTCAGAGGCAGCGCAATTCGCTTCCCTATAGTGCACAAAGGATGTTGCACATATTGGAGAGATGAAGATATTTTGGGTTCTTATGGAAATGGATCTCCATATGGAAATCAATCAGAATTTGAGGTTGTCCCCAACCTTGTTCACGCAACTATCAACCTACGCGATGTTCAAGCCTGACTTCCATAGAGTCTATATCCAAGCGTGGAAGGATCTAGAGTAGAAATGGCACCAGTTGCCCTATTTGGTGTCAGAAACAGATGTGCAGGAGGTTGTAGCATCATGGCGTACAGAGTGGCGCGTCCTGTCAGATTCACATGTTGGAACCAACACAGGCGCGGGAAGTTCCACTTTGCAGAAAAGAAATGAGGTAGCTAAGAAGTTTCGCTTACCCTCACAGAACATCGTAAGAAGGAAGATCTATAAAAGGCTTGCATTGAGAAAGAATGCTTGCTGAGGAGCAGGCAGAAAAAGAAAAATTCAAGTCCTAGAAAGGTGATGAGTCACGTTCACTAGAGAGAGGGGAAAAAGAGCTTTTAGGCCAACAAGGAGGTTGTGATGAGGGGAAGAGGACCCCATTTATTTTGAAAATATGTGGCATAGAGTAGAAGGGTGGAACACGCAAAAAGTGGAAATCTGATAAAACATAGGTTGATCCCATGGTGTTGACAGAAAGTGATCTTGATGGGATCGATGATAAAATCAAGGATACAACGACAAAAGTGTTGTAGCAATTTGAGAAACAATACATGCAGACATCGGGGAGCATCCAAAAGGATCTGTGCAAGATGTAGATCCAAACAAGCAGATTACAGGTGGGCGTTGGGCAAGCAAGCACAGAGCAAGCGAGCCTGGAACCGAGGACAAACCAAGCAAGAGAGCTAGTGATGACCATGGATTTTAGAACTATATCATTTCCTGATGGTTCTATTCGTGCAAAGTCCACCAATGTTTGTATTATACTTAGTACAATTAAGGAATTAGGATTGAATATAGCGACACTCTCCAATGAAACCCTCCACGCGCTGCATAAGGGGGTGGCAGATGAATTGAGAACCAGGGAGCAGTGTGCCTGTGGGGTAGGTAAATTCTTGATGCAGACAAAGACAATCCCTCTAGCCCAAGAGAGCGGGTCTAGCCACAAACAAACAATCTAATGTAAACTTCCTTAGATTAGAATCGAATAAGAGGGCCTACCTCTTAGAATGCTAATTCGCTTGATGGTGACCTTGCTTCTTTGCTCTAGCTTCCTTTCGTTCTTTCCATTCAAATACCTAAAACAAACACACAAGAGACAACAGCAAATGTGATACCATACAATCGCATTCAATCTACTTAAAAGGTTAAGGAGTCTTAAGCCATAAAATGTAATATGACACTCAATGTAGGAAATAAACCATTAGTTGTATTAATATAAACTTCAGAAGGAAATACAACCGAAGCCTTGACGTTGTAGGTCTCCTCCGACGTATCTGGGTTCCAACACCACTGCTAGCATCTCATGGTTAGCCTCAACAATGGAAGTTTAAGGCTTCTTCCCTTTAGTTCCAAACCAAACACACTACACACCTATTCTCCCTTCACAAACATAAACTAGAAGGCCAAAGCTATTGATATCTTGTTGGTTATTCAAGCTCCAAAAAAGACTAGTTCAGCTTGGAAAAGGAGGAGTTTATATAGCTTTGATAGAGGTGAGATGGATCCTCTTATGATGGGAGAGGCCTTATCTCTTGGGTTTGTTCCATTTTAATAGGGGAAAGGAGCCCAAACAGACTCTCTCGGCTCTATCCAACCCAACCATTTACCAAACTTCCATTCACGAAGCTTCTAGACCCAGAAGCTTTGACTTCATTTTTAAAAAATTCCCAAAAGAGGGCCAGCATGAGTGATGAATGGCTCACTTGCACCGTTTGGCACTAATCCTGGTTTCAAACTCTGCAAATTGGCACGGGGAAGGAACTGAGCACTAGTGCCAGTGCTGAAAACTGGTTTTGAAGGAAGATTCTTGGGAAATGATGCAAGAGGGAAATGTTGTGCAGATGAATAGGGATGTAAAGGCATGCTCTTTATGATGGGAAACCATATGGGGTTCACTATAGAGTTCCTCCAGGATCAAGGAATGGGGAGTATAGGGATAGTGACAAAATGTTGTTTAACGACGCCCTCAACCTCATGATCGAGTACAAAGTCAACAATGAACAAATGTTCATTGAAAAGACGCAGGCCCTGCAGGAATTGGAGGCACTTCAGGTGCATAGTTCACATTTGGAGTCAGTAACAGAGGTATGCAAGATAATGCCTAAGCTTCAGATCCCAGAGGATGCACAACCATAAGCCAAAATCAGAAAAGTAGCCGCTGGTGTGTGTGAGGCTAAAGCAGAAGTTGGACAAGTAACTTTCAAGCTCAACATGAAGATTGTAGGGTTGTAGTTTAAGTTGCAGCCCACGACTCTACTTGAGCTCTGGGAATAGCATGAACTCGTGATAAAGGAAAGCATGGCTACCTTGGATGCCATAGTCACTGACTATGCAACATTGTTCGAGCAGGCTATGGAGCTAGTGACCAATCTGTAGGAGGATCCGAATCTGTAGACATTGAACACAGAGGTAAGGGAGCTACAACATGAATATGATGAGGTCAGGGTGACTGCATGTACCTTAGCACCAACACAACACCTTTCCAAGTTGCAGGAAGGAAAACAGCTGTTGGCACAGGAAAAGGAAGCATAGAGGAAGGAGGACTTACTAAAAGCTAGTTTGCAGCCTTGGTTGGAGGAGGCTTATTAGTCACAAATACAATTCAAGATAAGCTTAAGGGATTGTAGTAGACAAAACAAATGATGAGTATGGGAGTAGAAGGACCATCCATGATAAATTGATCGAGGAGGTTCAACAAGCAGCGACACAAAGTGCTGCTAAAATTGTTGTAATCCATGTGTATTTGGGGGATCTTCGCAGTAAGATCACGATGCCAGCAGAGTGACTCAAGGGTGAGTCACGATATTTGTGTTGGGGGCCCATTGGGATGGGTTCCCTTGGATTAGTTTGGGGTTAAGATAACCCAAAATTTGGAACAATTTTGTAGACAATGTAAAGTCTCTGTGATTTGTGGATGTGGAGCGCATATATGAATAGGAGTTAAAGGGGCTTAACCTCTTGTTTTATGTAAAGTTTCACTCAGTTTTGAGGTTCACCCATGGTTTGCAGACCATGGCATTACATGAAAAGTTTATAAATAGGTGTGTCTTATAAAGTCTAAGGCAGTAGAAAAAGTAATAGTGAAGAGAAGAAGACGAAGAAAGATATAGAATTGGGTTGTTCTAGCATAGCAGCTAGGGCAAGAAGGCTCTTCTTCCTGCACTTAGATAGGGAAAGAAAGGCTTCGTAGCTGAGTGCATGAATGCCTAGGTAGAGTCTGCAGCTGAGTGTGCAGACCCCTACAACTGTGTTGGAAGGGCAGTTTGAGTTTGTAACCTTGAATTGAAGATCAATAAAGACTTTTTTCTGAAGGACTCCTGAGTATTTCTATTTATCTCTGTTAATGTTATATAATACTGATGAATTATTTGTTCATGAAATATTGATTGAATGTTACGCGATTCTCTTGAATTATTATGAATAATGTACACAATGCATGTTTAAAAATTTCTTGAAGACTCTAGTAATATCTCTTATGTTTACTAATAACTTAAGTAAATTTGTGCGAACACTAATTTAGGACTGGTCTCTGATGCACATAAGTAGGTGAATTGACTGTTAGAGGTTTGCAAGGATTTATTGTAGACCTTCACGAAGGTTTGAATTTTGTTTTAACAGAGTAGAAGCAACATGCCCTAAGAGGTTATCGATATGCGCGAAGGTGGATCTAAGGTGCTGAAAGACATCAAACTAGTCTCTAGATGCAGAAACTTGGTTCTTGCATCCCCCCATACTACTTTGGGTGAGACTGCAGCCTGCACTACGCAGGTTGTTGCCGAAATGGCCAGTAGTGTAGGGTTTTGTTGGTTTGCACAACTAACTCTGAACCTGGGATAGAACCCCCTAAGCCAACACTATCCAAGTCACACTTGTTATAAAGTAATGTTCTACTTGCCAAATCATTGATAAAGAAACTTATATTATTCTCTCTTATAGTGAAGGAAAAATGAAGGTTGGAATGGTTTAGGTGCTACATTTGATCATGGAGTCCAAGATGGGGGGTCAGCCTACTTCTAAACTAAGTCAATATTGCATTATAGGTCAAAACAAGGGTAAAACAAGATGCTACATGCATGCTATAGGAAGGTTTCGAGAGGGTTTGGAAGGAAGGAACGATGAGATCAAGGGTTAAAGAGGTGGATGGAGGTTGTGGTAGATGGGTGAAAGGTGACCAACACCCCTATCCAAGATCAACACTTCAGGAAGGCAAATTTTGGACCAAGAGGGCTGCTCACAGTGACCTAAAAGGCAGAGCTCAAGAACAATGTTTGAGATTCATCAAAAGAGAGTGGAGAAGTCCTAGATGGAGATGGTGAAAAGGTCCCTTGCCTACAAGTCCAACAATCCTACAACATCACATGCACATGCTCTTCTTATCATTCAAAAAATATCATAACCAATGGTGGAAAAGATGAGTTGAATTTAGAAACCATCTAACTTATGCCAAAAACTCTAATCTATGCAATGAATCAAATTCTAGGCTACAACAATTATATGCAAAAAAAGATAACGAATGTAGACCTTTTTCCAATAAATCACAAACAAGAAATTACTAACATAGTGTTTTTGGGCTATGATTGTAGATTCCTCTAGTCAGGCTCTTGTTGGCTTGAGAGGGCTTGGACCTAGGTTCAAAGTTAGCTACACTAATTAACAAAACCCTAGACTACTAGCCCTTTCGACAACAACCCGCTTAGCGCAAGTTGCAGTCTCACTCGAGGCAATATTGGGGGATGTTAGAACCAGGTTTCTACATCCAGAGGGCTATGTGATGTGAGAGTAAGGCGTTTCTTCAGTTTCAGGCTTGAACTGAACTTCACAAATCCTTATCCTTAAAAGCCCCCAAACTTAAAGTAGTTTCAAATTAAATAGGGTTATGAGCTTCACTTGAGTGTCTAATCATGCATAACATAATAGATAACAATAGATCCAAATATTCACAGAGTAATCAAGACAATCTTACAGATAATTGACATTCAACTGAGCATAAATACAAAAAACACATAAGTATATAGTTTAGACACAAATTTTCTTCAAATACTCTTTATTATCTCAGATCTTCAATACATATACATTCCAGGTCCTGTGCACACTGCTGCAGGGGCCTGCTCACTCAGCTGTGGGCATACCAAGGTCTCCACAAAAATAGAAGCAGGAGCCTTCCCCTTTACCCAAATGTATAAAGAGCTTACCCTTACAAACTCAAAACATATAATATCTATTGATTCCTTACCTTAGACTTGATAAGACACCACTTTATATACTTTTTCCTCTTATAATTACCATGGTCCACAAACCATGGGCGAAGATCAAAGCAATACAAAAACTAAGGGACTTTGACCTTCCTTAAACCCCTTGACTCCTAGTGACCTGCGCTACTCGCATTCCGCTCCTCAAAATGTAGATGCTTTACAATATCTTATCAAAATTGGACCCAGGGGACCCTGTCCCAACAAGCCGCCAACACAAAGATGTGACTTATTCCTAATTCACTTTGCTGGTATATCCTTGATGCATACTTTGAGGCCGTTGAAGTCTAAATTCAAGGCCTGAACCTCTTCAACCAAATTCTCTATAGTTGGCCCTATGACTGCTAAACTCATCATCCTCTGCGACTACTAAAGGGATTTCAATTTTATCTGGACACTTTGCGATAGTTGGCTTGCTTCATTAGCTCATGACTATGTCCTTGCTAAAATGATAGAGGCATTTCGACGCATCTCATCAATCTGAGTCTGTATGAATTTCCCTTCTTGGAGTTTGGTGAACCTCTACATAGGTGCTGAGGTCTGTGCTATCACCCTAATCTCATCAAACTGTAGTTGCTTCTCACAGATGTGAGCTTCAAGTTTCTATATATGCGGGTCCTCCTACAGTGAGGCCCACATTTCCATCATACTCTCAAAAATTTGGCTGCATTCCTTAACTGCAGCACAAGAACTCCCATATTAGCTTTGATAGAAACCTTGCGTTGTTGTCAGACTTCTAGAGGGGTGGTAGGTTCGGCTTCATATGAAGCTCTAAGATCTACAGTTGCAACTCAAACCACACGTTTCCCACCTCAGCCTTAGATTCTTTTACTGTGGCTGCCAAGTTCTGTAATTTCTCGGCCAAAGCTGCCTTTGCTAGAATTTGGAGCTCTGGAATATCACTACATACATGCGCTTTTGCTGCTTCCAGTTGCTGACTATGTGCAATGACCTCTTCTCGTTCTTTGAGCACCTGCGCTTTTTCCTCGAACATTTATTGGTTGCTAGTCTTGAATTCACTAATAACTAGTAATTCTTGTTGTTCCCAGACCCTGATCTTATCCAATACTCCTTAATGCAGCTCACGTAATGAATGAATGGGGAGCGTCGTAAGGTTAAGGCTCAAGTTCTTCATATGCAATAGGCGCGCCCTGTCCTCTGACGTGTCAACATGCAATGATCCCTCTGGTAACTACACTGTGCAAAGGTCTGTGGTAAGTTCTAGTATTGAGGCTATCATGCTTTCTTGCCTCAAGGTCGCTTGATCCATGCTCACTTGACCCACGCCCACTTGTAGAATGCTTATATGTACCTGCAATTCCTTAAGGCCCTATTGGACATTCATCAAGATGGATCGGTATTTCTCTTCAATGTGTCCCCATATATATTTCATTGTAGATTTGACAATATCCCCAATTCCATCAAGGTACCCCTCCATGAGGGCCAGTGGCTCGACGTTGGTGGACTTGTTCGATTTTCTCTTGGCTCACACTTAGGTGAAGAATCACAAAATAATCTCTTTGAAAGAAAAGTGTCTAAATGTGGAGTGGGGTGCCATATTTATAACCTTTTTCAAATTCAAACCACTTAATTCCCTCCATATCTCCCTCATTAATGTGTTTCTAGTGCAAATTTCCATAGATATGCTTCTTAAATGCATTTCCCCTGCTCCTTTTAATGACAAAATCACTATCAAATCAACTGTAGTTGTTCCAATATTCACTTTCTGGGTAGGGTGCGCGGGACCCCTCCTTATGTTGCAGCTAAGTCATCGTAGCTTCCACTTGTGCCATCTTTCTAAAAATTGCGCAACCCTCCTTCTTCGATAGAATTTTTTCTCGACAGAGTAGTTTATAGTCCTATGCTCTCTTTCAACTTCCAAAAGAACTAAGACTTTCCTATTGTCATGTAGTTATTCCGTAGGGGCGGGATCTTCCATGTAAACCATCAATCTTCTCCCATTAATCCTGCCAGGAAACACTTCCCCATTCAGCTTTGCGAGCTGAACTCCGCCACCATCCAAAATATCCTTAATCACATATGGTCCTAGCCAATGCATCTAAAACTTCCCCAGAAATTTGGTAAAATTGTTGTCATAGATCAAGACCAAATCGTCATTCTTGAAAGTGCGCTTCTTAATGTGACAATCATGCCACACCTTTTCTCTAGATTTTTGCACCTATTGATGAAAGCTAGCAAAAAAGTAGTCTTCCTCTAACACAAGTAGTTGTGCTATGTGTTCCTCCCTTATGTCGCAATCTACCATCTCGGTTACTGCTGCAATACTTAGGCTATGTACTATGTATTCCATAGACATCATTCCTTCTTGTCCATAAACTAGTCAAAATGTTGTTTTCCTAATCAATTTCTTATAGGTCGTCTAATAGGCCCATAGAACCATCGGTATACATATATCCCAATCATTCCTATTAACACTACTGACCTTTGTTAAGGCATTCTCCAAGATCTTGTTGAAAGCTTCGACAGTGCCATTTTCCTGGGTGTGATATGGTTGGCTCTTCAGATGGTACATATGGAATTACTTTTTTAAAGCCGCAATTGTCTCATTCAAGAAGTGTGAACCTCTGTTACTCATCAGAATCTTCATGCATCCAAACCTTGATAGAATAAACTTGAATATAAATTGTGCAACAATGTCCATGCTGCAATCCTTCACAGGTTGTGGCTTAACCCATCTGATTAAGTACTTTGTCGCAATGATAATATAACATTCTCTCGTCTTCTACCCACTTATCAAATTCTTGTACCCTGAGTTGTGGATTTAATGGTAGTTAATCACTTTGTGATGGCCTTCCGTTCCTTTGACACACATTACATGCACTGCAGTACTCCTTAGAATCTTTGTGTGCCATAGGCCAACATAATCTTGCCCACATAATCTTCTTCGCAGTTGTCTTGCATGCATAGTGTCCTCCAGGGAAACCACGATGTGCTTTAGCTAGGATATTGTGTCTTTCATATTCAGGCACATATCAATGTAGAACTTCATCTGATCCCATCCTATATAAGTGTTATGCAATAACGGAAAAATATGCAGCCATGACAACTAATTCCTTCTTTTGTTGTGTCATATAACCTTTAGGAGCTGTTCTAGTAGATAAGAAATGAATAATGTCTGCAAAATGCTTATCTGCAACTTTGACAACAAAGAGATACGCATCAAGCAACCCTTCATTGATATTAGTGATTTCTTCGCCATTCTCGATCTGAAAGAGGTGATCAGGTACAACAGGGCTCAACTATCAATTCAAAATCATACTCTTGGAAAAGAAGAAACCATCTACAAATTCCCCCCCCACCAACATAGGGTTATTGACTCGGTAATTCAAAATAACATGGTCCATGTAAATTTTAAACTGCGCACCTAGTAGATAATGCCTGAACTTTTGCAGTGCATAAACCATGGACAATCCTTCTCGCTCTATGGTTGAATAGTCCTTCTCGGCCTTATATAGTTTTTTACTGGTGAAGGCAATCGGGTGATCAATATCTCCTACCCCTGGTTGAGTTAAGATGACTCCCAACGCTATACAAGACACATCCACATGAATATGAAATTCCTTCTTCCAATCTAGGAATACTAGGATTGGTGTTGTAACCATATTTTCCTTTAGAGTATCGAAGCTCTTCTCACAGTCATTGTCCTAGAAAAATGTAGCATCCTTCTTCAAAAATTTCTCCATGGGCGCAGTGATCTGCGTGTATTCCTTAATAAACCTTTTGTAGTACCCATTATGACCCAAAGTCGAGTGTAGCTGCTTTATGTTCCTAGAGGGCTCTAAATTGATAATTATAGTAATATTAGTAGGGTCTACCATCAATCCATGCTTATAGAAAACATGTCCCAAAAGTATTCCATATGGTACACAAAAAATCATTTCTTCAAGTTTAAGGAGATCTAATACTTTCTACATGTATCCAACATCAGGTGCAAAGTAGAGACATGCTTCTTGACTAGCCCAAACACTGTCCAATCATCGAAATCGACTTCCTAAAATTTATGAATGAATTCCTTGAACACTGTGACTACCACCCTTGAGAAGATCACACAAGCATTTTTTAGTCCGAAAGACACGACTGTATATTGGAATGATCCCCATTATATAGCGAAGGTAGTCTTGCTTCTATCCTTTGACACAATCTTAATTTGGTGATATCCCGAAAATCCATCTTTGAATGAATAAGCTTCCTTCCCACCAACATTTTCTAGAACCTCATCTGTAAAAGGTGTAGCAAGTGGATCATGTACACATTTTTCATTTAACTTCCATAGATCTATGCAGATCCTGATATCACCCTTTGTTTTCTTCTCTTGGACCACCATAGGAGTGACCCATTTGGATTCTTCCACGGGCTCAATTATTTCTCCCGCAAGCATCTTATCAAGTTCCTGTCTTATCTTTTCCTTGTATTTGGGATTCAACCGATATGGACGCTACTTAAGCAGCTTCACATCTGGTTTTATATTGATCTTCATCATACCCAAATATCCTACTATCCCCTTCAAGTCAAAGAACTTAATTGGAAATAAATCCTTATATTCATGTAATAATTCAATGACCTTATCCACTATGTCTTCATCCCAATAGTTGCCAATGTTCATGAATTTCGGTTCTGCTTCTAAGCCAATATTTAGTTGTTTTGTGTGCATCGGTTGTGAGATATTAAGGATATCCACATGAGGTCCAACAACTTCGTGTTGTCCCTCTGACTCAGGGATATTAATATTCCATGGATCCTCATCGCCTTCTTCCGTAGTAACATTGTGACATTCCAAAGCATGTTGTAGTTGTGTACTCTAGTCAAGTTGTATCTAAGTGATAGGCTCTATGGGTGTTCAGAAGATTGTTGCTTTAATCTCCTGAAGCGCTTCATCAATGCATTCGAACCCATCTTCAAAACTAAATTTCAGAAAGAAAATTTCCTTCATTTCATCCAAATCAGCAGTCCCGTGTCGTAGCTCTGTCTCTAAATACCAGTTCTTTCAGACAACATCCATGGTATGAATAAAGATATGCACCCACTCTGGTTGAGTTACCTCACCCCATGCCTTAGTCCATCGAGCCAAATGTTTAGGTGGATCATACCTTTCTATGTACTTTTCATTGAGTCGGGTGTTTGCACAGCCAAATCTTAATCACATCATTCTACAATATTGCTTCCAGTCGGCAAAATTATCCTTGTGCATACCCTACGATCTTGCAGGCATAGCTTGCAATGCTAGATCTAAGCATTGGAATTGTTGTTCATCTAGTATGTCCCTTTTTAAATGGTCAAGAAATATATTGACATCATCCAAGCCATCATAATAAGGAATCTTACATACCTCAGTAGTTATATAGCGTAGTGAATTTGTAAGTTTATTACATCACAACGTAGAGACCTCATGCAACCGATTCTGCCAGTTTTCTAACTCTTCATCTGATTTGATTAGTAGGAACTGTCCTTCTCTGATTTGATCCTTCCATCTGCAGCGGGATTGATCCAATCTTCATTTCACATAGTTAGCTTATATATGTGCTCAATGTCTTTGTCTTCATAATAATCACAGTTCGGTTCTGTGTATCGCGCACCTTCTGTTGGATCCAAAGGAACAATCACTTGAATATCGTTATTTTGAAATACCATGCTTCACTTCTTTAAATTAATGATTGCGTTCATGTCAAAGGCCCACTAAATCCTAATCAACACTGGGTATGTATTAATGTCATCTACTATCTCAATAACTTCAAAATCTTCCACTGCTCTTGCGCCTTCAATATCTATAGTTACTCCATGCATGTTAGCCATTGGAATTATCTTTTGTTGATTTACCATGTGCAACTGAATTGGTGACCACTGTAACTTAGGCTTCCCCATACATTCCCAAGTTTTCTTTGGCAATACATTAGCATCAAAGCCCAAGCCTAGGATTACCTGGTCCATTTCGAAACCACCAATCTGAGTTGTCAACCGCATCTCCTTACCTGTTCTCTTCTTACTTAGGTTTACCTTATTGACTATGCATTGTTTTAGTAATGACTTATCCTTACTGGTGTAATTATCTATCATATATTGCAATCCTTATACTGGCTTATTATCCCATAATAACTTCATGTAGGTCTACAAGAACGATTTCAACACCATCAGATTTGAATCCGACGTCACAATAACTTCTTTAGGTTTCTCCTTTCATGGGACTAGCAGCATTTGATGTTGAGACATAGAAGTACCTAGATTCATAAGAATTTTTCTTGCCTCCAAGAACGTCTCTTTTTATCTATGTAAATCAAACCCAACATTCTTCTCACCAGCTTTTCGAAACCATAGATCTGATACTGTCTATTGGTCTTCAACCTTGTCTTCACTAGTGGCTATACCACTTCATGTGACTATGTTGATACCGATATCATATTCGTGCGGCTCGGATCTCATCATCTGAATATTCTGTGTCAACTGTTGGTTCTTCTTCTCCTACATCTTCACTATTAAGATCAGGAAATATTCTATAACATGATCAAATTTCCGAGAATATTGACAAGAAGGTTGAGTTCGATTTTTATAGTCATGTGTAAAGTGTCCTGGATCTACACAATTATAGCAAATGATCTTGCCACGACCTCTTCCAACTCCTCCTCCTTGTTGTCTTCCCCATCCTTAGAATCCTCCACGAGCCGCAAGTGAGCCTTGATCGTTTTTCACGCAGTTTTTATCCTACATTTTATACAAAGGAGTCTTGTCCATCATTAATTCATAGCTTTGACAATTCCTTTCATGTTGACCAAATGATTTACAAAAGTTACAAAAGAGTTGCTTGGGATACTGTATAAACTTCTGTAATATAGAACAATAATATGTCGAATGTTATCCTGACACTTGGAAAATGCTACACAAGGCACTTGCATCGGTGCTTGATCAAGAGGAAGATTCTCGCTTCAGTGGGTTGGGACTCCCCGCAGCTATATAATCCTAGAATACAGGGCACTGATCATTATGATGACCCTAAGCCTTGCACTTCATGCACCAAACTTTAGAATGTGTTTCCAATTTAACCTCCTTTCCCTTCTTCAAATCTTGCAACTCCATATGTAAGATTGCTAACTATGACAGGATTTGTTGAACTAGTATATTTGTGTCTTGGATCGGTGAAGCTTCTAGCTTCATCGCGATTTCCAATGCTTCAGCCTAAGACCTAATACTCTGTTGACATAACGAAAATCTTAAGTGAGGTAATAGTGAAGTTATGTACCTATCCCTATGTTGTTAATATGAAATATGAATATTATCTTGGCTCAGTGAGCACTTTAGGTGCTGATCTATATCTCACACAGACTCATTAACACTCTTATTTATCTCCTTTATTTCGGTCACACACTGAGCTTGTGACTTTGACTTCCTAAATTTTAGCACATCCTTCATGTTAGCTAACGAAGTAGCCACATGAGTCATACTATATATGATGTACCAAGTAAGCGCTCTATCCTATAGCATTGTAATCAATTGTGATTTCTTCATCTCATCATTGTTGACCTGTTATGCTTTCCACACAGCTTCTATGACGAACTAAAACTAATTGGGATATTTTGATCCCTAACCCTGAATAGAGGAATTTTCATTGTACTCACCATATTGACCATCAGAGGTGGAGGTGGAGGTGTAGGCGTAGGTGTATGAGGCGGAGGTGAAGGTGGAGGTGGAGTGGATGGATGTACAATTCCAGAATTACCCTGATATATTAATTGTGTCGCACCTCTGGGCGTACTAGGGCTACTTATTTCTCCTCCACTTTCAGACTCCCCCAATAAATGACTATATTCGCTTTCAACGAATATGTCTAGATCTACTCTAAATCGCTTTCCACTTCGCGTAGATGTAGTCTGACCTCTCTTAAACATTAAGGTAAAGACATAACCCTTTTTCACACAAAAGAATTCTAATCCAGGTTTTTAGCTATTTTAGGTATTTCCCTCTTGGAACTTTGAAGAAACGATGTTCAACTTCGCTATAAGACACAAATGTATCGATTTAAAATTCATTGATGAAATCGCCCAATATACTATCAATCTAGTAATCAACAGCCCTTGCATCCTTATAATCAAATCCCTCAATATGTTTGACTAATTATGGATTCCACACAATAAAATCATGTTCGTTATCTGCTAATTTGGATAGGCTACTAGTGTAATTCACAAAGTAAATTTGAGAAGAAAACTTTGTGCACTTTTGTGTAGAGATATCTCTGTAACCACTTTTCTTTTAGCAAGCATGAATTTCGATAATCTTGAGATGCAAACTCGTGTAACTTCTGATCTATCCACTTCTCGATTTCTTTCTTAGTTGGTACCCACTTATGCCACATCACACATCCCTTAGATAGATCCCGGTTCTAGCAACATAACAATTTGTTGGCTTGAAGGGGCTTGGACCTAGGTTTAGAATTATTTGTGCTAACCAACAAAACCCTATACTACCGGACCTTTCAGGCAACAACTCGCTTAGTGCAGGCTGCAGTCTCACCCGAGGAAGTATTGAGGGATGCTAGAACTAGGTTTCTACATCCAGAGGGCTATGTGATGTGAGAGTAAGGCGTTTCTTTAGTTTTAGCCCTGATCTGACCTTCACGAATCCTTATCCTTAAAATCCTCCAAAATTAAAGAATTTTCCAATTAAATAGAGGTATGAGCTTCACCTAAGCGTCTAATCATGCATACCATAACAGATAACAATAGATCCAGATCTTCACAGAATAATTAAGACAATCTTACAGATAATTAGCATTCAATTGAGCATAAATATAGAAAACACATAAGTATATAGTTAAGACATAGATTTTCTCCAAATACTCTTTATTATCTTAGATCTTCAATACATATATGTTCTAGACTGTACGCACACAACTACAAGGGCCCGTGCACTTAGCTACAGACTTACCAAGGTCTCTCTGCACACAACATCAAGACCCTTTGCCTTCGCCAAATATAGAAAGATCTTACCCTTATAGACTCAAAACATAGAATCTCTATTGATTCCTTACCTTAGACTTGCTAAGCCACCCCTTTATATACATTTTCCTCTTAAAATTACCATGGTTCGCAAACCATGGGCGGAGCTCAAAACAATAAAAAAGCTAAGGGGCTTTGACCTTACTAAAACCCCTTAACTCCTAGTGACCTGTGCTACTCACACTCCGCTCCTCAAACTACAAAGACTTTACAACATATTATCAAAATTGGACCAAGGGGACCCCATCCCAACAACTCCCATGAGAGAGATGAGATAGAGGCAACATTCATAGGATTTTTGAGGAATTATATTCTAATAAAATGCAACAAATAAAAAAAATTCTAAGCTAAAAAGGAATATCAGTACATAAGAGGTACCTAAGCTACTGGGGTTGGGCCCAAACCCAAGAGCCTCAGCCCTATGAACTAACTCAAATATGGATCAATAAGAAACTTCTCATTATCATTGTAGAAATTTCAAATAATTCACATAACAAGTCAAAAATAGCAGTAACAAGTGCTTGAGCCCAATAACTTCTTAGCTGAAAACAAAGTTTGAAACTAATGAGTTCTTTGGCATGTTTATTTATACAAAAGGGTAGCTACCAACAACTCCCTAGAAAATAGAGATGTGATGAGCCTCATCATTGGGTAATTATATGGGCCTTAATTTACCTCCTAGATTAGTCAAACCAACTATTCTCACAACTTATTGCATACTTTTGATTATATTTTGTTTATGATATGAGTTAGAGTTGGATATTTTGCTTTGTGGTCTAATGTGCATTTAATGTAGGATTAAAGGATAAAAGCAAGGAATTTTGGCAAATACCTTGGTCAAAACTCAAATGGGACAAGGGAGAGTAATTATAGTAGGTAAATCCTCCTCACTTACTACCCCCCCATTTGAATATTCCTCCACCAGCTCGGAGTGCAAACAACCAAATCATGAGGACTAGAAGGTAGCCGAGCAAGTGAAAGTCAAAGCGCTAGTTTATATCGAGTTTGGTAGTTGAGCCTCCCTAATTTTAAGGAAGTCATTGCAAACTTCAGATGTATAAGTAGAGAGGCCTAGGACCTCAATAGGATTCAAATTTTTTATTGTAAAACTCTACTCTATTTTCGAGGTGCAAGTCATGTGACAGTTTTTGATGTAATCCATGGTTTTGATAATAAGAATGAGTTTTGTTTTGAGCCAGCACTGAGTTAACTCAAAGGGCTGGAGCTCTTCAGTTAGGGCCCAACCCTAGTAGCCAATGCTCCTCTTTATTATACATGTATGCTAGCCTAGATTCATGGTTTAATTGTTAATTTGCTTAAGTAGCTACATTTCCATTACAATAGTGTAGAGTAGATTGATTTTGTTTTATTTTGCTTCCATTTGTGCCTTCTTTCAATTAACAGGTTAGCAAGGAGAAAAAGATCACCATAAGGTTGTCAGCAGGTGTCTCGGCCTCACCTCCTCCCTTTCGGACCATGACTTGAGGAAGAGACCCTTCAGCAACCCCAAAAACACAAATTTCTAGTTCTTGCATGAGCTTTGGAGTTTGTTGTCTTGATTCAGTACTTGGTTCATTTCATTTCATCTCTTTCCATAACTCTCTTTCTGTAATAATATCTCACTCATACTCTCATTTCCTTCAATGCTTTCTTCATGCATAATATGGGCAATTGATTCATGTTTTTCTAGTTTATGAGAATGTATCTTGTTGCATAGTTCTTGGAAGACACACACGTTTTAAGCATTGCAAGTACTTTAGGAGGAGGTCTAGACTTCATCACCAGCATCCATCTTTCACCTCATCCACCTCAACCGTATCTTGGTCCACCCTCACCCTCACTAGTTTTTTTGTCCCTTTTCATTGAAATGCCCCTAGACACATTGAAATGCTTAAGTGGAAGCTAATAAATCACATCTTAATCAGATTATACCTGTGGATTTCCTTACCATCTGATTCATGACAAACCTGACCAATCATTGTCAACTGTGTGTCGCATAGCTGACATATTCATTTCAATTTTTGACTTTAGGCACTCCAAATCTCCACCGTCAATCTGTCTCGCTTGATCCAACAGTTATCGCGTCACTCGCTCACTAACTAGCTTGGCCGATCTCCACCATCGATCTGTCTTGCTTGATCCAATGGCTATTGTGTCACCCGCTCGCCAACTAGCTTAGCCGATCTCCACCGTTGATCATTCCTGCATGATCCAACGACTATTGCGCAATCTCGTGTGAATTCTTGCATGACCGATATCTAATTGAGGGCACGCAAGAAAAGTAGTTTTCCCGTGCTACGTGTCACCCAATTAGGCTAATCGCGTGAAATTTAGGAACACACCTTTTTGCTCTTAGGGCACGCGAGATAGTGCTTACCACCTACGAAGACCGCTCCATCATACTGCACGTTTTCCACCCTTCTATCGACACATGACTTGATGTTATCCATACATATATTATCTTAATCTCCTGTAGTAAGATATCAGTCGCTCATCTTCCGTTAATCCTTTTCGTTGATCTGACTGATCCAACGGTTCTTGTGCACTACTGCTTCATTATTTCTTCCGTTCACTGATTTCGATCTTTGATTGCTCTTCCGCTTGACTCCTTCCTAAACATTGCTCTGCATATTATTTAAACGCTACCACTCCTGAGCTTTGATTTGGTTATTCAATCAAACTCCAACAATGTCTGATCATCGCAATACACCTCTAAGCACTATCCTCTCTCTCGGATTCTTTTTGAATTCCCTGCACACTTATGTTATGCAGAATTACTCTAATCCACACACAATTCATAATTCAATTACTCAATACACACCACACAAACTCAGAAATCAGACTTCTGTATTAATAAATAAATATTTACACAATGAGTTCATTCTCAGCCTGATCTTGTGTATCAGTGGCCTTTCCTTTCACAAAAGGCCTCCTAGGACCCTTCCACACCATCCAAACACTCCATAGACCTACTAGCCATGTAGAAATTCTCACTAATTCTCTACAAATCTACTTCTAAGATCATGTAGAAAATCTGACTGTAGCTTAACCTGATTATGCAATATAACTAAAGAAAAATACTTAATCTACTTCTACAATCAAACTTGCGGAAGCTTAATAGATTTGAGCAATATCAAACGGAACGAATATAACAACGAAGAAGAATCAATACACATGAAACAAAGAAGAATAACCAGGGGAAAGCCTCAACTAAAAACCCCGCTATCTATATTATCATACAAGGTGGAAATATATTAGAATTACACAAAGCTTTAGCTCTCACATCTAGCCAACTCTCAGACCAATCCTCCTAGATGCTCACAGGAAAACAAGGCTTCTCACAAACCTTCTCTTATGCCCTCCAAGCCTCCTATTTCCTTGCACTTTTTCTCTTGGGTGATCCTACTATTACCAAGTGTAACACTGACCACTCACACTGATCTCACACCCTGTAAAACGACACAATCCTCAAGGAACCTTATTCCTTCTGCATGGATGAGTTTCCTTTATAGGAAAACTCATTCAACTGATAGTACAATGTACCTGTCTTTAATATCAACTGGGTCTTTCTCTGAATAGACATGCATGAGTTATTTATGAGAGAATATTCAGTTATCTGGAGTACACTAGTTAGATGCATGCATGCATTAACTGACTGAACTCACAATTAGTTCCTCAAATTTTTTGGAACTAATTTAACTGGAGATAACTCAGTTAACTGAGCTAACTAATTACAACTCAAATACAACTCATCCTTATCTCCTTAATTAAGGGATAATCTCCTTAATTTAAGGGATAATTGTTACACGACTTCAGAAAGACTTCTAGCTTGAATTTATCCAACTAATTAATCCATAAGAATTAATTATTTATTTTTCAGGCAACTGGTGACACTAAATTCGAATTTTAATTCTCAATTTAATTCAAGGACAAATTAAAATTGGAATATTTTGAATGCTATTTTTAGCATTTCTTGTTGTTATTCTCAACACTTCCTCTCAACAAGAAAGGAATTCAACTTGATCCCAATCCTAAACCTTTGGAATGTTCTGCGTGCAACACTTCTCTCTAGTGTTGTTTCTTTAGCAACTCTAGAAAAAAAAAAAAAAAACCTCTCAACAAGAAAGGAATTCAACTTGATCCCAATCCTGAACCTTTGGAATGTTCTGCATGCAACACTTCTCTCTAGTGTTGTTTCTTTAGAAACTCTAGAAAAAAAAAAAAAATAAAATAAATAAATAAAAAATAAATAAAAAAATAAAAAAATCCAACCTAAATTAGTATGATGCATCTGTCATCAAAGTCTCTGACTGCTATTGCCTCTTTCGACTGAAAACTTTGTGCTTCTATTGACTCTGCCTTTCTGCATTGTTGTCAATCCTTCTCTGTGCTCTTCAGTATTTGACTACTCTAGCCTCTGTCACTCTGATCTCTGACTACATCAATCCCACTGATTCCTCCCTCTACTATGTACTTTGGGCTCCCGTAGCAAGGTACGATCCATGAGGTAAAACCTCTCAATGAACCCTGCCCAATTTCAGCCTTCTTGGGACTATCACTTCACATTGCCCCACCTCACACCTAGAGGTATGGTTGCATGTGATCCCTCTGTCCACTTGGCTCAAAATTTACCCCTACTGGAGGTCTCTGCATGAGTGGATGCCTCCACTTGGTCTCTTGTCAGAATATCCAATTGTGGCTCCTCCACAATTGTCTATGACTTCTTCTAGGGCTGCATGTTGAGAGGTAATTTACTCTCCCTCTCAACCACCAAGTCTCTAACATTAGCATTGCTCCTCAAGGCTTTGCATGCATCTTGAACCTCAAGAGCATACATGTTCTATACTTGTGAGATGATTTGTTTCACCTGTCCCGTGGTGATGTGTCTAAGGAAAACCTTTCCCTTACTGAAGACAATATCGTAGCCTTTGTCCTCCAACATCGTTATCAATACCAAGTTCTTCTTCAGTTCAAACACATACTTCAAATTTGTCAAGGTGATAAGAGCTCCATGCTTCCTCTGAAAAGCAACCGTGCCCACTCCTAAAACACTATACCTTTCATTGACACCCATCTCCATGAGTATCTTGAGGTCTTTCTCCTCCAAGGTACTGAATAAACTTTTATCACTGGTCATGTGGAATGAGCCTCCACTGTCAAGAAACCAACCACAACCCATCATCAAAGACACCATGCATGCAATGAGGGTGAATACCATTTCGAACTGAGAGGCAAATGCCTCACCTTCAGATCCTTCCGAGGATCCCTTCTTGGACTTCTTTGATGGGAAATTAGTTGCATAATGACCCATCCTATGACAATTAAAGCATCTCACTTTAGATTTGTCACCCTTCTCCCCTCCATGAGAAGAATTTGATTTGGGATGAGAATCCTTCTCGTTCCCTTTCCTTCCCTTACTCGCTAAGGCTAGATTTTCTTCATCCTCCTTGGATGAAGAACCATCTTGTGTGCTCCTCCCGATCTCCTCTTGCATGAGATCCGACCACAGTCATTCCCAATCTGGCAGTTTCTCCCTTCCATTCATAGAGTCCTGGTATCTATGCTAGCTCTTTGGAAGGCCAAGGAGAGTGAGGCTCACCATATCATCATCAACAATAGTTATTCCCACATGTCCAAGCTCATCTCTACATGTGGTGAGCTTGTTCAGATATGTGGAAATAGTATTGTCGTTCTCCATCTTGATTCTTCGAAGCTTATCCTTGAGCACCAATTTCCTCTGGTCGCTACTGTTCTGCTAGAGGTCCTTCAATGTCTTCCACATTGAAAACAAAGTCTCCTTCCCATGGAGACTTGAGACAATATGGTCTTGAACTCCCTCAAGGATTTTCCATCTCGCCCTTGCCACACACTTCTTCCATTCAGCCAACTCTTGTGCATTAGTTGAACTTGGCTTTGGGATTTCTTGATCAATGAAATCCTTCAAACCATTGTCTTCTAATATAGCTTCAATGCGATATTTCCATGCTATGTAATTCGAGTTGCCATCCAAGGCACACTTGAGTCTCAAGCCATAGAATGCCATTGACCAACCTGAAGTATGAGATGAATTCGATTTGTACCTTCAATCCCGAACTTCAAACTTCGAATTTCTCTAATATATTGTTCATAGCTTTGATAACCTTTTCTCTGATACCATGTATAAATTCTGAATAATTATCCACAAATCTACCTCTACGACCATGTAGAAAATCTGACTATATATTAACCTGATTATGCAATATAACTAGAGCAAAATACTTAATCTACTTATACAATCAAACTTGCTGAAGATTAATAGATTTGAGCAAGATTAAGCGGAACACATATAATAGAGAAGAAGAATCAATACACATGAAACACAAAAGAATAATCCGGGGAAAGCCTCATCTAAAAATTCCGCTATCTGTATTATCATACAAGGTGGAAATATATCAGAATTACACAAATCTTTAGCTCTCACAGCTAGCCAGCTCTCACTACAATCCTCCTGGATGCTCACAGGCAAACAAGGCTTTTCACAAACCTTCTCCTCTGCCCTCCAAGCCTCCTATTTCCTTGCGTTGTTTCTCTTGGGTGATCCTACTGTTACCAAGTGTAACAGTGACCACTCACACTAATCTCACACCCTGTAAAATTGCACAATCCTCAAGAAACCTTATTCCTTCTGCATGGATGAGTTTTCTTTATAGGAAAACTTATGCAACTGATAGTACAATGTCCTTGTATTTAATCTAAGCTGGGCCTTTCTCTGAATATACATGCATGAGTTATTTATGAGATAATCTTCAGTTATCCAGAGTACAATAGTTGGATGCATGTATGCATTAACTGACGGAACTCACAATTAGTTCCTCAAACTATTTGGAACTAATTTAACTGGACATAACTTAGTTAACTGAGATAACTAATTACAACTCAAATACAACTCATCCTTATCTCCTTAATTAAGGGATAATCTCCTTAATTTAAGGGATAATTGTTGCATGACTGCAGAAAGACTTCTAGCTTGAATTTCTCCAACTAATTAATCCATAATGAATTAATTAATTATTTTTCAAGTAGCTGGTGAGACTAAATTCAATTTTAATTCTCAATTTAATTCAATGACAAATTAAATTGGAATATACTGAATGCTATTATTATCATTTCTTGTTTCTATTCTCAACAATCCATCCTCAACCAACTTCCATCCACCTGTCACATCCACAAGAACAATTAAATTGCATGCTTGATTTTACCAAAAAACAAAAACAGTGAAAACAGATTTAGTTTAGTTTCCTTTCTTACACATTAGTATGGTTTTATGCTCTTTACTTTTGTAACATAGATAGCAGCATTAGGTTAGTGTTGATTTAACAATTCTGCTTAGCATAGTTGTTTAAATGGTTAATCAGGATATGGTGTGATTTAGCATTACATGTTGTCTTCTTCATTACTGCAGTAGAGTAGCTCTCTTAGAATAGATTTTCTCTTCTTCCATCAAAGAATCAAGCTTCTTCTAACTCTATAGATGTCTGGCTTGGAACCCTTAGGGTCTCTCGCCAGATGAACAGTGACAACAGGAAGGACATTCACTTTTACTTGTGCATATAACATTGTCACCTCCATGTTTGTACAAACACCGAGTTGATAAGTAAATATGGTAGTGCAGGAGTTGCAACATCCTTGCTGCAATACTGACGCTCATCACTTTTTGGTGTCATTTCCAGGGAGGTGTCTGAGTAGAATGTGATTATTGCTTTCTTTTCTTCTATTTCTAGTCTTCAATTTTTTTCCATTAGTTCATTTCTGTAAAAGTAATCTAGTAGCTTCCTTTCTTTCAGCTGTTATTATTTGCTTTCCTTTCCATTCTACAAGTAGAATTTCAATTCAGCAAGTAACTTTTCTTTCTCTTAGTATTTTTCATTCAATCAACAGTTTCATTTATGCAAAATACTTTCCAGCAAAAAATCTTATGAAAAACAACCCAAAAAATTTCCTTTCATGCCTCGTAGGAATAGGGACAATTTAGGGAAATTCTTGCCAAATACCCCCATTGCATCCAACAGCCAACCTTCTCTCTTCTTTGGTGGTTGTGAACTAGAGGAACCTTTAGGTGAGCAACCTGACATATTTGAAGAACCTACAGGGGAAGAAGAAGAAGAAGAACCCATTCCTACTGAAGCAATGGCTGAAAACTGAAATGATAGAGGGAATAGAGGGAGAGTTGAGGGTGCCTTCCCCATCAAGGAAACCAACGGGGACACTAAGATGAAGAATATAAGCCCCTCTACTCTAGCTCATTTCCATGGCCTGACCACAGAGGACCTTGACACTTTCCTATTTGACTTTTCCATTATATGATGAACCTATGACTATACAGATGATGAGCAAAATTTAAAACTGTTTCCATCTACCCTCAAGGATGCAACATTACACTGGTTCATGGGTTTACTTGGAGATAGCATCACAACTTGGGCTCAGATGCAAAAAGATTTAAAAAAAATATCTGGACTATTGTAGGTCAAAGGATACTAAAGAAGAGATTTTTAGGATGACCATGGGCCATGATGAATCCTTAGAAGACTATGAAGAAAGATTCCAACTCAGTTACAAAAGGACCAGGTGCACACTTGACCCTGAGTCACTAAAGTCGGTCCTACTCAGAGGAGTAAGGGAAGATCTTCTGGATACCTTACGTTTATTAGCAAGAGGAGATATCTACCAATTACCCTATGAGGATATCAAGATTGTCTTTAGAAACCATTCTAGGGAAGCTAGGAAAAAGGGTAGGAGTAATCAACCTATGGCCAATACATCATCTTCTAACTCATCCATCAAGGGTGAAATTGGAGATATGCTAAAAGATTTCAAAAGTGAGATGCTGCAAACCCTTGCCTTGCAATTGGACACCATGAACATCAAAAGGAAGCAAGAGGAAGCAGAGAGAGTCTTGGCCATCTTTTTCCCTAGATGCACTAGTAGGCATCCTAGGAACAAATGTCCATTGAACTGCATTGAGATTTGCTCGTTCTTTGAAGAAAACCACTCCACAGACAAGTGCCCTTCTTTACCTAGACTCAAAGCTATATATCAAGGAGCTGAAGGGGTCACTGAGTAGCTTTGCTACATCAACCAAAGGAGACCTCCTGGACCTCGACCATACTAGTAGGGTATGCAAGGGTCATCCCATGCATATTACAATCCCAACCAAGCCACAATTATTCTTTCTTGGGGACCCCTTGCTCATCCTTCTTGATCTACACCCCCTCCTTGGTCCTATACATCTCAGTATCATTCCCAGCCAGCCAGCCAGTCATTTCAAACTTATGTTCTGCCATAACCTCAGTGGAATACCCCACTCCATGGGTGGAGGTGCCAATACAATAACGCTCCAGCTCCATTGCCTCCACCACCTACCCAACCACAAATCCTACACTATTCTCCACCCAAGCAACCCAGATTTCTACCTATCCAAATCCAAACCTAAACAATAGGCATGCTCAACAAGTATACAGTGGAGAGACATCATACCTAGCTTATGCTGTAGAAATCCAGGAGATCAACCTAAGATTTGGGAGAATTCTCCCAGATAACCAACCTCCCTCTCCACATAGGGAGGTTGAGGAAGAAAGAGAGGAAAGAAACCTTAAAGTAAATACACCCTTTCCTAAGAGATTAGCCCAACCACTCCAGCTACCCCAAAAGAAACTGAACTTCTAGGAGAATTGAAAAATCTATGTGTAAAGATCCCCCTTCTCCAGGCAATAAAAGATGTTCCCATTTACAATAAGTTAATTAAGGAGAAATGCTTCAAGCATCTAGGAAGAAGAAAAAGGGATGCCCCTACCATTAATTTCAATGGGTGTTGAGAATGCAACAAGATGATGGAGCTTAGTGGAAAGAAGTCGCCTTCACTAAGTGGGCCCGCAGGCTATTTTTGGCGCAAAGTCTATTTTTAGACTATGTCTATTTTTAGACATATGGATCATGGTCTATGAGTCGCAGGATGCTATTTGTGGATGATTGGTCATGTGGGTAAAAATAGATGGACTTCTATTTTTAGACATATGGGAGGTTTCTATTTTTAGACTGTTAAGATAAAAATAGAACAGTCGAATATTATTAGCTCAAAATGATATTTGGATTATAAACATTACCTTATCCTCTTGGAGAACTTCAGTTTGAGCTACGGATGTGGTACACGTAACTATCAGAAGGAAATATGCTTTTCTTGTGGGTCAGTTGAGCTATTTCATGCACGACTTCAGTTAGAACTCATGTGGTTGAGTTTTGGTGGAGCTGATTGTGGAGTTGATGGAGTTGTGTTCAGTTTGACTTGGTTGAACTAGTTGTATTTAGTCTAACTGCAAATATACTAGTGATGAGTGATGTGAATTAATTTTTAAACTAATTCACTAATTATTAACTCATAAAGCAACTAAAGAATACATCAGTTAACTCAGTGCATGTACAGTTCAGTGGAGACAGGTGTTAGAGGTTGAGATTGCTATTTGTTGTGACTATAGTTGTGCATGAGATCTTGCACAATCAGTGGGATTGACTATTGCCAATGAGGATTGCATGGTTCAGCCAAGGAATACGAGTTTTCTTCAGCCATTCATCATTATTCTCTCGCAGGATTGCGCAGCGGAGGCAGGCAAACAGTGGAGGAGATTTGAGGCATCAAATCTGAGCTAGTTTGTGTGTAACATGTGGAGATAGTATTGAGTACTTGTGAGGAGTATTGTACTATGTATTGTTACATGTTCTCAATCATTATAATATATAGATAGTGTGGGGTTTTCAGCTGTATGCTTTCCTCGAGTTACATACTGTGTTAATGTGTGCATGCGATTGATGTTTCATTGTTTTTAATGCTGCTAAATTGATGATCAACGTAGAGGAGATTATGTATTGTGCATGTATTCCGCAATAGTGTATAATCAGGATAATCTCTGTGAATAAGTGTCATATTATTCAAAATTTCTACATGGTATCAGAGTTGTTGATCATCAAATCTATTATTCAGAAAGTGTTTACATTTTATTTCTTCAAGCAGAGTCTGTAATCGGGCCAGGTAGCCTCTGGATTCATCATTCCTTTGGAAGGTGGGATATCCGATAAAAGCTCATACAGTCAATCTTTGTACGAGAAATAATTTGTTCTCACGAATTTTAAATCAGAAGCGGTTGAGTTTTGAGCTGGTGAAATTCGAATTTGCAACAGTGTTTTCTTGGTGTCAATGTTGCAATGTCTTTCAACGGATTGCGATTGGAGTATGCTCTTGAGGGCAACTCGAACTATATTGCATGGAAGGACAGGATGGAGGTAGTGTTAGATGATAATGGGCTGAAGGAGTTCATAGAGGCTGAGGTCCCAAAGCCTACTAATACTGTGCAAGTTGATGCTTGGCAAAAGAAGAAAGCAAAGTGTCGAAGGATTCTATTGGAGGGCATGAAGGATCACATTGTGTCAAGCCTGCATGGAAAGGCTTATCCATACTTGATGTGGAAAGCGTTGAAAAAACTGTTTCAAAGCAAGAGCGATCAGAGGAAGCTGGTGCTCAAGGATAAACTCAGAAACATTAAGTGCGAGAAGGGAGACAGTATGCCCAAGTATCTCACGAAGTTCACTCAATGCAGGGATTAGCTGGGAAGTGTGGGGGTGACTGTCGATGATGAGGACTTGGTGAGCTTGGCTCTCCTTGGTCTTCGAAAGAGTTGGCATTCCTATCAGGACTCTATCAATGGTCGAGAGAAATTGCCAGCATGGGAGAGACTTTGGTAAGATCTTGTGCAGGAGGAGATCAGGCGGAATACCAGGGATAGATCTTCATCAAAGGCAACTGATGAAGAAAATTGTGCTTTGGTTGCCAAAGAAAAGAAGGGGAAGAACAAGTAAGCTTCTCAATCCAGTGCGAAAGGAAAGAAGCAGGACATATCCAAGGTGAAGTGCTTTCACTATCACCAGCACGGACACTATGCCACAAATTGTCCGCAGAAGAAGAAAAATAAGCAAGCTACTGGATCTGTAGCAGGACAGGCTCTAGCCTCACAGTTTGAGCTTGATTTTTCATTGATAGCATGCTTAGTTTCAAATGTGATGGGATCGGTATGGTTCTTGGATAGTGGTGTGTCTTTTCACATGACAGGAGATCGAGATTTGTTTTCAGATCTGGAGGAGAAAGATCTTGGAGTGTACATCGAGATGGGCGATGATGGTAGATACAGTGCGACCGGTATCGGTACCATTTCCTTTGGGAGGGAGTCTGGTAAACCCTTCATATTGAAGGAAGTGATGCATGTTCCAGGATTGAAGAAGAATCTTATCTCTATGGTGATGTTAGAAGATAAGGGATATGATGTTGTTTTCAGTGAGGGAAAGGCATTCCTACACAGTAAGACAACTGGAGAAACCCGGAAGATAGGGGTTCGAGTGAGGAACCTTTATCAGTTGCATGTAGATGGTTTCTCAGCAATCGCATGCAAGGTAGAAGGATTGGTGAGCCGGGATGATGCCGAGCTGTGGCATAGGAGATTGGGTCACCTTCACCATGGAGCCTTGAAGATACTACAGCAGATCACTACTAGGCTTCCTAAAGGAACTCTTGCGCAGTCAGATCAGTGCAAGGGGTGTACTTTGGGAAAGTTTGTGAAATCCACCTTTCACGAGAATGATAGTCGCGCCTCGACGATCCTTGAGAGAATTCACACAGACATGTGTGGACATTTCTCAGTAGCTTCGACAGCAAAGCACAGGTATTATGTGATCTTTGTTGATGATTTCTCTTGGAAGTGTTGGATCTTCTTCATGCAGAAGAAGAGCGAGACACACTCAAAGTTCTGTGAGTTCAAAGCACTGGTCAAGGAGTCGGGGAAGAAGGTGAAGGCTCTTAGGAGTGACAATGGTGGTGAATACACCCTGAAGAGTTCAAGGATTTCTGGAGCGTAGAAGGGATTCGAAGAGAGCTCATAGATCCCCATAACCCACAGCAGAACGGGGTTGCTGAGCGGAAGAACAGAACGATCGTGGGTGTTGCACGAGTGATTTTGCATGATCAGGGCCTACCCCTTCACTTGTGGGCAGAAGCATGCAATACTGCAGTATATGTGCAGAATCGTTGTCCTCACAGGATACTTGGCATGAGTACACTCGAGGAGGATTATTCTGGTAAGAGGTATGATATTTCTCATTTGAGGATTTTTGGTGCTAACATTTACATGCATGTGATGAAGGATGCCAGGAAGAAGTTGGAGCCAACCACAGAGGTTGGGATATTTGTGGGGTACACTGATATGCCCCACAACTATCGTGTGCATTTTCCATACAGTGGCAAGACTGTTGTGCGACGGGATATAAAATTTCAGGAGGAGAAAGCCATGAAGTGTTCACTTGAGAGGGAGCCACACTTGCATGCAGATGAGGAGCTATTAGTTCCTAAGGATGAGCTTCAGGACGTGGATCAGCCACAGGACGAAGTTCATGGAGTGGAAGAGACCACTCATGCAGCGCCAACCATTAGAGGGAGAAAGCGCTTGACAGAAGCTGAGCGACTGGCTCAAGATGCAGAGAAGGTTGTAGGAAAACCTACAGCTCAACGTAGACAGAGACAGTCACCTGATCGGTACACTGGATACATGGCTCTTGTGTGCAAATGTGTTGTGACTAAGCCATCCTCTTTCGAGGAAGCTGTGGAGCATCCTACATGGGTAGATGCCATGGTGGAAGAGTATGACTTGATTGTCAGAAACAGTGCATGGGAGATTGTCCCAAGACCGGAAGGGAAATCAGTGGTGGGTTCGAGATGGATCTACAAAGTTAAGCAGGCAACTGACGGGAGTGTGGAGAAGTACAAGGCAAGATTTTTTGCCTGAGGCTTTTCACAGATAGATGGGATTGATTATGAGGAGACCTTTGCACCTGTCGCAAGGTACTCTTCCATACAGACGATTCTTGCTCTCTCAGCGCAGATGGGTGGCACATTCATTAGATGGATGTGAGGAATGCATTCCTCAATGGAGTCATTGAGGAGGAGGTGTACATAGAGCAGCCCAAAGGTTTTGAGATCTTCAGCAGCGAGTCGCATGTGTGCATGCTCAAGAGAGCGCTGTATGGGTTGAAACAAGCACCACGTGCCTGGTACACACGGATAGAAAGTTATTTCACCAGACTTGGATTCTCCAAGAGTGAGGCAGATCCTAACCTATACCAGATTGTGGTGGAGGGTAAGTTGCTTATCATTGTACTTTATGTAGATGATTTGATTCTAACGGGTGATGAGTTGTTGATACTTTCATGCAAGGATGATCTTGCTAAGGAGTTTGAGATGAAGGACTTGGGCCTCCTTCATTATTTCCTGGGATTGTAAATTTGGCAGCGCAGTGATGGACTATTTGTTTCTCATGGTAAGTATGCTTGGGAGATACTGAAGAAGTTCAACATGCATGGCTGCAAGCCTGTTGATACTCCTCTTCCTGGAGGTTGGAGGAAGGAGGATGCTACTTCGGCGGAAGTAGTGGATGCCACTGTTTATCGAAAGTTGGTGGGGTCGCTTATGTATCTGGTCAATACACGACCCGATATATGCTATGCTGTTAACCAGCTTTCACAAGCTATGGTTAAGCCAACTAAGCTCTTCTGGAAGGTAGGCAAGCATGTATTGCTTTATCTTAGAGGCACATCGGGATATGGATTATGGTACAGACACGAGGTTGAGGTGAAGCTATGTGGCTTCACGGATGCAGATTGGGCAGGGAGCCCAATGGACAGAAAGAGCACATCTGGAGGGGTCTTCAGTATTAGGTCAACAATAGTTTCTTGGTATAGCAGGAAGCAGAGATCCGTGTCACGCAGTTCAGCAGAGGTCGAGTATATGGCAGCAAGTTTGGCTGCATGCGAGGCTATATGGATGAGGAAGATCCTGGTCGGGTTGTTCGGTTCTTACTTGGAGCCTACTGTGATTTATTGTGATAACCAAAGTTGTATTAAACTCTCGGCTAATCTAGTATTTCATGATACATCTAAGAACATTGACATCATGTACCATCATATCAGAGATTGTGTGCAGCGGAGAGTCATGTTACTTTCAGACATTCCAACGGAGGATCAGGATGATGATATCTTAACAAAGGCGCTCACCAGGAGAAAATTTGAATACCACCGAGGCAGGATAGGGGTTGCTGATAATCCATATCTTGTTGAGAGTTAGTGTTGAGAATGCAACAAGATGATGGAGCTTAGTGGAAAGAAGTCGCCTTCACTAAGTGGGCCCGCAGGCTATTTTTGGTGCAAAGTCTATTTTTAGACATATGGATCATGGTCTATGAGTTGCAGGATGCTATTTGTGGATGATTGGTCATGTTGGTAAAAATATATGGACTTCTATTTTAGGGTCAGTTGAGCTATTTCATGCACGACTTCAGTTAGAACTCATGTGGTTGAGTTTTGGTGGAGCTGATTGTGGAGTTGATGGAGTTGTGTTCAGTTTGACTTGGTTGAACTAGTTGTATTTAGTCTAACTGCAAATACACTAGTGATGAGCGATGTGAATTAATTGTTAAACTAATTCACTAATTATTAACTCATAAAGCAACTAAATAATACATCAGTTAACTCAGTGCATGTACAGTTCAGTGGAGACAGGTGTTAGAGGTTGAGATTGTTATCAGTTGTGACTATAGTTGTGCATGAGATCTCGCACAATCAGTGGGATTGACTATTTCCAATGAGGATTGCATGGTTCAGCCAAGAAATACGAGTTTTCTTCAGCCATTCATCATTATTCTCTTGTAGGATTGCGCAGTGGAGGTAGGCAAACAGTGGAGGAGATTTGAGGCATCAGATCTGAGCTAGTTTGTGTGTAACAAGTGGAGATAGTACTGAGTACTTGCGAGGAGTATTGTACTATGTATTGTTACATGTTCTCAATCATTATAATATACAGACAGTGTGGGGTTTTCAGCTGTATGCTTTCCCTGGGTTACATACTGTGTTAATGTGTACATGCTATTGATGATTCATTGTTTTTAATGCTGCTAAATTGATGATCAATGTAGAGGAGAATATGTATTGTGCATGTATTCCGCAATAATGTATAATCGGGATAATCTCTGTGAATAAGTGTCATATTATTCAAAATTTCTACAATGGGCAACTGTCTGACTTAATGTTGGGGCAAGTAATATGTCTGAAATATTTGGACCCTGGAAGCCCTGTAGTAAATGTGCACATCAATGGCACCATCGTCCCATACACTCTAGTCAATCTTTAGGCTGCCATTAATGTGATGACCAAGGACATCATTCTCAAGCTCAACCTCTAAGGGTCATTGAGGAAGACCACAATAGTTCTGCAAATTGTAGACCGTTGCACAGTCACCCCTAAGGGAATTGTGCAGGATTTGATGGTCTCCATTGACTCTTGGGAGTACCCTATAGATTTTCTAGTTCTCTTGCCTAAGGCTAAGCTTACCGGTTACCCTCTCATCCTTGGGAGGCCATGGTTGGCCACAGATGATGCTTAAATTAGCTGTAGAGATGGGAATATAACCATCAAGAATGGGAATATGTCCAAACAATTAGTCCTATACCCCCCTACTCAACCTTCTCTAGAGCATGATTTTCCTTTATGGTTGGAGGAGGTTGAAGAAGATGAGGTTTATTCCACCCAACTTTATGCTTTGGAAGCAACCATAGGAGGAGGACAACCAGATGAGGATGACTTAATTGAACACCTACTCCAAAGTCCAACTCCTAGTTCATTACCATTAGAAGAAGAAGAAGTAAGGGAAACCCAAAACAATCATCTAATTGACTTGTGCTTGGCCGATTCCAACCCACTTCGAGTCAAAACCATAGAATTCGGCCCGGAGAAAACTTTGAAAATTAATCCATCTCTTTTTTCTCTCGAAGAGGAAAAGCTATGCAACATGTTTAGAGAAAACCTAGAAACCTTCGCTTGGAGTTACAAGGAAAGGAAGGGAGTACAACCCTTAGTGTGTACTCACCACATATACATCAAAGAAGGTTGCAAACTAGTCCAACAACCACAAAGGAGGATGAATCTAGCTCTTAAAGATATAGTCAAAGAATAACTGCAAAAACTGCTAGATGCAGGATTCATTTACCATATCTTCGATAGTGAGTGGGTATCTCCTTTAGTGTTAGTTCCCAAGAAAAATGGCAAGTGGAGGATTTGTGTCAATTACAGGGAGTTGAACAAAGCCATAAAGGAGGATCATTTTCCCCTACCCTTCATTGACCAAGTGCTAGATGGCCTAGCAAGGAAGAAGTTTTTTTTCTTTCCTAGATGGATTCAATGCGTACAACCAAATCCAAATTTGCCCGCAAGACTAGGATAATACCACATTCACCTATCCTTGGGGTACTTTTTCCTATAGGGTCCTTCCTTTTGGCCTATGCAATGCTCCTTCCAGTTTCCAGAGAGAAGTCTTGAGTATTTTCGCCGAATTAGTACATGATGCAGTGGAAATCTATATGGATGATTTTACACCTTATGGTTGTGATTTTCAAGAAGCCTTGACTAACCTAGGCAAAGTATTGCACAAATGCATTGAAATGAACCTCTCTCAATCCGGAAAAAAGTGAATTCTTAAATACTGAAGGGACCATGCTAGGTCATTTAATGTCTCAGCAAGGACTGCAAGTGGACCCGAACAAAATAGCAATCATCCAAAGGGTCCCACCTTCGCAAAAGTAGAGGGATGTCAGGAGTTTCTTGGGGTTAGCTGGATACTACCGAAGGTTCATAAAGGACTTCAGCAAGTTGGCCTCTCCTTTATTTGGGTTGTTGGCCAAAGATTCTAAGTTTATATGGTCAAAAAGTTGTCAAGAGGCCTTAGACATTTTAAAGGGTAAGTTAACCACTGCACCAATTCTTCGAGGCCCAAACTGGGCCCTCCCTTTTCATATTCATGTTGATGCCTCACACAAAGCCATAGGAGCAGCCTTAGGTCAGGTAGAGGAGAAATTGCCCTATGCCATCTATTTTATCAGTAAGAACCTGTCAAAGGCTAAGCTAAATTATACTGTGACCGAAAAGGAACTCCTAGCTATTGTGCATTCATTAAACAAATTTAGAAATTACATTATAGGCTACCAAACATTTGTGCATACTGACCACACTGCAATCAAATATTTAATGAACAAACCAGATGTGAATGCTAGAATTATAAGATGGTTTCTTTTATTAAAGGAGTTTGATCTAACTATTATTGATAAGCTTGGTAAGGAAAATGTTGTTGCAGACTTTCTATCTAGGATGAATCTGCTTGCAAGTGAAGAAGGAATGGTGGATGGTTAGCTACCAGATGAGCATTTGTTTGCTATTTCAATTCTCTCCCCATGGTTTGTTGATATAGAAAACTATTTGGTATCAATAGAGTTCCCACCAAACTTTCCCTCCAAAGAAAATATCAAGATAGTTGGGAAAAGCACCCCCTTCACCTGGATTGGGGGCAATATTTTCAAACTTGGCCTAGATCAAATCTTGAGAAGGTGTGTAAGGGAAGATGAAGTTTTTGACATGCTTCTAACATGTCGTGATGGGCCTTGTGGAGGTCACTTTGCAGCAAAGAGGATAACATTAAAATTGTTACAAGCAGGCTATTATTGGCCCACTCTTCATCAGGATGTGAAAAAGTACATTAGTCAGTGTGATTGGTGCCATAGGATGGGAAATCCTACTCCAAGAGATGAAATTCCCCTACAACCTCAAGTGACTTTCGAGCCATTTGAAAAGTGGGGCATGGACTTCATTGGGCCTATCAACCCTCCTTTAAAGTAAACATAGTACATTATTTTGTGCATTGATTATTTGACTAAGTAGGTTGAAACCAAGGTGATTAAGGAACAACAGAAGAGAAGGTGGCTGAGTTCGTAAGCGAGAATGTATTCTACAAATTTGGGTACCCTAGAGAGCTAGTCACAGACCAAGGCAACCAATTTACCTCCAACATGATTGAAGAACTACTCATCCATCACAAAATAAAGCATAGGACCTCCACTCCTTATCATCCACAAGCTAATGGACAAGTGGAGGTGACCAACAGGGCACTGGAGAGCATCTTAACCAAGGTAGTGAGTAGCAGCCGGAAGGATTGGGCAGAGAGACTAGTTGAGGCCACTTGGGCCTATAATACAGCATGACAGACAACTACTGGATTTACACCATATGAGATGGTCTATGGGAAAAATTCTTTGTTGTCCATTGAGTTTGAATATAACACGTTGAGGATGGTATCCCAACTAGAATTGGATCTCAATCATGCACAGAAAGAAAGATTGTTTCATTTGAATGGCTTGGATTAATTCAGAATGCAGGCCCTCCTACATATAGAGATAGTTCAGCTTCAGAGGAAGATCTGGCATGATAGACATATTAAGGAGAAGCAATTTCAAGAGGGTGATTGGGCATTATTATATGATTCTAGGTATAAATACTTCAAGGGCAAGCTAAGGACAAGACGGCTTGGACCTTATGTGGTGGAAAGATGCCATGATAATCATTTAGTGCATATCAGAACTATAGATGAAGAAGCCATTCCATTGCTTGTTAATGGACACCGATAGAAAATGTACAAGAGGCCTTTATCAAAACAAGAGTTCATTGACAATATCAATAAGACAATGATGATGGTGGAGCAAGTTCTGGCTCCTCCCTCATCAGGTCACTGAAAAAGAGAAAAAATAATAAGGATTCAAGTGAAAACCTCCATGAGGTGCCTAAGTCCCATCTTTGGGTTGAAAACCTCGTGAGGCGGCCCAATGATGAAAAAAATGAAAAAAAAGAAGAAGAAGTTCCCTGGGTGAAAACCTTCCTTGAGGCACCCAGGCAAAATATCTAGGGTGAAAACCTCGCTGAGGCAGCCTAGGTGTTTTTCAAAAAAAGAAAAAGAGAGAGAGAGAGAAAAATAGATATAATTGTTATTGTAGGTGGGCGAGAAAGACAATTAAGGAGCAAAGAGAAGATCCAAAGGGAACCCTGCCTCACATATATTCATCTCCTCCACTCCTTACCATGCATCCCTCCATCGATTCCATTGTTTTTTTCACTTCATTTTTTCAATTTAGGCAAAGACTGTGTTTTCTATAGGATCCCCTAAAAACCTACACAATGATCCTGTAGGAATTACAATGGCCCGAAAAACCTATAGGAAGAAATCCGAGGGTGAATGGTAGGTTGGTTAGGTCCCAAAAATTCATTCTAGACATGATCTAACCCCTCACCTTGTTCATTACCATCATCCTTGCACTCACCATTCAAAACAAAAAGAGATTAGTTTCTGCCAGTTATGAAAAAAGAAAAGAAAAGAGGGAAAACAGAGGAGAGTAAGAGCATTACCTGAATGTCCCTTGCTCCACACACACTCCTACTCCCTCGGTCCTCACAACCCTAACCAACAACATGATTAAGAAATTCTAAGGGAGAAGCAGCTACATGAAATCCTGTAGTAGCCTATCCCACATAATGCCAATCATCAGCTACAGGTCTTCACTAGGATGATCCAGGAGCTCTACAGCAGCAACAACATCAGATCTTCAACCATAGACACCTGCAAAATCCAAGAAATGATAAATAGATAATAGAGGAGGAATAAGAATGACCATGCAACAAATAAACAACGCAACACCTCTGATCTTTGACAACTGCAGCATGGCATCGAGACCACAGGTAAGTATCCTGATCACTCACTCATATGCATCATTTGATCAAAATTTGTAAGGGTTTCAAGGTAGTTGGTTTATAAGTGAAAAGGTGGCGAGTTAACTTGGCCACCTTTGTTTAGTCATCACATACAAAACTGGGTTTCCTCTCACACCTAGCTGTAGTCAACTCAAAGACAGAGGAGGAGTAAGACAAGAAGTGGTTAACTACAGATCTACGAGGTGGGAGCTAATTATGAGGATTAGGAATGATGAGGTGGTAGTGGGGACCAATGGTCCAAAAATGGCAACATATCTCTACTGCCAACACACCAACTCACCCCAAAAAGCCATAAATTGAAACAAAACATTGTTTGCATGCATTCATGCATTCCACATCCTCAAAACTTCCTAAATAAAGTCACTCTCATAACTCTGGCCACCCATTGGAAGCAAGGATCCATCATTCGGAAAGAGAATTTCTACAGGAGCATGCACAAGAATTCCTACAGGAACAGTCTATAGGAGCAGTCTACAGGGTACACAAAGGCAATCTAAAGGATAGGCAGAGATGGGTTCTATAGAAATTCCCACTGTAGATCAACAGATTATGCAATATACTAAAGAAAAATACAAGATCTACTTCTACAACAAACTTTACGGAAGCTTAATCGAATATGAGAAAGATCAATGAGAACACATATACTGAGAATGAGAAATCAATCACACATAACATAGAAGAATTAACCTAGGGAAAGCCTCAGCCTAAAACCCCAATATTTGTATTATCATACAAGTGAAAATATGTTCAAGTTACCCTCAGCCTAAAACCCCAATCTCTGTATTATCATACAAGTGGAAATATGTCCAAGTTACAAAAAGAATCATCTCTCAAGCTATCTTGCTCTCTCTGCAATCAAGCAATACAGCTCACAAACTAAGTAGACACAAGATATGCCTTTCCTCAGCCCTGCAAGCCTCCTATTTCCTTGCACAGTTTTCTTGGGGTCCAATGATGCCACCTGTGTGAATTGTCCTCATCACACTCTCTATACTGAAGAAGTAACTACACAATCTCTAAGGAATGAATTCCTTCTGCATGCAAGTGATATTCACAATGGAACATTCCTGCAACTGATAGTACACTGTTCCTCCATCTGATCTCAACTAGGTCTTTATCTGAACTCACATGCATGAGTTATTTATAAGAAAATATTCATTTATCTGAAGTGCAACAGTTACATGCATGCATGCATTAACTAACTGAACTCACAATTAATTCAACAAACTGTTTGAATTAATCTAACTGGACTTGATTCAGTTAACTGAGTCAACTAATTACAACTCATCCTTATCTCTTTAATTGATGGTAAATTTCTCAATCAATGGAGAAATTGTTGCATGTCCCCACATAGACTTCATGTTTGATTTTCTACAACTAATTAACTCAATGTGAAATAATTAATTATTTTACAAATAGATGTTAAGATCAAATTCGAATTTTACTTCTCTATTTTAGTTTAGGGACTAACTAAAATAGGAAGGTATCTCGAAATGCTATTTATAGTAGTGCTAAATTTAGCACTTCTATATTTAGCATTTCTTGTTGCTATTTTCACCTATAAACAAGAAAGGGATTATTAGTAACCCCAATCCCATCTCCATGGAACTCGAACTTGCATTTTGAAAATGCCTTAGTCAAAATATTTGCAGCCTATTCCTCGGTCGAAACATACAGCAACAACATGATCCTCTTGACCACATAGTCTCGAAGATGGCGATACTGGATATCAATGTGTTTGGACCTGTCATGAAAAACTGGATTCTCAAAGAGTTTGATACAACTCTTATTATCGCAGTAGATCACGATTGGATCCATCCTCTGACCAAAAAATCCCACTAGAATCTTTCACAACCAAATGGCCTCACATGTAGCTTGACTAGCAGCCATATATTTAGCCTTTGCTGAGCTAAGTGCAACTGATCTTTGTTTCTTGCTATACCAAGAAACTGCAGCTGAGCCAAGGTTGAAGATTCCTCCAGAAGTGCTCTTCCGTTCTGATGGACTCCCTGCTGAATTCGCATCTGTGAAGCCTTGAAGCTTCACTCCCTCTATCCATCTGTACCACAATCTAAACTGGGATGTGCCTCTGAGGTATCTCAGCACATGCTTCGCTGCCTTCCAAAATAGCTTGGAAGGCTGAACCATAGCTTGACTCAACTGGTTCACCATAAAGCATAATTTGGGTCATGTGTTCACCAGATACATAAGTGAACCCACTAGCTGCTGATAAACAGTAGCAGCTACTACCTCACCTGAAGTAGCATCCTCCTTCCTCCAGTTCCCAGCTAGAGGAGTTTGCATGGGCTTGCACTTGTCCATGTGAAAGCGCTTGAGTATCTCATTGGCATACTTGCCTTGAGACACAAATACTTCCCCATCTTTCTGCGACACCTCCATGCCTAGAATGTAGTGAATAAGACCCATGTCTTTCATCTTGAACTCTCTTGCAAGGTCCTCCTTGCAAGACTGTATCAGCTAATCATCACCTGTTAAAATCAGATCATCGACATAAATAAAAATGATCAATGGCTTACCTTCTACCATGATGTGGTAAAGGTTTGCATCTGCTTCACTCTTGGTGAAGCCCAAAATAATGAAATAGCTGTCGATTCTGGTGTACCAAGCACGGGGTGCATGCTTTAGCCCATATAAAGCCCTCTTAAGTCGACACACATGCGACTCATGATCGAAGGTATCGAAACCCTCTGGCTGCTAAATGTACACCTCCTTGATCTGATAATCACCCTATGAGTGACCTCAGTGAATATTTATTAAACAAAAGGTATTACAGACCCATGTGCTGGTGTGCGTTCTATGTTATTGAAACAACAGATCGATCAGATTGCCAATACACAAAAAATGAATGGAAAGACAACAGAGAAATACAGTAAGCAACACAAAGACACAAACAATTTTTAATAAGGAGTTCACCCTATCCTCCAAGGCTATGTCTCCGGTCCAGCTTTGGTGGCCTTGTTTTATTATGTCTTTGAGCAGAGAAATTACAATACAGGGACTCAATATGAGTTCTCCTGAAGGAGATTTTGCTTGGCAGGGTGGTTCTTGGATTCCCCAAGCCACTTGGAGTACACAGACTCGTGTTCTTCCTACCAGCTCTATGACCCTCAGTGGAAAGAGCCAACTGTGATGCTCAATCCAGACATATTCCTCTATGGGAAGGCTTGATCCTCAAGCTCTCTGGTGCTCGATGTTTCCTATGGTCAGCTCAGCCCTCTATCTCCTCTGCTTGGCTTTACTTCTCTTTGTGTTCATCCTCCTCTCAGGGTTCACTGTTCACTGTCTCTCTTGGTCGCTTCGCGTGTTTGACTGTTGTATTCTGCCTCTATTCATGGCTCTTTGTCATTCAAACTTCATGCCTGTTCGTTCCTCTCTTGCCTCCGTCGATTCGCCTGTCGCCTCAGTGCTTGGAATTCCTTGTTTGGCATCAACATGAACACTCGAGAAGAAGCCACGTGTCCCCATCAGAACAGCACCAGCCTGTTCATCGATTCGTTCCTTTCTCCATCGTGTCGGTCAATGGATCTCAAATCCCCTTAAATCACGACTTAATTCCCTGTCCGTTCCACTCTGTTTATTGGGCGCAATCTCAGCCGTCTGATCTGGGCTCCTCCAGATCCAACATCATTCGCATGTCGAGCACGGTTGACTTGCTCGACTGATAATGTGCGATCGTGGTGGTTTTTCTCTCACCTCCGCTACCACGCATCGATCGCTGAGGGTGATCACTCCATTTTCTCCAAAACCTCTTACCGTTGAAGGGCACCCTGGGTAAAACTGTTGGTTTCTAGGTTGTGGGTCCCACCTTCATACGATGGCACTTTTTCACTTTTCCGCCCACAGTCCTTTGGCTCCCAACGTGACCAAGTGCTTAAGCCCTACCATTTCAGCCTTGTTTGCCTAGGTGCTAATGCGCATCGAAAATCAACTCCTTTTCCCATTCTAGGGCTCCTAGGGGCTACATCGACCTCCCGCGCAGTCTCCATGGGCCTCGGTCAGCGTGCTTTGACTGAGGTCCTCGTTGTCTCCATGTCAGCTACCATGGCCACTAGTTCAGGGTGTTTCCGATTGCTATTTTGGATTTCTTCACAGATTTGTTCGTCCTGATTCAGTCATGGTTCTATGACAGTCGTTTTATGGATCTGATTCGGATCACTCCTCCTCAATCTTCCCATTGAGAAATGTTGTCTTCACGTCCATCTAATGGATCTTCCAACCCATCTGAGCTGATAGTGCCATCATTGATCTGATAGATGAGTACCTTGCTACAGGAGCAAAGGTCTCATCGTAGTCAATCCCCTCTACCTCTGAGAAACCTTGGGCAACCAACCTTGCCTTACGTTTCTCAACACTGCCATCAACTGCATACTTTACCTTGTAAAGCCATCTAGAACTCACCACTAACTTGCCCTCAGGTCTTGGGACAACATCCCACACACTATTCCAAATGATAGAGTCATACTCCTCTACCATTGCATCAATCCAGACTGGTTGCTGCACTGCCTCCTCGAATGAAGAAGGTTTAGTATCTACACACTCCCCAACCAAGTCCATGTACCTAGTGTACCGCTTGGGTGACCTCCTCTGTCTGCACTGAGAAGATGGCTATCCCACATTCTCTCGCGCATCCAGCATCAACCTATTATCTTCCCTTGAGTGTTTCTGCCATCTTCGGAAGTCTCAGCATAAGTGGATGTCTCCACTCTCGGATCCTTTACATGCGGTTGCTCCGCATCAATATGAGGCTCCTCCTCCTTAGGAACTGAAAGTTCCTCCTCTGCATGCAACTTGAGATCCCTATCAAGTGATAATCACATGGCTTTCTTCTCTTCGAACTTCAGATCCCTGCGTACCACTGTCCTCTAACTGGTAGGCAGGTACACCCAATAGTTGTGGGGTGTATCCATGTACCCCACAAGTATTCCCAACTCAGTTGTTGGATCCAGCTTTTCCATGCATCTTTGGTCACATGACAGTAAACTGATGATCCAAAGATTCGGAAGATCTAGAAACGGCCTCCATAGATGTCTTCATTTCTAGTATATGGTGCGGGCTTCTGTTCTGCAAGTATACTGATGTATTGCATGCCTTAGCCCACAAATGTAGTGGTAGGCTTTGGTCATGCAACATCGCTCGAGTTGCTCCCACAATCGATATGTTCTTCCTTTCAGCCACCCCATTCTGTTGTGGGCTATGGGGTGCCATCAACTCCCGTTTAATTCCTTCTGTAGCGTAGAAGTCCTTAAAATATTGGGAGACATACTCTCCACCATTTTCACTACGCAATGCTTTTATTTTCTTTCCAAATTCTTTCTCCGCCAAGGCTTTAAACTCACAAAACCTTGAGAAGGTTTGATCCTTCTTTTGCATAAAGTAGATCCAGCATCTACGAGAAAAATCATCAATAAAAATAACATGGTACCTTTGTTTAGCGGTGGAGGTTGTAGAGAAAGGTCCACAAACATTTGATTGGAATCGCTCGAGGATTGCTCTATCTCTACTGTCTCGATTCAGAAAGGAAGATTTCGCATACTTACCCAAGGTACAACCTTTGCATGTATTTGTTTGCTCCAGTTTTCCCTTGGGAAGTTGGGTAGAAATTTGTTGCATGATCTTCAGGGCTCCATGGTGCAAGTGGCCGAGTCTTCTATTCCATAGCTCAACAACATCTTGGCTTTGCACCATCTCAACTTTGAAACTTAATGCAGCACAATCATCTACCTCCAACTTGTAGAGAATTTTTACTCGAATCCCAATTCGCTTGGTCTGTCTAGTACCGATATGCCTCAAGAATACCTTTTACTAAAGACTACATCATAGCCTTTATCTTCTAGCATAGCGACAGACACAAGATTCTTCTTTAGACCTGGTACATACTTTACATCAGTCAAGGTGAGGGGAGCTCCATGCTCCCTCTGAAACATAACCATACCTTCACCTGAAACACAACCATACCTTCACCTGAAACATGGTACTTTCCATCATCACCCTTCTTGATCTACATTTGGAGATCCTTCTCCTCCAAGGTACTAAAAAGATTCTTGTCACCTGACATGTGGAATGAAGCTCCACTATCCAGGTACCACACACATCCCACCATGGATGAAACCATGCATGAAATAAGCAAGAAATCCAACTCAAACTATGAGGCCAATGCCTCACCATCAGATCCCTTCGAGGAACCCTTCTTGGATTTCTTCTGTGGACAATTTGTAGCATAATGGCCCACTTCATGACAACGAAAGCATCGCACTTTCGATTTTTCAAACTTCTTCCCACCATGGAAAGAACTAGATTTGGGATGGGATGCCTTCTCTTTCCCTTTCCTCATCTTACTCACTAAGGCTAGATTTTTCTCATCATCTTGCTTTGATGAGGATCCATCTTTGGTACTTCTTCTTATCTCCTCCTACATCAGATCCGACCATAGTCCTTCCCAATCTAGCATTTTTTCTGTTCCATTAAACGATTCTTGGTAGCTATGCCAGCTCTTAGGAAGACCGAGGAGTGAAAGACTCACCATGTCATCATCAACAGTCGTGATCCCTACACTTCCAAGCTCATCCCTGCAGGTGGAGAGCTTGTTCAGATATGTAGAGATTGTGTCGCCCTTTTCACACTTGATTTTTCGAAGCTTGTCTTTCAGCGCCAACTTCCTCTGATCGCTATTGTTCTGATATAGATCTTTCAATGTTTTCCACATCGAAAATGGTGTCTCCTTCCCATGGAGGCTCGAGTCTCAAACTCCCTCCAGGAGGATTCTCCTTGTTCTAGCCACACATTTCTTCCATTCTGCCAATTCTATAGCATGAGTTAGCTTGGGGACTATCAATGAAGTCCTTTAGACCATTATCTTCTAATACTGCTTCCATGCCATCCTTCCAGGATATATAATTTGAGCTGCCATCAAGGGCATACTTGAGTCTTAAACCATTGAACATCATTGGTGAAATTTAGATGTGATAAAAACTTGATTTCTATATTCAGGAACTTCAACCTTCCAACTTATCCCTTCGTGTATATTGTTCTTCGCTTTGATCACCTTTGCTCTGATACCATGTAGAAATTCCCATTGTAGATCAACAGATTATGCAATATACTAAAGCAAAATACAAGATCTACTTCTACAACAAACTTTGCGGAAGCTTAATCGAATATGAGAAAGATCAATGAGAACACATATAACTGAGAATGAGAAATCAATCACACATAACACAAAAGAAGTAACTCGGGGAAAGCCTCAGCCTAAAACCCCAATCTTTGTATTATCATACAAGTGGAAATATGTTCAAGTTACAAAAAGAATCAGCTCTCAAGCTATCCTTCTCTCTCTGCAATCAAACAATACAACTCACAGATTGAGTATACACAATATATGTCTTTCCTCAGACCTCCAAGCCTCCTATTTCCTTGCGCAATTTTTCTTGGGGTCCAATGATGCCACCTATGTGAATTGGCCTCATCACACTTACAGAACTAAATAAGTAACTGTGCAATCTCCAAGGAATGAATTCCTTCTTCACGCAAGAGATATTCACAATGGAATATTCCTGCAACTGATAGTACATTGTCCCTCCATCTGATCTCAACTGGGTCTCTGTCTGAACTGACATGCACGAGTTATTTATGAGAGAATATTTAGTTATCTGAAGTGCAACAGTTACATGCATGCATGCATTAACTAATTGAACTCACAATTAATTCAACAAACTGTTTGAATTAATCTAACTAGACTTGACTCAGTTAATTGAGCCAACTAATTACAACTCATCCTTATCTCTTTAACTGATCGATAAATTCCTCAATCGATGGAGAAACTGTTGCATGTCCCCACATAAACTTCATGTTTTATTTTCTACAACTAATTAACTCCAGTGAATTAATTAATTATTTTACAAACAGTTGCTAAGATCAAATTCGAATTTTACTTCTCTATTTTAGTTCAGGGACTAACTAAAATAGGAAGGTATCCCAAAATGCTATTTATAGGAGTGCTAAATTTAGCACTTCTATATTAAGCATTTCTTGTTACTATTTTCAACAGGTTCAAGAGAAAATATCACGATAATTGTCCACTGCCACCATCCTAAAGAGGCAAGATCTAAAAATCCATCCCTATTTATAAGCAAATGAACTAGAAATGCTCTAAAAGCTAGTGGATATAACAACTGTGGGAGGTGAATTACATGCATAGGAAACTCTATTTTCTCCTAAATTTAAAATTCTTGTGTCAAACCTCTCATTTCCTCCTCAAGCCTCACAAGCAAGATGATAGGAGGGTTTAATAGGAGAGAACCCACAAACACTGTGAGGATACAACAACACCCCCAAGTGCTTGAAATCTTTATAAGGCACTAATGGATGAGGTTTTTCATAAAATTCACAAGGTATGATGATGAGGTGGCTCAAGAATTTTCTCATTCCCTCAATCCACACAAAAAAACCCATGCCACTGTTATAGTTAGAGGGCTCACTATAGATCTCAACCTAGAGCTCATCAGTCGGGTCACCACACTTTTCCTAGGAATTCCATGGAGAAAAGAAGACAAAGAAGATATTCAGGTAAAGGAAATTATTTTTAGAAGGTGAAGAACCCATAGAGGATAAAAATGGAGTAAGGAGGAACAGTCTGCCATACCCATGGAGTGAGATAGGTTACCAACTCATCAAATATATCTCATGTGAGGGTAGATACAGTGTTGTTTATGGCTACCATTTTAGGATGCTTGAAGAATTAAGATTTGGGGTAGAAACACCAATTCAACAAAAAATCAACATACCCTATTTCTTGATGCAATCACTCGTAGACTCCAGCAAGAAAGAAAAGGAAGAGAATTACCAACAATTGGCTCACCATGGGTTGATCAAGATCCTCATTAAGGATGTCCTCCAAAACCTCAGGATCCCTATAACATGGTCAATCTTTAGAGACTTACCAACAGAGGATGACATCAAAACCCTCACCTATGATTTTAGTACTTCTGTCATTAAGGAGGAGGAAAAACAAGAAGAAGAAGATACAGAGCTAGATGGGGATGAGATGGATAAAGAAGAAAAGAATACAGAGGAACATGATGAAGCAAAAGAAGAAGGGAGAAAATAGAAGGAGGATGATGCTGAAACATAGGAGGAAACAAAGGAAGAAACTGATGGAGACGAGAAAGAAAACCAAGAGGAAGAAGATAAGAAAAACATAGAGGAAGAAGGCATTGAAACAAAAGGGGAAGAACGCAAGGAGGAGTCAACTAGGGTGTCTCCAGAGGCCCCATAGAGGGAGGCAGCAGCTGCCCTCACTACTCTTAGCACCCCAGTCAAGCAAAAAGGGAAAAGAAGGAGGCAAACCTCTCTATATTTCAGAACAAGAAAGAGCAAAAGAATAAAACAAGGGACGGCACAAATATCAACAAAAATACCTATTGAGATTGAATATTCCCCTACCCCAAGAGCCAAAATGCCTTCCCATAAGTCACCAATCACCTATGTAAGGAGTCCTAGTATTAGATCAAATTCCTTAAAGGGTAAGGACATCCTATAGGATCCACAACAAAAAGTACATGAAGCACAAAAATTGGAAAGCGAGGTAGGGGAGTAGCAATAAACAAAAGAGGAAGAACCTAAGACAAAGGAAACAAGTCCCCAAACTAACCTAGAATCCTACTACTGGTTTATTGAAGGAGGTAGGGTGATACTTGAAAAAAGGGTGGAAGACATTGGGCACATGGAAGAGAAGCTCAAGGAAATGGGCAAGGAGCTAAGTGGCTTAAGGGACAGAGAAGCAATAATGAGAGGTCAACTTGAGAGGGAAAATGCATGGTTGAGAGGATAGTTGCAGGAAAGGGAAAACCAACTAGCAGTATGGCCAACCTCTCCTTAGAGGCCATCTAGTGTAGGATGCTAGCTAAATCCTATGGTCTTTACCTCAGAGAACAATTGTTGTAATTTCATATTAAAACACTAGAAAAAAGGGGCACCATGGCATTTCAGGACTATAGGTTGTTTATTGATCTTTGTGATCAAAGTACACTAGAGGATAGGGCCAAAATGGTTGAGTTTTACTTGCACAACATGTCCCTCATAGACATGAATGTTTGGGATCCTAATGCGGAGCTAGGAGATCTACAATTAATGGCTTTAGCATCATGGATGAACCATGAGGAGTCAAGGGCTGCAGAGATGAAAAGAATATTGGCCAAAGAGAAAAATGAACCTCTTTTCATCAGAGTTGAACAATCAAATCCCATGGCCCTAATCAGCACCCATAATCTAATTGCAAATGATCCTCAACTGGAACCTAGATATCTTACTACCCAAGAGCAAGCAATTTCACAATTTGAGGATATGTTTAGGCTGCTAGGAAATGATAGTATACATGCCTGCTTAAGGAGATGGACACATTGCCACATAGCTTGAAGATCAGAGAATATCACTCCCCTCAAAGGTTGAGAGAGGCACTCAATAGGACACTTATGTATAAGCAATCAATGCAGAGGTTGAAGGTCAATTGGATAGGCATAAAACTGAGTTCATCACTACTCCTAGGGATGCTAGAAGGGAGAAAATAAGAAGAGGAAAAGAGGAAGTGGGAAGAATTAGAAAGGAAAGCAGGCTTCTATGAACAAGGAGAAGAGACCACAACAGAGGCATGGGATGTTAAAGAGGCTACCAGAGCCATGAAGGACATGGACATTGACTAAGTTGCTCAGAGGATGAGCAACACTTTCAATAGGGGGTTGATGATGAGCCTCATCATTGGGTAATTATATGGGCCTTAATTCACCTCCTAGCTTAGTAAAACTGACTATTCTAACAACTTATTGCATACTTTTGATTATATTTTGTTTATGAGATGAGTTAGAGTTGGATATTTTGCTTTGTGGTATAATGTGCATTTAGTGCAAGATTAAAGGATAAAAGTAAGGAATTTTGGCAAAGACCTTGGTAAAAACTCAAATGGGAAAAGGGAGAGGAATTATAGGAGGTAAATCCTCCTCATTTTCTACCCCCCCATTTCGAATATTCCTCGATAAGCTCGGAGTGAAAACAACCAAATCATGAGGACTAGCAGGCAGCTGAGCAAGTAAAAGTCAAAGCACCAATTTATTTTGAGTTTTGGAGCTTAGCCTCCCTAATTTTAAGTCATTGGAGACTTCAAATGTATAAGTAGAGAGGCCTAGGGCCTTAGTAGGATTCAAATTTTTGATTGTAAAACTCTACTCTATTTTCGAGCTGCAAGACTTGTGACAGTTTTTGATGTAATCCATGGTTTTGATAATAAGAATGAGTTTTGTTTTGAGCCAACACTGAGTTAACTCAGAGGGCTGAAGCTCTTTGGTTAGGGCCCAACCCTAGCAACCAAGGCTCCTCTTTATTGTACATGTATGCTAGGATAGATTCATGGTTTAATTGTTCATTTGCTTAAGTAGTTGCATTTCCATTACAATAGTGTAGAGTAGATTGGTTGTGTTTTAGTTTGCTTCCATGTGTGCCTTCTTTCAATTAGTAGGTTAGCAAGGAGAAAAAGATCACCATAAGGTTATCAATAGGTGTCTCGGCCTCACCTCCTCCCTATGGGACCATGACTTGAGGAAGAGACCCTTCAGCAACTCCAAAATGTAGATTTCTGGTTCTTGCATGAGCTTTGGAATTTGTTGTCATGATTCAATACTTGGTTCATTTCATTGTCATCTCTTTCCATCACTCTCTTTTTGTAATAAGATCTCACTCATATTCTCATTTCCTTCAACACTTTCTTCATGCATAATATGGGCAACTGATTCATGCTTTTCTAGTTTATGAGAATGTATCTTGTTGCATAGTTCTTGGAAGACACACACATTTTAAGCATTGTAGGTACTTCAGGAGGAGGTCTAGACTTCATCACCAACATCCATCTTTCACCTCATCCACCTCAACCATCTCTTGGTCCACCCTCACCCTCACTAGTTTTTTTGTCCTTTTTCATTGAAATTCCCCTAGACACATTGAAATGCTTAAGCGGAAGCTAATAAATCACATCTTAATCAGATTATACCCGTGGATTTCCTTACCATCCGATCCACGACAAACCTAACCAATCACCATCAACCGCGTGTCGCATAGTTGACGTATTCATTTCAATGTTTGACTTTAGGTGCTCCAAATCTCCACCATCAATCTGTCTTGCTTGATCCAATGGCTATTGTGTCACTTGCTTGCCAACTAGCTTGGCCGATCTCCATCATTGATCTGTCTTGCTTGATCGAACAGCTATTGCATCACCCGCTCGCCACTGTTGATCAATCTTGCATGATCCAATGGCTATCACACAATCTCGCGTGAATTCTTGCATGACCAATATCTGATCGAGAACGTGCCAGAAAAATAGTTTTTTTGTGCTACGTGTCACCCACTTAGGCTAATCGTGTGAAATTTAGGAATACCACTTACAGCTCTTAGGGTGTGTGAGATACTGCTTACCACCTACAAATACCACTCCATCATTCTGCACATTTCCACCCTTTTGTCAACATGTGACTTGATGTGACCCATCCATCTATTAACTTAATCTCCTCCGATAAGATCTCCACTGCCATATTCCGTTAATCTTATTTGTTGATCCGACTGATCCAATGGTTCTTATGCACTGCTACTTCATTACTTCTTCCTTTTAGTGATTTCGATCTTTGATTTCTCTTCCGCTTGACTCCTTCCCAAAATTTTCTCTGCGTATTATTTAAATGTTGCCACTCCTAAGCTTTGATTTGGTTATTCAATTAGACTCCAACATTGTTTGATCATCGCAATACTCCTTTGAGCACTGTTCTCTCCCTCAGATTCTTTTTGAATTCCTTGCACACTTATGTTATGCAGAATTACTCTAATCCATACACAGTTCATAAGTCAATTACTCAATACACACCACACAAACTCAAAAATCACACTTCTGTATTAATAAATAAATATTTACACAATGAGTTAGTTCTCGGCCTAATCTTCTATATCAATGGTCTTTCCTTTCACAAAAGGCCTCCTAGGACCCTTCCACACCATCCAAACACTCCATAGACCTACTAGCCATCCTCAACCACCTTTCATCCACCTGTCACATCCACAAGAACAATTAAATTGCATGCTTGATTTTACCAAAAAAACCAAAAAAGTGAAAATAGATTTAGTTTAGTTTCCTTGCTTACACATTAGTATGGTTTGATGCTCTTTACTTCTATAACTTAGATAGCAACATTAGGTTAGTGTTGATTTAGCAATTCTACTTAGCATATTTGTTTAAATGGTTAATTAGGATATGGTGTGATTTAGCATTACATGTTGTTTTCTTCATTACTGCAGTAGAGTAGCTCTCTTAGAATAGATTTGTTCTTCTTCCATCAAAGAATCAAGCTTATTTTGACTCTATAGAAGTCTGGCTTGGAACCCCTGGGGTGTCTCACCAGATGACCAGTGACAACAGGTAGGAACTTCACTTTTACTTGTTCATATAGCACTGTCACCTCCAAGTTTGTACGAACCCTAGGTTGATAAGTAAAGTTGGTAGCCCAGGAGTTGCAACATCCTTTCTACAATATTGGCGCTCATCAAGATGTTTGTCCCCAAAAATCAAGAAAGGTGGATCTAGATCTTCCCTGAACTACATTGGCTTAGATTCCAATGACCTAGTATTTCTTGGCTACCAATGAATCCGAGTTGACGAGAGATAAAGTAGTGATCTTGGCTGATTGAACGAGTTAAGGAGGTGAACAACCTCCTAGAATGTCTCCGTGTTGTCCACTCTGAGCTCCTGCATTTAAATTATCTCAAAATTATTCCAATTCCTACATTTAAATCATACTAGGCCACATGAGTTAACAACACATCTTTCACCCCTCTCACTAAGCATAATAGAACAAAAATTATAAATAAATGTGAGAAAGAGATAATTTTAAAGCTGTAGGATGGCATTATGACCCTTATGATATACCTATTGAAGAGCCTCATCATTAGACCCCTACTGAAGTTGTTGCTCATCCTCTAAGAAACTTAGTCATCTATGTCCATGTATTTCATGGCTCTAGTGGCTTCTCTAATCTCCCAAGGCTCCTCATATGGTGTGCCTTCTTGAGGATCACAACTTGCATTATTTTCTATGTCTTTCCACTACTTCCTCTCCTCTTCTTCATTTCTTCCTTCCTGTAGGTCTAACAGCAAGGGTGGACTAACATTGAGTCTAATCCAGTTGATTTTTAATCCTTGCATGAGTATTTTCTATAGGGGTTTCCTTTCCAAAGCATTCCTCAACAATTTAGGAGAGTGATACTCCTTGATCTGGAGACTATGGGGTAACACATTCCATCTTCTCTAGCATGCTTGTTGGATTTCTACCTGTAACAACCTGAGTGTGTCTTCAAAATGTCAAATGGCCTACTCTTGGGTGGAAAGGTATTTGGGTGCTATATCAACATCATTGGAGATGATGTTATGATTTATACAACCAATGGGCTTATATGCTCCACATTGATATATAGTGGTTATTTTTCTTACTTTTCCATTACTTTCTTTACCTCCTAAGCTCTGGTGTCGTCATAAGTCATCCAATGAAAATTGCAGGTACTTATAAGGAATTGAGAAACAATGATCTATTCAACAAGAAATCCTAAGTTATGCAGTGATCAAACAATAAATCTGTTTTGGGTTGTGAGAGTGTGACCCTCAAACCATGATATCGTAAGGGTGATGAGGCAGAGGCCATTACCAAAAGATTTTCTAAAGTATTTACTTTCACTATTGTACCATTGATCTATCTTTTCACTAATGGAAGAAAACTAAGTAATTATCCAAATACTTGTATATTAAACAAAACAAAAATCACTTTAGCAACTAACTATGAATGTAATCAAGTCATACATATATTAAAAGAAGAGGAACCTCTACTACTAGGGTTGGGCCCTAACCCAAGAGCTTCAGCCCTCTGAGCCAACTTAGTGTTGGATGAATGTAATGCTTCTCATTCTCATCAAAATGTAAAAAATACATAAGAGTAATGAGTCACATTGTTTTTGCTCAAAAATGCCTCTTGGCTACCATAGAAAAAGTTGAATCCTAATGAGGCCCAAGACCTTCTTATTTATACAACTGAAGCTACCAACAACTTCCTTAGAATTAGGGAGGCTTGGCTCCCAACACGAGATTAACTTGTCTTCAAATATCATTGGCTTGACTGTGAATGACCTCGGTGGGCTTGGTTTCTTGTAAATTCGAGCTCATGAGATCTAGTGGAGGAATGTTCGAGTGATTGAGTTAAGGAGGGAGATCCAATGTCCTAAAATCCCAATCATGCAATTAATGCAATTACATAACATCTCCAAATCATGCAATTAATGCACATTAGGCCACATGACATAACATCTCACCTTTACCCTTCTCACTAAGCAAAATATAATAAAATATGTAAAGAAATGTGAGAAATGTTGATTTTAATAAGCTAGAGAGTGGCATTAAGGTCCATATAATTTATGAGCCTCATCATCACCCCCATACTAAAAGTGTTGCTCATCCTTTCAGAAAATTAATTTATGTCCATATCTTTCATTACTCTTGTGGCCTCTCTGACATCCCAGGCTTCTGTTGATGTCGTCTCCTCTTGTGCATAAAATCCTGCATGCTTCTCTATTTCCTCCCACTTCTTTCTTCCCTCTTCCTCCTTTCTTCCTTCTAACATAGCCAGTAGAAATGGTGGACTGAGTTTCAAACGAATCTAGTTGATTTTGAGTCTCTGTAGTGCCTTCTTATAGAATGGGGTTCTTTCTAGTGCATCTCCATTCTTTCAGGGGAATGATACTCCATGATCCTTAAGCTGTATGGTAGGATGCCCCATCTCTTTTGGCATGATTGCTGGCTTTCTTCCCCTAGTAATCTAATGGTGTCTTTAAAATGAGTGATGTCTTGCTCTTGTGTAGCTAGGTATCTTGGTGCAAGATAGGGATCATTGGCGATGATGTTGTGGGTGCTAATGACAGCCATGTAATTGATTTGTTCTACTTTTATGTAAAGGGGTTCTTTTTCTTCTCTTTCCAACATCCTCTATACTTCCTTATCCCTGTTCTCCTCATGGCTCATCCATAATGCAAGGGCCATTAGTTGTAATTCCCCCAACTTTGCATTGGGGTGCCACACATTCAATTCTGTTAAGGCCAATTTGTGTAAGTAGAATTAAGATATCTTGGCCTTATCATCTAGGGTTCTCTGGTCACATAGCTCAATGAAATTCCTATAGCCTTGGAAAGGCATAGTCCCCCAATGTGCTAGTGTCTTTATCCGAAATTGTAGCCATTGATCCTTTAGGTACAAGGAAAATGACTTTAGTGGCATCCTTCACTGGAGTGCCTTCATATAGAGGGTTTCCATTGTGGCCAATTGGCTCTCTTTTTCCTGTATGTACCTCCTCAGCCATGTGTTTTCAACCTCTAGTTGAGATTTGATAACTCATTCCCTGTCCCTTATCATACTCAAATATGTGCGCATATCTAGTAGATTCTCTTCCATATGGCCCATATCCTTTACATTATTTGATTTATCAATTTGAATCCAACGATGTGTCATTCCTCTCTCCTTCTCAAGCTCAAAGAATAAAGGGATGGAAAATTTATGTGGTATTATTCTGCCTCCCTCAATGAATCTTGTTACACAATAATTTGTCACTATCCTCATCTCAGTCCTTTTGCTATGTCATGTGTCAAATAAACATGTTCATATCTTCCCACTAATGTAAGAAGATTAAGCAAATGCTCTCTAATTCTACAAGTTGACGCTCATTCCCTAAGTTTATGCATCGTCGCGAGTAAACCCTTAATATATGTGACAGTCCCCTATCATAAACGGTCTCATCGCGACCCCGTCACAGGTGTAAACCTATTTCCTGTGACGGTCAAATTTCAAGGCCTCACGCGAGGCTATTAGCTATTTATTACGATGATTGGTTTGCATGCATTGCCTCCTTGTGATGTCATCATTGAGACTTAGTTTACAACTAGCGAGGATCTAGATTGAGCGAATTTGTTCCAACAGTCGGCCTTCTGGATGTCTCTAGACCTGGTTGTTGGATCAGTTTGGGTCGCCCTTCCTCCTTTGGGATGGTAATTCCGTCTTTTGTGCTACCTTCTTTGAGCATAAGCTCCCTCTCCCTCATTTCATGGAGACTCCTTCTCCTATAAAATCACTCACCATTGCTATGATCTGCTAGTTCTTTTGGTTGGACAGTGCTGCTAGTTCTTTTGAGTTTGGTAGATAGCTTTGGTGTGAGTGTGACAAGTGTGGGATTGCTAATAGTTTGTAAGAGGTTGTGGAGTACCCTTAAATTTGTATTAAAGCTTGTGAGTGAGAGAGAGATATTGTTTATTTGGGAGACCCATCTTTGAGAGTGAATGCTTGAAGAAACATATTGGCTAGACCCTCCGAGAAGGCTTGCGACATTAAGATTTCCAATGTCTTGTATGTAAGTTACTTGATAGCTCATGATTTCTTGACTTTATGAGTAAATATATCATTGTTGTTCTCAGTTATGTGCTCTGTTGTTTTCTTGTGGTGTTTCATGTTGATTGCTTATTGAGGAGAAGAAACAGAAGATGGAGTAGCACAACAAAACTTCATCAACCACCGGTTTGAGGTAGGCCTCCAACGATGACTATTTAAGGAATCAATTGTTGTTTTGTCTTTGTTGTGACTAGACCCACTCTAGGGCTAGAGGGGTTGCCTCTGTCTGCAGAGGGAACACTTTCCTACTTCACAAATCTGTACCAAGAGATCATATTGGGCTATTAGCTAGGTTCCTACAGCTCTTGGGATTCTCCCTTTAATGCCTTTGGAGCATCTTCCTCTTCTTGTACTCGTGTTTTTGCTTCCTTGCCATTCCTCTGTCTTTGTTGTCCTTCGTGGTGATAGAGTTTCCTGTAGGATTGTCTATGTTTCCTCTAGGAGGCTTTTTCCCTTCTAAAATGGGGTCAAAGGTTCTTTGATTTGCTTTGTTGATGCTTACTTGGTGATAGGACTCCTAACATAGGTGATTGGCGACTTTGGGGAAGCCTGTTTTGATGTTCCCTCTTCACATTTTATTTTCGAGGAGACTATTTTTTCTTGCTCATTTGGTGAGTCCTCAATAATGATAGGAGTCCTAGTGGGTGTTTGTGGTCTCCCTTGTTTGATCCTAGTGCTCCTCCTTGTTTTGAAATATGGGGAAGTATGCCTCTGCCTTTTTCTTGTTGAGTTTATGGGTGTGCCTCTGTGTGGGTTCAAGAAACACTCTTGGAGATTCGTCCCCTTCCTTGGTATGTTTTTTAGGGCTTGCCTCATCCTTCTATTCTTCCTCTTCTTCTTCAGGTTCTTCCTCTTATTTTTCCTCAAGTTCTTCTTCTTCCTCCTCAAGTTCTTCTTATTCCTCCTCACTGCTAGAGGTTGGGTCCCTCTCATATTCAATTGCTTCAATTACAACCTCCCTGTCCATGTCCCAAAATGTGGACCATAGAATAGGGACTCATAACTGACTCAAGGAATATTCTAGTATGAGTTTGATGAGTCCACGATGTGCCATCTACTGATGTTTTCCCTCATGTACCTTTAGGCTCATATCTATTATTGATTGCAATAATAAGTAGGGTACACTAAGTATTCCGTTAAGGGGTAACTCCTCTCTAAATCTCAGCTCATGGAGGAGTCTAAATTGGTAAACATAGATTATACTGAGCCTTCCTTCACAAGAAATATATTTGAGAATGTGATGTAGAAATTCTTACTGTAGATCCCCTGATAATGCAATGTAACTAAAGAAAAATACTTGATCTACTTCTACTATCAAACTTTGTGGAAGCTTAACCAATTTTGAGCAAGATCAAACTGAACACATATAGCAGAGAAGAAGAATCAATCACACATGAAACACAGAGGAATACTATGGGGAAAGCCTTAGCTAAAAACCCTGCTATCTATATTATCATACAAGTGGAAATATCTTAGGATTACACAAAGCTTTAGCTCTCACAACTATCCATCTCTCAATACAATCCCTCTCATTTCTCATAGACAGACTAGACAACTCATATGCCTTTCCCTCTGTCCTCCAAGCCTCCTATTTCCTTGTGCTTTTTTCCCTGGGTGCTCCTGCTATAACCTTGTGTGACACTAGTCTCACACACTACTCCAACACACTGTAAAAATGTGCAATCCTCAAGGAATGAATTCCTTCTGCATGCAAGAGATTTTCTTATAGGAAAATTCTTGCAACAGATAGTACACTGTCTCCTGGGCCTTTGTCTAAACTGACATGCAAATAGAGTACACTAGTTTCATGCATGCATTACAAAAATTGAGGAATCTTTATTGATGAACTTCAAAACTCAACTATTACAAAGTTGCTTCTCAAGCAATACCAAGTTACTTCTCCAGCAGAAAGGCTCTCTAAATTTCTCAAAACCCAAATGCCTCTCTTCCCTAGTCTTCATCTATTTATAGATCCTCCCAGTTCTGGATTTGGTAATACCTCCATATTGGATATGAGAGAATCTTATTTTACATCAAAATCAAATCCTTACATCAGATATGAGAGAATCCTGCTTTCGGGTAACCTGGAGGACATCTGCACAATATCTTACTTTACATCAAAATCAAATCCTTGCATCAAACATGAGAGAATCTTGCTTTCGATTAACCTGAAGGACATCTGCACAGTAATTCAATCATAAAATATTTTATATTTATTCTTATCCCTTTATTTAATTACATATGTCGGATTGATTACACTGTAAGAGATTCTTTTTTAGGGAACCTTACGAAAAACCTGTCTGCCACCAAATTCGGACAAAAAGACATTACAAAATCACAAAATGTTCTAGTTGTTCATGAGAATAATGTTGTTCTCTAAACCTAGTCAAGGAGTCATTATTAAAATACTGTGAGTAAATTTCTTCCTCACATTCCCAAATTGGTACTTCAGCATATTCTGGTACTTCGTCCTGAAAAAGTAGTGGGCCAAAAGGATTTAAATCTAGATCTGTCATGGCATGAAATGACTCATAGTCATGTGAAGATCCATTCATATTTCCCCCGAATCTTCTGAAGAAAATATTTCGTGTAATAAACCAATGAAAGGATCCATTGGTGTGGAGTGTTGCAAGCATGTGATAATTGGTGATATTGCTAATATCCAAAATCCTTTTGTATAAAATTCCTGATTGATGTGCCCGTGGTTTTGTAAATCTAGGAAGTTGTAATAACCAGAGAGAGAATGGGTAAAAACATAGAGGACTGATACCATAAATGTTCCACCATTATTTAAACCATTTAGGTGTGGGGTCTTGTTCTTCTATTTGTGTAACTTGCATCCCATGATATCTAAAATAAAACCGCACATTATAGAAAAACGAGTTAGTTTTATTTTCAAAACACATACCTGTATACCAGGATTTCTCTTGGTGTTCATGATCTTCAGATTTCTAAAGGTTGGGTGGCAATAGGAAGCGATCAATGTAGATTTCACAACAGATTAGATTTTCATCTACATCTCTGTGTAATTTGAAATCAAGATTTCTCAAATCTTGAAGAAAACTTAAAGCTTCAAAAGCTTCATCATTTATTTGCATTTGATCATCCCATGAGAAATAATGTTGTCCAGTTCCATGCCGATATTTGATTTCTTTCATTGGAAACCAATCTTCTTGATAATCGAGTAGAGGTTTCTGCAGATTCAGAGTGTGAGAACCATCAACACATTCAATGTGAATCTCATTTTCTAATCTTCTTATGATGTTACATCTGAGATTATTTACATCATTTCTCTGTAAAAATTCCCAGCTGAGAAGATTTGCGAAGGAATTCTTAACTCCATAAATGAACTCTACATCAAAATGATACTGGACCAATGTCATTATCCATCTAACCATTGCTGCATCTTCAAAGTCACATTTATGGATAGCAAACTTACGGGCTTGGCAATATGTTTTGACTGTAAAATGTTTATAGATCAAAAAATCTTTGAATTTGGAAATGCCAAGGAAGACAACTCTAAGTTCTTTCTTTAGGCTAGACCAATTCTTTTGTGTAGTTGACCAGATTCTAGAGGCATACTGGCAAATTTCATATTCCATTTTCTTTTTATTAAATCATGTTGGCAGAAAATTGCACCCCATCCGATATCATTGGCATCTGTAATGATGGTTTTAGGCCATTCTTCATTGATTGTGCTTAAAGGAGAAATATTCCTAATTTTTCCTTTAATTCTTCTAACTGCTTCTGTTAAATCCTCTGTCCATGGAATTGGATCTTTTTGCAATCTTTTATTCAATAAGACTCTGTCTTGGGCACAACGTCTGACAAATTTGGAGATGTAATTCAAACTAACCAAGAGTCTTTGTAGTTGATTTTTATCAGTGATTCTGTATGGAAATTTATCTATGAAATCAAGACTATGTTGCATAATGTAATATGATCCATATTGAATCACATATCCCAAGAAATCTATCATAGTCTGAAATAACTTCATTTTTGAATCTAATAAAACTATACCTTTTTATTTGACTCTCTTGTAGCATATATTAAGATGCTTTATATGAGAGGGAATATCTGCAGAATGAATTAGAACATCATCAATATATTTCTTCAAGAAATCATCCATACCTTCAAAAGTTTCATCCATAATCCTCTGGAAGGCGGATGGAGCATTTACTAGTCCAAAGGGCATAATATTCCATTCAAAATGTCCTTCTGGTACTAAAAAAGCTGTTTTCCACTTATCTTCTTCTTTTATCCCTACTTTCCAAAAACCAGACTTTAAATCAAACTTGGAAAATATTTTTGACTGTGATATTTGAGACAAAAGCACTGAGGGCTTTGGCAAGGGATAAGCATCATAATCAAGAATATTATTCAGAGGCTTGTAGTTTACTACCAATCTTGGTTTTCCTCTGATAATCTCAGAATGTTTGTTGACATAAAATCCAAAACAAGCAATAGGGCTATGAGATTTTCTAATCAAACCTTTTTACAGTAAGGCTTTTATTTCTTCTTTACAATACCTGAGTTGTTCAGAATTCGTCAGTATTGCTTTTGATATTCTGAGTTTTCCATGAAATTCCTTTTTCAAAGGAAATTCTACTTCATGTTTATGAATATGCCAAAAGGCATTTGGATCTTCAGAACAACAAGATTTTAGTTTCTGAGAGAGCTCACTTATTTCTTTTTCAAATTTGCCTTTCAGAAGATTTTCATCAATCTTGAGCATTTCTTTCTTCTTCTCCATCTTTTCCAAAGTATTCTATAACCTGTCAATTTTTCTCAATCTATTAGGAGAATTGGAATGAATAAAAGGATAGAAATAATCTATACCTTTGAAGAGAAGAAAATATCCCCATTTCTGTGATTTTTCATCATAAGTGCTTCCATGTCTTCTGAAATTGCTCAGGAAAGGAGTTCCTAAGTACATAGCACAATCAAGCCCTGTGACTAATGGAGCATGAACTTGAATTCCTTTAGATTGAGAAACGAAGACATCTATTATAGCTTCTTTCATTGTCTTGATTTCTCCACTTGCAGTAACAACTCCTCGACACTTTGTCTTTTGTCTTTGAGGATAGGGAATTACAGTTCCGCATACTATGTTCAATCTTGAACTTGTATTAATTAGAACCTTCCACCATTCCATGGAAGAACCAATTATGAATTTCATTTTTAAACAATACATTACATCTGCGTTCATTGCATTCATTCCTAATCCAGATCTAGGATCTTCAAATTCTTCATCTGGAATTTCAAAGTCTTCAGATTTGAAAATCCTTTTCATTGGATCATGATATGGTTCATGCTATCTTTCTGGTTCTTTTTGTTCTGTCTGTGAATATTCTCCTTTTGTGGGTTGTGCATGTAAAGAATGTATATTGTGCCCCTGATGTGCTTCAATGCATAGCCTTCTATTCTCTCGGACTTTTTTTCTGAGATCTTTGATAGCTTGAATAATTGCAGGAAGTGTTTGAGGAAGATCACCTTCAATTTTTTGTTGTCTGAATTGTTTTGTTAGACCATCAACTGAAAATAAGGCTAGAGAAGGAATATAGCTATGTTGATGATTTATCTATGACTTTTGCTGCTCTTGATATTGTTGTGACTTGGACTGTTGAAGATGGGTCATCAACAATCCTTTATACATTTCTTTGAGTTTTGGATCATCAGCATTAACCATTTGTGTAAAATAATTTCTAGAAAGCTCATCATGATCTAAGCTTTCATTTGATAGTCCTCTGAAGATCCTGACTACATTACATTTGCAAATGTTAGGATCACTGCATTCACTGAGTTCTTGAAAAAATTCATTACAGTGTGGATCTTTGCAATATTCAACTTCAGAATCTTCTTCTTCATAAACAACATGTATCTGGTCATTTAGATCATAATAATTTTCTGAATCTATTAATTCTTCACAACTAGAAGGGAGATCAATAATATTTACCTTGCCATATTTATTCTTATAGCTAAATTGTTTCTTCTTCTCAGATTGTTGTTTGTCTTTTTTTAGTTTTGGACAATTTGGAGCAATATGTCCTTTTTCATTGCAATGGAAGAAAAATATTTGCTTCTGTTTTGGCCTTTCATGAATCTGGAGTGTTTTTTTGTATTCTCTGGGAGGCCTTCTATGAATGATTTTTTTTTTTTTTTTGCGGATCTAAAAGTTTGCTTAGAGTAAGCTTTCTTTTTAAAGCGACGATGATCATATCCCCCTAAACTTTTAGAGCCATGTAAATTCCATTGTTTACATAGTTGTTGATAGCCATGTGGTTTAGTGGAGCTGGTGGCAGCTCGAGCAACTTTCATCTGAGAGCAGAGTTCAACAATGACAGCCTTAATAGCTTGTCTTATAACACCAAATTTATAGGCACCAATCTTTCCAGGAAGCTTATTCAAAATGGTAGTAGTTACCCAATTTGGTAAAGAAGCAATGATGATTTCTTTGCATTTGGGATCTAGAATCATGTCAGAAGAAAGAGTATGCAGACGATGGAGATATTCCATAAAATATTCATCAAAATACTGCATATTATTAAGCTTCATGGATGTAAGTGTGACTGCAACAAGTTCATTATTGATCTAAGGATACACACAAAAATTGAAAATAATGCCATGCATTAGGCAACCAATCATGTTATTCACAGGTAATGAAGTCTGTGGATCCATATATGTAGTATTAGCTAGGTTCATTACCACAGATGTTTCCCAAGAAGGAATGAGGATAGGATCATAATGAATTTCTACTTTAAGCCAAGAATCAAGGAGTCCTTCAAATCCACTGATGATTTTCCTGGTTGCATTTATTGGAGAAATGTCATCTGCTAAATATGTGCGGTAGCAAACCAACACAGAACTCAATGTAGATAATATTTCTGCTTTAGAACAATTGTCAATATTCCATGAATATGTGGAAGAAGCAGACCAATCTTTATGATATTCTAATCTCATGACATATCTTTTATCAGGAGCAGGTGACCAAGAAGAATTCCAATAACTTCTATCAGTAACTTTATGTATAGTTGTATCTTTGGGTTCTTCTTCATCTGAAAATGAAATCAGATCAGGAATGTCTTTTGCTATCTAAAAGTTTCTTTACCAGGAGGAGAAAAATTATTCACAAGAAACTCTAAATCTTCTAGAGTAGGAGGAGCAGAGGACACTGCTTCAAATTTTTTGAGTATTGTATCAGAACTGGAAGGCTTATCAGGATCATCTCCTAATTTCAACCACTTAGAAACTATCATTTTATGTCCAGGGCTTGAAGAGTTTAGTCTGGAAAACATGCCAGGATTAGCCATAGGAGCATAGACAAAGGTATTTTTAGGTTTAGGAAAAATGATATCACCAGGATTCTTCATTTTTTATTGAAGAGTAGTAGGAAAAAGATGGAAAGGCAATTGATCTTGAGGATCCGAGAAATAAGTAGTAGCTTTAAAAGTAGGATCAGGAGTGTTTTTCTTTTTCATACTTTCAACAGAAGTAGAGACAACCCAAACTTGTTTCTTTACTACTTCAAGTGACGTTTTTAAGCATGTCATCATATCTTGATTCTTATCTGCTACTGAATGTACTTTTCCAATCCATTTGGAATTATCATTAATCACTTTTTATAAAACATCAATAGTTTTAGCAATATGCAAATCATTTGATCCAAGATTTTTTATTCCATCTAGTAATTGATCTCTGGTAAAATCTACCTTTTGAAGAATTTTATGAATTATTTCTTGGAGGATTTTATTTTCTCTAGCTGCATATTGATAAGTTCTTTATAGATGTTTAATCAAACTATCTAGAGCAAGATTTGTCCAATTTTTTTTTTGCAACCGATTCCCTGTCTGGAAGATGAGATTGGTCAGACTGAAGTGGAGGTAACTTAAAAATCTTATCATCTTGTCCGATAACAAGATTTTTCCAAGGAGGAATTGTTGTCTCAATGCTAAGAATAGTGGCGTCTATTAATTCCCATTTGTGTTGTGGCACTTCTGTCTCTAAGGCTAACCCTTGCATCATATTCACTCTAAGGGTTTGATAGATGTGTTCCAACAAAAGTTTCCCTTTCATCTTAACAAACTGTAAATGTTTCAGAACATTTGATTTTGCAACATATTTTAATATTTATCATCTATGTGAGGGATGATAAGAGGTCCAGGAATTTCAACTGGATTTTCCTTAATCTTTGTTTTTATATCTTCACAAGATAGATTCTTGAACTTTTTGATCAAAGCCATTTCTACTTCTTTTGTACTTGGATAATAAAATTCATAAAAAGAAATCCATTGGTTATTCTGTTCCATCCAAGCTTTCCAATTTTTATTGTTGACTTTGTTGATTGTTGATCTATCTTTCTTTGAATAGGTTTTCATTTCTTCACAGTATCTATACTCTTGCTGATGAGTATACAGATTCCAGTTAAAAATTTTCTTATACCATTCATTTGAGGGATCATAAGCATTTATTCCTTTGTATATTTTAAGAAATTGAATGATTTCTTCATCAGAAGGAAGTTGTATTTTACTAGGAATCTTATTCCTAGGATCCAATCTGTAGCTGGGGATTTCTTCTGGATATCCTAAGCCTTTTGTAGCAGATTTTCCTACTGATTGAAGCAAAATTTCTTCATGACCTGAAAAAGGAGTACACTTTGTATATTCCTGTGTTTGATTTCCAAAACTTGGAACAAAACGAATCATGTTTATTCTTCTTCTGTCTTTATCTTGTTCTTCTTTTTCATGGGGTTTTGGAAGACTAGGAGTTTGTTGACAAAAGTTAGGAGAACAATGATGATGATTACATACAGATGGTTATGGAAATTGTGGAATTTGGAATGTTGATTGCATATTAATTGTTCTAGGAGGAACAATATTTGAATGCGGAGACTAAAGAGTTTGTGAAATCGTATTTGATAACATATGCATGAAGTTTGGATCAGAAGTAAGATCATATGAATGACTTGGTGATCCTTCAGGAATAGATGCAATAGAGGACATTTGTGGTTTTACTGTGACTTCAGTTTTTACAGGGTTTTGTATAACAAGAGGAGGAGGAGGTCCACCATGCTCAGACTGTGCATACTCTGATTGGGGAAAGAAACGAGTTCGAACAATGCCATTATATTCTCGAATAGAAGTTTGAGCAGTGATAGGCTATGGATAGGGAGAAGTACGAATAGAAGCCCAATTTGTGACCCATTCTGTTGGCGGTTTAAGATCTCGACGAGATATCATTTGAGGAGCAACAAGATTTAAGCCATAGTCATGAGTGATTAGAGTAGTGAACTCAGAGGTTTCAGAAACTTGTTGGACAACAGAAGGAGTGGTCTTCTATAAAATTTGACAATACATCGCCAATGAATAGCAACATTATTGCTATTATATTCAAAATCATCATATCCATGTGTTTGGATGTCGAGCATTAGAGCATTGATGGCATTAGTATCATCTAAGGAAAGAGAAAAATCAGGAACACACGAATAAGAAATTGGACCGTAGGCTAATGTTCCTTGACATCCTCCAATTAAAGCTTTATGAAAAATTTTCCATCGGTGATCAAAAACACAAGAGAAGACAACAACATCTTGACCTTTTCTATGTAGTGGCTGAATTCCAATTTGGATATGACCAAAATGAGCAAAATTGAGACCAACTTTTAGTGCATCTGTAAACTCAGATTGCTTGAAAATGTTCATTGTTTGAAGCAGACGATTATTATTGGAGGTTTGTAGAATTTCTTCTTTAACCTTATATCTCCAGTATTTTATAGTGTCTAATAATCCCATATTTGTATAGACATCTTTGGGGTCTATTTTTGGTAAAGACCAAGAACCAGACTTACTCTGTTCATTTAATAATGTAATAGATTTATCATGGACGACAATGTGAAAACTAGATTGTATTTTTTCATTACATTCTCTTTCTTGTTCTTCTCTAAGAATTTCATCAAAACTTTTATCACTAAACTCATGAAGATAACTTTGTGCTGGAGAAAAATTATCCATAACCAATACTTTCTAACAACAAGAAGAAAGCGGAAATACTTTCAACCTCGCTCTGATTCCAACTACAAAGCGCACACAGCGAAAGCAAGAATGCGGAAATGTGGAAATAAACAAGATTCATGACTGATACTTTAATCACAGAGAGGGAAAAGACTCCTCTACTACACAATCTAGCATCACGAATTTGTTTTTGAATATATTTGAATATGAATGCCAATAAGAGTATTAGTTCATAACAAATACCAAGTCTGCTTAATCGCTCCAATACATGCATTAATTGAATGAACTCACAATCAGTTCCACAAACTGTTTGGAACTAATCTAAATGGACTTAACTCAGTTAACTGAGCTAACTAATTACAACTCAAATACAACTCATCCTTATCTCCTTAATTAAGGGATAAATTACTCAATCGAAGGGATAATTGTTGCATGACTTTACAAAGACTTCATGTTTGAATTTATCCAACTAATTAGCTTAGGATGAATTAATTAATTATTTTTCAAACAGCTGGTGAGACTAAATTCGAATTTTGATTCTTAATTTTAATTCAAGGAAAAATTAAAATTGGAATTACCTGAAATGTTATCTTTAGCAATGCTATTTTTAGCATTTATTGTTTCTATTTTCAACACTCCCTATCAACAAGAAAGGGATTATTTTCCACCCCGATCATGTCTCTATGGAACTTGAATTTACACTTTGACATTGCCTTAGTCAAAATGTCAGCATCTTGCTCCTTGGTCGAAATATAGTGCAACGACATAATCCTCCTCGCAACACAGTCTCTGAGATGATCATACCAAATGTCAATATGCTTGGACCTGTCATGAAATACTGGATTCTCAGAGAGTTTGATACAACTTCGATTATCACAATAGATCACAGTCGGATCCATCCTCTGATAAAACAAACCAACTATAATTTTCCACATCCAAATGGCCTCACAGGTTGCCTGACTTGTAGCCATGTATTCAACCTCTACTGAGCTGAGTGCAACTGACTTCTGTTTCCTACTGTACCAAGAAACTGCAACTGAACCAAGATTGAAATTCCTCTTGATGTGCTCTTTCGATTTGATGGACTCCCTACCCAACCTACATTTGTGAAGCCCTATAGCTTCACTCCATATGACCGTCTGTACCATAATCCATATTGAGATGTGCCTCTGAGGTATCTCAAAACATACTTAGCTGCCTTTCAAAACAGCTTGGTAGGCTGAACCATAGCTTGACTCAATTGGTTCACCGCATAGCACAAATCTGGTCGTGTGTTCACTAAGTACATCAGTGAACCCACAAGCTGCCGATACACAGTAGCCTCTACTACTTCTCCTAAAGTAGCATCCTCCTTCCTCTATTTACCTGCTCGAGGAGTCTGCATGGGCTTGCACTTCTCCATGTGGAATCTCTTGAGTATCTCATTGGCATACTTGCCTTAAGACACAAACAACTCCCCATCCTTCTGCCACACTTCCATGCCTAGAAGGTAGTGCATGAGACCCATGTCTTTCATCTCTAAATATCTTGCAAGGTCCTCCTTGCAGGACATGATCAATTGATCATCTTCTGTCAATATCAGATCATCAACATAAAGAATAATGATCAACTACTTACCTTCCACCATTATATGGTACAAGTTAGCATCCACTTCACTCTTTGTGAAGCCCAAACCGGTGAAGTAGTTGTCGGTCCTAGTGTACTAAGCACAAGGTGCTTGCTTCAGCTCGTACAAATCTCTATTGAGTCGGCACACATGTGACTCACGATCTAAAGTCTAAAAACCTTTCAGCTGCTCTATGTATACCTCTTCCTCAATCTTGCCATTGAGAAAGGCAGTCTTCACATGCATCTGATGGATCTTCCAACCCATCTGTGCTGATAGTGCTAATATCGATCTGATAGATGAGTACCTTGCTACAAGAGAAAAAGTCTCATCATAGTTGATCCCCTCGACCTGTGAAAATCCATGGGCAACAAACCCTGCCTTATGCTTTTCCACACTACCATTAGTAGCTTGCTTTACCTTGTAAAGCCAACAGGAACTCATAACTGACTTGTTCTACAGTCTTGGAACAACATCGCAAACATTGTTCCGAACTATGGAGTCATACTCCTCCACCATAGCATCAACCCAAATCAGCTGCTACACTACTTCCTCAATGGAATATGGCTCGGTCTCAACACATTCCCCAACAAGGGCCATGTATCTAGTGTACCTATTAGGTGACCTCCTTTGACTGCGCTGAGAAGATGGTTCTCCCAAATTCTCTCTTACATTCGACAAGAATTTTTCAGCTTCTCTCGTGCACTTATTCCCATCTTTGGAAGACTCTGCTTGAGTGGATGTCTCCACTCCCAAAACCTTTGCATGTAGCTGCTCCACATTAGTCTGAGGCTCCTCCTCCTTAGGAACCAAAATTTCCTCCACATCGTGTAGTTGGAGCTCCCTCTCAAGGGAAACTTGCATGGCCTTCTACTTATAAAACTTAAGATCTCTGTGAACCACTGTCCTCCGACTGGTAGGCAAATACACCCTATAGTTGTGGGGTGTATCAATGTACCCCAAAAGTATACCCAACTCAGTTGTCAGCTCAAGCTCATTCCAAGCATCCTTGGTCACATGGCAATAAACCAATGAGCCAAAGATCCTGAAGTGACCCACATCTAGTCTCTTCCTGGAGAAAGCTTCCTCTGGTGTCTTCATCCCAAGTATGCAATGCGGGCTTCTATTCTGCAAATAGACCGTTGTGTTGCATGCCTCATCCCACAAATGAAGTGGTAGGCCTTGGTCATGCAGCATCACCCGAGCTACCCCCACAATCATTCTGTTCTTCCTCTCAACCACCCCATTCTGCTATGGGTTATGAGGTGCCATCAACTCCCATTTATTTCCTTCTGCTGCACAGAAGTCCTTAAACTATTGAGAGACATACTCTCCACCATTGTCGCTTCTTAAGGCCTTGATCTTCTTTCCTGATTCTTTCTCAAACAAAGCTTTGAACTCACAAAACTTTGAGAAATTTTGATCCTTCTTTTGCATGAAATAGATCCAACATTTATGAGAAAAATCATATATGAAAATCACATAATACCTTTGTTTAGAGGTGGAGGTTGTCGAGAATGGTCCACACACATCTGTATGAACTCACTCCAAGATTGCTTTAGCTCGTCTGTCTCGATCATGAAAGGAAGATTTTGCATACTTACCCAAGGTACAACCTTTGCATGTGTCCACTTGCTCAAGTTTACCTTTGGGAATTCTGGTAGAAATCTGTTGCATTATCTTCAAGGCCCCATGATGCAAGTGGCCCAACCTTCTATGCCATAACTCGCCAATATCTTGTCTTTGCAACAATTTTTCTTTGGAACTCAATGCAGCACAGTCAGCTACCTCCAGCTTGTAGAGATTCTTCACTCGAATCCCAATCCTCTTGGTCTGACCCGTGGCTATGTGTCTTGAGAATTCCTTTCCTTTACTAAAGACTACATCATAACCTCTGTCTTCCAACATCATGATCGATACCAAGTTTTTCTTTAGTCCAGGAACATACTTTACATCAATCAGGGTGATAGGAGCTCCATGCTCCCTCTGAAACACAATTGTACCTTCACCTGAAACATGGTAATTTCCATGATCGCCCATCTCTATGTGCATCTTGAGGTATTTCTCCTCCAAGGTACTAAACAAACTCTTATCGTCGGTCATGTGGAATGAGGCTCTACTTTCCAGGTACCAAACACAACCCACCATCTATGAAACCATACATGTGATGAGGGTAAAATCCAATTCGAACTATGAGGCTAGTGCCTCACCTTCTGATCCTTTGGAGGATCCCTTTTTGGAATTATTCAATGGACAATTAGTTGCATAATGGCCCACCTCATGAAAATTAAAGCATCTCACTTTAGATTTGTCAATCTTCTTCCCACCAGTGAGAAGAACTCGATTTGGAATGGGAAACCTTCCCTTTCCCTTTCCTTGCCTTACTCACTAAGGCTAGATTTTCTTCATCATCATGCTTAGATGAAGAACCATCTCTGGTGCTCCTCTTGATCAACTCCTGCATCAGATCCGACCACAGTCATTCCCAATCCAGCAGTTTCTCTCTTCCATTCATTGAGTCCTGGTAGCTATGCCAACTCTTAGGAAGACGATGTGAGCAAGACTCACCATATCATCATTAGCTATCATTATTCCTACACTTCCAAGCTCAAATCTGTAGGTGGTGAGCTTGTTAAGATATGTAGAAATAGTGTCGCCCTTTTCACACTTGATTTTCCGAAGATTGTCCTTGAGCGCCAGTTTCCTTTGGTCATTGCTATTTTGATATAGGTCTTTCAATGTCTTCCACATTGAAAATGGAGTCTCCTTCCCATGGAGACTCGAGACAATATGGTCTTGAACTCCCTCCAGAAGAATCCTCCTCGCTCTCGCCACACATTTCTTACATTCAACCAATTCTTGGGCATTAGCTGCTGCTGGCTTGGGGACTTCTTGATTAATGAAGTCCTTCAAACGATTTTCTTCTAATACTACTTCCATGCGATCCTTCCATGCTATGTAATTCAAGCTGCCATCCAGGGCATACTTGAGTCTCAAGCCATTGAACGCCATTGGTGAACTTTGAGATGTGATAAGAAATCAATTTTGTACCTGCAATCAAGAACTTCAAACTTTTCCCTTCTCAATATGTTTTTCACAGCTCTGGCACCATGTAGAAATTCTCACTGTTGATCACCTAATAATGCAATGTAACTAAATCAAAATACTTGATCTAATTCTAATATCAAACTTTGCAGAAGCTTAATCGATTTTGAGCAAGATCAAATAGAACACATATAATAGAGAAGAAGAATCAATCACACATGAAACATAGAAGAATACTCTGGGGAAAGCCTTAGATAAAAACCCTGGTATCTGAATTATCATACAAGTGGAAATATCTCAGGATTACACAAAGCTTAGTTCTCACAACTATTCAGCTCTCAGCACAATCCCTCTCACTACTCATAGATAGACTAGACAACTCATATTCCTTTCCCTCTGTCCTCCAAGCCTCCTATTTCCTTGCACTCTTTTCCCTGGGTGCTCCTGCTGTAACCTTGTGTGACACTGGTCTCACACACTGCTCCAACACACTGTAAAACTGCACAATCCTCAAGGAGTGAATTCCTTCTGCATGCAAGAGATTTTCTTATAGGAAAATTCTTGCAACTTGTTATCACTCAGAAGTCTTCCCTAGAAGTTATAAAAGAAGGAATAATCTGAGGTAACCACAAACCAATCTTTTAGGCTTAGGTTCTAGCCAACCTAAGTCTAGAGAGGGTTCTCTCTTTATAATTTAACTTTGTTTTGGGTAGGATTTCAGGTTAGTTATTAGTGCTCATGATGTTTTGTTTTGATTTGGTGGTGGAATTAAGAAAACAGATGGGCAGAGCAAATATTCAAGCCATTGGGCTATGGATTCAATCAAGAGGGGCTTAACTAGATTTGATCAATTACTAAGGTAAGAGTTCACAGGGCAGGCTAGTACAACAAAAGAAAATCTACAGGTTCAAATGGATGAGGTAGTCCTAACCAGGGCAAAGGGCAATGAAGAATCCTTAACTAGGATTAAGATGAAGAAAGGAAGGATGATCAGTAGCAAAGGGCAATGAAGAATACTTTACTATGGACCAAAAAGGGGGGGTAAACTACGGAAGTAGGGGAGCAATTAAGAATTCCCAGACCAAGATAGTTTAGTAGAAAACATATACAAAGTAAACAGTTAAAACGGAAAGCACTTAAGCTAATTTTGAGATATCATTCCTTGTTTACTTTACAGATTCTATAAGAGACACATATGAATATTCGTAACATGAAGAGAAAACATTATTTAAACACGAAGAGATAATACTTATTTGTTCCAACTGTGCACAAGAATCCTGTGAAATGTCCTTAGCTTTATTTCATATCTAGAAAAACCAGTCTAGTCTCGAATACAATAGCTCCTTGGCTCAATATAAAATGTCTACATAAATGTATTTTAATCCGCCTAAAATACTTCAAATGAAGAAGTATTTATACAAATTCTAAACTGAAATATCTTGAAAAAATATCAATATTGGTTTTACAAATATCTCAAACTGTTTTACACTAATAGAACTTAATAAAGGACATTCAAAACTAATGAATCTATTTGGCACTATTTTTATGGATTTATGGTGACAAAGAAGAGAAATTTGAATTTGATAGCAACTCTTAAGTGATGATGAGACTTCCAAGTCACTAACTGCCTCCTTCCTTTGTGCACTCCACCCTAGACATTTTGCAAACTTATGGTCCAATGATAGACTCGTATATATCAATCCAAGATAGATATGTAAAAAGTGAAAGAGATTATTATAGATAAGTATGTTTTTGTGATATTCTCTGCAAAAAGATGAAAAAATAGGACTTTACATAGTATGAAAAATAGGCTGTGAAGACATGCAATTATCTACCTTTTAGTAATACCTGTGTACAAAGTGAGATAGGTTTTTGTATATTTGCCTTTTAGGAACACAAACTTCCTCCGGTTTCTCAAAATAATTCTTTTATTTGCCACAATAGTTTTTGAAAAACTATGACTTAAACAGGACATTTCTAAAGAATGTACCATTTCTACTCTAATTTCATCTTTTAACCTTAAATTTCTTTTAACTATTTTTCACTTTTACTTTGGATAAACTTCCTTGTTGTTGGTGAAAGTGTTTTCATCTCTGTTTAACCCTTACTGCCTCCATGTTTACTTTTATTGTTTACTATTTACTATTTACTTTTACTGCTCTATTTTTTCATTTGTCTTCACTTTGACATGAATTTGTATGCTCTGTAACTGTCTTCCCTACTGTTTATCTTCATGCTAACTGATTTACTTGACTTGGTCTTCAATATGATACTCTTTAACACTGATACACTTTGACTGTTCTTTATTGTGTCCTTTTACCTTCATTGTATATTTTAGGTTTTTATTGTCTATTTCAATAGTAAATCATTTAATTCCATGTTTCATCTACTTGTATTTTAACCATATGTTTTATTTTCTATCTCTATTTGAATAGATTTGATAATAGTCTTGGAGTAAACAGGTCTTATGACTAGTATTAAGATTGTTTATCCAAGGTTGCAGT